>JARQOC010000007.1:61885276-62485276 GCA_033576535.1 Allobates femoralis
CAGGGAATAATTGCGTCTCAGAGTTTTTCGTAGCCATGCTTGGCAAGTTTGGAAGGATTGAAATGATTCCCACTAATTCTCTCAATTGCTCCTTGGAAAGCCACAAACTCTGTGAAATCGGAAAGGGATTTGACTAATGACTTTATTGCCCAAAGCGATTCCTCTGTCTGCTAGAGCTGACTGTGTCAATAATGAAATCCAACAAGTCTGCGCAGCCGACGATCCGTAGATGTCATACATTTACTGAGGGGACATCTGCTCCATGTTTCGTTGCGACCGGTTACAGGACAATTAGAGGCTGCACAATGGGGGGCGAAAAGTTACTTTTGTAAAGAAGTTCTGCACAACCAAAATGGAGCTTTTTTTAAATGACTTGAATCAAATGTAACTTAATTTCTCCAACTATATAAATTATGAATATTATTTATTATCATAGTGCTATTTATTCCATGGTGAAAACGGACATATATAGACAAGTACAATAATTATGAACAATTCAAGGCACACACCGGTACAGGAGGAGTGGACCCTGCCTGCAAAGGCTCACAGTCTACAGGGCATGGGTGAGGATACAGTAGGTGAGGGAATGGACCCTGCCTGTGAAGGCTCACAGTCTACAAGAGATGGGTTTGGATACAATAGGTGAGGAGAGATGGACCCTACCTGCGAAGGCTCACAGTCTACAGGGCATGGGTGAGGATACAGTAGGTGAGGAGAGAGGACCCTGCCTGCGAAGGCTCACATTCTACAGGGCATGGGTGAGGATACAGTAGGGAGGCGATAGGAACCTGCTCTCGAGGATTCACAGTCTATAAGTGACAAGTGAGGATACAGTAGGTGAGGAGTGAGGACCCTGCCTGCGACAGCTCACGGTATACAAGGGATGGGTGAGGTACAGTAGGTGAGAAGACCCTGCCCGCGAGGGCTTAGTCTACAAGGGATGGGTGAGGATACAGTAGGCAAAGGTACAGCTGGTCGTACGTTGGTTTAGTGGATAATGATAATAATGATAATATAAGGGCTATGTAACATAGGTGTCATATGTACCCTCAATTAAATATATACTTGACAACCTCAGTTTGGAAGATGGCTTGGAGACAACTGTTAGTATAGTCCAAATAAGATTGCAATGATCCCAATATTTGAACTGGAATAGAAACATTCCTGCCATTATAACTGTATTTAATGTTGGTGGAGATTGGTTGTTTGTGCTAAAGTTTCTTGGAATTTTTACCTAATACATTTTTGGATCTTTTGGGAATTTCCTACTGCTGGAATTTATTTTCTCCTGCCTTTCCTGATACAACACAGTTTCCAAACAGTGGATTTTCCTTCGGTGTCAGGAGACAATTGAGTTTTTTTCTAATTGATATTTTACACTATCTGTACTGGTACAAAGGGAGAGAAGACCCTGCCCATAAGAGTTTACAGAGGAAGAGTAAATAAAACAGTAGAGGAGTGTATTGGTGGCAAGGTTATTTTGGGTTGTACTTTTTGTTAAGTCTCCAGCAAAATGGTGCCAGAGTCAGCGCACGTGCAGATTGGGGATTCGGTACGATGATGAGCTCATGTGCAGCCACCTGCACCATTTTGCTGCACACCACTGGAGGTTAGCCTAAGCATGTGCTACCTCTGGTGAAAAATGTATTGGAGAACACAGGGAGATGAATGTGCTCAAGCTAGCACCAAATTCAAAAGGAGGCTCATACAATCGTGGAGGGGCCACAGCAAAGCTGAAGACCTTACCCACAATCCTGCCAAAATGCACAAAGAGACTGCTGCAACAAAACTTCTAAGGTGAATTAAACAAGAACCAGGCTATGGATTTTCCAATACAGGTAACCATTAAATCAGTATAACAGGGCCATTGGGACCATACCTTCACTTTAAAAGGTTACATTGTCATGACAGATTGTTAAAAAAATATAATTTGTAGACAATGAGAAACCAATGGAGGAGTACCACGAAGAAGAATCAGAGGAGAATGATGGGACATGTGGATTAACAGAGCTGCAGAGCTAAGAGTGGATTGGAAGGGTGAGGAAAAGTTAAGTTCCCATACACATAAGGCTGGTTTCACACTGCAGTTTTTTCCCTGATCAGGTTCGATCAGGTTTGTGTGTCAAAACCAGGAGAGGAACCAGAAGAGGAACTTGCAGAGAAAATGTATAATTGAAAGATTGACACCTGTTCTGAGTTTTGGAGACACTGCTGGTTTTGACACTCAAACCTGATCGAAACTGATCAGGGAAAAAACTGCAGTGTGAAACCAGCATAAGATGAAAAAGTTGTCCAAACCCACCCATTTGGCAGGACCAGGCAACCATCTGTTGCATATAGGTGAAACTGAACTCTCCCCTGGCAGATGGTGTAGGGCAGGGGTGGAGAACTCCAGGCCTCAAGGACTGCCAACAGGTCATGTTTTCAGGATATCCTTAGCATTTCACATGCGTTGGAATCATCATCAGGGCAAATTATTATATTATCACCTGTGCAATACTAAGAGAATCCTGAAAACATAATCTGTTGGGAGTTCCCCAACCCTGATGTAGGGGAACAACAGGATCAGGCAGTTGGAATGTCAATGTCCGATCATATTCAGGAAGATAAGCTGCTGGCAAAGGAGTCTGGATGTGTCTTTCGACTCTCTCCCTGTTGAAATTTGATGAACACTCAAATAAGTGGAGCACTCATAAGTTAGATGAGATGTTCCCATGTGTATGGCCAGATTTCGATGGGAAGCCAAGGAGAAGGTTCTTTTGGTCATCTAGGTGAGGCTTGTACTAGCAATTTTGTTGACTCCAATTTGAGAAGAGCATATTTGAGCAATGCTTTTGAGTTGACGATGGAAGTAAATAGCAAAGTGTGCTGTACGAGACACTTAGTCTCAGGACATCTCTACATTGGGCTTTTTAAGTCAGTTCCATTCCTCAACTGTCTGATATCATGGTATACATTATAGTTTTAAAATCTTCTTAGCCATCATGCTCCACTTGCTCAAAGTATGGGAATTGTTGGACCGCAGGTGAACAACAGTTTTGGGGAGATACAATTTGTTTCCATCTTTATTACACAGAATGATCTGTTCTCATTTTTTGCATTCATGTAGGAGTAAAAAGCAAGAATGCTGTCATACAAGATACATCACCTACATTCAAAACATGACGTGACTAAGCAAAGGAGTGCACTGGGTACTGATAAATGTTACAATTATCCATCCTACAGAAGTGTTCTCTGAGCAGACTTGTGGTTTTTCTACCAAGGCCCTGACAAATATAAATTATTTAAGGCTTTTAACTAATCATGGAAACTGTAGCGTCTCCTTGAGCTGCATAAACAGGCTTCTAGATTCTCCTCAATCAGCTGAGTCACGGTTTCCCCCTCGGATTCCTTTTCAGGTTATATCTGCTGGATTGTCATCTTTCCAGCACAGTTAATCAGTATATCCATTCACTTATAATATACTACGGTATTTAAAATCTGTTTAACCATCTGTCACCTCCAAAACGCCTCCTAAGCTAGCAAAACATGTCCCTGCACCATCCTATCACTAATCTCACACTTCTTTTGTCTCCTAAAAGCATCCTTTGAAAGTGCATAAAAACGTTTTAATTCTCACTCATTAGGGATTATAATTAGCAGGGGCTATATTCTTTAGTCACCTGTTTTGCAGGCTCCAGGATCCACCCTCTCTGTCTGTGTACTCTGCTTGTGCAGGCTCTGACCTCCCCCCTCTCTATCACTCACAGAATGCAAATCATTAGTCCTGCCTTCAGCTCCACATCACAGCAGCACAGACAGAGAGAGGCTGGATCCGCGAGGCTGCAAAACAGCCCGCCCTGGTGACTAAAGAATATAGCCCCTGCTAATTATAATCACTAATGAGTGAGCATTAAACGTTTTTATGCACTTTCACAGGATGCTTTTAGGAGACAAAAGGAGTGTGGGATTAGTGATGGGATGTTGCAGTGACATGTTTTGCTAGCTTAGGAGGCGTTTTAGAGGTGACAGGATCCCTTTAATAAATTAATAACATATCAGGAAACTGCACATCATTCAGAATTGTGTATTTTACACTTCGTTATGATTTTCATTTATAACCACTGGACCAAGGTAAGAGCCCAGGCAACAGCATTTTCTGATTGGGGGAAGTCCATGAGTAAAAGTTTGAGAAGTTTTGCCTTATCATAATCCTCCATGTTTTCTTTTTTTATGTACTTTAAAATGATAGCTCCTTATTTATTGCTAAACATGTCTCAATGGACCTTCATGGTAGACCTCCCAATTTCCTTCACAGCTGATAATTATCAATATCTTCATGGTGCTGATCTTCATGTATCTCAGGCCTCCTACATGTTTGTCCATGTCATATCTCCCATATCCCTATGTATGCCTGAAGATGGTCAAATACAATATACCAGTGTTGGCCAAACTTGTCAATTTTAGCAGGACTGGACCGACTGTCTAATATGTATTCTTAGTTAGTTAGAGATTTATTCTTCAGATGCTGGACAAAAAAAAATATTAGATAGGCTGTTTTTCAAGACACCAAATACTTTTTTCTCCAGATGGATAAAAGTCAAGAAAATGTAAAAGGGGCACAATGCTGTCAAACGGGTATTGTTTTTCACCAAACCCAGACTTGTCCATAAAGACGCAGTTAGAGAAGTGTGATCCATCACTTCACAGAACACATCTCCTCCAGAGTCCAGTGGTGGTGGCTTTACACCGCTCCTTCTAACGCTCGGCATTGTGCTTGTTGATGTACGGCTACAGCTGCTCGGCAAAGAAGCCCCTGGCGGGTGCAGTGTTTGTGCTGATGTTACTAGAAGAGGTCTGTACTCTGCAGTTATGGGGTCAGCAGAGTGGTGGGGACTTTTCTGCCTTCTGCTCCTCAGTGTCCCCCGCTCTATAACATGGTTGGGTCTCCACTTCATGGTTGAGTTGCTGCGGTTCCTTCCATTTCTCAATAATATCACTAACAGGGGATGGGGAAAATTCAGGAGGAAGAAATGTCATGGATATTGTTACCCTGGTGGCTCCTATTATAGGATGCGCTGGTATCTGTTAGATCTGCACCACAGCCCAGCTGCTGTGTCACATGTTAATAAGGCCAGACAGCATGGCGGGAAGAGGGGGTAAAGGGTATACACTAAGGGGGACGGAGGTTATACGCTGGCGGCAAGGGTTCTGGATTACACTTTATACACCAGGGGTGAGGGGTCAGATGTTCTACCCTGAGGGCAACAGGCCTGGTTTAAAAACCTGAATTCAATGATTAAGAGGCATTTCTCAATATTTGAGCCCTTACAGTATATACCTATAGGGCAGTTGTAAAGAATAATTGTAATTGTCAACCAACTGAATGTTAAGCCAATATCTATTGAAAGTGTATGGCCACCTTGCGATCTTTTAAACCCATGCACCTTATTTCCTCCAATGTGTGGTTAATCTATTATCATATCCCACTACTAATAAACATACTGTACATCTTGGCTGCCTTTTAACAGATTTCCCTTGTCTATGCATTACACTTTTAGAAGAGAATGATGCACTAGGTTTAATTATTTACAATGAAAGATGACCATATATTCAGAAAATCTTGGGTCAATCCTAAACACATTGTGAAGAGTAGATGAGGGTCTTCACCATCTATGGACCAATGACACAAGAATATGTAAAAGGACATATTAGTAGCAGAAACATGCAGACGGGTTGTTGAAAAGGAGACCGGAATCACAAAACGATTATACAACCGATTAACAGCAATTCAACGGTAGGTGACTCTGCTAACCCTTTAAATGCTAACAAAGGACTTTCCACATTTTATTATAGCATCCCTTAGCTTCATCCCAAAAAGAAGCTATAACCGAAGCCATAAATTGGAATAAAAGCGTTCATGCACGCCACCTAAAAAAGGTCAATTTTAACATAATAAAATTACTAATGTAATGTCTCACCAGCTCATTCCTGCGCTGACCTAACTCCAACAATGAATATTTCTGAGATAACATAATATCGGCATAAATAGCCTGATATGATAAGACAGCAGAGCTTAATGAATATTAGATTAAAACTGCGAGCGCGAGAGTGACAAAAGCATCTTTTGCTAGTGAAAAATTTAACAGACATCATAAGGCCACCCGGCGCCGCAGCTATTTCATGCGCTCAGTTTATTGTCAGTCTTCACTCGTTTCACACTGTTTCCCCTGGTCTGGTGCCAACACAGATCGATCTACACAAAACTAAAAGAAGAAATTGGCAGTAAAGTGACAACACGGATGTAAGAAATAAATGATAGCTGAGATGGGTTTTGCCAAAAGTAAAATCCTGGATGCCACCGTCTAAATTTTACTTCTTGTACTCCACGGCGGAATAACAAATTTTGCTGTAACCTGAAGCATCAGGACAATGAAATGTCTGTAACCTGGCTCCTCACTTGACAACTTAACAGGGGGTTTCTCGTTCTCGTGTTTAAATTATTGATTAAATAAAATGCAACGCTGCATGAGACTTGTATCAAATGAACACAGCTGCTTTTTATTTAAACACATAATTTATATATATCAAGCCTTCAGCTATAACAATGCCGCCCCCAATCAACATTATGAAAATCATTAAATACACAACAATTGTCTAGGTCTGTTCCAGAGACAACTTTAATCCTATCCCCTAGCTGCCAAATAACCAGCCCACGGGGTCGCCTGGCCCCAACACAACCAGCCCAGGGGGTCGCCTGGTCCCAACACAACCAGCCCAGGGAGTCGCCTGGCCCCAACACAACCAGTCCAGGGGGTCGCCTGGCCCCAACACAACCAGCCCAGGGGGTCGCCTGGCCCCAACACAACCAGCCCAGGGGGTCGCCTGGCCCCAACACAACCAGCCCAGGGGGTCGCCTGGCCCCAACACAACCAGCCCAGGGGGTCGCCTGGCCCCAACACAACCAGCCCAGGGGGTCGCCTGGCCCCAACACAACCAGCCCAGGGGGTCGCCTGGCCCCAACACAACCAGCCCAGGGGGTCGCCTGGCCCCAACACAACCAGCCCAGGGGTCGCCTGGCCCCAACACAACCAGCCCAGGGGGTCGCCTGGCCCCAACACAACCAGCCCAGGGGGTTGCCTGGCCCCAACACAACCAGCCCAGGGGGTCTCCTGGCCCCAACACAACCAGCCCAGGGGTCTCCTGGCCCCAACACAACCAGCCCAGCGGGTCGCCTGGCCCCAACACAACCAGCCTAGAGGTTACCTGGTGCCAACACAACCAGCTTAGGGGTTCCCTGGAACCGACACAACAAGCAGCTCAGGTGTGAGGTATTAACATCCCATAGTTAATACACCAAACTTGGGATCTAAACCCACAAGTTACCATGACCCATACTAGAAGTCACTATTCCACAATAGTGACTTCATACCACCATTACAAGTACCAATGGACCAGCCTCTGAACTGGACCTATCTCCCACTCCTGTTATGAAAAGGAAAAACAACTTTTTTTTGTAACACATACACACACCGCATATATGTACTTTTATAATTGCTTATTTATTTTTTTTAAAAATACATGTAGGGAGGGAGGGCAGCTGAAAATTTGGAAGCAAAAGGAAGTACTCCTCTCCTCTGTCCCTATTTACCCTGCATTGACACAAGCTCCCCACCATTCTGCTACTTCCCAGCATTAACAACCATACCACCCCTTTAAATTAATTAAACCATTCACTCCCCCTCTAGATTGTCATGGGACTTTCCGCCTTATAGTACCCCAAGGTCTCCCTTATGTGCCATTAGAAACACTTGCATATTATTACATGGATGATGGGCTATTCAAGGGTTACAGTATTTCTTAAATGCTCCACTCCTGCAGTATTGATAACACCCATTAACCCACATCACAAAACTTCGGTTAAAGCATGCGCATAGTCTACTTGGAGCAGTTATAAAGAAAAAATAATCCAGGCGGGGCCATAATGAAATAGTGGTGCCCTGACTAAATACTGTACACTGTGTTGTGATATGCTTTACTTGAGTCCATGAATTATTAATGAAAGCTGTTTCAGCATCACGCAATTCATCACAAGCATCTAACAATGGCATAACAGAACAAACAGAGTAATAATCACTTACTAATCCAGTCGTGCCCCTGTGCCTATGGTTACCTGCTCAGCCTGTCTTGTTCCAAGAACTGCTGGAGGACAGGGGATAATATCCCAATCAGTGGAGGTTAAACTGCTGGGACCCCCAATGAGGACCCTGGAACAGAGATACACATACTCCACTACTGCTCTATGCTTAAGGGATCTCCAGGACGCCATTTTCCATATTCTTGGGGTCCCAGCAGTTGATCCCAAGTGTATTCTTATGAGATTGCTAGAGTTAACCAAGCTTTCTGGCAGTGCCATGCAGAATGAATGGCGGAACAAGAACCGGTATTATTAGAGACAACATGACGCCATTCATTTGTAAATTGCAATAACACCCTAAATATTAAACTAAATAGTTTTTGACAAAACTATATATAAATTATACAGAACATATGATTATTTGTTTTGTGGTGATGACTAACAGGCTCTGTTCACAGGGGCCATGATACAGAGCTGAATGTGTTGTACCGGTGTGCCGTGTGCTGTGCCGTGCCGGTGGACTCCTTCAACTTGTAAGGCTGCCTTCACATTAGCGTATGTGAACGACATGCTGCGTTCCCATACGCAGTCAAACGCATGCGCACTGCGTTCCTATGTTTAACATAGGAACGCATAGTGCCTGCGTTTGTCAGCGTTTGCTGCGTTCGGGTGCGGATGCGGACGATATCTGCTCCTTCCGGTGTCCAGCGTCCCACCCGGGACGCAGCATGTTGCATTTTATGTGCGCTTGGGGACCTTGGAAAATCAGCAAGCGTCCCCAAGCGCACAAAACATGCATTGTCTTCAATGGGTCCGCAGTGTTCTGCACTTGACAGCGCAGGAGAACGCTGCAGGCCCATTGAAAAATCTCCCGGTGGCCGCCGGTGATGTCACAGGAGCTCACCGACGGCCACCGGGAGATCAGCTCATCCTCTGCTGATCTCTTCTTCCCCGCCGCCGGTAATCTGCTAGCGATGTTGGCGGGGAGAAACAGCTGATTTGACCGCTGTTTGAATCTTCCCGCGCCGACATCTCCTCTCGGTGTCGGCACGGGAGATTCAAACAGCTGTCAAATCAGCTGTTTCTCCCCGCCGACGTGTCCCGGAGCTTACCGGCGGCGGGGAGGAGGAGATCTCTGGTGCTGATCTCGCCCCCGGACACCGCTGATTGGCTGCCGGGCTGCACAGTGATGTGTCCGCAGGCGGACATTCTCCGCTGTGGACACATCATTAGACCCTGCTTTTGACTGCGTTTGTGTCTGCATGCCATCAGCATGCAGACACAAACGCTAATGTGAAGGCAGCCTAATAGTGTCTATTGGAGTTTAGCAGATGGAGCCTTCAACAAACATATCCACTAATTATTGTAAAACATACCGTATATTCGATACCCAGTAATGTAATGGGTTGTTTAAATCGGAATACCACATTTCAGATGTTGAGAACCGCTATATAAGTCTTCAGAATAACCATAGAGCAGGAGTAAATCATCAAAGGTTTTTCAACCAACTTCAATATTTCAGACTGATATTAGAAACTTTTAACTTATTAGAAAAATCTGCTTCTTTCTCCATTTATGAGTCATTTTTCTGGAACTCACTATGAAAAACAAAACAAGACTGAAAAAAAAAACAGACTTAGGGTATGTCCACAGGATCCGGAGACACTGTGTCCTGGACGCAGGGTCTCCTCTACTCTAGAGACGCCGGTTAACTCTGCGGGTGAACGCAGCTGCCCGTGCCCATGGTCAGCATTCGAGGCACAATGGCTTTTCCTTGCATTCACCTGCCAAGATTGCCTCTGACTCCGCAGCATTAAATTGACTTGCTGCAGACAAGCTGTGGCACAGAAAGCCACCCCGCATTTCAGTTAATGCTGAAGAAAAGCACAGTGGGCATGGGATTTCTAAATCCATCCAATTTAGTTGTACTGTACAACGCAGCAGCCATAACGCTGCTAACACTGATTGTGGGAACACAGCCTTACACTTCAGCAACAATGTCGTAACGATCTCACCAACGATCTTACGGGAGCGCAGTCGTAAGGACATCGTTTAGAGAACGTAGGTGAGATGTCACACGTCTAGATATAGTGAACGGCGCAACAACAATGGGGCGAGCAGGTATCGTTCACACAATCCAGCGAACGATACTTGTTCACTGTTGTGAATAGGCGAAGTCGTTAACGACATCGTTATCGCGGTGTCACACTGACCAATGCAGCAGGTTGGCTGATCGAAGATCGTCTGATTTTAGAACATGTTCTCAAATCTGCGATCAGTGATCAAATGATTTATAGTAGTCATATCTCAGTGTCACACGCAATGACGTACTAACGATGTTGTTTGAACGACTCCAAACCTGTGACGTTTCAGCGTTATCGTTCACGATCTCGTACCGTGTAATGGGGCCTTTAGTACTATCAAGGCATCACAAATTGCCACAGGTTATCTTACCTGTGCAATACTAAGGAATGCCTGAGAACCTTAGCTGTTGGGGGGTGTGAGGGCAAATGTGTGGGAAACACCGCTCTATAGAGAAGCAGGGAGGAGAAGGAGTGAGGAGCACTCGGCTCAGTGAGAGACCAGGCAGATTGTGCTGCAACTTTTAGCAAACTGATTTTATTTCAGTGCTGGATTCACAGTCACACAGCTCAGTACTGCTGTATAAGTGTCTTACTTACATAATGCTGTCTGCTCCTTCTGTCTGGGTGCAAAATAGGAAAATAGTTGGAATCCATCTTTCTGTTTGTGATATTTTTGGAAGACATCATAGTACATAGTTTCCATCCACTAGCTCAGAGTCAATCAAAAAGTAGAGATAGAGCCCACCTCATTGGTAATGAGGGATACAGATCATATAAAGACCTGAAATACTGTGGTTCCTCATGTACACACATCAGCTTATCCTGGAAAGTTACTTAAAATGACAGATATGTTTTAATCTTTACGTAGCCCCCAGTAAACCTAATGGACCATCACGCATGGATGCAGACATTTCTCCAGGTAATCCTCCATTAGCCATGTACCTTTCTCTGTACCTTTACAAGCCATGGAAAGGAATAATGTAAGTTTACAGGACTGAATAAATGGTAGCAATAATTACTGGACAGATGGAAGGGAGAAAGTCTGGAAGATCAGAATGTAGTCTGTAATCATGGGAACATGTAGGAAAGCATAGGAGCCGGCTCTGGGTATAGAGAGACAATGTTTAAAGATACTTCATTTTCTTATTGTAGATGTACTGCGTCAGGAAAACATAAACTGGAAATAGTAGTATATATTTCTAAATTAATATGTTTGGCATATGATATGTAATAATATAATAATATATAATATAGCTGCAATCTGCCAAAAAGGGGTTAATTCATTCAGACTTTAAACAACTAAATAAAAAGAGAAAACCAGAAGCATCATGAAGTAATTCTTGACTTGTTTCATAAGTAGTTAATGTGAATTGTTAGTTATCACAATGAGTTACAAAACGCTAGAACGGATGATACGGATGGTTTACCTCTAGTAACGCACAATTACCGTACATACATTAGGGTCTTCCATAGATACACAACTCAAAGTTCAACAATTCACACTTTTGTTTTCAAGTACATTGCCAGTAAAAAATAAACCAAAAACATGTATATGCAAGTGGCCAGTCCCCGATACTCAGAAATGTTGATCTGTAACAGCCATTCCCCTGTTTAAAATGATCGGTGGATCCCAGTTATCTTATTAGGGCATGTGGCAACAGAGTGGGATCACTGGCTTCAGACCCCAGCCTCCGCTAATGTGCAAAATAGACAAAACAGCTCTCATGGAGTCAGAACAATTATTTAACCACTTGTGTCAGTACAAAATGACAGTTCAAACCACGCCATGGAGCATGGTGCACCCTTGGTGTGGCCAAATAGCCCAGTGCTCCTTCCCACCTTTATCCATCTATCCCCAGTCTGCTTTCTTGATTGACAGCTCTGGTTTTACACTAGTTGGTCACTAGTTTGCCCCGTGACTTGGGTGTTCAGTGATAAAGGTGCTTTTTCTATGTAACTAAAACCACAGAATCCTATTCTATGACGCATGTATAGTAGTCAACAGGGGTGGCTTATATTTGACCATAACTTTTTTATTTTTCCAGTTAACATAGGCCTTGTTCACACATACCAATCCGTTTAAGCCCTTAGAAAAACAGATGTTTTTCTAAGGGTGCCAATAGTGTCCCCTGAGGTTCTGAATGTTTTTTGGAACTTTTGGGACTTAATCCTTTTTTCACCAAAAACACATGCAACAACGCATGGTGCCTATATGTGCCATGAAAAACGCATGCGTTTCCCATAGGGCCCCATGTTAAAAAACGCATGCATTTTTTTACAGCACCCAAAAACGCTGCATGCAGTGTTTTTTTGGGATGCTGAACAAAAACGCATGTGTTTATTAAAAAACACATTGACACTTAAGTGCACCATGCGTTAACGCATATGCGTTTTTGGACTTTGAAAAAAACCAGTCCAAAATGTTCCCAAAAATGGATTTAAGGCAAAAACGGATGGTATGTGTGAACAAGGCCATAGCCAGATACGTTGAGAATTTTACAGACATGACGACTTTAGCAAATATGTTTATTTTTTCAAATTTTTTATATTTTTGAATATACTTTTGAATTGAAAAGGAAGGGGTGTGATTTAAACTTGAATATTTTTTTTCTTTATTTTTGTACTCATTTTGTTTATAATTTATGACGTTCTACGATTCCCATAGACGGGTTTCAAATCAGTACAAAAAAAAGGTCCTCGGCTACCATGAGAACAAATCGTGTGGAGGGTGACGATGGGGACCAGAAAGTGTTATGGCCACTTTACACGTCCCAACATCGTTTCGATATTGTATACAACGGCACGGGAGCGCGCACTTTTTTGGCAGTAATCCAAGATCGCATAGGAGATGTCACACAGGGAGATATCGGCAGGCAACACAACTGCGATGTCTACGCCCCCTTGTATGAGCGACCCAGGAACGACCATTTAACATGGGAGTGAATAGGTGAAGTTGCTCTACAAGTCGGTGTTGGGCTGTCACAAGCACGATCCTGCCAGATCATCCATCCAATATCGGGCAGTTGGAGAGCCTGCACAATTCTTCCCCGATATCGTTTTGGCATCGTTCTTGCGTCGCATTGTACATTTATACCACACAACGCACGAACGATATCGAGGCCAACGCACGAACCACGTGACTTTTTATTGGAGTTGGACGACGATATCGGGACGTGTAAAGTGGCCATCACACAATCACACTAGATGGCGCTGTCAGCGACTGATGGGACATTTAGCAGCAGAGATAGGAGCTCGCTCCAGTCACTGCTGTAATCAGCTTCTGAATTGAATATGAAAACAGCACTGAGCTCTGATTGGTTGAAACGGGAACTTTTAGGAACTTAATAACCTAGGATGCGCAATATTTTGTTTATTAGCCCTCTGTTGTCAATGTATATCATATGATATGATATACAATGTATAACGTACTGCTTGAAAAAGGCTTTGAGAAGCCAAAACGTTGCCGTCCTGGGAATAAATTCACGTTTTTCACTTTTAAAGGATGTGCTGCTGTTCATTTTTTCTTACTATCTACACCTAAGGATTTATGGTAGGAGGGCTTGCACCCGCATTATTTTCTTTTTTGTGCTGTTCCCCATACATTTTTCCAATGTATATCATAGCTAGATGTGGAAGGTTCGCTACTATGACATAGTGTCACATGGACAGACAGTAGGTCGATATCTTAAACCATCCTTCTTGTCAATGACTTTTTTTTCCTGATTAGATGACCGGGCCCAAGTTGTTCAATACAAATTATACAGCAGGAGATTAACCTTGGCTCTGAAAAGCATGGCTTAATTACCGGTGGAGTGTATCTCTTACTCGTCCTCATTGCATTGTTATTTAAAAGACTGGAACAGAGCTGTCGAAACAGCCCATGAAATAGATCATATCAAACCCACAGGGGAAATAGATCACTTTCCCTATTTCTGAGTCAAACTCTCCTCTAACGAGGCTTCTGGAGTGTGGACTTCTGGGACCGCATCGCTATTTTCTATAGAAAAAAAGGGATTTAATTACTCAGAAGAATGGGAATTCCTGAACAGTTTTAGACTTTAAGCTTCCAAGTAAATGTGTTCTGTACAAGTAATGGAGAGAGTGGCGCGGCATTAAAAGCTTATGGCCTCATTTTTAACACCCTTAGTGCATTTAGATGCCTTTAATGAGGGATTACAGCGACGATGTGACGCCAACGAAACAAATAAAAATGGTCAAAAACACTAAACTGATCAATAGTTTGTTAAAAGGTTCTTGTAAATTAAATCAAAGTTCATCAATTCGGATACGCTCGACTGGGGTCACATTTATTAGTATGGGAACACTTTATTATCTTTGGGATCACCCTTTAATTCTAATACCAGAGGCAATTTTTGGCTGTGTAATAAAAGAGTCTAGGGCATACAGTGCAGTGCAAAAGTTTTAGGCAGGTGTG
This sequence comes from Allobates femoralis, assembly GCA_033576535.1. Taxonomy (NCBI): domain Eukaryota; kingdom Metazoa; phylum Chordata; class Amphibia; order Anura; family Aromobatidae; genus Allobates; species Allobates femoralis. The sequence goes on from JARQOC010000007.1 coordinate 61,899,912, forward strand.
GGAAAAATGCTTTAATAATAGAAGTGTTAATTATTTATATTCATTAGTTAACAAAATGCAAAGTGAATCAACAAAAGAGAAACCTAAATCACATTAATATTTAGTGAGACTGCCCATTGCCTTCAAAACAGCATGAATTTTTCTAGGTACAATTGTCCAAAGTCAGGGATTATAGCCAAAGGGCATGAGTGGCTAATTATACCAAACAGGGGATAATGATCATCATTTTCAAATGTAGGATGAAATATAGTAATGAACAGAAAAAGCTGTGTAAGGCTGGCTTCACACCACGGTTTTTGTCATCCGGGTCTGTCCAGTGTGCACCAGACAGACCCAGATCCAATTTTTACCCCATGTACTTCTATGGCGCCAGATTGTGCCTATTTGGCGTCCTGTTTGTTGCTATTCCGGGAGGATCCAGTTTTGTCCGATTTTTGCATCAGACACAAAACCGGAGTCTGCATATTTTTTGTGTCCGGACAAAACTGGATCATCCCGGATTCAGCACGATACGGCGCCACATAACATGGGAGTCTATGGGCGCCAAATCAGACATAAAATCGAAATGGTTCCCGGATGCCAAAAGAGCGCGGCTACTACAAGCAGCCGCCGCTGAATTTCAGCACCTGGAGAACTCCTCGGCTGAAATATCAGCACCGCGGCTAGCTCCCATCCAGCCGCTATGCTGAAATTTTAGCACCGGACAGCGGCAGCCGCTGATTCCGGCAGAAAACAGGATCGGAGGGCATATTTGCCCTCCGGTCCTGTTTGTCCGGGGCTGTCATTTTCTGTGAGGTACATCCTGCTAAACATCGGACAGAACCTGACAGCCGAAAACCATGGTGTGAAGCTAGCCCTAGGAGGCTTAAAATCGGCTGAAGAACAATAAAACTCTGCCAACAAATGTGAGGTTGTGAAAGACAGATGCGTGTCACAGCATACACAATGCTAAGATGGAGCCATTCCACCAGTTGCAAGGTAGTTATACTGCATCAGCGAGCTCACACCAAGACAGATTTCAAAGCAGGTTAAGGTTTAAATAAAAGAAAAAAGAAAACTGTTGTAAAAAAATGGTGTAAATGGTCAAATCACCAAATACATATCTTGGGTGTAAATTTAAGTGGGTGAGCAGTTTGCATAATCCAAATCCAATCTGCGTTTTCATCTCTCAAGGTGATCAAATGGACAGTTTAAAAATCATTTTTAATTTATATAGCACTAGCATATTCCGCTGCACTTCACAATTTCGATAGTAACACATTTACTGGGTGGTAGCATTGAATGATCATTTTATCTGACATGACATCACCATCATCATCAAAGTTGTCCATGTTAGAATTTTTATGCCGTTACACAAACAATAGTTCCAGGAAAGTTCTTACACCCCCACTTCTACACCATGTTCCAAATTATTATGCAAATGTTCTTTTTCTCTGATTTTCCTAAATGGTCGGTGCAGATGACAGTCAGTGTAATAGTCATCACCCGTTAGAGTATACATCACATTTTATTGAATAAATCTCCCAATGATAACAGTATAATCTTCAAAATTAAAAAAAACTCTAAATGCATTGTTTCTAAACACTTGATATGTTTGAAAGAACTGAAAATGCTGATTTGTTGAATTTGCAGCATTAACAGGTCACATTCACTGAAATAAAAAGCTATTTAACTCCAAAACATCCTAACAGGCCAAGTTACATGTTAACATAGGAACCCTACTTTGATATCACCTTCACAATTCTAGCATCCATTGAACTTGTGAGTTTCTGGAGAGTTTCTGCTTGTGTTTCTTTGCATGATGTCAGAATAGCCTCCCAGAGCTGCTGTTTTGATGGGAACTGCCTCCACCTTCATAGAGCTTTTGCTTGATTATACTCCAAACGTTCTCTATATGACACAGAGGTATTCTTTACAGCATGAGATGGTGCATTGTCATGCATGAAGATGATTTTGCTCCTGAAGGCACATTTTTGCTTTTTGTACCATTGAAGAAAGTTCTCAGTTAGAGACTCTATATACTTTGTAGAGGTCATTTTCACACCTTCAGGAACCTTAAAGGGGCCTACCAGCTGTTTTCCATGACTCCTAAACCCCCTTGCTGATGTCGCAGCCTTGTTGGGACATGATGGCCATCCACCAACCATCCATCTGGACCATCCAGGGTTGCTCAGCACTCATCAATAAACAAGACTGTTTGAAAATTAGTCTTCAGTATATCTGGACCCACTGCAACAGTTTCTGCTTGTGAGCACTGTTTAGGGGTGGCCCAATAGTAGGTTTATGCACCACAGCAAGCCTATGAAGGATCCTACACCTTGAGGTTCGAGGGACTCCAGAGGCACCAGCAGCTTCAAATATCTGTTTGTTGGTTTGTAAGGCCTTTTTAGCAGCTGATCTCTTAATCTGATGAACTTGCTGGCAGAAACCTTCCTCATTCTGCCTTTATCTGCACAAACACATCTGTGCTCAGAATCAGTCACAAATGTCTCCACATACGATGATCAGGTTAAGATTTTGTGCAATATCTAATGTTTTCATCCCTTGTCCAAGGCATTGCACTATTTGTTGCTTTTCGGCAGTAGAGAGATCCTTTTTCTTTCCCATGTTACTTCAAAACTGTGGCCTACTTAATATCGTGGAACACCCAGTTTTCCTTTTATTGGGCTCACCTGCCAAACTAATTATCACAGATATCTGAGATTGATTTCAGTGATCCAGAGAACCCTGAGACACAAAACCATCAATCGGTTTCATTGACAAGAAGAAAAACCCTATGACACTTAAAACCAATTTGCATAATAATTTGGAACATGGTTTATAACAAATGTCATTATACATATTAGATAAGTTATTTGAACCCATTCATTTTGGCAGGGCTGTGGAGTTGGGAGTCAGATTCAGGGAAATTGAGGACTTGGAGTCAGATGTTTGGCTTACTGACTCCACAGCCATCGTTGAGCAGTGGGAGACGTGAAATCGGTGTCAGAGTTGGGTTCAGAGAAATTGAAGAGTCAGAGTTGGATGTTTGGCTTACTGACTCCCAGTCCTGGATTTTGGCAAGACTGACAGAACATCTAATGTAAGATCATATGACAATCAAAAAGATTCAGTGGCACTCGCCATCGGTAAAATGTCAGATCATGTTGGGGTCATAAGGATGAGGAGGTTGGAATTCAATAGCAAGACAAAGAGTTAAGTCACTGCCAAATGATCCTGGCAGTGGCTCTGTAAGCCTACGTTCACATATTCAGTTTTTCACATCAGTTTTTGTAAGCCGAAACCAGGAGTGGATAAAAAATACAGAAGTGGTGACATCTTTCTATGATATTTTCCTATGTTTCACTCCTGGGATTGGATTGTAAATACTGATGTAAAATACTGACCAAATACTCAACATGTGAACGTGGCCTTATAGAAAGATGTCACCACTTCTGTATTTTTCATCCACTCCTGGTTTTGGCTACAAAAACTGTTGTGAAAAACTGATCAAAAACCGAACATGTGAATGCAGCCTAAAAGGGAAGATCTTGGCCAAGCCCGAACCCTCCTCTGTACAGGGGGAAGACTGAACAGATAACTGCCGGCTGACCTGTCGTTTGGCTGACCTCTCTCTAATCATGTGTATTTGAACATGTATAAATACCAGTTCATTCAGCAATCGTTCAACCAGCTTGCATCCAATATATAGGGTCCCTTACAGAGTTAATCAAATCACAAGACACCTCTAGGGCTGGCTTCACACAGAGTATGGATTTGATGTACGGAATTCCACTTGCAAAATCTGCAGCATTTTACAAAAAGTTGATGAGCTTCTACTTATTCTTACCCTGATCGGTGTGTAATTACTACAGAAATTAGCATTCTTTCTGTATTTTTGGATATTTAAAAGCACTTTTGTGTTGCAGATTCTGTCCATTCATTTAAACGGGACCCTAAATCTGAAGGGTAATCCATTTTTTATGGCTTTCTAAAAAAAAAAAACACTGCATAAGTGTGGGAGCGAAAGATTTTATATGGAAAATCCACATGAAAAGTGCAACCTACCCAAACATCACAAAGCCCCACTGAGAGGGAAGCTTATCAGTCTAAGTTACCGGATTGAATAAGTCGTTAATTTTAGTGGACACCTTGAATGAAAACCACACCGGTCACGACACAAATTAAAATTGATTGGGGAGGGAGGGGACCCCCCTTTAAGGAGGGAGGGGACCCCCCTTTAAGGAGGGAGGGGACCCCCCCCTTTAAGGAGGAGGGACCCCCCCTTTAAGGAGGGAGGGACCCCCCCTTTAAATAATTAGAACCAGCTGTAGGGTGGAATCCCTAAAGGTTATTTGGGGCAAGCAACTCCTTCCTGATTCTGAAACATCTATATTTTCAAAGCAATTGATACATTTTTCCAAACAATTCAGGTTTCTTGATCCTGGGACCACAGAGATTCAAACTGGTTACAAAAATGTTACATGAAGTCCATTTCTTTTCTATGCTGTATTGTTACACTACATGCTGGGGCTTGAGTGTCCTTCTCCCATATGTTGCTGTATACATATGTGCAGGGTATGGAGCAGGTGGCACAGAGCAGACACACATGATCTTACCTGTGCTGTTGTACAAGTTATTCTTCTCCTCTGTGATCAGGACAGTTCTTGAGAGATCCAGGATTGAGGCTGTGGCAGACTGCATGCTTTCTGCCCTGTCCTCATTCAATAGCACAAGCAGATAGGAAAGAAACCTCTGGAGCAGGTGAGAATCCTGGAGATCCTGGAAGAGGTTTAATGAGGCATCAATCTTGCTGCACACATAATGACTGCAGGGACAGCTTGGCCCACATCACCGCCTGCAAACTCATTAATCTCTAATCTGAAATGGACAGAAACAGTTGAGGAGTGAATTATTTCCTTAAATCTGTGTGTCTGTAAGCAGCACTGAGTGTGCACAGTATTATATGTGCTGCAGGAAGATAGTGCTCGCTGGCGCCCTCTACAGGCCACTAGGGCTCATTACACATCTCCTCTGGGACTCCCAGGGTGGAAATCAAACATTCCTCATCTGAGAAAGGAGATTATGATTTTACAGATGGAGCTGGCACTTCTTCTTCTTCTCTCATTACACATGAGGGAAGGGGCATCATTTATCATAGTGTATAAGGCAGGCAGGCTGGACAATAAAAGGTTAAACTGTCAGTTGCGCCTCAGTTTTGGGTTTGGGTGGTAATAAGCACCAGTTTATCACCAGTCAGTCTGTTCAATGATGATGGGCAGGAGAGACAGGCTGCAGACACATCCCTACAGTCATGAGAAATAGGCATTGTGCAGCTGATACCTGCTGGTTGGATAGTGGGAAAATTCAATTGTAATCAAATTTATTCACCCCCCGATTGCAAATTAAGTTTCAGATATTTAGCTTATTGTAATAAACCTATAAAACAAGAACAATTTAAATAGCTCAATACAACTAATAGAACAAGTGTTTTATTTTTACTACAATCTCAATTATTTAACCCCTTTAGCATAATCACTCATAAAAATACACATTGTTGAAGTAAGATGTTGTCTCAGCACACCTGATGCGATAAATGAAGGGAAAAACAAACACATCACATACTTGAACCGGTCCGGGGATTATTGACGGAGTGTTGTTTGATTGAAGCTTAGAAATATGGCTGTGCCCAGAGAATGGTCCAAAATGGAAAAGCTCCACTCCAGTGTTTACTTGATTTTTTTTTCAGAGCTGGAGTGACACTTTAAATGTAAACCTGCGGCCCCCCTTCATATACTCACCTTTCAGCATCTTCACCATTCACCAATGCTGCTCCGATCCTGCAGCAGGATCTTGGGTCCCATAACTTCTGACTGGCCGGAAGTCAGACGTTACATCACAAGAGCTAAATGCAAGTCTAGGAGAGACAATGAGTCCAAGATGAGGTCAGAGCGAGGCTCCCATAGAGATGTATTGAAAAGTGACCAGGGATGGGCAAACTGCCCCATTTTTCCCGGGTTCGTGACCAGAGTTGCTCTGTTAAAGCAATCAAATGGTTAATGGCCATACTGACAGAGGTGCATGAAGTGTTCCCGGGGGTGGGTTGTGCTGTTGGCGCTGGCCGCAGGAGAGGAGCAGGGGGGAGTTTTGTGCTGCTAGCGCCAGCTGCGGGGGATGGTGCTGTTAGCGCCGGCAGAGGGGGAGTGGGGGTGCTGTTAGCGCCGGGGGGGCAGGCAGAGGGAGATGTTGTGCCTTACCATGCAGCAGCGGCGGCGCCCATCACATAGATAGCTGCTGTGTGGTGCAGGCGGCGCCTCTCTTCACAGCCGCTCCCCCTGCCTGCTTGCCGCCTGAGACTCAGGGCTCACACTGTCCAATGGACGATGCGGCATTGCATACTGATTATACTTACTGAGTCCGTGTTATCCATTTCAGCTGTGCCACGGCGCCTTGTCGCTTCCGGGGAGAAGTCACGTGACTGGCTCCAATAGCCAATCACGTATGGCAAGAACATAAGGGGCGGCCTGGAAGTGACGCAGCAACATGTCACACCAGAAGAAAGAACGCTGATCCGGTAAGTATCAACTACTGGCTTACGTTAACACAGCTAACCTGGTCACAAACCTGAATAGTTTGCCCATCCTAATAGTGACCTCAGGCGCGCCCCATGAAACACTGAAGACAGGTCCAGCTCCAGGTTTTCGTGACCCCTGGTGAAAGAGTCTCAGGGGGCCCCTTTAACACATACCATGAATCATAAATACAATTTGGAGGCTGAAGGCTGCAAATATGTATATAGAGGCTGGAAGCTATCTGTATGTGTAGCGCCCCGCTAGTCAGCACGCTACAAAAGGGTACTGCACCCCTAACAGAAGATACAGTATGGTTTGTTCTGTAAGGAGTAGTAGAAGCCTGAAGCTCCAGCACCACACACACACACACACACACACACACACACACACACACACACACACACACAGACACCTAGTGATAGGGAACCAATCAGACGCCTGTTACTAGGGTAACCGGTCCTGGTGGATGGAGAGGCTAGGTTATAAAGTGAGTGGGAAGAGCAGAACAGAATTAGTTAAGAGGGGAGCTGCAAAAAGCAGTGCAGCAGAGTGAAGAAAGCAGGAAGCAGAAGTGCAGAGTAACAGAACAGAGAGAGAAGCTAACGGGGAGGGCACCTCAACCTGGTGACCCAGAAGAGAAAAGGGCAGAGAAGTAGGGTAACCAAATACTCTGGCCCAGTCTGAAGCGGGGTACCAGCTGCGACGTGGATCAGAGGTAGATCTCTGGACCGCAAATTCACCGGCGTGGTCGCAAGCTTCATAGGAGCACGATCCAACCGCCCTACACCAAGCACAGTCTCCACCAGAAGTACCTCTGGAGAGATAAAGGGTTCCCATATCACCTGACAGGCCTAGTGCAACAAGTGAGATTGTGCAGGGCAGCACAGAGTAAGGACCGAGAAAGTGATAGAGAAGGAACACCAGTGGAGCTTCAGAGAGACAACTACTCACTATCAGGACTACCCGATCCACTACCCAACTGAAAGAACTGCATTACCCTATAAACCTGCAGATTACAAGAGTAAAGTACCCGTTCAGAGTGAGCAACATGTCTGTGCTTCTTCTCAGAGAACTGTGATTTACCTGCTTTGCTCCACAGTGACTACGCTGCCCTTTACCACCATTCCTACTTCCAACACCCCTGGGACATCGCCCTTCCTGTAGAGGGCCATGACATCTTGCTGCCGCCCATCCCCCGGAGCTTCCAGCAGCACCGGTGACCTCACTGGACCTAGAGTTGGGGTCACGAACAACTTTATTTATTTTCTTTTCCCCTTTTTATTGTCTGCACCCAAGGGCACAGGTTCGGGCACCGACCACCCATGACATCCCTGCACCCGACCACCCGAGACCTGAGTACCCAGTCCCTTGTGGCCCCAGACACATGTGGGGGCTGTTGGCTGTATATATATATATATATATATATATATATATATATATATATACACACATATATTGTGAGGTATGACCGGCATGATAACCCATGGCCGGTATACATCACATGGGCCTTGAGCCGTACACATAGGGTTCATGGCATTTGGACCTGTGTGTGTGAATAGGTGATTGCTTTACTAGACCTGAATGGTGCACACAGGGTTAACTACACCTAGGTCTGGGTGTGTGTGGTTGATTGGATCACAGCATCCCAGGTGTGGGTGTGTCAGGTGAGATATAGTCTGCCTGCTGCTGTGATGTCAGAACATATCTGGTTTCTCTGGTGAGAGGTGCCTTGAAGCCAGACACAGAGGGTTTGGAAGCTCCTGAAGTTGGGAAGATGGCAGAACCTGAGGGTGCTCTCTCTGGGCGTGTTTGGTGCAGCTGCTGTCCTGGAGGTCTGCCGGGCATGGAGACTTGGAAGTGGCTGGTTAAGACACATAGTGAGGAGACCTTGGGGACACCAGGCTTGCCCTGGAGCTCAGGTAGCTAAACCCTGGTCTGGGCCTGGATCGACCGGTGTCACATGCATAGGCATATATTCCCCAGAAGATGCTCGGGGACAGAATAGAGCAGCAAAAGTTCTGTGTAGTGGTTGTGTGCCATTTAACATAGCCTTGTAGCATGGACTTGGCTCGTCCAAGGACGGAGCCTGGACGTAGTGCAGAGACTGTGCAGGACTGTGTTAGCAGGGGTGTATGTACCGACTGTGTCCCGGATCCCTGTGGGCCTGTAAGGGAATGCGCCTACAGTATGTTTTTGCTCCGTTTTTCCTGCGGTTTCTGCCTGCAGTTTACCATTGGTTTTATGGTAATTTATGCTAATTTGTTCCTGCGGTTTTGATTCCCAGCAAAACCAATGTGTTTCACAGAAACGCTGTACACACACATTGGTTTTGCAAGTGTCAAGAACTGTCAAATCCCTGTGGTTTTGGTGCGGATGGGAGAGAATTGACATGCTCTATTTTTCCTGCGTTTTTGCTGCAGTCAATGGCAAAAACGCAGGAAAAACGCAGCAGCAAAAACACAGCAAAAACGCACAAAAAACGAGCAAAAAATGCAATAAAGACGCAGGACCTGAAGCAGCAAATCTCCTGGCAAGACTCTAGGATCCATGAAAGCAGTTCAGGTTTTACTGCATTCAGGACAGCTTAAAGGGAACCTGTCACCTGGATCTAAGCCCCTACACTATCACTACCTGTCCCTGCACCTTCCTAGCTGCTCCCTATCTATCCCTTTCTGAGCTAAATCCGCCCTATAAAACTGCAGAAAAATAACTTATAACTTACAGAAGTCCCTGAGGATGGGAAATGAAAAGGCTGCCCCAGGCTTCATTTCACAGGCCTCGATGCAGCAGCACACGCCCCGCTGGGCGGCGTTATTCTTTCTTCATCACCACCTCCTCCATTTGGAAACTCCCACCCGCTTTACACTGTAAGGTAGCAGTTAGGATCGGCATGACAGAAGGCAGTGACTAAGGTATTTACTCACACAGCACACAGGTTAATGGCACAGTTCAGGTATTCACAGACCTCCAGGTTCCGGGGCGCAGATGAGTACAACCTCATACAATCCCAACAGCTGATATAGTAGCTCTGTACCTTCCCCCGGGTAGGCTGTGTTAGGTCAGCACACAACCTTTCTCTCCTCACCGTCCGCTCATTAGCCTCATGAACGTCCACTCTGAGAGCTCACAGGCTGTGTTAAATCTTCACACAGCTCTCTACACAGCAGCTCCTGCTGCTGTCCTGACACACTCCACCCCCTCCCCACAGCCCAGGGCAGCTCATATCATCTCCTATTCACCCGCACACCTGGGCGTCAGTGCTTTCAAACAGCACTCAGCTCCAGTAGCAGCTAACCCTGTGTGTGCTGCCACCGAGCAGAAGCTACAATCTCCCATATGCTGTGTCCCGGTCAGGGGACACATCGAGGTCGCATCACCACAACATGGTAGGTGGAAAGCAGACGGGGATTCCAAATGGAGGAGGCGGCGATAAAGAAAGAATAATGCCGCCCAGCGGGGCGTGTGCTGCTGCATCGAAGAGGGGCAGAATGGAGCCTGGGCCGCCTTTTCAGTCCCCAGCCTCAGGGACTTCTATAAGTTATAAGTTGTCTTTCTGCTGTTTTATAGGGCGGATTTTGCTCAGAGAGGGATAGATAGGGAGCAGCTAGGAAGGTGCAGGGACAGGTAGTGATAGTGTAGGGGCTTAGATCCAGGTGACAGGTTCCCTTTAGAAAACATCCTGTGGGCACATAGCCTAAATGTCTCGTATGTCCTGTGCAGAATGATCCCTGTGAACATGTGGGGTTCTGTGTATAATGATCCCTGTAACTACAATGGGTCCTGTGTATAATAATCCCTGTGAACATGTGAGGTTCTGTGTATAATGATCCCTGTAACTACAATGGGTCCTGTGTATAATAATCCCTGTGAACATGTGGGTTCTGTGTATAATGAACTCTGTAAATAATGCCGGGCGGGCATAGCCGCCATGGGAACTGTTTAGGAAAGGTTCCATTGATGTGATAAATGTACATACTGCTATGTATGTTGTTCTGATGTAAATACTGTCTTGCATGTTGTACAGAGTGTAGATAAGTCTAGGCGGCCGTAACTGCCCTTGGAACTGTGATTAATGTTCCTGTTTTATGTATGATCTGTATATCTGTGTGAACTGTGATTAATGTTCGTGTTCATATGTGAGTAGTGCATTGTATATGTGAACTGTAGCGGTTTATGACGTTTATTAATATCCTGCTGAATATTGTGTTATCTTTAAAACACAGTTGGTTGTGTCAATTCCACTGCCAAGAGAGCCCTCCATGTGCCCTGGGTGTGTGCACAATTTATATACTAAATACTACCGAAAATATAATCCCTTCTGTCTCTCTAGCATCATGCAATGTTTGTGCGGCACATTTGCTAGTATCATACTTCATGGCTGCAATGATAGGGGAATCTGGGGGCTTCAAAAGGAGCAAAATTATTTTGTAAGGTCTGCAGAGTTGTGAGATATGCTGTTATGTGACACAGATGAATATTTTGTTTTAATTTGGGCAAGGGGAAATTTGAAATTCTGCTATGGGGCCCCATAATTTCTATGTATACCCATGTGTGCTGTCTCTCTCCCCCCTGTGTGCTGTGTTTCTCTTTCCCCCTCCTTGCGCCCTGTTTCTCTCTCCCCCTCCTTGCACCCTGTTTCTCTTTCTCCCTCCTTGCGCTGTGTTTCTCTCCCCCCCCGTGCGCTGTGTCTCTCTCTCCCCCCCTGTGCGCTGTGTCTCTCTCTCTCCACCCGTGCGCTGTGTCTCTCTCTCCCCCCGCCCCATGGCGCTGTGTCCCACACTCTCTCTCCCCCATGCGCTGTGTCCCCCCCTCTCCCTCTCTCCCCCCTTCTGTGTGTTGTCTCTCTCTCTCTCGCACTGTTGTGGCACCCCTGAGGGTCCAGTCGCCACTGAGGTACTGCACCTCAGCTAGAGGTGTGGTGCCCCACTCTTGGGTAAGGACGGGATACGAGCCGGTACGCACACACTAACATCCAACACCACAACCCTCCAGGCCAAAGGATTTGGGCGGACGCTTTTTAGGTCCATTCTCAGGCAGGAGAGGAACTAGATGGAGGAAGAAGAGTTGGGGAGCAATAGGAAGTGGAAAAAAAAAAAGGAGGAGTTGGAGAAAACAGAGAGGAGTGAGTCGGAGGGAGTATGCGGGGAATATGTCCAGGGGACTGGAGTCAGATGAGCTTGTCCCAGGACAGAGAGGAGAGAGATAAGCTCCAGACTGGAGGAAGGAGCCCTGAGTGAGGCTCTGTCCAGGGAAGTGGGGCTACCTCGGGTCACCACGGAGCACTGGCTGGAGCAGCCCCGTTCCAGTGACTGCCCGGAGGGACTTGCTGGAGGAGCTAGGCCACGGAGGGGACTGGCCCCAGACTAGTGCGAAGATTTTAAGCTACACCAAGTGATCCGGAGGCTGCCGTGCCTGTATGTGCAGCAGCTGCAACCACACGTAATCACTGAAAAAGTGGCTGTATAGTTGCAAGGGGACAGAGAGACAGTCGCCCAACAGAGCCCGAGGCCACTGGCTTGGGACACTGCGTGTGAGGCGCGGGGCAGGAGGGCGAGAGCCAGCACAGGAGTCGATCTGGAAAGGTACACACGAAGGGGGTACTGGACAAGTGCTACCAAACTACCTGGGAGTGTCTGAATCCCCCCTCTAATTTATTTATCGCGTCATCTGCCCTGTATGAAAGGGATAACCACCTACTAATAGACTTTATAACTGCCCTGGGGCCTCCCGCTCCACCTGTGGGGAGCTGAACCATCTAAGCTGCATTACCCTCTACCCCAGAGGATCTGCATCGCAACGTCGGCCATCAATCCTCAATTGCCGAACGCCACGGGTGGCGTCACGTTAAATCCCATATAAAATATCCCCCCATTTTTATGACACAGTCAGGGCCATGGATCCGGGTCACATCCCTATGACCTTCCCAGAGAACTGGCCAACTCTGTTCCGAGTACCCCACGCCCCTGGGGGGCGTGTCCTATGGCATTATGAAAAATATATACCGACCCGGTAAACCGGGTCCCGCGTGCCAAGAGACTATGTAATAAAACTTTGTAATGGCACCTGCCAAAAAGAACAAGCACTATGTGTATGGAAAGGGAAGTGGTGTGGCCTCCCATCGTGGGCCGGGTTGCTGAACGACGCGAAAAGTTGTGGCACCCCTGCAGGGGATTGCCACAGGATCCTCCGGTGCAGGGAGGGATTTACACCTTGGTATACACAGCACACAACACCTTCCACCCCAGACCTGAAGGGGGAGCTCTACTGACTGCCTTAAGCCAGATCCCCTTTAAAAGATCCAGGCCTGAGGAGAGGAGTCAGTTGGTCCAGTGAGAAGCAGTTAGTTCCAGAGAGAGGAGAGAGCAGGAGTGAAGGAGCTGGCCGCTGGGATAGAACCAGGCAAAGGACCAGGGAACACTGACCCAGCTGTGCTGCACCCTAGGGAGAGGGTCAGAGGCCAGAGGAGGAAACAGGGAATTAAAGAAGGGAACAGATCAAGCTTCCCTTTAGCTCACCCGAACACCGGAGTCCAACTCTGCTACGCATTCACTGCAGCAGGAAAAGCCCAGAAGGACCAGGAGGAATTAACCCCCTGAGGAACGCAAGTAAGAGACACTCGAAACTGACCAAGCACAGGACCAGGGGCCAAAGGAAGAATAGGGACCCCGCAGAAGGACCTCATTGTCAGTGATAGAGCAAAGCCCTGGGAGGGAAGAAGGAGCGGCGAGTTCAATTATAGGCAGAACTCACCCCAAACCACTGTACACAGTGACAGAGGAGGCCTCACAACTCTCCAAGGTGAAAGTCACAAATTGCACCAAGGACCTGGTTACTTCTCTGGACTGTACCTGTTACCCGTCATCAGTAAAAGGTACAAAAACAAAGACTACTGTGTGTGTGTGTGCCTGCTTAACTGCCGCTACCAACAGCTTTGACCGCAGAGACTCTACTACGACTCCCCGCATACATCCCCACTGCCCTGAGGTAAAGCTCCACCTGTGGGGAGCTGTACTACACTGAGCTGCACCTCCATCACATCAGCGGCCAGCCGCAGCGCTGGTATACACTTTACCAGGTACTACAGGTGGCGTCATGTAACCAATCCCCTTCACCACCATCATCCCCTACCATCCCCGCCATTGAGGGTCCACGGCACGGGACCGGGGACTGACCAGCCGTGATCCCCCATCCAAGTTGCCATCAGCCCCGGTATTCGAGTACCCCCTATCCTTTCGACCGCCTCAAAGTCATACCTGCCCACTATAAAGACTTTGAAACAAAAGGACTTGTCCGTCAGCCAGGGGGATCCGCCTCCTGGTGTGGCCAATAGCAAACTAGAGATAAACCGCCCACGAAAGGAGGACAGAGAGAGAACCAAGGAGAGTGCAACAGGGTGTGCCGCGAGTGTCGAGCAGACAACCCGGTGGGCACGATAGTGAGCGATGGCCAGAGCACTCCAGAGTGTGGGGTGAAAGCGGTGGATTCCCCCAGCCGACCAGAGGAAGACCCGAATCAGCCGCCCTCGGTTGACCTGGAATTCTTGAGGGCTGAAGTGAGGGAGCCGAGCCGCCAGCTCCTACTGACTCAGATGATGATGGTGGGGAAGTGGAGGAAGACATTACTGAAAAAGGTGTCCCAGAAGTGGGCGGTTTCACGACCAATATCTCCAACCCCAGAGGAGGACGAACCCAGCAACGAGGACACTCCACCTGCAGGTACTGACACTACCTCGGTGGACGATACCCTACTCGGGCCCCTAAAACCCTCAACAGCCCTTGTGCCCTAGATGAGCAGGACAGTCTGGTGACTCCGCTACAGCCTGAGCCAGCGCCTGGGGAAGCCCATGCTGAGAGAGTGGTATTCTGGTGGGAGAACTGGGGAAGCGAGTTGATAGGGTTCCCAGGGGAGGTCCAGACAAGGGAGGCTTGGGTGGAAATGTGAACTGGTAGAAGTACCAACAACAACAAGGAGCCCAGCGGGAGGCAGAGGAAGAGGAGCGGCAGGCCCGATGGAAGGCGATGTAGGAGAGAAACCTAAAGGCTAACAACTGGGTCCGTAAGCCCAGGGTCGCTGACCGGGGTCTACCAAGAAAAGGCACGGTGGTCAGCTTCAACCTGGACAAGGGTTGGGGCTTCATCTGGGAAAAAGGGGGGGGTCTTGGAACTGTCACCCTTATCGCAACTTGCATTCCGGAAGCTGAGTGACATTTACCCGGCACCTAAGTGAATGGGGATGGTATGTTATGGATGTAAAGATAGTGCAGGATGAGGCGCAGCCCTTAACATCAGCAATGGTGATGCCAAAGGTGCTGCAGGCAACACCTGTATCACTCACCGTAGCCGTGGTGTGCACGTCTCAGGCTGTCGCTGCTCCCTGTCATGGTACCGTGCCCGAGGCTGTGTGGGCCCGATGGTCCAGATCAATAACGTTGACTAAACAGATAAGGGGTTAATTCTTGTCGTGACGCCACCTGCGGGAATTCCGGTGATTTCACCTGCGCTGCTTGGGCCTCCGGGGGATGTGATGCAGCAAGATGGAACGCTCCCCACAGGACGAGCGGGAGTCCCCAGAGCCAGGAGCTGCACAAGATGTTGTGAGGCAGCTCAGTTACCTTTAGTATGCGGCGTTAGACAGTTCTGAAAAAGGCACGGACACTGATAGTCTCTGTAACGGGTATTTTACTGTATCCAGCAGATGATACATGGTATACAGGTAACGGGTAACGGACTGGGTGGACTTAGCAATGACTGGTATTGTCTCAGAGCTCCGCGGTGTTCCTCCGTTCTAAACTTGTTCTGGGTGAGTTGCCGATGTCGCCTTATTGTGCCAAGTTCGGGTACAAGGGGCTTCACCAGACCTACAGGTGGTGCCAAAACGGACAATAACTTTAATCCCTGTAAGTATACCCCTTTTCATTGTCACCCAAGGGCACGGGCACGGACCACCCGTGACATCCCTGCACCCGACCGCCTGAGACTTGAGTATCCAGTCCCTTGTGGCCCCAAACAACTCTGGCATCACGGACAGGATCCCGTGCCTGGTGTAACTGGGTACTGTGTGTCCCGTGATTAGACTGTGTTTGTGAACTGTTTATTGGCCATTGCTGCGCCACAGAGCGGGAAGAGCGTTGCGGCTGAAAGGCGCAAAGATAGGCCCCGCCCCCACCCTACGCTCTGATGAAAACTGCCGAACATAGCAGTCGGATTTGGACATACCCAAGCTGCTCCACTCCCCGCCTGCAGAGCCGACTACGTACTTTCATTTTTCAGAGACTGGAAGCGATTCACTAGGGGGGAGCGAGAATGAGTGCCCCAGGCCCAAACGATGCAGCGGACTCAATCGTGAACCAGCCCGCCGCTTGAACTGACAACCCGCCGGGTATGTATGCGTAGACTGGTAAGCAGAGAGCATAAGTAGTGATGGGACACCTAACAGGTGCAGCAGAGCTGGAAACCCAAAACTGGTCAGAGAAAGTTCAGGGGTCTATTGTCCAAATCTTTGAAAAGCTGAAAAAGGTTTTTGAATATCATACTGAGACTGAACTTAGAATGTTGTTTTATCATTGCAAACAGGGGGCACAAGAAAGTGTCCTAGATTACTCCTTACGCCTGCAGGAGGAGCTGAGACTCCTTAAACAAGTTGAACCAATCGGTATACGTGATGAAAATAAAATGCTTATTGAACAATTCATAAGCGGGCTCAGGTTACCAGATGACAGCAAGCAAGCGCGCTGGTGGGCTCTCCAAAACCCTGATGCAGAGTTTGCCACTCTAAAAGAACTAACCATTATGGGACAGCAACTCCCTGCAGTACCAGACTTAGCCCCACAGCTGCGATGGGTTAAAACCCCCTCGTTGCCAGAAGTACCTTCCTTATCCCCTGCAGCAGAGACCAGCATGCAGACTGTAACCCCTGAGCGGTTTGATAGCCTATGCTCCGAGGTAAGTCAGCTGAGCAGAGAGATGGCCAAGCTCCGAGTTGCTAGGCAACCCAAGATAGAGACACAGCCACAAGGAAAGATACAGCTTGCTGGCAGCCCGAAAGACGTCCCGTGGATGAGGAGGACACCGCCACTTCGAGGGAGGACCACGGACCGCTACAGTTCCAGTGGACAGCCCATCTGTTGCAAGTGCAACAAGGAAGGGCACATCTATAGGTTCTGCCCTTTAAACGAGCAACCCTGGGGCCGGGGGCCCAACCCCAGGAGTAAAGAAAATAGGGAGGGGGACAAGAGGCGCAATAGTGCCCTATCACTGGTGACACTTGTGTAAGGTGGTGGTGCTATGAAGCTGCTCACCTGGTCCAGTTGTGATCCCCACAACTGGTTTGAAGGCGTTTTGGAATCAGTATTCCAGCTGCTGCAGGACCTCCACCGACCACTGGATAGTGGTTTGAATCCAAGATAATGATGGGAGTGCTGGTGTGTCACGGTCCGCGCTGCTGTGGTATGAATAAACTCACCAAAGAGTGGTGAGTTTATTCATACCACAGCAGCGCGGACCGTGACACACCAGCACTCCCATCATTATCTTGGATTCAAACCCCAGGAGTAGACTGTCCAGGTCCATGCAATTGACTGCACAGGTACGTGGGAGATCGTCCGTACCTGTCCATCATCATAGACTGCATCACTACCACTGCTTTGGTAGACACTGGATCCCAGGTGACCACCATCCTGAGTATCCTTTACAAACGGTTCTGGTCTGAACTTGAACTTGACCCCCCTCAAACCCTGACTTCAACCCTGAATATCATTGCTACCAATGGGATGCCCGTCAATATAGAGGGGCATTGGGAGGCAACCGTAAAGGTGGGGAGGGTGGAATTAAAGAATCAAAGACTCATTGTGGTTGCAGAAAGACCAAATGAAAGGGATCCACATGTGATACTTGGTACAAATATAATCTTTAATTGTCTAGATGAAGTGCTGTTTTTGTTTCAACAGAGTGCAGATACTGCTTCTCCAGGAGAGAGGAGGGTTTTTCCGAAGGAGATCCGATCCCTACAAGCAACAGGTAACACTATCAAGTGGTGAAATTGGTAGCGTACGTGTAACAGACCCAATTACTATTGTAGTGCCGCCAAGAAGTGAAATGATGATCTGGTGTCGGGCAGCAGCAGGCCTCAGAGGGTAGGACTAGTAGTGGTGCCAATAATGTCTGACAGCAGTCCTACACTCCTGACAGCCAGGGGGGTGGTTGATGTACGCAAAGGAAGGGTACCTGTACGTGTATTGAATTATGGTGATGACAAAATAAAGCTACCAAGGTATTCCACTGTTGCTAAGTTATACCATGTAGATAACAACTCTATACATGAAGCTGAATCACTAGCTCTGTCAGAGTCAGATGAGCCTCACAACTCAAAAAAAACAGCTAGAGAAATGGTGTCAGGAGCTCCATGTAGGAATTGACAACACACCTTCTCACCAGAAACACAGAGTTTATCGGGTAGTTCAAGGGTATGTGTGGAGCCCACTGGGACGGGGTACTTGGTACCGGACAGGGGTATCACGGGGGAAATCATGGCAGTCCTTGGTCCAGACCATGTCCCGAGCCCACAAGTAAAAGGGGTATTTACAGGGTTTGTCGTGACGCCACCCACGGGTTGTGGCCAGTGAGGGGACCACCGCTGCTGCTATTCCCGCCAGGAGGATGGATGGTGCTGCAGCTAGATGGATGAGCCCGCCGTGGGGTGGGGCTGCTCCTGACAGGGTGAAAAGATGTAATAATGTTCTGCATGCAGGGAATCACACACATGGGAGACTGAATCAGGGTTCACCGGGTTTTACTTGCAGTTCTTTCTGCAGTTCAAACAATTCACGGTACAGTTCACACAGTTAACTCCGGACAGTCACTGAACCCTCTGCAGCCAGGTTTCCTCTCTGAGACCCTTAACTTTCTCTGTAACCTTTCCGGCTTTCCTCTCCTCTGTTCTTCCCTGTGGGCTGTATGGGGCAGCTCGGTACCTTTGTCTGACTTCCCCCTGTGTGTGTGGGTGGCAAGCCTGGGTCCTATACGCTGCTGATCCTCCAGCCCGTGTGTTGGGTGACCAGACCTGGAATCTGTTTCTCCCCGTCGGTGTGTCCGTGTACTGGCGTGTAGCTACGGTCACCCAGAGCTGACTCTCTGGTCCCAGCCTAGCCTTGGGTGTCCCTATCTTGCAAGGGATCACCGGGCTCACTCCTACCCATGTAACTACCGGGTACGCCAGGTGAATCTCTGTGCCTCCAGGGACCCTAACCCTCAGGAAAGTTTCTCTCAGTCTTTTCTGGCCTTTACTTCTCAGCCTACTCCGGCCTACTCAGTCTTTACTGATCGGCTCACTCCGGCCTACTGTCTAACTCCTCCTCGTTCCCCTTTTGTATCTGGTCTGTCACCTGACCTACGTCCCCACCCACTTCCCTCTAAACCCTACCACCCCTTGCCTGCCTAGAGTCCCGGGCTCTGGGTTGGGTGTTCTGTCTTGTGGGTGTGTGTTTTGAAGGTGTTCCTAAAGAACTGTCTACTATCTGCCTGGCTGCAATTCCTACCTGTGGCCACCCTGAACAGGTGTTTAGCAAGCATCCACTTGATTTTGGGAGGATTAAAGAGGTATACAATCACACACCCACAAGAAATCATCCACCCATTAAAGAAAGATTCAGGCCTATACCACCAACACACTACCAGAAAGCAAAAGAAATGCTACAGGACATGAAGAATGCAGGGGTTATCAGAGATAGTTGTAGTCCCTGGGCAGCACCACTGGTCCTGGTTAAAAAGAAAGACGGTAGTATTAGGATGTGTGTGGATTATAGGCAAATCAATAAAGTAACACACAAGGATGCATACCCGTACCCCGTATAAAAGAATCACTTGCTGCATTAAAGTCTGCCAATTACTTCTCAACCTTAGATCTTACTAGTGGGTACTGACAGGTCTCCATTGCAGAAGAAGACCATGAGAAGACAGCCTTCTTGACACCAATGGGGTTATGTGAGTTCAACAGCATGCCATTCGGGTTATGCAATGCACCAGGAACATTCCAGAGGCTGATGGAGTGTTGCCTAGGCCACAGAAACTTTGAAACTGTACTGCTATACCTGGATGATGTCATAGTGTACTCCAAAACCTATGAAGACCACCTGCAACACCTGAGTGAAGTGTTTGAATCATTTTCCAAGTACGGCATGAAGTTGAAGCCTTCAAAATGTCACCTGTTGAAACCAAAAGTCCAATACCTTGGACATGTGGTCAGAGCAGAAGGCGCAGCACCAGACCTGGACAAGGTCACAGTCATCAAGGACTGGCCAGCACCAACTACCTTCAGAGAGGTACGCCAATTATTAGGACTGGTCGGGTACTACAGGAGGTTCATCAAGGGCTACAAGAAGATAGCAGTGCCCATGCAAGATCTCCTAGTAGGACAATCCAAAAAGGGCAAGATCAGAGGTCCTCCATTCCGGTGGGGACAAGAACAAGAAGAGTCTTTTCCAGCAGCTGAAAGATACGCTGACCGGAGAAGAGATCCTGGCCTACACCTATTACAGTCTACCGTTCCTCTTATACACCAATGCCCGCAATTAGGGCTTAGGAGCTGTCTTGGCACAGAAACAGAAAGGCAAAGAGAAGGTTATAGCCTACGCCAGCAGGAAGCTCAGTCTAACAGAGAGGAATCCAGAGAATTACAGTTCTTTCAAGCTGGAGTTCCTAGCCTTAGTCTGGGCAGTAACAGAACAGTTCAAACATTACTTGGCATCCTCAAAGTTCACAGCTTTCACCGACAACAACCCTTTAACCCATTTAGAAACTGCAAAGCTGGGAGCCATGGAGCAGCGTTGGATGGCCAGATTATCCAACTATGACTGCACTGTCAAGTACCGGGCAGGTCATAAGAATGGTATCGTTGATGCCCTAGCCAGAATGCCTAACTTCCCAGATGTGGGAGAAGACGTGGATGAGCTAGAAGAAGTAGAATTACCAGCCTTCCACCGCCCAAGTACATCCTCATGTCATCAGGCAAGTCAGAGACGTCAAGAGACAAAAGTGAACCCGTTATCTCACCATAGCTGGAAAGAGACCCAGGACAGCTATTTAGTCAAGGAGCTGATAACCAAAGAACACTCCTGCCTGAGTCCAGAAGCTCCACGAGAAGCCAAGCGCCTATGGAAGGAGAAGGGGAAATTGATTGTCTATCAAGGTAAACTGTGCAGATGTCACATTAATCCCAGAACCCATGAACTGATCTGGCAGATCATGGTCCCAAAAGGAGATGTACAGATGGTATTAGAAGCTTATCACAATGATGCTGTGCACTTGGTTGGAAGAAACTGGAGATGCTGCTGAAAGATCACTTTTACTAGGTTGGCATGAGAAGTTCCATTGAAAGATGGTGTAGAAATTGTGGACCATGTCACCTGAGAAGAAAAGACCAGCAAAGCCAGAAAGTTCCTTTACAGCCAATCATCACCAAGAAGCCTCTAGAGATTGTTGCCCTGGATCATGTGAACCTGACACCCAAAGAGAACAGGGTATACCTACGCTCTTACCATGGTTGACCACTACTCTAGATTCGTAGTAGCACCAGTCAAGGACTTAAGTGCAGAAGTAGCAGCCAAGACGTTCCAGAATTGTTTTTGTAGACCCCATGGGTACCTAGACCAGGTACTAACAGATCAAGGATCTGCATTTCAATCACAATTGTTCCAAGAATTCCTAGGATTGTATGGTTGCAAGAAAATAAGAACTACACCGTATCATCCACAGACAAATGGACTTTGTGAGAAAATGAACAGCATTGTCATCAATATGTTAAAGACCTTACCACTTGAAGAAAGAAATCAGGGGCCAGAAAAACTACCTGACTTAGTGGATATATAAAACCACATCCTTGTAAGTTCTACTAACTACACACCAGCATACTTCATGCGAGCAAGACCTGGAAAACTCCCAATTGACTTGGAGATGGGAACTGTAGAACCAGACTAATATACTTCAGAAGAAGATTGGGATTATCACCATCAACAGCAGTACAAGAAAGTTCAGGAATGCGTAGAAAAGAACTTAAAGTCAAGTTCTTGCTTGCTTCTGACTTGTTCTAACAAGAATGCCACAGCTGAACCCTTGATACCTGTGAACTAGTTCTCAAAAGAAAAAGAACCAACAAACTAGATGACCAATGGGAAGCTGAACCCTATACTGTCATGCAATCCAACTTCGACAATTCTAAAACCTGTGTAATCAGTCGAGATGAAGGTAGAACATCATCTACAGTATCTAGAGATCATCTAAAAAGATGTCCTGACCAACTGAAACCACAAGAAGAAGTAAACTACCCCTTAACAACAGTTGAAGAAACAAGAGAGAAAGTAATTCACACTGTACTAGGAGATTTCCCAGAAGATTGGCCTCAATGCAGTGGAGCCATCATAGTACCAGTACTTTCTTTTTATCAGCCTGTTGAAGAACAAATTCAAATACTTGAAGAACCAAGAAGAGAAGAAGAACCCATTCAAGTACAAGAAGTACAGCCTGTTGTACCGGAACCAGAGATTCCTACAATTGGTGAACCTGCTAATGTGGCACCCCATGGGTTAATGTGCCACAATAACATCACATGGGTTCTCTCCCCACAACACACTGACAAACACTAGCACCTCTGGGCCAGGAGGGGGAGCACAACCTGCTTCCTTATATACTCTTGCTCATGAGGGAGAGCTCAGTTCAGCTCGGAGCAGGGCTGTGAAGAGCACGAGTTAGTGCAGAACTTAGTGCAGACCTAGTAAGGGTCAGAGGAACAGGAGAACGACAGACTGAGGAACACGTCTGGGAGCTGGAGTGATACCTTCACTCGCCCCAGAAGAACGCACAGAACGGACACCGGATCCGCTACTGTGTCTGGCACCCACAGCACAGTGAATCCAGGAACAGTGGGATTTCTAGATGCCCCTAGTACCAGTGCAAAGCAACACGGAGGGGTCAGCACAGCACAGAGGACTCAAGTTGCCTAGCCAAGTGGTACCAGCAGAACACGGAGAGAGAGACGTGAGAAGTCCCAGCAGCTCAGCTAATAGCAGCGGCCAGGACACACACACACAGTGCAGCACAAGGAAGCTGACGACCCCGGACAGAGTGGGAAGAGAGCTCAGCCCCATTACAGACTCCGTGGACTATAATCTGCAATAACATCAGCAGTAAAGTTTTGGAAAACAGCAAAACTGTGAGTCTGTGTATTGATTGCGACCTCTGCTCCACATTCAGCACAGAGAGCTTCCTCCTGCTACAAGCCTGTCAGCTCTGCATCACCAGGAGAGAAGGAGAATTGCATCAGTGTCTACCAAACGTGAGTGTGTGTCCTTTAACCCCGTCTCCACCATCTATACCCCTTATAGACTATACCATCACTGCCCCGAGGAATACAGTTCTACCCACGGGAACTATACCATCTATGCTGCCACCACATCATCCCCGGAGATTCTGCAGCAGCGGCGGCCCCCTTACTGGCCGCATATAGTGGGTGGCGTCACGACTGACATTTCCCCTTTAAATAAATCCCCTTTTTATTGCCGAGCCCGGGACACGGTCCGGACCAAGCCACCCGTGACTTCCCCGGCACAATCCGGTCCGGTACCGAGTACCCCCGTCCCGAGGGGTCCGACACTAGTCCTACAGTAAGACTTAGGGTACCTTTACATGCCGCTACTGGCGGGTGGATACAACCAGCTACTTCACATGCACGAGCACGCACAAACGCTTACAAACGGTAATCGCACCACCTTTACACGCCGCCACAAGGTGCGCTACAGTAGGTTACATCTATCTCTAGATATACCGCCGGGTGCCACAAGTAGCCATCTGTAGCTTACCTTACCTCATTTACACACCGCTACAACAAGCTAATATGGGCGGACCTGGTGCAGCAGGGACAGCACATAGGCATGCCACAATTGTGGATTACGAGACGTCCGTACGCTGATAGGACAAAGCAAGAAACCCATGATTGGCCAGGCATCGCAGGAGGCTGTTTAATACATGACGCTCGAGCAATTGTGTAGTGTGACTGGTCAGCTCCTTAAATATGCCTCCCTATGCAGCGACTACCAATCGTAATGCAGGAGCTTCCTCCAATGATCGCTGATGGGGCGCGGTAACCCGGAGCCTGTGTCACGCCCCAGCTACATACCAGGTACATAGCATGGTGTAGAAACAACCCTTCTGTTCCTTCTTTACACGCCAATACAGCTCGCTACAATCGGCTGTGTAGCCACCTGTTTCAGGGCAGTGCTCGGAAACAGATGCATCTACTGCCGGGTGCCTCCTACCGTCTTCACACGCCGCTACTACGGGGTACATTGCCGATGCAAGCTACATTTGTAGCATGTAGCTGGTTGTATCCACCCGCCAGTAGCGGCGTGTAAAGGTACCCTAAGACCTCGCAGACAATTACCCGCTTTATCACCTCATGCAGAATTGAGTACACCACATGAGACACCTATTCCACGTAGGTCATGTCGCAGAGAGAAGGTAAGACCCGGCCTCCTAAGCAGAGACACCCATAGGGAAATTGTATGTAAAGTGTGTTAACCTGTTGAATGTCCCAAGCCAACAGAGACTTTAATGGACATACTTTATCCTTTTTCCCTGGATTTCCCCTGTTTAACCCTGGACTACAGCCACAGAACTAGTAGCCGCAAAAACTACTTTCTTCACTTTTTACAGCCTGCGGCAGATGGACTAGCGCCGTAAGGACTGATTTTTAAAATTTTTCCCGTTTTTACAAAATTTTCAATGGTTTTTGTATATTTTTGAATTTGGAGACTCTGTAAATACTTGTTATTGTTTATGTATTATGTAACAAAAGCTTTGTTCAGTCCGGGAGTATTGATGTTAACTAGGGGGAATGTGCCTCCCTGTGCCAGGTAAGCCACAGAACCAATTAGTTCACTAAGGGATTTCCACATCTGGTACTCACATACACCCAACACCTTCCACTCCAGGTCTGTAAGGGGAGCTCCACTGGCTGCTGTTAAGCCAGATCCCCTATAAATACAGGTGCTGGGGGCAGAATTAGCCAGTGTGTGCAGTCACTAGGAAAACTGTGAAGTTCAACTCAGAGCTAGTGAGCTAAATCTGGTTACCGGAGCCGTGCTAGGCCCGACACCAGTGCACCTCCAGAGCCAGTGTGAGGTCCAGAGAGAGTGAGGACGACAGGCAGAGGCGAGGAACACTACACAGGAGGCAGAGAAGCTATCCCAGCTCACCCCTCCAAAACACCGGTCACTGGAGACCGAGTCTGCACAAAGGGAAAGAGATCAGCTCAGCAGAGAATCCAGTACACCGTGGAGGCTTAGCTTCCCGGACACCCGCAGCACCCACATTTGAAAGCCAGGGACCGCAGGAGAGATAGCGGTAGCTCAGAGAGAGAGAGAGCCCTCAGTGCAGCAATACAGGTGTAACAGACGCAGAAGGTCAGGCTGGATTTCACACACGCCAGACAAAAGAGAAGGACCAGGAAAAGGAGGCCTATACGTCACTCAACATGGAAGTCCCAAATTGTATCCTTCATCCCTGGACGTGTATCGGTTTCCATCCGTAAAGGTACCAAAACAGACTTTCTGTGTGTGTTCATCAATCCAGTCCCACAGCACAACGACTGCACTGCCCTACTCCACCATCCATCCATACAGCCCTGGGAACCCAGCACTTCCTGTAGAGAGCCACAACCCCTTGCTGCTGCCCATCCCCAGGAGGTCTCAGCAGCGCCGGTGCCATCACCGGACCTACAGGTGACGTCACGACTGACAATAACTTTAATCCTTGTAAATATACCCCTTTTCATTGTCACCCAAGGGCACAGGCTCGGGCACGGACCACCCATGATATCCCTGCACCCGACCGCCCGAGACCTGAGTACCCAGTCCCTTGTGGCCCCAGACACCGTTACACAGCACGATGTTGCATGCAACATTGCTGTAATTTTATTAAATCAGCAAAGTTGCAGCAACATTGCTGGATCATCATGCTGTGTAGCAGCACGATGCAACTGCGATAAATCGCCGGTTGTAAGTTGCCAGGTTTTGGAACATGTTCCAAAACCTGGCGATCTTGCACCAGCGATTAGCGATGTTGCCGGCGATCCAGCCTATTCGCTGCATTGCAGCAGATCGCTCTCTGGGTTGAACCCAGCGAGCGATCATTGTGGCAACATCGCAGCGGCGTCACCGGCAAAATCTTGCCGTGTGACAGCTAGGCTGCGATGTCAGAAGCGAGCGCGCACTCACGCCATCGCTTCCAACATCGTAGGCAATGTAGTACCGTGTAATCAGGGGCGTAACTACCGGCATAGCAGACGTAGCGGTCGCTTTGGGGCCCGGCGCTTGAGGGGGGCCCGGACCCAGCGCCGCTACGCTGCTATCCGGTCAGCTACAGGCCCCCAGTGTGTATATACAGGCCCCCCACTCCTCCCTTCCTGCTGCACACGTCACCTGTAAAGGAATACATCATACTTACTTATCCCTGCCGGCTGCCGCTGTCGCCGCTCTGCACCGCGCTCCGTCTTCATCCAGCTTCTTCCTGGTTGTGACGTCATTGCCTGCACCCGCCGGTCACAACCAGGAAGAAGCTGGATGAAGACAGAGCGCGGTGCAGAGCGGCGGCAGCCGGCAGGGATATGTAAGTATGATGTATTCCTTTACAGGTGACGTGTGCAGCAGGAAGGGAGGAGTGGGGGGCCTGTATATACACACTGGGGCCCTGTATATAGCCACTGGGGGCCTGTACATAGCCACTGGGGCCCTGTACATAGCCACTGGGGGCCTGCATATAGCCACTGGGGGCCTGTATATAGCCACTGGGGCCCTGTATATAGCTACTGGGGGCCTGTATAGTCACTGGGGGCCTGTATATACCCACTGGGGGCCTGTATATAGCCACTGGAAGCCTGTATATAGCCACTGGGGGCCTGTATATAGCCACTGGGGGCCTGTATATACCCACTGGGGGCCTGTATATAGCCACTGGAGGCCTGTATATAGCCACTGGGGGCCTGTATATATAGCCACTGGGGGCCTGTATATAGCCACTGGGGGCCTGTATAGCTACTGGGGGCCTGTATATACCCACTGGGGGCCTGTATATAGCCACTGGAGGCCTGTATATAGCCACTGGAAGCCTGTATATAGCCACTGGGGGCCTGTATATAGCCACTGGGGGCCTGTATATACCCACTGGGGGCCTGTATATAGCCACTGGAGGCCTGTATATACCCACTGGGGCCCTGTATATACCCACTGGGGCCCTGTATATACCCACTGGGGCCCTGTATATACCCACTGGGGAGGCTGCTGTATACCACTGGGGCTGCTGTATATACTGCTGGGGCCTGTATATACCACTGGGGAGGCTGCTGTATATACCACTGGGGCTGCTGTATATACCACTGGGGAGGCTGCTGTATACCACTGGGGCTACTGTATATACTGCTGGGGCCTGTATATACCACTGGGGAGGCTGCTGTATACCACTGGGGCTGCTGTATATACTGCTGGGGCCTGTATATACCACTGGGGAGGCTGCTGTATACCACTGGGGAGGCTGCTGTATACCACTGGGGAGGCTGCTGTATGCCATTGGGGCTACTGTATATACTGCTGGGGCCTGTATATACCACTGGGAAGGCTGCTGTATACTACAACTGGGGAGGCCTGTATACCACACTGCTGGGGGCTGTATACCTGTGCTTGGGTCCACCCTCGGCTTATACACGAGTCAATAGGTTTTCTCAGGTTTTGGGGGCAAAAGTAGGGGGGTCGGCTTATACACGAGTATATACGGTAAACTGGGTGGCGTCAGACTGTTAACACCGATTCGGTAAGGGGGTGTGTCTTGAAGGGGGCGTGTCATTGGGGGCGTGTCTTGGAGGGGGCCCCGTTCAAAAGTTTGCTATGGGGCCCTGCCAGTTCTAGTTACGCCCCTGCGTGTAATGATACCTTAAGTCTTTTACCTCAACTCAGATCTGGAAACTCCTTCACACAGTTCAGTACTACTGAGGAATTCCCTCTCTGCTGCTGCTTCTCTCAGTATGCTAAAGAGCAGGAACACACAATTCTATATGCTGAACATACAAGACACTCTGACAGCTGGTCTCCTCCCACCAGCTCAGAGACTACTGCACTTAATGGAGCATACAAAGAGGAAAATTTGTGAATGCTGAATACAAGTCATAGGATAGCCAAAATAGTGTTGTCACTTATTTACACACACCGGACAGCTTATTCTGGAAAGTTACTTAAAAGTAGTTACCCTTTAAAAGAAAAGATCATTGTTTTATACAAGCAAAGACAAGGCAACAAATAGATAGCAGAAGCATTAAATGTTCCCAGAAATACATTTTAAAGATTTTAAAAATCTCATGATTTTCATGTGGGCTAATGGTATATATACAGTGTTTTTTAGAGGTAGAAAATTCTGATACGTTTTTCAAGGGGAACCCACTTCAAGAACCACTGTCACTTTTTTTTGTTTTTATAGACGTTTTTTTTCCTGAAATAGATTGCGGTGAGGTTTTTGAAGTAGTGTTTTTTCAGTCTTTTGATTTTACAATCTTAATTTTAGAGTGGATTCCATGAAAAATTGGATTCAAAGAAGAGACAGGTCTCTACAATTATTCTTCAAGAGTATGTCCGTATAATTGGCGCAAGATTATATCACACCGTCTGTACATTGCCTACCACTCTGTGCATCTACTATAATTGTTACTTAAAAAGGACCTGTCACACTTCCCCCGGTGCATGGCAATCTAAATGCTCCACTGAATGCAGAGTGTCAGCTGCATTCAGGGAAGTGGTCCCCATGGCTCCAGCACCCCTGTACCCTGAGAAATAGATCTTATAAAGTGTACATATAGTCATCTCTCTTGGTGGTGTCCTTCCCACCTCCAGCCTTCTGTGTGCCACTTCCAGCCCCCTCAGTGCCACCTCCTTTATTTGTCTCTCCTTCTCGCCTACTCCATTCTGCTCTGCAGAGAGGAGCAATGGGCGAGACCAGGTCCTGGCAGCTGATACACCTCCTGCCAGTGATTGTCAGCACTGGAGCCCGCCCTGCTCCAGCTTATGTATGTACAACAGGGCAGGCTTCAGCGCTGGCTGACACGCCTCCTACCGGTGACGTCAGCGCTGGAACCCTCCTTGCTCCAGCTTATGTATGTACAGCTGGGCGGGCTCCAGCGCTGGCTGACACGCATCCTGCCGGTAACATCAGCGCCGGAGCCCACCCTGCTCCAGCTTATGTATGTACAGCAGGGTGGGCTCCAGCACTGACATCACCTGGTCCCGCCCATTGCTTTCTCTGCAGAGCAGCATGGAGCAGGCGAGGAGGGGAGACAAATAAAGGAGGCGGCACTGAGGGGACCGGAGGTGACACACAGAAGGCTGGAAGTGGGGAGGACTTCAGCAGCAGTGATGACTCATCACTCAGTAAGTCCCTCCGGACTCACTATATGTACACATTATAAAGTCTATTTCTCAGGGTACAGGGGGGCTGGAGCCATGAGGGATCCCTTCCTTGAATGCAGCTGACACGCTGCATTCAGTGGTGCATTTAGATTGCAAAGCACTAGAGGGGTGACAGGTCCTCTTTAATTATTTTAAGAACATTATTTAGTCACTGTATGGCAGCATTATTTGTGAACCATGCAATGAGGCGGGGACTGGAGGATACTACCCCCAAGAAACCCCAGTAGCTGAGGAAGTGATTTACCCGATCGACACCCTACGGCAGGCCGGACACCGTACACCAGCCAACCTCAATTGCCACATCCAGACGGTCAAGGTCGGTGGAATACAGGCTCAGGGACTTCGAGACACTGGATCTTCAATCACCCTGGTCAGCCCAGATATTGTTCCCGCCTAACATCATTTACCGGACCGCCAAGTGACCATCTCCCTTGCTGGGGGCCAGCGATCGAACACCCCTCTGGCACGAGTGCAGTTGGACTGGGGAACTGACCGGGGAGAGGTTGAAGTGGGGCTCATGGATGGCCTCCCAACCCCTGTTCTTTTGGGAAATGACTTAGCACAAGGACTATCCAGCCAGTTTGTCAACGCCATCACCCAAGCAAGCATTATCCTTGTGCAGATCTTTCTACCAACCCATCCGAGGATAACCCTCCTCTTCAATCTTCAGTCTCCTCTTCTGAGCCAACAGATGTGAGTATATCAAACCAAACTGTGACCATTGACTGGGGGGAAATAGATCGTAAGGATTTCAGGGAAGCCCATCTGATAGACCCCACCCTAGCACTTATCTGTAGTGCGGCTGCCCAACCTGGGGGAGGAAATCAGGGGGAGATGTATAGATGGGAAAAAGGCCTCTTATATCGGGAAAAGCCTGCATCCTGCCCAGAAAAACCCTGGACTTGTGTACATTAGCTTGTGGTACCCCAGTAATACCAACCCCCAACTATTGTGCTTAGCTCATGATGTTCCCGCAGCTGGGCACATGGGGACTAAAAAGACCCGGACCCGCCTGTTGCATAGTTTTTTCTGGCCAAGGGTCATTCAAGAAGTGAAGAAATACAGAGCCTTTTGTCCAGTGTGTCAACGTATGGGTGGAGCCCCATGTTGTGCCCCACTCCAATCCATGCCCTTGATAGGGGAACCGTTCCAGAGAGTTGCCATTGATTTAGTAGACCCCCTTAGCCAACCCCAGCCTGCAGCGGGAAAAGATTCATCCTCACCTTGGTAGACTTTGCCACCCGTTACCCAGAAGCCACTGCCTTGACTTCCATAAATGCAGAGCACATGGCTCAAGCTCTACTGGACATCTTTAGCTGGGTAGGGTTTGCACAGCAAGTATTAACTGACCAGGGGGCACAGTTCCAAAGCGAACTGATTCAGACCCTCTGGGAGAAACATGGAGTCCGCCCCATGCGCACAACCCCCATCATCTTGAAACAAATGGATTGCTTGAGCGCTTCAACGAACCACTGAAACAGCTCATAAACCATTATGTAGAGTCCGAGGGGGGGAGACTGGAAGAATAAGCTGCAGCAGCACTTTTTTGCTTACCGGGAGGTGCCACAGGACTCCACTGGGTTCTCCCCCTTTGAATTGCTGTATGGCCGAAAAGTACGGGGCCCCTTAGAGCTGGTACGAGAAAGTTGGGAGGGCACCTTCCCCACAGAAGAGGTTCCCATACTGGACTATGTTCAAAAGTTTAGGGTGAGGCATCTCATGGCATTAGCCCACGGGAATTTAGAAGTGGCTCAGGAAAGGCAAAAACGATGTTGCGACCTCGCTGCCCGACTCCGAGAATTTGCCTGTGGACAAAAGGTCCTAGTACTTGCACTAGTACGAAAGAACAAGCTGCAAGCCATGTGGATGGGTCCATTTACTATTACCAGGAAATGTGGCAATACTGACTACACCATGGCCCTGGATTGAGCAGGTGTTTGCGAGCGTACCTACCATGTTAACAGGCTAAAAGCTTATGAGAAAAGAGAGGTCACCAACTTAGCAGTTTGTTGTCCCAATTTAGATGATCCAGATATGGACCAGATCCCAGACCTATTAGTGGACTCCCAAAGGGAAATGGGGGTAAAACATGTATCACTGGGGGAACGGCTTTGTCCATCACAAAAGCAACAGTTATCAGACGTACTCAGATCATATTAATCCCTGTTCAAGAATTTGCCTGTTCAAACACCCCTGGTCCGGCATCATGTCAACACAGGGACAGCCACTCCACTATGACAACCCGCCCACCAAGTGACACCTCCGATGTTGGCAATGATGAAGATCGAGGTGGATGACATGTTAAATATGTGAGTCATAGTCCCCTCCCACAGCCCATGGGCTGCCAGTGTTGTGCTGGTGCCAAAAAAGGACAAGAGTACTTGTTTCTGTGTGGACTATAGACGTCTCAATGAGATCACAGTTACGGATGCCTACCCATGCCCCGGGTGAATGAACTACTAGATCCATTAGGGGTCTTGGTTTATATCTAACCTCGATCTGAGAAAGGGATATTGGTAGGTCCCACTCACAAAAGAGGCTCAAGAGAAATCAGCATTCATAACCCCTTTTGGCCTATATGAGTTCACCAGCATGCCTTTTGGGATGAAGAATGCTCCGGCTACCTTCCAGAGGATGGTGGACCATTTACTAGAGGGATGTCAGGGGAATGTCCAGGCCTATTTGGATGACCTCGCTATCTTCAGCGACACCTGGGAAGAGCATCTTCAGCACGTGTCCCAGGTGCTGCAGAGGGCAGCCAAAGCCCAGCTCACCATCCTACCTGACAAATGCCAAATGGGGATGGCCGAGGTGCTATACCTGGGACATCGGGTGGGAAGTGGGTGCATTCATCCAGAACCTGCAAAAGTAGAAGCCATTACCCAGTGGCCACGCCCGGTCAACCAAAAACAGGTCTGCACATTTTTAGGAACCGTAAATTATTATCGAAGTTTATCCCCAATTACAGCATGGTAGCAGAACCGCACACTGACCTCACAACTAAAAAATATGCCCGTAACCTTATCTGGACTACAAAAAGTGATACTGCGTTCCTCAGTTGAAAGACCGGCTAGTCCAGAGCCCAGTCCTGACTGCTCCTGACTTCCGCCGCAGGTTCATCATCCAAACAGATGCATCGGACACAGGACTAGGAGCGGTACTTAGCCAAGTGGGGGCTGATAGTGTGGAACATCCGATAGCTTATCTCTCCCGAAAACTGTTGGAACGAGAGAGGGCCTACGCCACCATTGAAAAAGAATGCCTGGCCCTAAAAAAATTGCAGCCCTACCTTTATGGCAATGAGTTCACATTCTTCACTGACCACAATCCATTGAGTTGGCTAAATCGCACTGCCGGGGACAACAGATGGTTGCTCAGGTGGAGTCTGGCATTACAATCTTACAATTTCTCCATCTCACATAAACAGGGCAAGAGCCATGGAAATGCGGATGGGCTGTCCCAACAGGTGTCTGGCTAAATAAAAAGGGGGAGGAATGTGACGAAATGGACTCCATTAATGTATAACATGGACTCCATTAGTATATAACATAGGATGATTTCTTATGTAAGCCAGACAGTATTGTATTTTGTTTTTTACATTGTGATAAGCAACTCATTGTTCCTAGAGTCTTGTAGATGCTGGTTATGTTTAACATGAGTAATGTAATTATCTCAACTCTTTGTTATAAGAAGGTCAGAGGCTCAGATAACTTAATCCTCTAAAATTCCATTGTATTACTACTGTATGTTCTAGAATGATGCTACTTAAACTAAATGTCACCCTCCTTGATCCCTCTCTGTCAAACATCATGTAAATGAACATTGTCCAGGCAGCTTGAAATTGAGCCAATGAGAATACAGTCTTATTCCACCAATCGTGAAGACCCCAATATCCTGAATTGAGTACTCATGGGGATATAAGCAGAGTTGTTCATTATCCAGGGAGATTCTGTCAAGGGGTTTCGTCCTGACTAGAGGTGCACAGGACTTGTTACATGCAGCTAATTTAGGATCTACGGACCCGATAGGCAACCCTATCTCCAGGCCTAAGCACTTCGGTACCGACCACAGGGATCAGCACTTGGATTATAATTCTACAAGGACTTCAGCATCAAATGTTCAGATTCGGCTGGGATAACAAAGACTGCATAAGGACGCAACCCAGGTTGGTACAATCCAGACACCTAGCTACAGACTTTGCTGTGCTATACTCTAATCCCTGGTGAGCCAGCGGAAGGGTGAGACTCTGTCGCCTGTTACATTTTGTGTTTTTCTGGTTATCTACTATATAATCATCTAATTCTGTCTGTTTGTCTGTAACGGAAATCCCGCATCTCTGATTGGTCACACCAGCCACCCACGACCAATCAGCGACAGGTGCAGTCTGGCTGCGAATTGGCGCAAGATTTGAACCACGCTTGCTGATTGGACGTGGCCTGCCGGGACCAATCAACGACAGGTGCAGTCCGGCTGCGAATTGGCACGGAAACTTTGAATCACGCTTTGTGGATTGCTCGCGCCTGGCCGGGTGCGACCAATCTTCGATATTGGCACGGAATTTAACCCCCCTCACAGCGCGACGTAGTTCATTCATGTTTACTGAACGTTTTCTGCCAGTCAAATTCTATGAGCAATAAAATTTAATAAGAATGTTTATATTTTACCCGGAAAATCCTGTGTATTCATTGCATTATTCTTAAATCTTCATGAATAAACTAAATACATATTCTAGAATACCCGATGCGTTTGAATCGGGCCACCATCTAGTGTGTTATATGCTGCTAGCTGTTTGGGGATCCAATAAAGCCTTAATATTGTGGTTCCCTTCCCTGTGTTGTCTGAGAAGTGTTCCGCCCACGGTTAAGGAGCTCAGGCATTAAGTTTGGGGATGAGCTCTGGTCCAGACTGTCTAGCTATGCGCTGGCCATCGGACGAGAGCACCCACTGACCCCGTGTCTCCACAGCCACAGCTGTGACCCCCGTGTCTCCACAGCTAAATTTCAGAGATGGACCAAGATGGCGGTAATGAAGGCCTTCTTTAGGCCCTCCACTGTCATAGCCACCCATAAATACCCCTTGATTGTGACATGGGTTGCCGATGAGATCTAGTATGTGTGAGCACCGGTGTTTTCTGATTAATCACTGACGTCATAGATTGACGGCTGAATTTAATAGATAACAGAAATACAAAGCGTCTCATGCAACATGGCTTTCTCCAGCGATTTATACTCTAACTGTATAGTAATATCAGCCTCATATAAATCTTCCATAACGGTCTTTAGTAATGGAAGCAAATTTTATTTTTCTGAAAGCGAGCAGAGAAAAATGTCTTTATTCCTACAAAACAGGCCACGTTTCCATGACGATAGCTGATCCTTATAAAATTGGCTGTTTATAATGAAAGGCCTTTCAGGAATCCGTCACCATTCAGGTATTTTCCTGTTTTTCTGTGTATTTTTAAGCTGCTCTTGACCTTGAAATATGAGGAATCCAAATTAGGCGCAGGTCGAATCATATTAATAAAAGCAGAGCAATGTCATGACTCGTACAGACCAAGAAGATGGTGAAAAGACAGGTGTATGGCGGGAGATACATGGAGCCAGCCGGGCGGATCTGTACACATGCTGACTCTACATAATGTGATTACATTCATGTAACATTAAAGAAGGCAACATTCAGACATTACATGAGATGCGTCATACAGTTCTTGGTAACTGTACCAGCCATATGTACTAGCATTGTCGCCACATGTGATGTCAAATCATAATAATTGCAGAATGTTAGGAACAATTGAAATAGAAAACTCATCACTCACCTCTCCTGCAGCCCACACAGCCTTCCTCTTGGTCTCCCCCACTTCTTTTTTGGTCTTTTTCAGTTACGCGCATCTTTTCCAGCCGGCTTCACTCTTATGGTACCTTTACACGCCGCCACAGAGGGTAGCAACAGGTACGCAACGCACGTGCACGCGCGCGTTTTTTACCTCTTGCTAACGGTTGCCGATGGCGCATATACACGCCACCACAAAGTGCTCCACAGAAGGTATTTGCGTTCCCCGGAAGTGCCAACAGCTCCTGTGGCTTACTGCCTGTTGAATACCTTCCCTGGTTTACACGCCGCTACCACACAGGAATATGGCGTACATATTTCGCGCCTCAAGTACATAGGCGTGACAGAGTTGTGTATTCCGTGACTCTCGTACGCTGATTGGACAAAGCAAAGCATCATGATTGGCCAGCCTGCTCAGGGAGGCTGGCTAATACATGACGCCATTGCAATTGTGGACTGTGAATGGATAACTCATTAAATATGGCGCCCTGTGAAGGGACAACCAATCGTAAGCTGGAGCCTCCACCAATAATCACTGATGGGGCGCGGTATCCATGAGCCGTGGCACGCCCCAGGGATTTCGTAGGCCACGCAAATACCTTGCCTCTGCCCCGATTACACGCCGCCACCATAGGGATTGTTTCTTCCTGTTTTTGAGCACGGCTCAGACACAGGTATCCGAAGGAACTGCAAGACACAGGAAGGAAAATCCTGATTACAGCCGCCACTTCGTGGTGTTTTCATGGCAACAGGCACAATTGTGTCCGATGCCTAGCGGTTTCTACCTTCCTGTGGCGGCGTGTAAAGGTACCATTAGGGTATACTCCCCAGGAGTGGATTTAAGAGTAGCGAGGGTCCCAGGCTGTTTAGAAGACATTTGCCACTCAAGCAAATGCATCAAGTGACTTATCACATGATTCCCCTTTGATAAATCATGTATACAAGAACCACAGCACTGATGAGATGCAGAAAGGATCACAAATAAACATCTACATCCAGATACCTTATACAACCTCTGGCAAAAATTATGGAATCACCGTGCTCGGAGGATGTCCATTTAGTTGTTTAATTTTGTAGAAAAAAAGCAGATCACAGACATGGACAATACTAAAGTCATTTCAAATGGCAACTCTCTGCCTTGAAGAAACCGTAAAAAAATCTTGAAAAAAAGTATGCTAGCCAGTTATGGTTACTTTTGTAGACCAAGCAGGGGGGAAAATTATGGAATCACTCAATTCTGAGGAAAAGAATTATGGAATCATGTCAAACAAACAAACAAAACAACATTCAAATACATCACTAGTATTTTGTGGCACCACCTCTGGCTTTTATAACAGCTTGCATTCTCTGAGGCATGGATTTAATGAGTGACAAACAGTTCTCATCATGAATCTGGCTACAACTTTCTCTGATTGCTGTTGCCTGGTTAGCTTTGCAGGTTGGAGCCTTGTCATGAACCATTTTCTTCAACTTCCACCAAAGATTTTCAATTGGATTGAGATCCGGACTATTTGCAGGCCATGGCATTGACCTTATGTGTCTTCTTTCAAGGAATGTTTTCACAGTTTTTGCTCTATGGCAGGATGCATTATCATCTTGATAAATGATTTCATCATCCCCAAACATCCTTTCAATTGATGGATAAGAAAAGTGTCCAAAATATCAATGTAAACTTGGGCTTTTATTGAAGATCTAATGACAGCCATCTCCCCAGTGCCTTTACCTGACATGCAGCCCCATATCATCTATGACCGGGGAAATTTGCATGTTCTCTTCAGGCAGTTATCTTTATAAATCTCATGGAATGACACCAAACAAAACTTCCAGCATCATCACCTTGCGCAATGCAGATTTGCGATTCATCACTGAATATGACTTTCATCCAGTCATCCACAGTCCACAATTGCTTTTCCTTAGCTCATTGTAACCTTGTTTTTTTCTGTTTAGGTGTTAATGATGGTTTTTGTTTAGCTTTTCTGTATGTAAATCCCATTTCCTTTAGGCGGTTTACTTACAGTTCGGCCACAGACATTCACTCCAGTTTCCTCCCATTCTTTCCTCATTTGTTTTGTTGTGTATTTCCTGTTTTGGAGACATATTGCTTTAAGTTTCCGGTCTTGATGCTTTGATGTCTCCCTTAGTCTACCAGCATGTTTCCCTTTAACAACCTTCCCATGTTGTTTGTATTTTATCCAGATTTTAGACACAGCTGACTGTGAATAACCAACATCTTTTGCAACATTGCGTGATGATTTACCCTCTTTTAAGAGTTTGATAATCCACTCAATTGTTTCAATTGACATCTCTCGTGTTGGAGCCATCATTCATGTCAGTCCACTTTGTGCAACAGCTCTCCAAGGTGTGATCACTCATTTTTTTGGATACAGACTAACGCAGTGTTAGTTTTGGGAATGAAAATTTACAGGGTGTTTCCATAATTTGTACCTCAGAATTGAGTGATTCCATAATTTTTCCCTCTGCTTGGTCTACAAAAGTAACCGTTACTGGCTAGCACATTTTTTTTTTCAAGATTTCTTTTAAGGTACCGTCACACGCAGCGATATGGCTTCCAAATCGCCGTAAATTCGTGTATTTTGGCGATGTGGAAGCGACATTGCCTCTGCGTAGTGGTGTGAGACAGGGCAATTTTAAGGCGAGAAATATCCAGTGGAGCGTCACCTGATCACCCTGCGCTGCAGTGGAATCAGGCGATATCCACCAGGCGATCTCAGCGCTTCGTGACAGGGCGATAGCGATGTAGAAAGCGAGCTCAGACATCCTGGAATCAATCCCGTAGGCGTGCCTGTGCATGCTGTTTTCCGCACCCCATCTGTGGCGATTGGTGGCTTGGTGGTAACACAGTTGTGTCGGCCTATCGGAGTGATAGGGGAGTAGTGAAAAAGACTCTGGCATGCCCGTCTCCTTGCCGTACTCACACTCTACGCCCACATCGCTGATGAGATGGTGGAAAAAGGAAATTGCTTCCGGTCTTCTGCAGGTGTTTTCTGGAACGCAGGATCACTGTAGAATGCCAGCGAGATCTCTATGTGTGACAGGGCGACGGCGATGTGCAAAAAAGTTCCCGAAACGTGCGCGCTCACGTCAAATTGCCAGCGATATGGAAGCCATATTGCCGCGTGTGACCGTACCTTTAGTGTTTCTTCAAGGCAGAGGGTTGCCATTTGAAATTACTTTCGTTTTGTGCCATGTCTGTGATCTGCTTTTTTTTCTACAAATTTAAACAACTGAATTGACATTCTCCGAGCCAGGTGATTCCATAATTTTTGCCAGGGGTTGTAGATGACATCTTCTCTGGTAAGGGTCATCCCCATTCCTTTGGTCTCCATATAGCACAGATGCCATGAGATTTCATGCCCACAGCTTGTCTGTCCAGATTTTTGATACACCCCCCAGAGCCGTGGGGTACTCGGAACTGGAATATAATACTTCTGGGGTCGCAGGGGTCGAGACCCGGCTCCGTGACCCTGGCAGTATCACATAAAAGTTTGTAGATTTCGGTTTTGGAAATGGATGTCGTGACGCCACCCATGATGTTCGGCTATTGATGGCTGACGCTGCGGTGACCTCTGGGGATGATGGAGACGCAGCTAAGGTGATATAGCTCCTCATGGGTGGATCAGTTCCCCAGTGCAACCGGTATGGTCTGCGCAGTGGCAGACCATTGGATTTTTCAGGCTGAGGGAGACGGATGGGCCCTACCGGGGCAGATTCTCTGTGGTCTGCTTAGCTTATTAGTCAACGGCTCAGCAGGTGGTGAAATAAACAGTCTCACACACAGCTTCTGAGTTCTATACCCGGTTTACTTAGTGTTCACTTTAGCAATGCTGGCGGGTACTGTTCCTTGCCAAGTCGCAGTGCAGATAGTCCTCAAAGAACCAGGATAGCTTGTCCAAGACACCTCTTTATGTTCCTTTCTCTCAGGGGTCACTCTTCCAGCGCTAACTGTCCACCTCTCTCCTGCTCGCGTCTCCGCACACAGAGCCCCGATCTGGTAGCCATGGGTCCTGTCGGGCGAGTGGTACCAAGTCCCCTGACCTTAGTAGGGCTACCTTCTCAGCGGATGTATCAGGTGTCGGCCACAGCTCTTCTAGATCTTTTGGCCTCCGATTCTGTGGTTGGAGTATGGAGGCTCCTCGCCACCTTCAGGGTCAGTCCCCTGGTTCCCAACCAGCCCTTCCTTCCGATTCCGGTCAAACTTGGATTCAAGCGCACGGGTGGTTCTCTCTGCCTCTGCCCATGCCCCTAGGGCTCAAGTCCTCTGGGTCCTCACTCCTCGTTGCTCTCTTCTCTTACTACTCAACTCAACTCAACTAACTTCCCACCCCACACTTTCCCTCCATCCCCTGACTGAGCACTCCCCTCTTGGGTCCACCCACTGTCCCTGAGACCGGATGTGATGGGTGTTGGTAGGTGTCTCAGACTTACCATCCCATTTCCCTGAGAGCAGGGATGCCACACCCGTGGAATGGTGCAGTACCGCTTGTGGCGATCAGACCTCAGGGGCACCATACTCCCTCTTCTTCGTCTTCAGCAGCACTTCCCAATGCAGTGCCCTTAAAAAGAGAAGTATCATTAAATTGCCCCAGACAAATCAATATCTTCCATGCAGCTTCCAAGAATAAATAAATGCTGGGCTGGTTTCACAAAATATCCCCTCAAACACACAATGCCTCTTTCCATAATATCCCCCCTCACACACACTGCACTTCTTCATAATACCCCACTCTCGCACAATGCCTTTCTCCATAAAATCCTTCCTCCCACACATTGCCTCACTCTCTTATATCTCCCCTCCCACACACACTGGCTCTCTCTATAATATCCCCCCTCCCACACACACTGACCCTCTCCATAATAACCCCCTCTCACACACCATGTCCCTCTCCATAATACCCTCCTCTCACACACTATTCCTCTCAATAATACTCCTCTCTCACACACTGTCCCTCTCCATAATACCCCCCCTCACACACTGTCCCTGTCCATAATACCCCTTCCCACACACTCTCCCTTTCCATAATACCTCCCTCTCACACACGGTCCCTCTCCATAATACCCCCCTCTCAAACACCGTCCCTCTCCATAATACCCCCTCTCACACACTGTCCCTCTTCATAATACCCCCCTCTCACACACTGTCCCTCTGCATAATACCCCCCTCTCACACGCTGTCCCTTTCCATAATACCCTCCTCACACACTGTCATTCTCCATAATACCCCCTCACACACTGTACCTCTCCATGATACCTTCCTCTCACACACTGTTTGTCTTCATAATACCCCTTCCCATACACTTTCCCTCTCCATAATAACCCCTCCCACACACTTTCAGTCTCCATAATACCCCCCTCACACACTGTCCCTCTGTGGCGCCTCAGGGTCTGGTTGCCACAATATTAAGCTTGGAAGCAAGGAAAAGTACCCACCTCAGGCGAAACGCACGCACAACTCTGCCATCTCCAGGCCAGGAGGAGGAGCTCTACACCCGAGTTCAGGGCAGGTCCCATATAAAGCCTGGTCTGAGGGCGGGGTCAGGCAGTTCAGTTCCTAGGAGGACTGTAGAAGACATCCTATGGCCAGGAGCCGTGCTAGGCCCATCCGAGGAAACTGACTAGCCAATGTGAGTGACCCGAGGTGAGGGTCTAAAGGGAAGTGGAGAAAAGGTGTGAGGAGTGGAGCAGTACCGGCTCGCCTCAGCACCCAGCATAGTATGGACACCGGAATCCTTTCATGCCCAGCAACCAACACTGGAGGGCGGCTAATTCCAAGTTGTTCGCCACCAAATAGGCCAGGAGACACAGCCGCGTAATAGAGCTCAGGAGATACAGTGAAGGAGAATAATACAAAATGGGCTCAAGCTGCCTGTCACACGGCCAAGACAGATTGAGAGGAGAGGATCACAGCACAGCTTCAAGCAGCCAGGACCCACAGGAAGTAGCGCAGTAAGGAGGCCTCAGAACTTGCCAAGAGTGTAAAACCTGAACTTGCTTCCAGGCTCCGGACCCCTAACATCACTTGTGAACTGTGCCCTGGATAACCTGCTTCTGAATTCAGTATGGTAAAGGAGACTGCTACCCCTGTGTCAGTTATTCCATACACTGAACCCTGCACCCCCAACAAACTATCACATCCACAGCCTTTACGGTTGCCCTGGGGACCTGCTCTTCCTGTGAAGAGAAAAAAACATTTCTGCTGCTACTCCCATCATTCGCAGAGGTTCTGACTGCAGCAGCGGCAATACGGGCTGCATTCCACGGGTGGTGTCAAGACACTCTTTTAGATTTTTCTAGATCTTTTATTTTTGTTTTTCTTCATTTTTCAAATTCCCCTTTTTACTGCTTGCCCAACGAGAGGATCACGGACCTGGTCACATCACCGTGACATCCCATAACCCCAGAAGACGACGAGAGAGCCCGCTTCTGAGAACCCCACGGTCCCCTCCAGGGGTGATACACCTCTCCATAGTACCCCCCTTACACATTGTCCCTCTCCATAATTCCCTCCTCTCACACACTGTCCCTCTCCATAATACCCTCCTCTCACACACTGTCCCTCTCCATAATACCTCTCCCCTACACTTTCCCTTTCCATAATACCCCCTCCCACACACTTTCCCTCTCCATAATACCCCACTCACAAACTGTCCCTCTTCATAATACCCTCCTCTCACACACTGTCTCTCTCCATAATACCCTCTCCTGGTTCCGAGTACCCCACGGTTCATGCCAGGGGCGATACACCTCTCCATAATACCCCCCTTACGCATTGTCCCTCTCCATAATACCCTCCTCTCACACACTGTCCCTCTCCATAATACCCTCTACCATATACTTTCCCTCTCCATAATACCCTCTCCCACACACTTTCCCTCTCCATAATACCCCTCTATCACAGACTGTCCCTCTCCATAATATCCCCCTCACAAACTGTCCCTCTACATAATACCCTCCTCTCACACACTGTCCCTCATCATAATACCCTCTCCCGGTTCCGAGTACCCCATGGTCCCCGCCAGGGGCGATACACCTCTCAATAATATCCCCTTTACACAATGTCCCTCTCCACAATACCTCCCTCCCACACACTGTCCTTCTCCATAATACCCTCCTCTCACACACTGTCCCTCTCCATAATACCCCTTTCTCACACACTGTCCCTCTCCACAATACCCCCTCAGCACACTGTCCCTCTCCATAATACCCTTTCTCACACTCTGTCCCTCTCAATAATAGTCCCCTCTCACACACTGTCCCTCTTCATAATACCCCCTCCCACTCACTGTCCCTCCCCATAATACCTCCCCTCTCACACACTGTCCATCTCCATAATACCCCACTCTCACATACTGATCCCCTCCATAATTCTCCCTATCACACACTGTCCCTCTCCATAACACGCCCCTCTCACACTCTGTCCCTCTCCATAAGACCCCCTCTCACACACTGTCCCTCTCCATAATACCCCCCTCTCACACACTGTCTCTCTCCACTTCTCCATAATACCCCCCTCTCATACACTGTTCCTCTCCATAATACCCTCTCTTACAAACTGTCCCTCTCTATAATACTCCCCTCTCATACACTGTCCCTCTCCACAATACCCCTTCACACTCTCGTCCCTCTCCATAATACCCCCTCACACACACTTTCCCTCTCCATAATACCCCCTTCCACACACTTTTCCTTTCCATAATGCTCCCCTCAC
This sequence comes from Allobates femoralis, assembly GCA_033576535.1. Classification (NCBI taxonomy): domain Eukaryota; kingdom Metazoa; phylum Chordata; class Amphibia; order Anura; family Aromobatidae; genus Allobates; species Allobates femoralis. The sequence continues at coordinate 61,942,510 of JARQOC010000007.1, forward strand.
ACACTGTCCCTCTCCATAATACCCCCCTCATACACTGTCTGTCAAGCCCACTGGGACGGGGTATTCGGTAGCGGACCGGGGTTGCTACTGGGGGATGTTACGGAGGTCCTGGTCCGGACCGTGTCCCGGGCCCTGGCAATAATATTTACAGGGGATAATGTCAATCATGACGCCACCCACGGCTTGTGGTCAATAATGGGACCATCGCTGCTGCAGAACCTCCGGGGATGATGTTATGGCAGCTGGAGTTGGAATAGTTCTCCGCGGGTAGAACTTGGTTCCCCGGGGCAGTGATGATAGAGTCTATGGTGTAGTGTATGGTGCAGGCCTGTGATGGGTGCAGTGCACTTACTGTCCTGATGCTGCAGCTTCTTCCTTCAGGTTCAGAGCTGACAGGCTGTGGCTCTTCAGGTTGTAATCCTCTGCAGATCTGTTTGAGGGAATTATGTGCAGGCAGAAATCACGCGAGGGAGTCAGAGGCAGGGTTCGCCGTGTTTACTTCTCTGCTTTTTCAGTTACAGTTCACAGTCACAGTTCACAGTCTTTACACGGGCACAACTCTCCCCTCTGGGTTCCTTTACTCCCTGCAGCCAGGTTGTTCCTCTCTATGACCCCTCACTCTTTCTCTGTCCTTTCCAGGCTTCTACTCTCTCTCTTCTGCTTAGTGTGTGTGTGACTCCGGACGGTATGGTGGTGGCTCGTACCCCTGTGGGCCACTGAGCTGCCTGTCCTTTGGGGTAGGGACCCTAACTTGAAACTAGAGTCCCCCGTCGGTTGTCTGGGGATACTGGGTGGATCATCAGTCCCCTTCAGAGCCAACACTCTGCTGCTAGCCTAGCCTCCAATAGTCCTCCTGGGTGAGGCTCTACCAGGCTCCTTCTAACTGTGTCTTTGGGTTCAATAGGAGGGCTACTCCGCCTGCAGTCTGCCGTCTCAGCCGTGTTTCCAGGAACCAGTGCTACTGGTCCTGTCGTCCCTCACACTCCTGGGGTGCTGGCTCCGGATGGGCTTTCTCTCTGTGGCTCACACTAGCTCTCCAGATTCTGCGCTCCTTCCACCCCACTCTTCCAGGACGTGTGCTTCTTGTCTTTGCATCTCAGCCTACACAGGCCTACTGACTCCTTCCTCCTCCCCTTCTCTATATCTACCCTCTGTCACCTGACCTGCTTGCTGGCCCACCCACTGTCTCTAAACCCACCACCCCTTGCCTGCCTAGCGTTCCCGGGCTCCGGGTTGGGTGCTGCTCTCTAGTGGTTGTGTGGGCTACCTGGGAGGGTGTTGTGGTGCAACTGTCTTTCCTCCTACCTGGCTGCAGTTCCCTTTGTGGCCTCCTGGTCGCAGGGGCGCCACACTGTCCTTCTCCATAATACCCCTCTCTCACACACTGTCCCTCTCCATAATACTGAATGAAGAGCAGGAATTCTTCTTTCTGTATTTATGGTGTATGGCAGAGATCATAGCAACTGATCTACTCCCACCAGCTCAGAGTCAATTGCAATCTAAGAGGTAGCGCTTTCATTGGTGAAAACTGGTAAACGCAGGATCCTAGTTGTATAATGGTCAGAAATAGTGTTATTCCATATGTACACACATAGGACAATTTATCCTCAAAATGTTACTTGAAAGCATATTTTGGTGAAAATACTATACATATTTTTAAATGGTTGTGTGGTACCATGCAATCGCATCACTTCCTCATTTATTTGTAAAACTGTTATGGTACATTTACACGCGGCCACAGGAAGGTAGACACCGCCAGGCATCGGACACAATTGTGCCTGTTGCCATGAAAACACCACGATGTGGCTGCGTTTAATTCAGGCATTTCCCTCCTGTGTCCTAAGGTACCTTTACACGCCGCCACAACAGGATGCATACAACCCGCTACAGGCTACAAATGTAGCTTGTGGCGCCAATATCGCCCGTAGTAGCGGCGTCTGAAGACGGGACGACACAGCCGGCTACAGATACCTCTGTATCCGTGCACTGCCCATAAACATATGGCTACATCGCCGATTGTAGCGAGCTGTATCGGCGTGTAAAGAAGCTACAGAAGGGAACTCTGGACACCCGGGCTGTAGCTGCAATGTAGCTAAGGCGTCACCCAGGCTCCGTGTTACCGCGCCCCATCTGCGATCATTGGTGGAAGCTCCTGCATGACGATTGGTAGTCGCTGCATAGGGCGGCATATTTAAGGAGCTGACCAGTCACACTACACAATTGCTCGAGCGTGCTGTATTAACCAGCCTCCTGCGATGCCTGCCCAATCATGATGTTCTGGCTTTGTCCTATCACCGTACGGACGTCTTGTAATCCACAATTGTGGCACGCCTATGTGCTGTCCCTGCTGCACCAGGTCCGCCCATATTAGCTTGTTGTAGCGGTGTGTAAATGAGGTATGCTGAGCTACAGATGGCTACTTGAGACACCCGGTGATGTAGCTAGCTGTAAATGTAGCGTACCTTGCGGCGGCGTGTAAAGAGGGTGCGTTTCCCGTTTGTAACCGTTTGGCCGTGCTCGTGCACGTGAAGTAGCAGTTGGTATCCATCCTGTTGTGGCGGCGTGTAAAGGTACCTTTACATATTAAATTTAAGAATTGCTACATCCAATAGGTGGTACTAGGGTTCCAGTCTCCCTCTTCCATGAAGAGGCTATTTGCATATTTAAATGCCCAGGGGAGCATTACATGATCTATAAGTCTCCGTATCTCAACCTGGTACTCTCTATAAGAAGAAACTTTACTCCTTAAATAAAATGACAATAAGACTGTAAAAATCCCTCTATAGTCCCATATTACAGCCCCATTACCAATTTTCAGTGCTGAATATCTGGCTACTTATTTCAAACACATTTTTTTCACAATATCTAACAAGAAATTCTCTCGCATAGTTCCCTTCCCTCCCACTCGTCTACCAGTTAACTTTCCACCTTTGAACTCGTCACGAAAGAATAAGTTACCAGGCTCCTCACTACTTCTCACCCTACTACCTGCACCTGTGACCCTATTCCCTCACATCTCCTGCAGTCTGTCTTTCCAGCCACCACCACTCACCTAACTAAAATATTTAACCTCTCTCTTTCATCTGATACCTTTCCTTCCTCTTTAAACCCATTACTAAAAAAGCCATCCATGGACCAGAACTGCGCTGCTAACTTCAGACGTGTCTCTAACCTTGCCTTCATCTTTATACTCCTGTAACTCGCTCTTCTCCTATCTAATCCACTATCTTCCAGATAACTTATTTTGACCCTTTACAATTCGGTTTCTGCTATTCATATTCTACATTAACTGCCGTTTCTAAATTCTCAATCTCCTGAAAGCTAAATCTAATTATACCACTAGCTATTCTTGTTTTTCTCTTTTTATTCTGCTGGATCTTTTTGCAATGTTTTACAACATAGATCACTAGCTCTTCCCTATGTATCACTCTATCGGCACTGACGATAATGCTCTCTTCTGGTTCTACTCCTACCGTTATGATTGCTCCTTCACTGTATCTTTTGCCAACTCTCCTTCCTCTCCTCTTCACCTTACTGTTGAGGTTTGGACCTAGACCCCCTCCTCTTACTGTTGGGGCTCCTCAGGGTTTGGTCCTAGGCCCTTTCTTCCTCCTATCAGGGTTCCTCAGGGCTCAGTCCTAGGCCCCTGCTCTTAATGTTGAGGCTCCTCAGGTTTCGGTCCTAAGCTCCTTCCTCTTACTGTCGGGGTTTATCACGATTCAGTCATAGGCCCCATCCTCATATTGTCAGGTTTCCTCAAGGTTCAGTCTTAAGCCCCTTCCTCTTATTGTCAGGGTTCATCAGGGTTTGGTTCTAGGCCCCCTCCTCTTACTAATGGGGGTCATCTTTGTTCAGTCCTAGGCTCCTTCCTCTTACTGTTGGGGTTGATCAGAGTTCAGTCGTAGGCCTCTACCTCTTATATACAGGTGTAATCCTGAGCAATGCGGTTACCGCATATACTTTGCTTATCCCGGTTGCCGCCAGGACAAGCAAGGTGTTCTCAATGCTTTAAAACGTGTAATTTTATTAATAAATGTGTCTATACTATCTCTAGGGGGTGCCCACCCCCCCTAAAGACCTACCACCCACTTAGGTAGGCATATAATGATGTTATATCTTATGTACAGTAGCCAGCTTCTGTTGGCTGCTGTAGTTTTTTATGAATGAAGGCGCCGACTCCTCTGAGAGCAGCGCGCATACTATAGCTATTGTAGGTATAGTATGTGCCCTGTCCGAGGTCCTGAAGGCTTATACAGTAAGATCTATGGGCAGCGCTACAGTCATAAGCCCCTTCCTCTTATTATCAGGGTTCATCAGGGTTTGGTTCTAGGCCCCCTCCTCTTACTGATGGGGTTCATCTGTGTTCGGTCCTAGGCTCCTTCCTCTTACTGTTGGGGTTGATCAGAGTTCAGTCGTAGGCCTCTACCTCTTACTATTCAAGAAAAGGATTAGCTCCACCACCTAATGTACCCAGGACTCCCAGGCAAACCGGAAGGTGGCTTGTCAACCACCAGTAGCAATAGAATAATGGTGTAGAATCCGGGGCCACAAAAATTCTTTTTATTTCATGATTAAAAATTAAAAATCATACATCCTCCAGAGGAGCTTTGGACACGTTTCGTGGGTCTAGCCCACTTAATCGTCAGTAAGTGATAGGAGCCTATTATAAAAACCGGACTGATTCACAAGCAAAATCATGCAGGCTGCAGTTTTCGGAACGTTCTCTGACCCGCAATGTGTTAACCGGATTGCTCAGGATGTGTAATCCTGAGCAATGCGGTTACCGCATATACTTTGCTTATCCCTGTTGCCGCCAGGACAAGCAAGGTGTTCTCAATGCTTTAAAACGTGTAATTTTATTAATAAATGTGTCTATACTATCTCTAGGGATAGTATAGACACATTTATTAATAAAATCCGATCTGTGTTCGGTCCTAGGCTCCTTCCTCTTACTGTTGGGGTTGATCAGAGTTCAGTCGTTGGCCTCTACCTCTTACTATTCAAGAAAAGGATTAGCTCCACCACCTAATGTACCCAGGACTCCCAGGCAAACCGGAAGGTGGCTTGTCAACCACCAGTAGCAATAGAATAATGGTGTAGAATCTGGTGCCACAAAAATTCTTGCCCATAGATCTTACTTTATAAGCCTTCAGGACCTCGGACAGCGCACATACTATACCTACAATAGGTATAGAATGAGCGCTGCTCTCAGAGGAGCCGGCGCCTTCATTCATAAAAATGTACAGCAGCCAACAGAAGCCAGCTACTGTACATAAGATATAACATCATTATATGCCCACCTGAGTGGGTGGTAGGTCTCTAGTGGGGGTGGGCACCCCCTTGAGACAGTATAGACACATTTATTAATAAAATTACACGTTTTAAAACATTGAGAACAGTTTGCTGATCCCTGCAGCAGCAGGGATGAGCAAACTATCCGGTAATCGGATTGTTCGGATTACACATCCAGAGCAATCCGGTTACTGGATTGCGGCTTCAGCAATCCGGTTAATGGATTGCGGCTTGTCTGAAGCCAATTGTGTTCACCGCATCCGGATCTGGATGCGGTGAACGCAATTCCTGTATTAAATGTGACCCTAGCCTTACAAATGGACTTGTATCTGTGACTTAACACGATCTGAGATCTTATATTTGTCTTATTTGTGTGGTTTTGCTTTTTTTTTCATGGTGTGTTTTGTTGTTTTGTTTGTCAAGGTTTTTTTGGTTTTGTATATAGTGATGTCTTTGTGGATCTTTTCAAATTCTTTAAATTATTTAAGAAATTAAGACATTTTAGGAGTTATTTAATTTTTTGCTTCCAAGATTAAAAAATACTCCACGATATCCTTCTTTCGGTGAACTACATTATTATCGTAGCGGTAGGATGAGGACCATATATCCCAGGATGGGGGACATATATACTGGGATAATGTCCATATTCCAAGAGGATGACAATATATATATATGAAGAAGGACCATTTATAGCAGCATGAGACCATATATAGCAGAATGAGGAACACTAATATATAATGAAGGGGGAGAAAGGTAAATTCGTGAGTTTTTATAGGATTTAGAATGTTATATTGGGCCCATACATCTGACCAAAGTGTGTGTGAGGTGGGGGGCAGGTCCAAATATTGCACTTTGGCCCATCAGACTCTAGTTATGCCACTGGGTGTACATTAAGGTACCTTCACACAGCAATTTTGCTAGGAATTTCACTGCAACCAGCAAATTGCCAGTGAAATTGCTAGCAAAATTGCCGCGTGTGACGGTACCTTTATACTATTTGGAGGACTACAGGGATGAATTATAAAATAGGGAAGACAATGGAGTGCATTATACCATATGGAGGACTATGGGCTGTGCATTATAATTTAAGGAAGACTATGGGGTGTGAATGATACTATATGTGGGACTATGGGGTGCATTATAATATAGGGAGAAGTATGGCGTGTGTATTATACTATATGGGGGACTAAGGTGGTGCAGTATACTATATGGAGGCCTATATGGGCTGTGCATTCTACTCTATGGAGGACTATGGGGTGCATTATAATGTGTGGATGACTAAGGGCTGCATACAATTATATGGAGGGCTATTTGAGGCTAATACACTATGTGGGGGCTATTATAATATTTAGAGGTTTTTGAGTGGGCTTTTATAATTTATGGAGGGCTATTTCAGGGCCATTATAGTATATGCAAAAAATTGTACAATGTGAAGGTCTGTGTGGGGGCCATTATGCTGTTTGGAAGGCTAGTGGGGCCTATTGTACAGTGTGAAGAGGTGTGGGGAGCATTATATTGTATGTAGAACCATTGTACTGCATGGAGGGCTGTGGGGTAGTCACCATGCTTTGCTGGGATAACTGAGGGTGGGTACAGTAGGTTCATCATATTGTGTGTGGAGGGTACTGTGGGGGAATTCACTGTGGGGGATTATACAGTGCTTGTGGGGCACATTTGTTGGTATCATATTTTATGAGTGCAATTAAAGGGAAATCTAGGGGCTTCAATAGGAGAAAAATACTTTGAAGGGGCTGTAAAGTTGTGAGATATACTTTTGTGATCCAGATGAATATTAATTAGCTAGTTAATTTATTTTCTTTGTTTTGTAGGGGGATTAGAACTTCTCCTATGGTACCCCATGATTTCTATGTACGTTCCTGCTTCAATCCCTATGTCCAATCACTTGCTCGCTTATGTTACCTGCACCTTGAAAACATTATGGTCCATTTACACGCGGCCACAGGAAGGTAGGAAAGGCAGGCATCGGACACAATTGTGCCTGTTGCCTTGAGAAGACCACGATGTGGCGCGTGTAATTCAGGACTTTCCTTCCTTCAGGTAAAGACACAGGAAGGAAAGTCCTGAATTACATGCAGTTACATTGTTGTCTTTTCAAGGCAACAGGCACATTGTGTCCGATGCCTGCCTGTTCCTACCTTCCTGTGGTCGCGTGTAAATGTACCATTACTGTCGCTTCAATTCACTCTCATTGACTATGGCAACTCAATACTAATTGATCTTCTCACTAAAGTTGTCTTTTCCCAAATCTATGCCGATTGCAGCAGCCAGGCTCATTTTTCTCCCAACTGAAATTCTGACACCTTCACCTTGTTCCAGTCATTACACTGGTATCCTATCCACTGTAGAATACAATAGAAAGTTATCACACTCAACTACAAGGCTCTCCACAGTTCTGCACAGCTCTTCATCTTCTCTCTCACCTCTCCCTACCACACTACCATGTGCTCTGCCTGCTGCTAATGATCTAAATTTAACTTCCTCCATTCATAATCCTTTGAATTTCCCAATCCCATCACACTGATTTATCTCATGCTGCACCAGTTCTCTGGAATGCACTACCCCATAAATTCCAATTTCCTAACAGTGTCCACAGTGTTAGGGTCCTGTCACACTTGGCGACGTTCCAACGATCCCAACAACGTACGACCTGAGTAAGGATCGCTGGAATGTCGATACGTGGTCGGTGGTGAGATGTCAAACAGTCAGATCTACTCAACGATGCAGCAACGATACCGTGACCCGTATAACGACCTCGGCGGTCGTTGGGACCCTGTCACACAGCAGCTAGTCTGACGACTCAGACCTACGTGGCTGAGATCTGAGTCGCCAACGAGGTCGTTGTTAGGTGTCAAACACACCGATGCATGCTGCCCAGCGGGAACCCGACGATCGAAAAATGCTCCAGGCCATTCCGAGACGATCGTCGATCTCACAGCGGGGGCCCGGTCGCTGCTACGTGTCAAACATAATGGCGAGGTCACCAATCTAAATTTTATTATTTCTCCCTTTCCTCAAAATCTGGTCCTCCTGTGTCCACACATGACAGCGCAATACGAACAGTCGCCTGAAACGACAGGAACAGTTTACGTCTGTACCTAGTCTGAAAGGTAAAATACGCAATATGTATTGGAAAGTTGCATAACTTTCCATTACAAAGTAATTAATCTTTCATTACATAAACCAGAATAAAACCTTCATGCAATAGACTTGTAAAATATACAGGAGGAACAATTTCCCCGCAGCCCAAATAAAAGCGGTTGCAGCTTCTGCAGTAGTAGATATATATTGTATTACACCTAGATTAGACTGAGGCAGACTTAGGCTTATCTCACAGCGTGCGAGAACTGGGTCACTACTGGTAATATACTAGCAATAAATACACTGCGATTATTTTGAACTTTCAGTCCTAAATCATAATCAAATATATATATATCTTGCTACATTATCAGGCTGGAAATGTATTTCCTCCAGTGGCAGAAAATACCTTTAGATCATAGCGGTGTATCCTAAAAAATGCCTCATTACCATTTTCTCCACGACATTCACATTGCTTTATTCAGCCGCCGCCGTCCTGACTTAAAATACTATCTTAATATCCACAGTACAAATCTCTTGCGCTTGTCTTGATTTATTGAATATATTAATTCTCTAGGATTAATTTCCTGACAAATACGCACGTTAAAGTCATAATTTCTAGTAGACTTAGGCCACGATGGGTTAAATGTATCCTTATCTGACTCTACTGTAGCCATAGCTGCATTTCATCCTGGTGACAGACATGCGACAATGTATCAAGGCAATGTGTGGTGCCCGTGACATTTTAGGTGGATATTAATTAAAATGCATAATCCTGATTGTAATTAATACTACAGATCGGCATCTTGTGATGCCGCAATTGTGGCATGAGATTGTAAATTATTCATTCTCCTCATTAATCATCTGCTTTTTGTTGTAAATGAGGATTCGGCTTTATGTTAACGCAGGTCAGATATCCGTAAACATAAAATCTGCTCTTTATCCCTTCCATCACCATTTTCAGGGCATCAGTTTCATGAAAGTGAATGGATCCTTCTTATTTGCCTTTAGAAGATGAGCATTTTGAACACCTGAAATGCCTCTTACAGGTTTATTAGGGCGTGTGCTCACGGTCAGTATACGCAGCGTTTCGGACGCAGTGTCTTGCCGCTGCGTCCAAAATGCTGCGCAGTACAGTATAAGCATAGTGGAAGGGATTTCAAGAAATCCCATCCTCACTATGCTTAACCCGCCCGCAGCGTGTTTGGAGCTGCGGTGCAGGTTGCCACTATTCCGCTACATGAAATAAACATGCTGCGGAGTCAGAAGCGGCTGCCATTAGGTGACTGCAGGGAGAAGCCGCCCCGCACCTGCCGCATACGGTGAGTACAGGGCAGATGCGGTCTCCCTGCGGCCACCCGCGGCTTCACTCAGGTCTGGAGGAGCTGCGTTCAACACGCAGCTCCTCCGGACCATGACGGAGCATATACCCTTAAGCTCCCGTATGTGCCCACGGTTTAGATTTAGTGCAGATTTTGTCACGTATTTGGTGTGTATACACAGCAGATCTGCAGCACAGGTTAGGGTATAGCAACGTGTATTGAAACGCTGAAGACCTGTTCCAATTCTTGAGTTTCTCAGTGTGGGAGAATCTGCAGCATGTCGATAATCGGTGCCGATTTTTCTACCCAAATGACTCCACAAGGCAAATGTTACCATTCCATTTCTGGTCTCTCTCATTCTCTCTATCTAGCTCTCCGGCACATAGCCTTAGAATAATATCCAGTCAAGGCATACCTGTGTAAATTAAAGGGAACCTGTCAGGTCATTTATGTCCCCAAACCTATCACTACCTGTTCCTGCAGCTTCCTGCTACATCCCTAATCATCCCTGTCTGACCTAAATGTGAAGTATAATGGTTGAAAATAAGCTTTTTATAGTTTACATTTCCCCCCCATTGTCTAGACGTGTGGGTGATGGCTGGGCATTCTCTCTGGGTTCAGTCTTTCCCTTTGCGCCGTGGTATCACACGCTGGTGGGCATGATAATTCAGAAGTTCGGTCCCACGTTTCACATCCATGGGCCTCCTTCCTGGTATGATACCGCGGTCGCGTTATTTCCTGTCCTGCACAGTGTGGGGTTGAATTGAGTGGTTCTGGAGCATGCGCAGTGCACATTCCAAAGCCGGCCAGTACTCCCAATAATCTCCCACAATGCACAGGACCGGAAATGACGCACGGCCGGCGCATCATACCAGGTAAAGCCCATGAATTTGAAATGCTTGTGACTAGCCCAAGGTATGGTGACTCGGGTATCTGGGCCCTCTGCTGCGGTAGGGATGTCACTGGTGGCCTGCCCAGACCCGTGGCCCTGGTGGTCAACTAAAAAGGGGTAGTTGGAATGGGAATAAAAGTTTATGAGTTTATCGTGACGCCACCTGTGGTATCTGGTGACTGCACCAGCGCTGCGAGGGGCCTCCAGGGATGATGGATGAGCAGCTAAGTGTTGAAACTCCCCATAGGCAGAGCTGGATCCCTGGGGAGTTTGGTGATGATGATGACGGATGGAGCAGGGATTTGGCCTGGCTGTTGGATAACGGGACAGTCTCTGTGGATGGCAAGGTCGCGGGTAAGGAACCGACACACAGACCACTGGTTGTTTCTTTACCTTTTACTGGTGTAGTTGCAGGTAAACGTCCAGGGCACTGTTGAGTGTTCAGGATGCACTTCTGGGTCTCCACAGTGAGTATAAGGCCTCCTTGTCTCTTTCCCCATGTGTGTGAAACCCCTGCCCCGTGTGAAACCTGGCTGGCCTCCTCTACTCTCTGATCACCTGTGCTGTCATCGGGAAACCCTCGATGGACTACCGCTATTCCTCTCTCAGTGGTGGCTGGCTCCCTGGTTAGTGACTGCTCAGATGCCCGTGAGACTGAAGTCTCCACGGTAGACCATTATTCCCTACTGGGCCAGGTGCTCTCCAGTAGACTCGAACTCCGGTGTCTGGGGTGCTGTTTGGGTGAACCTAACGCTGGCTCCTCAGTTCCCACTTTACTCTCTCTTCTCTCCTCTCCGACCCCACTCTTGGGCCCTGCAGGACTAATTCGAAGGTTGTTCACGGTCACTGACTCAGGCCTAACACAGCACCGACCACCAGAACGTTTTCACAGCTCTTGTAGCGTCTGCACACTCTAACTAACTCCGCCCCAGCACCAGTATTTATAGGGGATCTTGCCTAAGGGCAGCAAGTTGAGCTCCCCCTACTGTGCTGGGGTGGAAGGTGTTATTTGTGTCTATATACCCATTGTGGAAACCCATCCATGCTTTAGGTGAGTCTGTGGTTACCTGTGTGAGCAGGGCACCACATTTCCCCCTAGGTAAGGTCCTAGACTGTTCACTGGACTGTGAAACAATTTTGGTTAACATATATATACCGTATATACTCGCGTATAAGCCGAGTTTTTCAGCCCAAAAATTGGGCTGAAAAGTCCCCCCTCGGCTTATACGCAAGTCATACAGGCCCCCCTCAAAGTTTGGCGCCCCCACCTCACATGATGGCCCCCCCCGCATGCAGCGCTGCGCATATACATTACCAGGATATCAGCTGTCACCCTCCGGTGGCGGATCGGAGCTCCTGGGCTTCGGGCTCCATCTTACTCTGTGTCTTCCTGCTTGTCACGTGACCGGCCGACGTCGCGATGACGTCATCGCGATGAGCCCGGCGGCCACAAAGCAGGAAGACACAGAGGAAGATGGAGCCCGGAGCCCAGGAGCCGCGATCCGCCACCGGAGGGTGACAGCTGATATCCTGGTAATGTATATGCGCAGCGCTGCATGCGGGGGGGGCCATCATGTGAGGGGGGGGCACCAAACTTTGGGGGGGGCCCTGCTGGGGCCCTGTATACTACCACTGGGGCTGTATATACTACTGGGGCTGCGTGTATACTACCACTGGGGCTGTATATACTACTGGGGCTGCGTGTATACTACCACTGGGGCTGTATATACCACTGGGGCTGTATATACTACTGGGGCTGCGTGTATACTACCACTGGGGCTGTATATACTACTGGGGCTGCGTGTATACTACCACTGGGGCTGTATATACCTCTGGGGCTGTATATACTACTGGGGCTGCGTGTATACTACCACTGGGGCTGTATATACTACTGGGGCTGCGTGTATACTACCACTGGGGCTGTATATACCACTGGGGCTGTATATGCTACTGGGGCTGCGTGTATACTACCACTGGGGCTGTATATACCACTGGGGCTGCTGCTGTATATACCACTGGGGCTGCTGCTGTATACTACCACTGGGGCTGCTGTATATACCTCTGGGGCTGCTGTATACCACAGTGCTGGGGGCTGTATACCTGTGCTGGGGTCCACCCTCGGCTTATACACGAGTCAATAGATTTTCCCAGGTTTTGGGGGCAAAAGTAGGGGGGTCGGCTTATACACGGGTCGGCTTATACACGAGTATATACGGTAATAAAAGTTGATGAATGGAACTATTACTGCTCCTTCATGTTGAGGCCAATCTTCTGGAAAGACTCCAAGTATAGTGGATATTACTCTTTCTTTTGGTTTTAGACATGGAATTGGTATTTCATAAGATTCTTTTTCTTTTCTTTATGGAGAATCTTGAAGGTCTTGGGTCTTCCATGCTTCTGGGCACTTTTTCAAATGATCTCTGGAAACTGTGTGGTTTTCCCTCCATTTTTACTGATAAGGCAAACCTTGGTGTTGTCGAAGTTGGAGTTCAAAACAGTGTAGGGTTCTCTTTGCCATTGATCATCTAGTTTATGTCTTCTCCGTTTTCTTTTTAATACAATACTTCTGGGTAATATTGGTTCTGCTGGTGCACTTATGTTGAAGTTTTTCTCTTGCCGTTGTCTGGATTTTTCTAGACTGTCTTGGACTTGTCTATACTGTTCTAGACGGTTTGTGTTCCAGTCAGAGTTAGAAGTATCTGCTTTGGGTTCAACAATTCCTAGTTCCAAATCTATAGGTAGTCTTCCTGTACGGACTCTCATAAGATAGGCGGGTGTACAGTTCATAGAGCTCATTGAAATGTGATTGTACATATCTACCAGATCAGGCAACTTTTCTGGCCATTGATTTCCTACTTCAAGAGGTAGTATCTTAAGCATGTCTATCACAATGTTGTTCATGTTCTCACATAACCCATTGGATTGAGGATGATATGGTGTAGTTCTTATCTTCTTACACCAATAAAAATGACAAAACTCTTGAAAGATTTCGGCTTTGAATACTGAACCTCTATCTGTTAAGACTTGTTCTGGGTAGCCTAGTGGTCTACAGAAGACATTTTGGAAGGTATTCGCGGCTGTTGCTGCCGTAAGGTCTTTTTACAGGTGCGACCATCAGGAATCTGGAGTAGTGGTCCACTATTGTTAAAGCATAAGTGTAGCCTGACCTTCTTGGAGTCAAATTCACCTAGTCCAAGGCTATAATTTGGAGTGGTTGCGTTGATACAATAGGTTGGAGTGGTGCTCTTTGACTTTCCTGGTCTTTCCTGCGTAGGCTACATGGTCCGCAGTCTTTACACCATCTTTCTATGGATCTTCTCATGCCAACCCAGTAGAATTTGTCTTTGAGCAACATCTCCAGCTTTTTCCACCTAAAATGTCCAGTTTGGTTGTGCTAGGCATTTAGTACCATTTGGATCTCTGTTCGGGGTACTATGATCTGCCAGACCATCTCATGAGTTCTGGAGTTAATGTACCTTCTGCAGAGCTTTTCCTGGTAAATAAACAATTTGCTTCTTTCGTTCCACAGGTGTTTAGCTTCTGGTGGAGGATTTGAAGGTAGCTTTGCGGACACCTGAGTTATCAGTCTTTTTACCAAACTGATAGAGGGGTCACTGTCTTGAGATTCCTTCCAACCAAAGTGCGGTAATGGGTTCACTACTTTCTCAGGTAGTTCTGTGTGGATTTGTTGACATTGTGATGTCTTCAACTGATGGAAGGCAAGTAGCTCTATCTCTTCCAGCTCTTCCTCGTCTGCTACCATATCTGCTAAGTGAGGCATCCTGGATAAGGCATCTGCATTGCTGTTGTTATGCCCAGCCCGGTATTTGATGGTAAACTGGTGACTGGATAATCTGGCCATCCATCTCTGTTTCATGGCACCCAATTTTGCAGTTTCCAGGTGGGTCAAGGGATTGTTATCCGTGAAGGCAGTAAACTTGTTAGATGCCAAGTAATGTTTAAATCTTTCTGTGACGGCCCAGACCAAAGCCAGGAACTCCAACTTGAATGAGCTGTAGTTGTCAGGGTTCCTTTCTGTAGGGTGAAGCTTCCTACTAGCATAGGCAATCACTCTTTCTTTGCCTTCTTGCTTCTGGGAGACTACAGCTTCTAACCCCACGTTACTGGCATCGGTATACAATAGGAATGGTAGGTTGTAGTTGGGGTAAGCCAGGATCTCTTCACCTGTCAGGCCTTCTTTCATCTGCTGGAACGACTCTTCCTGTTCCTTGCCCCACTCCAAGGGAGGATCTTTGGACTTGCCTTTCTTGGGTTGGCCTTCTAGGAGGTTTTCCAGTGGAGCAGCCTTCTTCATGTACTCCTTGATGAATCTCCTGTAGTATTACACCAATCCCAGGAACTGACGTACTTCCTTGAGGGTCTTTGGTTTTGGCAATTCCTGGATAACAGTGACCTTGTCTGGATCTGGGGCCACTCCTTCGGAACTGACTAAGTTTCCCAGGTACTGAACCTTCGCCTTTAGCAGGTGGCATTTGAATGGATTTAGCTTCATCCCGTGTTTGGACAAGGCTTCAAATACCTCTGCTAGCTGGGTTAGGTGTTCTTCATAGGATTTTGAATACACAATAACATCATTCAGGTAAAGCAGTACTTTTAAAGTTCTTATGCCCCAGGCAACACTCCATCAGCCTCTGGAACGTTACGGGTGCATTACATAGTCCGAGGGGCATGCTGTTGAATTCACATAGGCCCATGGGCGTGGTAAATGCCGTCTTCTCAAGATCTTCTTCTGCAAGGGAGACCTGCCAATACCCATTAGTGAGATCTAGGGTTGAAAAGTAATTAGCAGACTTCAATGCAGCTAGTGATTCTTTAATGCGAGGCAACGGGTAAACATCTTTGTGTGTTATGCAATTTATTTGCCTGTAATCTACACACATTCTCATACTGCCATCCTTCTTTCTGACTAGGACTAGAGGAGCCGTCCAGGGACTACAACTATCTTTTATAACCAATAAGAAATAAGGCAAGCAGGGCACTAAGCTGTACCTCTGTCAAGTCCGGATAATCTTCCAGTCATGGCATATTCCCATCCGGTAGTGCACAGCCAAAGCACCAGCACTTAAAAAACAAAAGAGAGAGGCAGCACTCACCGGAGTAGATAGGACGGTCCTTTATTCCAAGAACTCAGGGAAGAACAGGGTGCAGAGAGGGGGCACGTGCCCCACCTGCACCTGTTCTCCCTGAGTTCTTGGAATAAAGGACTGTCCTATCTACTCTGGTGAGTGCCGCCTCTATCTCTTATAACCCCTGTGTCCAGTAAAATCTCTTTGGCTTTCTGATAGTGTGCAGGTGGGATAGGTCTGTATCGCTCTTTGATTGATGGATGTGTACCTGTGGGGATATGATGGTGTACCCCTTTGATCCTACCAAAGTCAAGTGGATGCTTACTAAATACTTGTTCAAATTCTTGGACTACCCGGTAGACAACTAGCTTTTTATGCATGGGAGTGGAATCAGTTCCTACATGGAGCTGCTGACACCAGTACTCTAGCTACCCCTTAGCGTTGTTATCCTCTGCCTCTTTGGGTAGAGGTAAGGGTCCCACTGCTTGCATCTCGTTGTTATGCACAGTGTACAGTTTAGCAATGGTGGAATACCTGAGTAATTTGACCTCTTTACTGCCACAATTTAAGATGCGAACTGGTACTATTCACTTGTGTACATCAACTACCCCCTGACTGTCAAGAGTGTAGGCCTGTGCCCTGAGCTGATGGGCTCCACTAATGCCTGATAATCCTGCCCTCTCAGACCTATAGCTGCTTGACACCAAACATCATTTCACTCATTAGAGGTATTACAATAGGAAGCGGGTCTGTTACCCGTGCAGTACCATTTTAACCACCTGTACGTTTTACCTGTTGCTGGTGCAGGAGGGCTCTTATCTTTCTTTGAAGAACCTTCTTCTGCCCAGGTTTGGGAGTGTCCACAATCTGTTGAAGCAAGAACAACACTTCATCCATGCAATTGCTAACAACATTTGTACCGAGAATAATGTATGGATCCCGGTTATTGGGATTTTCTTCTACCACAATAATCCCCTGGTCTTGTAATTCCATCCTCCCCACCTTTATTGGTACTTCTCTAACCCCCACTATAGTAAGTGGTTCACCATTAGAAGCATAAATATTGGGGTTCATATCGGGTGGCTTAAGTTCATTACATGACCAGAATTGCTTATAAAGGACTTGTGACCCAGTGTCCAATAAATAAGGTGTCGAGATGCCATCTAGTATGATAGACAGGAATGCTCGCTGTCCGATGTAGGTATCATACCAGTCAACTGGGCCCTGTCGAGCTACTCCTGAGGTTCGGCCCTGGCCCCCAGGGTCTTCTCATTTAAAGGACCGTGTCGTATGATGTGGCTGGTCTTGTTGCAGCGATGACAGATGGATTCTCTTGTGGAGCTGTAACGATCAGTGGTTCTTCCTCTGGGTGACGCGGTCTTCCGTCCTCTCATCCACGGGACGTCCTCCAGGCTGTCAGCAAGCTGGATTAGAGGTTGGGGTTTAGGCTGTGGCTTTGGCCTGTGCTGCAGCTGTAGGGCTTCCATGACTGTGGCTAGGCTCTTGCCCAGCTGGCGCACCTCCAAGCACAAAGAGTCAATTCTGTCAGAGTTAGTAAATTGAACACGGCTTTCAGCTGCAGGCACGGCTACTGGTGTTGTTGTAGCCGGAGCCTTGCCACTGCACCACTGCCGGATGGCAGCTTCAGGAGTCTCCACTGGCTGTAACCTCTTTATGGCCATGTCCTTTAAAGTATTGAAATCAGTGTCCGGGTGGCTTAGGGACCACCAGCACAGGATTTTGTTGTCCTCTGGTGATAGTAGCCCCCAGGTAAACTGCTCAGTCAATAGTTTATTCTCATCAGGGACACTAGCAGGGCTGACTTGCTTCAGGACTCGCAGCACCTCCTGTAGGCGCCAGGCATAGGTCTGGATATCATCCCCCGGCTTTTGGTAACAATGATAAAAGTGCATTCTTATGTCAGCCTCGTTACAGTCCTCAAAAGCAACTTTTAATTTATTGAAGATTATAGCTACTGATCCCTGTTCAGCGGTGGACCAGGATTCAGCCTCTCTTTCCGCTGCATCAGTTAACTGTCCCAATACAACAGCTGCGCGCTGCTGACCATTCATTGCATACATGTCCAACACGCTGCAAATTTTTCTTTTGCAGGTGGACAAGGTATCAGGGTGGCCATCATTCTGAGGTAACCACTTAGCACCTGGGATATATGGTAGCGAGATCGGCATGATCACTACGGCACCCGGTGGGTCGGCCGCTCTACCGGTTGCAGCCATGGTCGCTTCGGTGTGATTCTCGGGGTCGGCAAATGTGCTGTCGTCGTTGCTGGACGAGGCGGATATTTTCGGGGCCCCCCTAGTGAATCTCGGCGTTAAACAGTTTCAAACCCCTTAGGCGTTCAGGAATTTCCAAATTAGGCCGCTGCCCTTCAGAAGTATTCAGCAGAGCAAGGGGTGGGGTTTCCTTTTCGCGCTGTGCAAGCCATTACGCCCCCTTTCTTCCCGCTCCGTGGCGCAGTAATGGCGGCTCCATTTAACAGTCAGAAATTACAGTCTTAAACACAGTAAACACGGTAGCATCGGGTACGGTATCCTGTTCATGACACGCCAGAAATTGACTAGCCAAGGGTATGGGAATTCGGGTATCTGGCCCTCTCCTGTAGTAGGGATGTCACTGGTGGCCTGCCCAGACCCATGGCTCTGGTTGTCAACTAAAAAGGGGTAGTTGGAATGGGAATAAAAGTTTATAAGTTTATCGTGATGCCACCTTTGTATCTGGTAACTGCATCTGCGCTGCGTGGGGCCTCCAGGGATGATGGATGAGCACCTAGGTGTTGATGCTCCCCACAGGTGGAGTTGGATCTCTGGGGATTTTGGTGATGATGATGAGGGATGGAGCAAGGATTTGGCTGGGCTATTGGATAACAGAACAGTCTCTGTGGATGGCAGGGGCGCGGTTAAGGAACCGACACACACACCACTGGATGTTTCTTTACTTTTTACTGGTGTAGTTGTAGGTAAACGTCCAGGGCACTGCCGGATATTCAGGGTGCACTTCTGGGTCTCCACAGCTAGTGGGTATAAGGCCTCCTTGTCTCTTTCCCCATGTGTGTGAAGCCTCTGCCCCGTGTGAAACTTGGCTGGCCACCTCTGCTCTCTGATCACCTATGCTGTCGTCGGGAAACCCTTGATGGACTACTGCTATTCCTCTCTCCGCGGTGCCTGGCTCCCTGGTTAGTGAGTGCGCAGATGCCCGGGAGACTGAAGTCTCCACAGTAGACCGGTATTCTCTCCTGGGCCAGGTGCTCTCCAGTAGACTCAGACTCTGGTGTCCGGGATGCTGTTTGTGTGAACCTAACGCTGGCTCCTCAGTTCTCACTTTACTCTCTCTTCTCTCCTCGCCTCCTCGCCTGCAGGACTACTTCGAAGACTGCTCAGGGTCACTGGCTCAGGCCTGGTTACTTGTGTGAGCAGGGCACCACACAAATATGGTGAAATTGTCTTCTGGGCAGAAGGCAATATCAGAGTCCGCCCAATAGCGCATGTAAAGGGTATAGGGTATCGTTGTCACCTGTAACCGGGTGTCCAGTACAGCGTTCATGGGGATCCCATCCAGCACGACAGGTAGGATCGGTCTTCCCCCCCACGTAACTGTTGCGCCAGTTCGGTGAGCCGGGCTGATCTATTTCTGGGGGTTGTCCCTCTGTCCCAGGGAATTTTCATTTAAAGGACATGATCTGGCTATATGTTCCGCCTAGTTGCAGCGGAAACAGATGGGCTGTCCTGCAGCGTTGTAGCGGTTGGTGGGTCATCTTCGGCTGGTAGGGTACATCCTCTGGTGCATTCACGGGATGTCATCTGGGCTGGAGGCTAGGCTGATTCTCTCTGGCGGTCCAGCTCCTTGCATGGCTTTCACGACTTTGGCCAGGTCAGCGATCCTTTGGGACAGCTGTTGCAACTGGAGTCACACGGCCTCAGGGGTGAGGGGCTCTAAAGTCTGTGCACTGGCCCTCGCTGAGGTCAAGGAAGAGGGTACCACCTCCGTATGGTAGGTTAGGGCCAGCCGCTATGAGGTCGCCGGGCCGCTGACCGTGGTATCTCTCAGCAGTTGGAGGGCCCGGTCTTTAAAGTCTGCAGAGTCTATCGCTGGGTGCTGCATGGCCAGGGCCCGCAGCTGGACCGTATTGGCTGGGTCCCGCAGGCCCTCGATGAATTGGTTGGCCAACAGTTTGTTCTCGTTCCGCGCACTCTCAGGGTCGGCCTGCTTCATGGCCCTCAGCGCCTCTTGCAAAGTCAAAGCATAGCTGCATACACTGTTCTGCACCCCTTGCTTGCACCCGAAGATCCGGACCTTTAGCTCAGTCTATCCGTGTCTTGAAGGCCTCTTTTAGTTTAGCAAAAATTTGTTTCACAGTCTTTTTGTCAGTGGTGGACCAAGCCTTCGCCTTGCACTGGGCCTCACCGGTCAGCTGTCCCATTAACATCATCACGCGCTGTTCTTCCATCATAGGGTACACTCCGAACACACTTTTCATCCGTTCGAAGAAGTCACTGAGGGTGTTGGGTTCCCCTGAGTACTGCGGAAGCCATGCCGCACCCGGGTGTTACAGCATAGTCAACGGCAAGATGGCGGCGGCCGGAGGTGCTGCGATCTCTTCCCCAGCAGCGGAATTACCAGGGGCGGCGGGATGCTCCCCCGCGGGCTGCTCCTCAACTGGGGCAGACATCGTTCTCCCCCTTGGTGAACCGCAGCCCTGCTTTGGGTTTCGGCCGGCACAAGTCTCTCGTTTTTGGTAGGGGCCTTTCTGCAATGGCCTTTCGGCGCAAGATTTCCTTTGTCACCTGGGCTGACGTCACAGCGTGGAGCCTTTATCTGCGTTCATGCCCTTTCTGCGGCCCGACTATGACTGCACGCCCCCTCGCTTTCCTGCGCTCTGCGCAGGGCGGAAGAAAAAGAGAAAAATGGCCATTGTTTACAGTTCAATACAGTCTAAGGCACACAAGACCCGGTGATACCGGGTCGGTAGATCCTGTTCATGACGCCAGAAAGCTGACTCGCCCCGGTGGGACCGTGGGGTACTCGAACTGGGCCCTCTCTACGTCATTGGGGCTGCGGGATGTCACGGTGCTGAGACGAGGTCCATGATCCCCTTGTCGGGTGATCAGTAAAAAGGGGAAGTTGAAAAAGGGGATAAAATAAAAATAAACGTTTTTGTCGTGACGTCACCCAAGGACTAACTGTTCTCTTCACTGCTCAGAGCAGACTAACTAACTGACTCCTTCCCTCAGGCCTGGATCTCTTATAGGGGAACTGGCTTAGGGCAGCAAGTAGAGCTCCCCCTCCAGGTCTGGGGTGGAAGGTGTTGTGTGCTGTGTGTAGCAAAGTGTAAATCCCTTCTTGCCCTGGATGGGTCCGGTGGCAATCCCCAGCAGGGGTGCTACAGATGTCTTCTACAGTCCTCCTAGGAACTGAGCTGCCTAACCCTGCCCCTAGATCAGAATTTTTAGGGGACCTTCCCGGAACTCGGGCTTTAAAGCTCCCCCTTCTGGCCTGGAGTTGGGAAGGTGTTGTGTGTGTGTTTCACATGATGTGGGTACCTACCCTTGCTTCCAAGCACAGTGTTGTGGCAACCGGACCCTGGGACGCCACACTAGCAAGTCGTAGCTAGGAATTTACTCAGCAGAAGCAAGGAATCATTTTCCTGCATTACCCTTAAGGCTGTGTTTGCACGCTGAGTTTGTGCTGCAGATTTTGGGCTTCTAACATCTGCATGTACTGGCAGAAATACGCACCCAAACCATCCCTGTCCGCACTGTGTGGATTTTATGGTACGTCATGACTGTTTAAATAAACCTTGGATACTTTGGCCAAAAAATAAATATGTGAAATCCTGCTCCCCCCTCAATACTATCACTTCTTGCGGATTTTAATGCAAATAAGCAGAATGTGAACAGTGCTGCATATCTGCAGCTTATTTTGAGTTACCATGAGGGTCTATGGGTGAAAAATGCAGTAAAATCCCCAGAAAGAATTGACATGCTGCAGATTTTTCAACAATAAAATATGCAGCAGATCCTCTCTTGTTCAGCCTCCTTTATGTCACCCCTCCACAGAGCGAGCAATAGGCGGGAGTGGTCCCAGCAGCTGAAACGCCTCCTGCCAGTGATGTCAGTGCCAGAACCCGCCCTGCTTTACATACATAATCTGGAGCAGGGTGGGCTCCGGCGCTGACGTCACCGACAGGAGGCGTTTCAGCTGCTGGGACTGCTTCCGCCCATTGCACGCTCTGTGGAAGGGAGACATGAAGGAGGCTGAACAAGAGACGGCTTGAGGCGGGGAGGACACCATACAACAGCGATGACTCATTACTAAGTCCCTCTGGACTCCTTATCCATAAACTTTATAAAAATCTTTTTTACAATTTACAGGGGGGCTAGAGACATGGGGGAGGCATGTTGCATTCAGTGCTGCATTCACTTAGCATAGCACCAGGGGGTGACAGGTCCTCTTTAACATGCACACATACTCTAATACTCTATCTGTTCTTTCTAATCTACAAGCAGTAAAAGAAGAAGCTGTGAATGGCTCGCATTATTCCTCACCCTTATTGATTAGATAAACAACAAAGGGATTCTAAGCGATTTGGAAGAACGTTCTAATTACATGTGCTGCTACTAGTTCTCGTCCTGATTGAAGTAGGCTGCAAAAGTAGGCATAGTCCATGATCAAGGATGATGTCTTTTACCCTAATCTCGTAACAGTCCCAATACGATTTGGTAAATATGAAATGCCCGAGGAAGGCTGGCAGCTATTAATAGGACTTCCATGAGCAGGCTTTAAACGAG
This sequence comes from Allobates femoralis, assembly GCA_033576535.1. NCBI lineage: Eukaryota > Metazoa > Chordata > Amphibia > Anura > Aromobatidae > Allobates > Allobates femoralis. Next base: position 61,965,005 of record JARQOC010000007.1, read on the forward strand.
ACACTCTGTGTAGTAGGTGTTAGGTGAACCATAGCCTTCACCCCTTATTCACTATACATGAATGTGAACTTATGCAGAGTCCCTGAGTTATGTCCATGTGTCACGGTCGCTGGGGCAGGGATATTCGGACAATCCGGGGCAACAGTCTATAGATCACGGTGGCAACCCCAGAAACCGTGATCTCAACTGGTAATGTTAAGGGGTTAATTACATGATATAAAGTTTATGTTGTGACTCCAACTGGCATTCAGGCCTGTTGGGGGCCAGAGGGTGCTGTGGGAACTGCCAAGGAAGGATGGTGTGGCAGCCAGATGATAAGCCCTCTCCAGTTAGGGCTGAGGTTCCTTGGAAGGTGTAGAAGATGGATAAGATGAGGAGGAGGATAAGGTTAGTGATGCAGGGTGGCAGCTCTGCAGGTGGGTGCAGGAAGGATTAGACAAAACACAGTTCTTGTGCTTCTTACCATTTACTGAAGGTTCAGTGCAGTTACAACCCAGCCGGGATACATAGTCGATCAAGATCACAGCCTGGCCAGACTACAGTTATTCTGAGTTCACCTTACTGAGACAAGGGTTTATTTGGCCTCCCTTGCTGCCTGTTCCTTTTGATACTTGCTACCCATTGTCCTCTCCTGTCCTGTCCTGTGGTTGCCAGTCGTAACAGGCAGGTAGCTGCGGGTCCTGTGAGTGACAGTCTTGCTTGTCTTCTAACTCTATGTAGCCCCTTGAGCTTGGGTAGGGTCCACAAAGTGAGTCCCTTTACATGAAGCCCAGTGACCTCCAGTTTTATGGTTGGTCCTAAAGTTTCTCAAACCAAATCAGGACTGGTATCCCTTCTGCAGCTAGCTCCATTGCCCAGTTTTAACAGCCAATAGCAGATATGTGTCCTCAGATCCTGAGCCTAGCACCTTGTTCCATGCTTTGTGCTAGCTTCCCAGCTGCCCGATCTCACTAGGGCTGTTATTCTGCCACCCACCCCTAACCTAACTCCTCCCTCCAGCCAGTAGGTGGGGACTGCCTGAGATGTGGGTTTCTCCACCCAGCACCTCCCTGGTTTGGAGCTTGGATGTGTTGGGTGCATTTGGGGTCTCTGCAAAGATTTCCCCTCTAACCTCTGAGCATGGTACCACACATGTGAAGTGCATGCAATACCATTAGGGGTGGCCTAGCTGCAGGGTCAAAACAGGAATGGTATCCACGGTCCGCGCTGCTGCTCTTTACCAAAGGATTTCACAAGAGGTTATTACCATCATAAGGTCCTTTATGCCATCAAAACCTACGCGTTTCGGTGCTGTCCCAGCACCTTCCTCAGGGTAACCCTGAGGAAGGTGCTGGGACAGCACCGAAACGCGTAGGTTTTGATGGAAAAAAAGGACCTTACGATGGTAATAACCTCTTGTGAAATCCTTTGGTAAAGAGCAGCAGCGCGGACCGTGGATACCATTCCTGTTTTGACTGCTAATTTCCGCGTTTTGGCGTGACGTGGAGGTTCTGCAGCAACTGCCTTATGCTTTCAAACTGGTTGTGGTCTCACAACCTTAAAAGGTAAGTGGATATCTATATAATCCACACTAGATAACGCAGTGTCTTTTTGATAAGGCACAATCTGCACCTCTTGTATCTCCTCTTTCTTTCTAGCTGTAGGCGTGACACACATGGAGAGGAGGTTAGAGGAGAGGAGGTTAGTAGGTGAGCAAGCTGGTAGAAAGAAGTGTCATAAATATATGACAAATCTAGGAAGTCAAATTCAGGGACAAAATCACGAAACAGTCAGGCATCCTTGCCATGGTCAAGAACTAAAAACCTGGAAGAAAAAGGACACAAGGGTTGGACAAAACAGACCAGCTTCTGGGGTTTAAATAGGAAGTGACTTAATCTAATTCTCACATCAGAGTGCTGATTACAACAAATATCTGTGGCACCCCTGGGTCAAAGTGCCACAGTGTCATCACTGCCCCCGGGTAGTGCTATAACAAGAGAGCAACAAAGGGTATGCTCATCAACGCACACACAACACCAACACCTCCAGGCCAGAAGGGGGAGACCAAGCCTGGGTTCAGGTGAGCTCCCCTATATATATTCTGGTCTGGGAAGGAGCAAGTTAGTTCAGTTCCTGAGAGGACTGTGAAGAGGACCTGAGTGTAAAGGAGCAGTGCTAAGCTCATCTCAGGGTCCAGTGACGAGTTCCAGGCCTAAGGCTAGGGTCTGAGGAAAGGAGGAGGAACACCTGGGAGGCTGAGCAACTCCGTGCTCACCCCAGAGGAAAGGCGCATAGATGGACACCAGAGTCCGAGACTGTGCAGGGTCACATATCCTGGCAGTCAACACCAGACGGTGGGAGTTCCAGATTCCCAGCCACACTGTACCCACAGACACAGCAACAGAGAGAGAGTTCATAAACACTGATACCCGGGAGCAGGGTATAAGTAAAGGACTCGAGTTGCCTGTCAAACCGGTACCTCACAAGACGAGACAGGGCCGGCAGCCAAGTTTAAGCAGCAGCAGGAGCAAAATTGCAAGTGGAGTAAGGGAGCCAAAGACCCTGTCAGGTGAGAATAACCCCAAGTTGCTCTCAAGACTCCGTGGACAGCTTTTACCATCTGCTCAAGTAAAGGACTGAGGAAACTACAAACAGTGAGTCTGCCTATTCCTTGTGCCCATTGCCCTGCATCCCACACATAGACTATTTACACTGCCCCGGGGATTGGCTATACCTGTGAAGAGCCATCCCATTTCAGCTGCTACCCATCATCTCCGGAGGTTTTCCAGCAGTGGTGGTTCGCACTGACCACATACCATGGGTGGCGTCACGACTACTTCCCCTGTACATATCCCCTTTTTCAACTGACGCCCAGGCCGCACGACCGGGTCACGACCCCCGTGACTCCCCAGCGACAGTAGCAGAGATCCGGTACTTGAGTACCCCACGGCCTGTGGGCGCCTCATATCCAGTAGCATGCAGCAGGGCATAGACACTATGTGTTGGACCACAGATCGCAGCCAGCCTAATAAAAAATAGGCCTGCGCCTGCATCCCTCAATGCTGTTGGTAGTGGGAGCGTGGAACTGCCTAGTGGTAGAGGACATAGAAAAGGGTAGGGACACGTCCGTAACAACCTTATTCTAGAGTGCTCTAAAATGACAGCTGCATGGGAAATGTGCAGCTATAAGTTGAGTGCCCAGTGCCAGGCAGCTGTCATGCAGCCAAACACTCTTGGTATTTTACAATTTCTATCCTATATATTTATTAGCTTCATGTACAAATACTCAAATGAGGCAGTGGCTTTGCAACTTCTGCAGTGAATACTTGTTTTCCTTTAAGAAAACACATGCCGTATTTCATCAATCTATAAGACTGGACATTCCTTCTTGCAATCATTCTGGACTTTCCTGTATTAACAGGCTCCCTTTCATTGACTTGTGTGCTAGGTTTAGGCATGTGCAGAACACAATCACATAATGACATCTCGCTTAATCCTCATCTTGCTCCGGTGAAAACAATCTCGCTTCCTCCAATCCTCGAGAGTTGTGTTTTCCAGTCCAGTGCTATCCAACAACTTTCCTATTCTTCATCTATCCCGCTGCTCTCACAGTCAGGTTCAGGCGTCTCTTTGTTGACATTCCATATACTATCATTCAGGATATTTGTGCATTTTTGGCTTTACAGAACATTAACAAATTAATTAAATGGAAGGCTCGCTCACGATTAATACCCTCGATTTGGCTAGCAGGATATTCAGTGGAGGGAATATGAGCCGATTTGGGAAGAATTCATATCCTGTATTATATTGGTGATCAAAGACCCCATTGTGTGGCTGAATCTTTGTCTGCACTCTGTGTCTCTTCCAGGCTGAGATACCTAGTTCATTCTTTTCTAGCTCAGGTAAATTCAGGGCATCTCATCTTTCGCCAGTCCAAGAAATGCATGTATAGCCAAAGTTCCAGTGCAGTCCTTTATCCCCTAATCCTCTGAGCTAGCAAAAGTAGGACAGGCTCAATGAATTTATCGCATCTGGGAATGTATTTCCCTGGCTCTGTTCGCCCCAGAGCAGTGATAACCTGCTTCATAAACCAGCACAAAGTAATAATGAATTTCTTGCCAATAAAGGATATATCCTAGTTATGAATGGTTCGCTGGTTGTAGTGTAAATCCAATGAAAACTTGGATATGAAGTCTATTTAATTTAATGGTAAAATAAAGTTTTACATGTAAAGTTTGTTGAGGAGTCTTGACTTTTGTTCCCCTTTTAACAATGTTTTATTTTGGTTTGTTCACTATGGGTAAACCTGACTTCCTAGTGTTTGAACAGTACTGCCTAACATTTGTTCCATATACAAACTTTTAGGGCACTGCCCTATGCCATGATAAGATGAATACGTCTCCCAACCAATGACCCCCCAGGCGTTAATGGATAATGGAGTGGGTGTGCACACTGTTCCATACTTGTGAGAATAGCTTACAATTTAGTGGCATAGATGTGTAATTTTGCATACCTTGTTTATCCAAAAATAAACCCTAGTAGGGTTTTTCAGACTTTTTGAAGTAGGCTTGAAGTTTAAGCCCTACTCCAAAAATGAGCCCTAGTTGCTTTAGGGTAGTATATTACATCCCTGGTCATCCATAATGACAATCATGTCAATGAACCATCACCAATTATTGTAACCCAGATAAACTAGCATGAAGATGAAACTAGAGATGGTTACATTTCTTTTCAGATTATTTATTGTGAAGTCAAATGTGAAAACATTCCAGAACTCCGACGTTTTGACTCACATGAGCCTTTGTCGGGAAAATGCCTTTGTAGATGATGGTTGAGGCAAGAAGATAGGGACTAGTACAGGATGCCCGTAGTCAAGAGGTCACATGGTACTGTGATAAGTACACTAATGAAAAATGGATTGGGATAGAGGTTGCTAACACAGGGTCATATTGGTCATATTATGCTTAGTCAAGGTATAGTACCGCTTTGCTAGTGTGTAGCTAGTGTTTCCAGGGGTCAAAGACGTTTCGATTGGTGCAGGTGAAGGTGATCTATTTCAGTGATTTGGGCTGATTTGCCCATTTCCAAAATGGCGGCTGCCAGTCCGCGCATGCGCGGTCGCGCGTTACCATAGCGACCCCGAAGGTTTCTATTATAACCAGAAGTAGTGTCAATTGACGCACTTCCGCTGGGATAATACCGAAAGCGGACGCAGTGGAATAGCGTGGACGCACGTGTCCGACAATTAGAGCAGACTCCTCACCTGAGGTCGGGAGCCTAATCCACACCTAACAAGGACACAAGGGTGGGAGTTACATGCCAGCCTGAAACTACATAAGGAAGTGTTACGGTACACACCTAGAACTATTTTTTTCTGAGACTACATACAGTGTTCCTTTGGCCTTAATGTATTCTCCTTTATCAAGGCTACCTTCTAACACTAGTGCGCCATATAATAGTCATTCTTTTCACTAACAGCCCTTCCATCTTCTCATTCATCTATCTGGCTCCTTTATAACGGGCTACACAGAATTTGACCAAGTATGTAACCACTACAACAGTCCATTTTGTGAAAGATCTACCTGGTTTTTGCCCCTAATCATACCTGATGCTAGACTAAGTGTTACACATTAGCAATGCCTTACTATACCTTGACTAAGCATAGTATGACCAATATGACCCTGTGTTAGCAACCTTTAATCCAATCCGTTTTACATTAATGTACTTGTCACAGTGCCATGTGACCTCTTGACTATGGGAGTCCTGTACTAAGCCCAATCTACTTGCCTCAACCATAATCTACAAGTGCAATTCCCTGACAAAGGATAATGTGAACCGAAACGTCAGAGTTGTGGAATGCTTTAACGTGTGGCCAATAAAACATCTGAAAAGAAACGTAACCTTCTCTGGTTTCATGTTCATGCTAGTGTACCAGGGTTACAATAATTTTTGACATTGGTATTTTAGCTGCTTATTTTCTAGTAGTTTTTGTACAATTTTGTTAGGACTGATGAGCATGGGATCCCTTGTCGTGGGTCATCAGCTTAAATGTCTTGGGCCAACACATGAACCAAAATCCCATCTATAAAGGTTTTTTATTTATCATATAAAAAACTTTTGCACTTTTTTATCCATCCAGGGTGCAGTTGGGCCCATAGGGGCACCATTCATCTAGTGGTGCAGAAGCATCGTACTGTGCGGCCCAATGCTCAGGCAGCGGAGCGGTTGGGTAGCTTTCAGACACTCTGCATCATATGTATCAGTGTGAATGGTGCTCTATGCAGGCCTAGTGTATGCATGGCAGCTCGCCTCCCACATCTTGCTGGTAGAGGTGATTTATCAGCCTGCAGCTGGGCTTGCTCCACAATTGGGCTCTGACTGCGTCCTGTAAGTGCATTTGGTTTCTGTTTTTGGCATGGATGGTAAGTTTTCTGATGCTGCTTTTTTTCTAGTAGTTTTTGTACAATTTTGTTAGGACTGATGAGCATGGGATCCCTTGTCGTGGGTCATCAGCTTAAATGTCTTGGGCCAACACATGAACCAAAATCCCATCTATAAAGGTTTTTTATTTATCATATAAAAAACTTTTGCACTTTTTTATCCATCCAGGGTGCAGTTGGGCCCATAGGGGCACCATTCATCTAGTGGTGCAGAAGCATCGTACTGTGCGGCCCAATGCTCAGGCAGCGGAGCGGTTGGGTAGCTTTCAGACACTCTGCATCATATGTATCAGTGTGAATGGTGCTCTATGCAGGCCTAGTGTATGCATGGCAGCTCGCCTCCCACATCTTGCTGGTAGAGGTGATTTATCAGCCTGCAGCTGGGCTTGCTCCACAATTGGGCTCTGACTGCGTCCTGTAAGTGCATTTGGTTTCTGTTTTTTGGCATGGATGGTAAGTTTTCTGATGCTGCTTTTTTTCTAGTAGTTTTTGTACAATTTTGTTAGGACTGATGAGCATGGGATCCCTTGTCGTGGGTCATCAGCTTAAATGTCTTGGGCCAACACATGAACCAAAATCCCATCTATAAAGGTTTTTTATTTATCATATAAAAAACTTTTGCACTTTTTTATCCATCCAGGGTGCAGTTGGGCCCATAGGGGCACCATTCATCTAGTGGTGCAGAAGCATCGTACTGTGCGGCCCAATGCTCAGGCAGTAAACCCAGAGCATCTACCAGTGGTTGAGCTTGACCATATCCTTTCTAATGAACCGTCACCAGTCTTGGTGAGGTTTAATTAAATCAATGAAAGGCTAAACTTCTGAGTGTTATGTTTCACCTGGTGAGGTAGACCCCAAAGCTCCTTGATGAGAGGCTGTTGTTCGGCTTTGACAGCTCATGTTAATGTTTCAATGAGATTTAAGTGGAAAAATGGAAGGAGAAGAAGCAGAACAGCAACAAAGGAGCAAATTGGAACCACAGAATCTGATAAAGATTTGAGATTATGGCAAAAGGCTAAACAAAGCTGTAATCAGAAGGGAGCAGAGGAGTCTCATTGATGAAGAACCGGTGAAGCAGAGTTTAATTGCACAGCAGGTTCAAAGGCAATTCTGGTTTAGCTGAATTAACTCAGTGTGGAAATAAAGGTGAAAGCAGAGTTGACCTGCAAAACAATATAGTAGAGTTCATCAGTGAAGTATAAGAAGTAGCAGAGCTAAGTTTGACATAGAGTCCAATTCAGAGCTGGCCCAATAAAGCAGACTTGGCTCAGTGATCTAGTATAGTTGAGTTTGTCACAGAGTCCTAAGAAGAGCTGGTCACAGGTGTAGTTTGCATTGGGTTACTTTGGCAAGCTGATGCTCCCAGGAACATAGTCAGTGGAATGAGGAGAAAGCAGCACTGGGTCTGGGACCAGAAGACCTCTGTCTCCTGAGAAAGTTTGCAGATGCACACGAAACGCGTCGAGATTTGTATCAATAAAGGTTCCTGAAAAACCAGCTATTCCGTGGAGCCTTCTTCCTCCAAAATGGTGTCGACAGCGCGATTGTAGGGCCGGATCCATTACTTCGCTTACTTGGGACCAGGAGAGGTAACACTGCACTCTGAGATCTGTGGGTTAAGACCGAAGCAAAACACAGAGCCATGCAACATAAGCTGTCTCAGCGATCACAATCTGACTTCACTGACATCAAAAGGGAATGCCCTCAAACACCAATAAAACCGGAGTGGCTAGGATTTGAGCTTGGCCGTCTTCACTTCTTGTATAAAGGCGTCTGAAAAGACAAAACAATGTGCAATAGGGTCTTAACTGTGTTTAAATAGGGAGACATGTTCACCTGATAGAGATGTGAGAAGCACAACTCCTATAGAAGCACCGCCGGCAATTCAAAGACGTTCAGACCAAGGAGTGAAGAACATGTGGTTTAGTATGGTCAAGTCCAAGTAGGTAAAGGTTAGAATCAAAGAGCAAAACAACTTCAGCACACAAATTTATAATGCTCAAATAAACTTTCTTTTTATTAAAGATGTTCTCAATTTAGTGAAAAACGTTTCAGTCCTTCATCAGAATTAGGAACATCTGGGAATAGAAATGCAGAAAAACCGCATTGGTGCATATTTGTCACTACCATAGGCCCTTCTTATTGGGAAGCATATATAATCATCCAGATTAAACTCTCTGGTGCGTCATTTTCATATTCTCATATGACTATTCTTATTAAAGGATCCTGCAAATCATCTATTATTTCAAAACTTAATGATATGGCAAATCAAAATTGCAGCCTCCAACCACGTCAAGGTGGCCAAAATATGGAAGGTCCCTAACACTCATATCCTTTATATCCTACCTCTCCATGTGCTAAACCAGGATTTATCTGAATGGGCAAGTCAAAGCAAATCAGGCAAAGCTCAAATAAAACTGTGCCTGAGAAGGATAAGGTGTTCATAACATGCTGAGTTCTGGCACATTTATGAGTGTTAGGAAACTTCCATATTTAGGTCACCTGGACATGGTCAAAGGCTTTTGTATTCTTTGATAAAAAAAAACATGTTACGTATGTGATGTTTTGAAGGTTAGCAGCAATAGTGTTCATGTATCATTAATCGCAGTGTGCTGATGCATAGTGTACATATATCTCTACATTCTTGACTGCAGATCTTCTTTAAATGTTGAACATTATAAATATACAAATTTTTAACAAACTTTAAATCCCAGAACTCAGTTATTGACCACTTTTTTCATACATCAGTTAAAACTAAAATATACAGTTGTGGCCAAAAGTATTGACACCCCTGCAATTCTGTCGGATAATACTCAGTTTCTTCCTGAAAATGATTGTAGTCACAAATTCTTTGGTATTACTATCTTCATTTAATTTGTCTTCAATAAAAAAACACAAAGGAGAATGAAGCAAAAAGCAAAACATTGAGAATTTCACACAAAACTCCAAAAATGGGCCAGACAAAAGTAATGGCAACCCTCAGCCTAATACTTGGCTGCACAACCTTTAGCCAAAATAACTGTGATCAACCGCTTCCGGTAGCCATCAATGAGTTTCTTACAATGCTCTGCTGGAATTTTAGACCATTCTTCTTTGGCAAACTGCTCCAGGTCCCTGATATTTGAAGGGTGCCTTCTCCAAACTGCCATTTTTAGATCTCTCCACAGGTGTTCTATGGGATTCAGGTCTGGACTCATTGCTGGCCACCTTAGAAGTCTCCAGTACTTTCTCTCAAACCATTTTCTAGTGCTTTTTGAAGTTGTTTGGATGTTAGTCGAGGTTCTTTATCCACCATCCGCAAATCTTGCGTTGAAATGTCTTGTCAATTTTTCTTTTCCATCCACATCTAGGGAGGTTAGCCACAGTGCCATGGGCTTTAAACATCTTGATGACACTGCGCACGGTAGACACAGGAACATTCAGGTCTTTGGAGATGGACTTGTAGCCTTGAGATTGCTCATGCTTCCTCACAATATGGTTTCTCAAGTCCTCAGACAGTTCTTTGGTCTTCTTTCTTTTCTCCATGCTCAATGTGGTACACACAAGGACACTGGACAGAGGTTGAGTCAACTTTAATCCATGTCAACTGGCTGCAAGTGTGATTTAGTTATCGCCAACACCTCTTCATTCAGGTCCTTGAACCTGATATTGATCATCTGATCGGATTGCCGGCCGGGCAAGCAGATCAGATGATATTGGATCCGGATTGAACGTTGCGGGATCCTCGACCCTGGACTACGTCGGAGGGGGGGGCCTCTTTTCTTTGATAAAGATGGAGTCCCTAATTGTCTTCTATTTTATTTCTAATAAAAATCTTTTTTCCTGTGTAGTGTTTTTTTTCTATATGATTACTAGAACTTCATGGCGGCCATGTCTTGGCTTGACCCCATGAATTTTCGGGCTTAGGACCAGCTGATAATACAAAGCTAGCCCTAACCCCATTATTACCAAGTGAACCACCACACCATGGCACTGGATGAGCCTGATACAGCGCCATAAGATGGCGCGTCTATAAATGCACCATCTTCTGGGGCGGCTGCGAACTGCGAATTGCAGCAGGGGGCCAAGAAAGCTTGGGTCGCCCTGCACTGCGGATTCCATCCCCCAGCTGCTTAGTTGTACCTGGCTGGACACAAAAATAGGGCGAAGCTCACATCGTTTTTTTTTTAACTATTTCATGAAATAATTAAAAAAAGGGCTTCCCTATATTTTTGGTTCTCAGCCAGGTGCAAATAGGCAGCTGCGAGTTGGGGGCAGCCCGTACCTACCTGCTGTCAGATGTGAAGGAAACTTCAGCAACAGACCGTCGTCTTCATATATTAATATTTATTGTGCAAAAAGTGCATAAAAAGTGCATAAAAAATTACATAGCTGGCAAGGGGAACGCTGAAGACGACGGGCTGTTGCTGGAGTTTCCTTCACATCTGACTCATGGTTGGACATCAGACGTCCTGCTCCCTGCAACAACCGGCACAGGTGTTCCAGTGCAGTACCCATCTTCATTCCCTTTTCCCTCATCAAGCTGACCTACCTGCTGTACCTGGCTGCACACAAAAATAGGGCGAAGCCGGGGGCGTGGCTTGAAGGCAATGGCACTGGCCGCTTAATCCGGGAGCTCCTGCATGACAGGCACTGAAGCGGCTCCACAAGACCCATCAGAGCGATTTCAGATTGCTTTCTGCCTTCTCCCGCGCCTGAAAGACCGAGGAGCGGATGGGCAGGATTAGATCCGCAAAAAGACAATCTCCCAGGCGGGTATTAGATTTCTTTAACAGCGGCCGCTCTCTCCCTGCACTGCTCCATAACATGGCGCCTCCTTCCCCACTTGCAGCCCGCTCTTCCAGGCACAACTTGGTGGCTTCGGGGGCTTCCGCTGCCTCTGACACTCAGGAGGCTCCTCTTACCAGGGAAGCCATGAGGGAGCTCCTGTCAGCCCTAAGGGCATCTCTACAGGCTGACATGAAGGAGATGGTGGCAGACCAGCGGGGGGAAATTTCTGAGCTCAGTAGTCGCACTGATAGGCTTGAATTACATAATGGCTGAGCTCGTGCGGTCACACAACGAGCTCTTAGACTCACATGAGCAGTTCCAGCAGAGGATGGGCAGAGTGTCTTCCAAAACTCTGGACCTGGAAGACTGGTCCAGAAGAAACAATGTGCGGGTACGAGGCATCTTTTCCCAAGGGAATTGCGCAAGTTTCTGCAAATCTTTATTACTGCAGTTCTGCCAGAGGCAACAGCTGATTCCTTGATAATCGACAGGATTCATAGAGTCCCTAAGCCACCCTCTGTTAATGCGGAGTTGCCAAGAGACGTTTTGGCTAGAATACATTTCTTTGAGCTCAAGGAAGAATTCCTGAAAGCACTCCTCCTTGCTCCTACGCTTAAAATCAAGGTCCAATTAATTCTAGTTTCACCTATTAGAAATTATAACCAAAATTACCTGTATGCACACTTACAAAGGTGCACAGATAACAAGTGAAACCATATATTATTAAATAAATCAATTTTTTATTCATTAAAATACATATTTAAAACAACATTTCCAGGTACCATGTTATTACAAATTTAAATCACATAAGGTGGGCCACTTATATCCTGCTGCACAGTCTATATATACTGTCCTGTTGTTACTTCCTAGTACACACAAAATTCCTGACTAAATGCCTTCCAGTTTTCAATATCTACAGCTTGCAGCAACAAGTAGTTCACAGTTTTATCTTTTGCTGTAGTTGTTTAACAGAAATGCAGCTATAACCTACAGCATCAAGCATTCAGTCATATAACCTAGTTCACAGTATTACCTTGTGCTTCACTTAGCAGACGTGCAGATGCAGTGTGGCCCCCTCCTATCCACCTATGTACGTTTCAATTTATCATCTTCATCAGGGTGTCACTATATAGTGCCGTATATAGACCAAGGCGCACAGTACCCGTTAAATACGGGTCGGTTCGAATCCTGTTCGTGATGCCAGTTTAACTCACCCAGGCCAGGGGACTCAGATCTCAGGCTCAGTCTGGAGGTCACGGGTGGAGGTGCCTTAGGCTGTGGCCCTGGTGGTCATTGAAAAATGTGGAAAAGAAAATAATAAATATAATGTTTGTTCGTAACACCACCTGTAGGTCCCGGTGATGGCACCGGCGCTGCGAGAACCTCGGGGATGATGGGCAGCAGAAAGATGGAGTTGCTCACTACAGGAGGAGTGGGGTCCCTGGGGTGTTGGAAGTAGTAATGGATGGTGGAGTACAGTAGCACAGTCTCTGTGGAGCAAGGCAGGTAAATCACAGTTCAATAGAAGAAATCACCGACACGCTGCTCACTCTGAACGGGTACTTTACTCCGGTATTCTGCAGGGTTACAGGGTAATGCAGTTCTCTTTGCAGAGTAGTGGACCGAGTGGTTCTGGCAATGAGCAGCGCCCCTCTGAAGCTCCACTGGTGTTCCTTCTCTATCATGCTTACTGTCCCTTGCTCTGCTGCTCTGCACGGATCCCACTTGTTAGACCACGCCCGTCTAGATATATGAGATCCCCTTATCGCTCCAAGGAGACCCCCAACTCGGTTTAGCACCAAGGACCGTGCTTGGTGTAGGGCGGTAGGGTCGTGCTCCTATAAAGTCATCAACCACTCCGGGTTTGTGGTTCAGGGATGTAGCCGGCTGAGCCACTTCGGAGCCAGTACTCTGGGTTTAGACTGGGCTAGGATATTCGGTTACCCTTTCTGTTCTTGGCCCCTTTCTCTTCTCGGTCACCAGGTTGAAGTGCCCTCCCCGTTAGCTTCTCTCTTCTGTTCTGTAGCTCTCCAGCTATGCTTTATCTGCTGCTTCTCACTCTTTCTGCTGCACTGATCTTTTGCAGCTCCCTTCTGACTGAACTCTTCTCCTAACCAACTCCTTGCTGCTTTCCCCACTGCTTTATCACCAGGCTTCTCCTCCCACCAGGACCACTTACCCTGGTAACGGGTATCTAATTGGTCCTCTAACACTAGATGTTTGCATGTGATGCTGGAGCTTCAGGCTTATTCTACTCATTACCGAAACAAAGCATACGCCACCTTCAGTCAGGGGTGCAGTACCCTTTTGTGACAAACTCTTAGTGGGGCAACACAAATACTCAGGGCAGTAGAATCATAGCAGGAAATTTTAATATACCCTTTGATATCCGCGATTGGACTGCTCAAACACTGCCTTATACAGAGGCAAGTTAGGCCCCCTAGTTTCTTCAAACTGCTATCATGATATCTGGCGTTACTTGCATGGTGAGGAGAAGGATTACACATTTATATCACCTCGCTTCATTTTGGATCTTGTAGCAGGCTTGATTATTTTCTTGTGGACGACTCCCTATTGAGTCATTGCGGCTCGGCTGGCATAGGTCCCATAACTTGGACCGATCATGCCCCAATCACTCTTGAGATAATTGATCCTGCTGCGATTCGCCCTCGTTGGCGATTGAATGTTCTGCTGTCCTCTCCTAACAAAGTGGAACAAATCTCTGCCCAGCTGAAGGAGTATTTTATCCATAACACAATTGGCAATGTAGCTCCAGATATCCTCTGGTTTGCGCATAAGGCAGTGCTCAGGGGTGCTTTCATTAAACTAGCTGCCCATGTTAAGCGAGCCAAAAATTTAGCTATACATACGCTTTTCACCAAAATTAGGTCTCTAGATGTCAGCATAAGGGAGCACTCTCCAAAAGAGTTCTTGTTGAATTAACCGCATTTAAACAGGAACTTCGCTCCCTTCTGCTCATCAGAGTGGAAAATCACCTGAGAAAGGCTAGAGCTAAATTTTATGGAATGGGAGACAGAGCCGGCACTATTTTGGCTCATCGCATCAAAAAACGGGAGGGACGCTCCAGAATATCCCATCTAGTTAATCCTGGTGGCTCACATATACGCAACCCTATCCATATAGCAGGAGAGTTAAGGTCCTTTTATGAGTCGTTATATAATTTGAGGGACTCGGCGGACACTCGGGCTCCCAGCTACAACTTTTAAATGCCCCATTTACAAAACTTGAAATTCTCAATACGATCTCCTCTGCAAAGAAACGCTCTGCCCCCGGCCCTGACGGTTTTTCTTATTCATATTACACTTATTTTGCTCACATATTGGCTCCTCACCTTTTACAGCTATTCAACCTTTGGCGGAAAGAGGGAACGATTAAAAAAGAAGGCCTGGAAGCGGTGTTTTCTACGCTTCCCAACCAGGTAAATCTCCGACGACCCCAGGAAATTTCAGACCGAATGCACTTCTTAACTGCAATGTTAAGTTGTATGCTAAGCTGTTGGCTAATCGGCTTATGGGGGTTCTCCCGTCCCTGATTGGCCTGGACCAGGTCAGATTTGTCCCTGACCGTCAGGCCGTGACGGCACTAGGAGGGTTCTTGATCTCTTGGAGCTGCTGGAGAGGTGCAGGGCCCCCGGTGCACTCCTGTCTTTGGATGCTGAAAAAGCTTTTGATAGGGTGCACTGGGGGTACCTACATGAGGTCCTCCAGCGATTTGGCTTTGGTGGACCCATTGTAAACTCCATTATGACCCAGTACTCATCTCCCTCTGCACACGTCAAGGCCGCTGGCTTCTTATCTGCCAATTTTAACATTTCCAATGGCACACGCCAGGGCTGCCCCCTATCTCCACTGATTTTTGCGCTTATCATGGAACCATTAGCGGCAATTGTTCGGGATAACCCACTCATTAATGGTCTTAGAGTAGGCCCTACGGAACACAAAATGTGCCGAATGCAGACGTGATATTTATATGCACTGATATCTCCTTTACAGTTCCTAGCGTTATAGACATCCTTTGTGAATTCTCCTTGGCCTCTTGTTATAAACTAAACCTCTCCAAGTCCTCCATTTTCCCAATTAACATCTCAGCTCGAGACAAACGCGCTACATCGCTCATTACCCCTTCCTCTGGTCCCCTGAAGGATTTCCATATCTTGGGATTCATATCACCAAATCTTCTCACCTCCTTCGATCAAACTGCGACAAACTGTTGGCGGACATTAAATCTTCCCTTCCTTCACACTCCTCTCTGCAACTATCATAGGTGGCAAGGATTCAAATCATTAAAATGTCCTTCCTCCCTAAATATTGTATTTGTTCAAGTGCTTACCCCTTAAAGTTTCTAGCAGATATTTAAATTTATTTCAATCTGTTATAGGATGTTATATTTGGCATAATAAACCGCATCGATGTAGCCACCCGGATTATGACTCTCTCTCATTCGGGAGGGGGGATGGGCGTTCCTGATATCCATGTGGTGGGCGAATTCCAAACCTCACTTTGGCTTCAAATAGAATCTTTCCAAACACCACAAAATTCCACAAGATTGTTGTTAGAAATGAATTTACTTAAATATACTAATTTCCCTTCCTGTCTCAACACAATGACAACTCTGCTGGAGGAGTGGTCTACGTTCCGCTATATTTCTCTAGATGCGTTGGAGGGGTTGGTGGAATCTACCTATGTCCCTGACTTCTTGGAAGGACAGGGGAATCTAACTGTTGGGAGATGTGCTTGAAGGCGCAGCTCTGCCCTCATTTGCCGCTATTACATCTAAATATTCTGTTCCTAACACTACATTCTACTGCTTCCTCCAGATGCGCCGCCTTTTCATAGCGTTGATCAACTTCCTAGTGTCTCAGATTCAGCGGATGCCTGTTTACAAAATTTTTTTAAGCCTAACAATTTCTCCCGACACGGAGTCTCTGTCATTTTTAAAGTGCTTATTACTCCTAGAAACCCTGTCAAGCTGCCATACATGAGGAAATGGGAATCTTACTTATCTTTCTCGGCTCTACTTGATGTTTGCTATGCCGCGGTCAATCACGTCTCCCATTTTTCCTCATGTATAAACCATTTAGAACAGGCTAAGAAGCTGCAATTGCATTGGTATCTTACCCCTCATCACCTGGCAAAGTTTACTCCCAAATCAACTTCTGCCTCTGCTCTCTGCTGGAAATCCTGCTCCCAACAGGGCGCCAGCTTGCATGTCTGGTGGGAGTGCCCCAAAATAATGCCTTTCTGGTCCGATGTTGAATCTTTGTTAGTTGAGCTCTTGGGCTTCCCGTTTTTCCTAGCAGCTCCCTTTGCTCTGTTGGGTATAAGGTTAGAGGACATTCCTCTCACTCTCCGCCCTATGACCACTAACGTTTTGATCGCCGCCTGATAGTGCATAGCATCTCATTGGAAAACGCCCTAGGTGCCAACGAAAGGTGAATTGCTCTCTCGTATCAACCAACATTTCCAACATGAGTTAGTTCTTTCCCATGATCTTTCTAGGAAAACTAAAGTTTTAAGATGGTGGGACCCTAGGGTCTCCTCTCAGTACAACACGGTTTCTCTCATTATGTACATTTCCTTATATTGCTATATACATATATATTATTGTACTTAGTTCGGCTTGGTACCTCTTCACTATTATAAGTTCTATGTGCTGTTATTTTAGTGCTCTCTGCTATGCTTCTCTTAAATTGCACATTGACTCGGTAAACACCCCTCCATTTTCATTCCCTCTCCCCCCTTCTCCCCCATCCCCTCACCCTCTCTCAAGTTTTACCTTTGCCAGTTATGGGCTTTTGCCTAAATTGTGGACTGTAGTATTACAATTTCAAGTGTGATTCATTTGTGATCTCATGTCAACTATGGTCCTTTGTTTTGTTTATGTAAACACTTAATAAAAAGATTGGCTTAAAAAAAAAAAAAAATAGGGCGAAGCCCACATGAATTTAAAAAAAAAAAAATAAAATAAAATCTATAAATAAGACCCCAAACACATAAAATGTGTGTTAAAAATGTGTGGGATTCGCCCTATTTTTGTGTCCAATCAGGTACAGCTAGGCAGCTGGGGTGGAATCCGCAGTGCAGGGAGGCCCAAGCTTTCTGCCCCCCCGCTGTGAATTGAACTCTGCAGCCACCCAGAAAATGGCGCGTTCATAGAAGGCCATATTCTGGCGCTGTATCGAGCTCATCCAGGGCCTTGGAGCGGTGGATAATAATGGGGTTAGGGCCAGCTTTGGATTATCAGCTGGTCCTAAGCCCGAAATTCATGGGGTCACGACAATATTAGACATGACCACTATGAATTTCTAGTAATCATACAAAAAAAAACACAACACAGAGAAAAAGAGTTTTTTTAATTACAAATAAAACAACACAATTAGTGAATCCATCTTTATTGAAGAAAAAACTCTGACGTAGTCTATAGGAGATCTTCTTCAGCTCTGCTATATCTCTACCAGCTGATACACACTTCAGCGAGTTTAAACCGCCCACCAAAACCTATCGGACATCAGTACAAAAGGGGACCAACATGGCTCACATTACTACACTATGGGGGGCCAGGATGTGGATATTACTATAAAAGAGGTCCAGGATGGGGACATTACTACAAAAGGGGATCAGGATGGGGACATCACTACAAAAGGGGATCAGGATGGGGACATTACTACAAAAGGGGAATCGGGGTGAGGACATCACTACAAAAGCGGACCAGGATAGGGGACGTTACTACAAAAAGGGGATCAGTATGGGGGACATTACTACAATATGGGATCAGGATGGGGACATTACTACAAAAGGGGAATCGGGGTGAGGACATCACTACAAAAGCGGACAGGAAAGGGACGTTACTACAAAAAGGGGATCAGTATAGGGGACATTACTACAATATGATGATCCAGGATGGGGCATATACTACTATATGGGGATCAGGATGGGGACATTACTACAAGAAGGGGACTAGGATAGGAACATTACAACAAGAAAGGGCCAGGAAAGGGGCATTTCTACAAAAGGGGATCAGGATGGGGCATTACTACAATATGAGGATGGGGCATTACTACAATATGAGAACCAGGATGATGGCATTATTACAACAAGGGAACCAGGATGGGACATTACTACCTGAGGACCAGATGGGTACATTACTACAAGATGAAGTCCAGGGAGATAATATTACTATAAGAAGGGATCAGGATGGGGACATTACTACATGATGAGGACCAGGATGGGGACATTACAGCAATATGGGAACCAGGATGGGGACATTACTACAATATGGAGACTGTTCCGCTTCCGTCCACGTATGAGGCTGTGGATTTCCACTTACATATAACCCTGGTCCACTTCGCAGTAAATAAGACTGAAGAGGTTCTGTAGTCTGAATTTATTGTGATGAAGTGAACTTGATTGGTAAAAACTATAACAGAAATACAGAATAAACGAAGTCAGTATAGGGGTGCGTTAAAGAAACTGATACTGACATAACAGAGGTTACAGTCAACATGAATAACTGGGGTAAAAGGTCACTGCAGCAGGATCTATTCTAATACAGAGTACATCTATCTGCATACAGTGCAAAAGGCAATAACTGAAGTGATGTATCTCAAGCAACAATACACTTTGCTTTAGAGTATTCTATACAGAAGTACCTTTATCTAGGTACAATGCAAACAAGCTAACATGGAGAATTACAGGTAAAGCATTTCTCCTATCTCACAGCTCATTCTGTAACAGTGGCTGGATCATAACTTGCTTACACAGATTCTATACAAAACATGTATTGGAATTCTTCTTACCGAGATCATCTCACGACAGGTGAAGAGATTTGTACGTAGAAGGGAAGGAGCTAGAGATTCATGTCTCCTCAGGATGCCTGGAGCAGGAAAATGGCTGCACTAAATGGCAGAACAGAGACCAGGATGGGGATATTACTACAATATGGGGGCCAGGATGGGGGACATTACTACAATATGGGGACTGGATGGGGACATTACTACAATATGGAGACCAGGATGTGGACATTACTACAATATGAAGACCAGGATGGGGACATTACTACAATATGGGGACCAGGATGTGGATATTACTACAATATGGGACCAGGATGGGACATTACTACAATATGGGGACCAGGATGGGGACATTACTACAATATGGGGACCGGATGGGGACATTACTACAATATGAAGACCAGGATGGGGACATTACTACAATATGGAGACCAGGATGTGGACATTACTACAATATTAAGACCAGGATGGGGATATTACTACAAAAGGGGACCAGGATGGGGACATTACTACAATATGGGGACCGAGATGGGACATTACTACAATATGAAGACCAGGATGGGGACATTACTACAATATGGAGACCAGGATGTGGACATTACTACAATATGACCAGGATGGGGACATTACTACAAGAAGGGGACCAGGATGGGGACATTACTACAATATGGGGACCGGATGGGGACATTACTACAATATGAAGACCAGGATGGGGACATTACTACAATATGAAGACCAGGATGGGGACATTACTACAATATTGGGACCATGATGTGGGATATTAGCATGGGGACCAGTATGGGGACATTACCACAAGAAAGGGACCAGGATGGGGACATAACTTCAAGAAGGGAACCACGGTGGGACATTACTAAAAGAAGAAGATCAGGATTTGGACATTACAACATTGAGCAAAATATTCTGGTATTACTAAAAATGTCACTTAGTCCTACAAGCAATGCGGCCCCCCGATATCAATTTTTTTCTGTGTGCGGCCCATCAACCCAGAATAGTTTGAGACCCCTGGTATATAGTGTTTGCAATACCTCTATCATCTGTCCGTAGGATGCTACTCCATCACTGGGAGTGCCTCAGGCTCAGCCTTCTCCAATAGCACCATAGACAATTAATGGAGTGGTGGCATTATAGAGCCCCAATCTTGAAATCAGTCAGGGTCTGAGCAGGTACAAATTTGAGTAAATCCCACATTATTCTGGGCTTTGCCTCACAGGATCGTGCCTGCAAAATCAGGCTTGTTGGCAAATATTAATAGTTTTTTCTATCTGTCCCTTTTTACTGCAGTAGGAAAAGTCATATAGAAGGTGCGTTATCATTTTAGATTTATTGGACAATAGAAAACATTGATTACTCTGGTGGCCGTGCCCTATGATGTTGGTCATTTTCATCCAATCTCGCATATTTGATCTAATATCTACTTGTCTTGTTATATTCATTTGAATGAACCCTTTTATATACGATATAACGAGACTGATTTTCCCCCTATCCAAATTTCTTGTCGTTAAAACATATTTCCTACAATTTTAAGCACATTGATTTCTCTCATAATGGTCTGATTTAATTACAATGCTTTTTACTTTAGAGTACGTATTTTACTGCTGACCCAACAATGGCCATATTACAAAAGGTGGGGGATCAATACCAGCCGTCTGTGATCCGCCCAATCAGTGAGATGTCCAAGTGATGGAAACGACAACGTAAAATTATATAAAGAATAGGCTGCTGATAAATACGGCTCCCTCCTGACTTTCTGAGATCTAAGCTTTGTTACAGGGGTCACTTCTGCCTCAACATAATATATTGGGAAAGCTAAAGGAAATCTTTATATTCGTTCACCATTTTTCCCTAATATAATTCTGATTTTGCTAAAGTTTAATATGGTAAATGTCCAGTATGGAAACATTTAGGGAGATAATCATCAATGGCCACATTAAGGGTCTTTGAGATGAAAATATCCTTTACACTTGAAGTCCCAGAGAGGGGTCATTTAACATTTCTACCTTTGGAACCCAGAGATGGGTCGAATGACCTGAAGGATTTTAGGCCACATTTACAAATGAAAGGATGCTAATTGGAGCCATCAGAGTTGTCAGTTTGGGCTAAGGATCATTTGACCCTCTTTCGGGACTTCAGGGGGGGAGCTCGAAATTCCTGGGCCTTCTAGTGTTAAAGAGATATGATCAGAAATGACTGATAGATGCAGATGGCACCTCTGAGACTTGCAGCTATTTTAATATTGGGGATCTCTCATTCCCCCCATTTCGGCTGATGTCCTAGCACCACTGAATGGAGAGGTGGTTGGCCAAGCATTGGGTATTTCCATTGATTGCTATCGGCATTCCAAATTCAGACAAGAACTGATATAACAATGAACGGAGAGAGTTGGTACCTCTCCACTCATCGTAGGCAAAGCACTCATTTGGGGAGACCTGGTTTTTAAGTGTGGGTCCCAGACATGGGACACACGTCTATTAGATATTTATGGCATATCCTATGTGGCCAACCCTTTAATCATTAGTTGTTTATTAGTCGCTCATTTGTGGACCATATTCGTGCCTACCATACTGTACACTAATTTATTTATTAAATTGACAAAGTTTCGGAACTTATGTTCCTTACACCTTCACATTAATATGGAATATTTGCACGTATACAATCAGAACAGTGCTCCTTCAATGAGCAAGTATGGTTATGTATATTCACATTGGTGGCAGGGTCATCTGGAGCAAACAGCCTTTCAGAAGGCTTATGTACATATGGATGTCCAAAGGATGTGGGTCAAGACCTAGGCACCGACAAGCCGTTTACAGAATGGTCAGGTGGCAATACTTGTTTCTTGGCAATATTTGGTGCTCTCATGGAGATGCATGGGCAACGTTTGGTCACCTCTTCCTTTCATACCATGCATGCCAGGGTCCCATTGTAGGACGTTTGTGGCATATGTAACTGTGAAAATAGACAACCCCTTTAAGTTTGATTTCCCAAAATGAGGTGAAAAATAGTGAGGTGTTGAGCTGCTTTTTGCAACTGTGGTTCACTAGTAAATTGTCTTTATCTGTGATAAGAATGCTTTGTTTATATTTACAGGCAAAACATGAAGTTACTGGGTCACAATGTAAAATAAAATATGTTGGGAGGTCTCCACCTCCATGTAGTACATGTGCCTCCGTATGTGGCAGAGCAGTCCACGGATCCAATAAAGAATCTGTCAGCAGGTTTTTGCTACCTCATCTGTCAGCAACAAAATGTAGGTAAACAAACCCTTCCAACCAGTGGCGTAACTACCTTGCTGCGGGCCTCAGGGCAGGATTTGATCAGGGGCCCCTCATGTGAGGAGCAGGTAGGGGGCAGTTGGGGGTGCTAGCAGAATTTTCAGTGCTGTGTATGTCCCCTCATGTGAGGAGCGGGAAGGGGGGGTGCTGGTAGAGTTTTTAGAGCTGTGTTTGTCCCCTACTGCAATCGCCGCGGTCTGCAGTGTAGAAGTGTAGAGGAGAGGAGGGGTGGGCACAGCTGTAGGAAGTGAGGCTTCTCTCACTTCCCGTCCTCCCTTTTCTCCTCGTCTCAGGCCAACGCTATCGCGGTCGCGGTGGCCGGCTGTAAGCACGGGACACGGGGCCCCCCCAGGGGGCGGGCCCGGTTTCAGCCACGACCGCTGCGACCGCGGTAGTTACGCCACTGCTTCCAACAATGTATTACATAGATTACTGGGTGCAGCTGTTCTGATACAATCAAAACATTTAGTTTTAGGCATGTTGCAGAGCTGAGAGAGCCGCCCCCACCCACACCAGGATCTCAATAGAGATTGTACATTGACAGTGAGGGGTCAATAACAGGTAGGAGCGTGTCAGACTGCTATGTGCATAACTTTGTAGTCCTGTAATGAAAATCATAGGGTAATAAAGCGTTTAATTTAAGTAAACAACAGCACAGACCCTGATAAAAGAAACACAGTTGACTTTTGTTTTTTAATTCTTACCTTACACAGTCCTCAGCTTACATAGCAAAAAACTGCTGACAAATTGCCTTTAAAGTGCAACTGTGCTCCCTGCACCTCCTATAGCCTTACCTTGGTTTACATAAGGTCAAGAAAAATGAAATAAAATATTGATGAAATTTGTACTATACAATAAAATCTGAATATTCAGACCAGAGAGTCGAGTCCTTAGACTTTATAGCCATGAGACTATCCAACGCTGCCTGCATATCTCTGTATTTATCTTGTGCACAAGCGTTTGCTCTACCTCATTACATAGCAGCACGTCTGATCGTTTATTAAAAAAAGCATATGACAATTCATCACAAATCCAGCAGAATCTTAAAATCTTTCTTGTCTGATTTGGACACAAAGATCTATCGCATGCAATTTAATATTACTGACACATTGTGTGTACTGCAAGAAAGGAACATTAATAGCACATTTTATCATTCAGCCGAGGATTTCATATAAATATTAACGCAGTAATATCTCATTCTAAATATTTCAGGTTTCGCACCAAAAATGACATTTCTAATATTCTGTGGTGTTCTACTTATTCAGTGACAAATAATTTTTCCCATTTATGACCTTTATCATTTACATAAGATTTATGAATGAACCGTTCTATTTGTCTAATATAAAATATATGGAATAGCTTGTTGAGAAAACCTTAAAGGAATTGTCCTGGCACTCTTTTGTGACTACAGATTTATCAATCCACCCAGTGCCCGCACTGTGCACTGTGAGGACTCGTGGTTTCTAAGCGAGGAACGGACTGCAATTATGCGGTATGCAACAACACGACCCGTGGGCACAGCCTTGCTCAAGTGTGTGGAGCAAAGTGGCGCCAACTAGACAGCCCGCTCTCACTAGCTGGACATGCTCGCTCCATACACTTGTATCGAGTGAGGCTGTGCTAACTAGACAGCCGCTCCCACTAGTCAGAAAGCCTACCCCATGCAATTGTATTGAGTGAGGCTGTGCCTACTAGACAGCCGCTCCCACTAGTCAGACAGCCTACCCCATACACTTGTATTGAGTGAGGCTGTGCCCACTAGATGGCCGCTCCCACTAGTCAGACAGCCTACCCCATACACTTGTATTGAGTGAGGCTGTGCCCACTAGATGGCCGCTCCCACTAGTCAGACAGCCTACCCCATACACTTGTATTGAGTGAGGCTGTGCCCACTAGATAGATGGCTGCTCCCACTAGTCAGACAGCCTACCCCATACACTTGTATTGAGTGAGGCTGTGCCCACTAGATGGCCGCTCCCACTAGTCAGAGATGCTCACTCCATACACTTGTATTGAGTGAGGCTGCGCCAACTAGACAGCCGCTCCCACTAGTCAGAAAACCTACCCCATGCAATTGTATTGAGTGAGGCTGTGCCTACTAGACTGCCGCTCCCACTAGTCAGACACGCCTACTCCATACAATTGATTGTATGGAGCAATACCGCTGCCACTAGTTGGGTTGTTGTATAATGCATTACTGCGGTCCATTCCGGGTTACAAAACGCGAATCCTTGCAGTGGACAGTGCGGATCCTGGGAAGATTGATGAGTCTGCAGTCACATAAAGTGACTGTAAAATTATTAGTTTTAGACCTGACAACCCCTTTTACATTATGCCCAAGATATGTGAAGGTGTAAGTGGAACATGTAAGCATTTCAACTCAGAAATTTTTTTTGTTTGACTGAGGCCGGCTTCACACCACGTTTTTTTCAGGTCCATCCGGGGCTGTCCATTGTAAACCAGACAGCCCTGGGCCCGATTTGGACTCATGCATGCCTATGGTGCCGGATGGGGCCGGATGGCAGTGATTTGCCATCCGGTTTTGTCCCTGTCCAGCAGCATCAGGCTGCATTCGATTTTTGTCCCGGACACAAAATCACAGCTTGCAGCGTTTTTGTGTCTGGGGCTAAAATCTGACAAAATCGGATCCTCCCGGATACAGTGTGATCCGGCGCCCCCTAACATGGGAGGCTATGAGTGTCGGATCGCATCGGATCTGACAGAAAATCGGATCCGGCTGAAGTTCAGCGGCTGGAGAGTTCCCACCTGAAATTTCAGAACCGTGGCTAGCTCCTCGCTAGCTGTGATTTTGAAATTTCAGGACCTGGACAGCAGCATCAATGCGCACTGTTGATTCTGGCAGAAAACAGAATCGGAGGGCATATTAACCCTTTGGTTCTGTTTTCTCTGGAGCTGTCAGACTGTGTCCGGTTCATCCAGCAAAACATTGGACACAGCCTGACAGCAAGAAACCGTGGTGTGAAAACGGCCTTAGCCGTTGTCAGTTTTGGGTGCGGAGCCTTGCAGCTCATTTATGTATCAGCCCATTAAAAATGAACATGTTAAACAAGCCCTAAGGTGCGTTTCACCACACGATTAAGAAATTTAAATGACTGCTGAACAGTTACTACAAGCTAACTACAAGCCAACCGGCGATCAATTGGCAGTCTGCTTAGACAGGTAGAGTATGCATAGAGCAACCTGTAATGTTTCTGTGCACAGTCATTGTTCTTGACAGCACATCTCCTTCCTGTTTGTACAGGATGATGTGCTGCAGAAAACTATCATTTTTAAGTAAGATGAAAAATCATTTCAGCCGACAAAGCATTTTGCTCATTCATGGGATGATCTTAAAGGAAACCTGTCATTTATGCCCTCAAACCTATCACTGCAGCTTCCTACTACATCCCTATTCATCCCTGTCTGAGCTAAATGTGTCCTGTAATTGCTGAGAAAAATCATTTTATTACTTACATGTCCCTATGTAAATAAGCAGGTTGTCGTCAAGACTGCAGACACTATGGGCGATTTCTCTGGCTCTATGTCCCCCCTTGCTCCCTGGTTAACAAGCCCCGGAGGGCATGGTATCCTAATTCAAATGCATGAACCCAGCATCTGAAATGAATCTTCTCCATCCGAGTATGATGCCGCGGTCACTTAATCTCCAGTCCTGCGCAATGTGGGGATATTGCGTGTACTCTTCAGCTCCAGAGCATGCACACTGTGCATTCTGAAGAAGTGAAGCTGCGTCTACCACATACCTCCTGGTGATTTCTCATATATCTGATGATGGAGCAAGAGAGGCCAGCAGTGATTGCTGCAGGGCTCACATGACGTCACAACTTCACTGAGCTCCATGAACTCAAGCCCCAACATTGCTGGAATGGCACCAGTATGGTAGGTGAGTATACGCTTTTTTTATTTTAATGGGGCCAAACATGGGGGATGAGAAGGGGTTGTCAACAATTAGCCATACAGTTTCTTCTTCTTTTAATGTACCTAAACTTTTTTCTTTTTAAGGCCCCTTTCACATCAGCGTTTTTTCCTGAATGCAGCATTTCCTGCAGATTTACCGCATCTGCCGGATCTGCCGCCTAACAGCCGACTTGCGATAGACCTGCAGCCACCCCTATTCATTCTCTATGGGGCTTACAGCAGGTGTGGCAAGTGCAGCTTTGCCACAATTCGGTACTTGCGACCGCGCAAAAAAAACGCAGCTAACTGCATTTTTTTGCCCAGCCGCAACTACTGGATTAGCCGGATCGCGGCAAAACCGCACTTACCGTGCCTGCCGCAAGCCCCATAGAGAATGAGTTAGGGCTTGCCGCAGGTGTACCGCAAGTTGGCCGTTAGGCGGCAGATCCGGCAGGTGCGGTAAATTTGCTGGATCTACCGCATTCAGCGAAAAACTGTGATGTGAAATGAACCTAAATGTAATAATTATCTAGATATTGCAAAGTGTGGATTTATTGTTAATAGCCATCATTACCTTACTTTGTTTTCTCCTCCCCCAAACACCAAAAATGTATTGTTACTTCAGCTGCCTAGTTCATACTCCTTTAAAAGCTGCTTTTCACTGCTACTCAGCAAGATCCTTACACTATATTTAAACAATCTGTATATAGGAATTTCCCTGAGTAATCTTATTTTCTCCCCTTGTTTCCTCCTCCTTAGAGAGGGAATGTCCCCTAGAGTTATTGTTTAAATATAGTGGATAGATCTTGCTGAGCAGCTTGTGAAAGCAGATCCTAAAGGAGCATGAACCAGACGGTTGAAACAGCACTGCCGCATGGAAGAGAAGGAAGCATAGTAAGGCCCCTTTCACACTGGCGTTTTTGAAAAAATGTGGCAGATGTGGCAGAATTACTGCATCTCCCGCATCTTTTGCCTAACGGCTGCACTTGCGGGACCCTTGCGGCAAGCCCCATGCATTGTCTATGGGGCTTGCGGCAAGTGCGGTTTTCCTGGTTGCGGCAGTTACGGCCGCGAAAAAAACGCTGCTTGACCGCATTTTTTTCGCGACCGCAAGAGGCAAAACCGCACTTGCCGCACCCAACCGCAAGCCCCATAGACAATGCATGGGGCTTGCTGGATTGGTGCCTCAAGTGCAGCCGTTAGGCAGAAGATGCGGCAGATGCGGTAATTATGCCGCATTTTTTCCAAAATGCCAGTGTGAAAGGGCCCTAAGGTGGTCAAAAATATTACAAAAACTGATAATAGTATCCGCCAGGCATTGCAAAGTTATCAGTCTGATCTCTACCTGCTGTGATAGGGAATATAGAACTTTAGGAACCCAAGACATGACTGGTAACTGGTACGAATCTAATGAAAATGATGAGACCCTGCTGAGCTGCTACCAGGTTGAAATTATTGTTAACTGGCAAAGCCACCAACGGAAATGACAAAAATGCTGCTTACTAGCCAATGTTACGTTGGACAAACCCGTCATCCTGCATTAACTAATAATATTTTATTTTATTTTTTTCATTATTTCATTATTTTTTTTTATAAACTGTCCTTAAATGACTAATTGGCAGTTATTCATTTTTTCTTATTGAGAATCCCATAGCTCCACTAGAATAAAAGGTTAATGCATTTCTTTGCCTTTTTTGTTTTGCAACTGCATAATGCTTTTATAATTTTTTTGGGATTAAGACATTATTTCTTGTCCTTGTACATAATGTATTTTTTTTTTCTTTATAGAAAAGGCATTTCTTGATAAATTTGAATTCATTATCCCTAATCCCCTCTGGAGAAGAGGCTTCTGATATTACTCTGTGAAAACAAAAGTGCTTTCTGCCTAAGTACCTATGTAGAGGAAATTAGGGAAGTAGAGGGCTCTTAACAAACCAAAGGCCCTTTTTGTTTCATTCTGATATCCAATTTAACCAAAGTCAGCAAACAATTATTCCATGAATATTAAAATATGTGAGAGACAAATACCCTCTGCGTCACCTTCTAAACCTAAAATTAAATTTTTTTTATTCTTTAAGAAAGTGTACAGGATCTTGTCTTCCTGCGGCTGACAACGTAAGGTATAAGAGAAAATGTTCAGAACATGTAGCAATAAAAAGGTGTCATGGGATTATTGATGTCATGCTGGTGGGTGTGGACCCAGGGAAACACAAGGCTCATTTCTCGTACCGTCCTAACTTAAACTTTATATATTAAAAATTGACACAACAACCAAATGGGTAAACAAGGCCGTGGGCTTTATTAAGATTCAAATTAATTTATTAAATAAATATTAACATTTTTATTCTCTCCATTTATTAAAAAATTACAAGCTATTCATCGTAAAACATTCATTTTATTTTTACCATTAACCATACCAAAACCATCCCACCCATAATTATGTGCAGCGCCCCAAAAACGCCCAAGACCCTGCTCGACCATTGTCTGTAGGTCAAGACTGAAAACATCCAACCCACTATCACCCAAATGAACGCTGTCTTTATGATACATACCATCAACAAAACCTTCGACGTCCACATTACGGTAAGACCATCTACCTGTTGACAAAAGAAACTTTTCCAGAAGCCTGTTCACAAGCTTCCGGATGGACTCCATAAATTTAAAAGGTTCGTACTTCCAAACCAATCGAGGAACAATCTCAGAAAACACCAACTCTGATAACGGAAACGTGGATTCAATCAAACCAATGTCTCTCTGAAAGTAGCTTAATAAATCCAAAGCTGGTACCTTCACAAGGTCGTTACCCCCAATGTGTAGGACAAGGACATCCGGAAGCGGAAAAGCAACCA
Source organism: Allobates femoralis (assembly GCA_033576535.1). NCBI lineage: Eukaryota > Metazoa > Chordata > Amphibia > Anura > Aromobatidae > Allobates > Allobates femoralis. The sequence continues at coordinate 61,994,058 of JARQOC010000007.1, forward strand.
AAATTTCGCTTAAGTACTTACATAAATCCTGGTCTGGGAACTTGCTATCTACCTTATGGAGAGGAGTTTTCCTGCAACCATAAGACAGTTAAGTAGGTAAGGAGATTTAAAGCCACATCCCTCCACTAGGAAATATGCAAATTTACATAAATCCAGTAATTTCAAACCCCTATAACCGAACCAAAACAGCAGCGATGAATCAAACGACAGGTTCTCTGTATAACTTCACATAGACGCCCACTTCTGGTCCCAATATATGTAGGAATGACCCACAATCCAAACTATAAATGGACCTAGAAAAAACATAACAACGTTAGACCAATAAAGACGGACGGACATATAAGTTCACTCTATGAGACTTCCACCTCCCAAGACATTGAATGGAGCGAGTGCCCAAACCTGCACAAGTCGCTTCAGTTTCAGCTCCTATCCTAAAGGAGTGGGACGAGAATCAAAGATGACCCATGTTCAATAGCTTAAAGAATTTTTGAAGGACTGATGAAAATTGAAAAACCATCACAGGGTCACCAATCTCATGGATAAACAACGGCCCAGGGGTAGGATGGTGAATAGCCAGCCAACGTCTAATATTCTGACATGGGCACAAACAAGAATTTGGGAGAGAATTGAGTTTTACCGATCAGTTTTTGATTTGCGAAATAATAACAGAATATATGTATTGAACAGGGAGACATCATCGACCCCCAAACCACAAATTTTAAATTTACAGTAAGACACCACCTCACCGATCCTAAAAGCCCCAAAAAACATTAACACAAAACAAGCATGAAATAACAAGACTTCATAATTATTAAAGTAAACATCTTTTAATGCAAACCATAGTTTCTGTAAAACCTCCAAAGAAATAGGACGACAAGTATCAGGTTGAGTATTACCTTTCCGAACACCCTTTAGTAACTGACGAACTGCAAAAATATTAGTCAGGGAATCGCCACCAAAAAGCTGATGAAAAAACGACACACCATAAAGAGTCTTTGTCAGATTGGAGTGGCTGTGACCAGCCTGTGGAAGTTCCTCACAAAAAGTAAGGACAACATCGGCGTCACCATTGACTGCAGGAAAATGCCTTGCAGCACAAAATGTAGACCAGTCCCGCCATGAGGCCGAATAAGAGGCCATGTTGAGGGAGCCACAGAGTTCTTAATAAACCCTGGTATCAGTCTTCCAAAACTGTCCATGACCCCGAGTCAGGGTCATGAGTTGCCTTTAACCAAATGCTAAATTGAAGGCAAGACAAAACCAACCAACGAAGAAGACGACTAATAAAGGGGCATTTTGATGAAAGAGAATTGAGTACAAAAACAGATCCCAACCTAGAAAAGCGAAATTGGATACGCTTATTAACCAAACGCGGACCCCAAAGTTCCAATATCGCTAACAGTAAAACCAGATCCAATAAAACTGGGGACTTACAAAGACCTTGCTTACAAAAAAACAGTGGCCAAGAGGAAGCACACCATTCCTGGCCAAAAATTAACCCAATACCGCACTTAGGATCCGCATGGAAAAATAAAGATAAAGAAGACGCAAAATCATCCTGCATACAGCAAATACCATTGAACGAAGATAAAAATGAATTCTAAACCGAAAGGTCTTCCCTCAACACACGAATTACCCGAATATGACATCCCAGGGAAGTAACACCCTTAGTCGTAAAGGCGCCGCAAAAAGGGGCGGTCTATCGGTAAAATACGGAGGGCAAAATTCAAGCTAGCCAAAAGAGATTGAAAATCCCTCAGGGTAGCTTTGTCTTTTGACAACATCCCCAACACCAAACTCTTCAACTTATTCAACTTCGCTTCGGATAAGCTGAATTCCATTTTAGCAGAATCAATTGTAATCCCCAAATATTCCAACTTAGTGCAAGGGTATACCGTCTTGTCAGACGCTAAAGGGACCCCAAAATGCTGCATCAATTGCAAAAAACGGGAAAGCAAAGAAAAACAATTATCAGAGCCAACAAACAAAAAATCATCCAAATAATGGAGGACACCCCCCCCCGACGGAAAATCAGACCCAACTGCCCATGACAAAAAAGTAGAAAACAATTCAAAATAAAAACAAGAAAGAGAAAAACCCATGGGGCGGCAACGATCAAAATAAAAACCACCATCAAAATAAAAACCCAGGGAATTAAAACCAACGGGACATACCGGAGAAAGACGAAAAGCAGAATGGATGTCCAAATTAGCCAACAAACAGTTCCGGATGAACCAATGTAAAAAATCTACCGTAGCGTCAAAAGGAATGTATTTTACAGAAGCCACCGACAGGTCAACCTGATCGTTAAGGGACCCTCCCTTTGGAAATTACAAGTGATGTATGATACGGTAAGAACCCGGATCCTTCTTTGGGACAACTCCTAAAGGACAAACCCTAAAATTCTCAAACAGTGGCTCGGAAAAGGGCCAGCAATGCGACCCAAGGAAAGTTCCTCCTCAATATACCGTACCACCGCAAAAGGATGCTGAATTGCTGAAACCAGGTTCCTCCCCACCACACAACCCCTACCCTGAGAGGGCGGTACAAAAAACCCGTCGCGAAAACCTTCAATTAGCAAGTCCGCCTTCTCTTTGTGGGGAAAATTGCTTAGCCACGGCAACATGTTTACCAGAATCACTGGGGTCACTGTTTTTGCCTGAAGTATGTCCGCCTGGGCTAGCAGCTTGGGCAGTTATGTTCTGATTACGAAAACATTTAGATGTGGGATGACTACCACCGCAAAAAGAGCACTCATGCCTAAATCGGCATGAATTCAACCACTTGCAAGCGGAGTCGTTGAAAGCAAAACACACTCCCTTGCATGCAGTTTGAGCCAATGGAGGCTTAGCAGAGGCATTGCGCTGTGGCAGCATTAAATTGAGCCAAAGGCCTACATCTTTGACATCCCCCCAAGAAATGTTGGGGTGGACAGCAAGTTTTTGGCGAAAAGATTCATCATAATGTAACCATGCTGTCCCCCCAAAATTTCTGTAACCCTCCAGAATGACATCCAAGTGCTGAAAAAGTCCTGTACAACAACTAGGAGACCTCACGCCCAAAACCGCAGCAAAAATGGCAAATGCCTGAACCCAATTGTGAAATGATTTAAAATGTTTACGCTTGTCTGCGTCTTACTCTTGCTTGTCATCTTTTTTCTCTGCCCTATATGGTGGTTCCCTGGACGAAGGAAGGAGAGAAAAAATATCCACATACTCACTGTTCCAAATTTTCTCTTTCACAGTAATAGGGAGATGGAACCCAAGCGGAGAAACCTCACAGAGCGCCTCCTTAAAGGAAACCTCTGACCCTGCAGTAGACCGTATATCAGCGTGATCAGACCCCACCCACACCCTCTTGTACGCTGCCTTTTCAGCCAAACCCAGAGCCTCAGATACAGCTATGGACACTATGGTTTTGACAGAGTCAATAGTCAATCCCCGATTACCCTATGAAACAGACAAAGAGGGTATCTCACCATGTCGAACTTGCAGCTGTTGATGATGGGAGGCTGATGAAAAGGATGCCTGAGGGATTCCAGAAGCTGCAGGCACCTGCAATCCGTGCACCGCTGGACCACAGGGAAGCACTTCCTCAGAGGATACATCAGAGAATGACCAGACCTGGCGGGCATCCTCAATCCTAGGTGCAGAGGGCAGGGGCACCGAGGATGCCCCGGAAGGCTCAGGTCCATAGCTGTATGGCTCGAGGCAGCGGGACCTGCTGCATGTGAAGAAATAGGCATAGACAGACCTGCTGCACCAGGGGTGCACAGGAAGCCAGACTCCTGTCCCAGGCAGACAAGTCCAGCGGTGACAACTGTCCAGATAAGGTACTTGTGTATGGAGAGCCTGTGTTACCATGATGTCCCCCGCAATCTGCTCAGGGGATATTACATTCTGCCATAGAGACCGGATTCATCCTGAAGGGGCGAAACTAAGCGGCTACCTCGTCTTCACTAGAGCCTATGGTGGTGAGGTTAGCCCTGTGCTGGTAGGTAGATGCCAGGTACCACTGCAGGAGAACTCTCGATCCCATAGCAGATGACCCTAAGGGTCAGGAGTACAGTCACTGACTCAGGTGCAGGCAGGGCGGCTGGAACAGGCAGCTAGGTTAGTACAGTCTGGAAGATATTAACAGGCAGGCTGGCACTTACGGATATAGCAGCTATGGCTGGATCAGACAGCTACAACAGGTACTGGTGGGTACAGTAGGTACTGGCAGGTGCAACATGGAGGTCTATGGTCACATCAAATCTATTGTCTAGCAACATATAATGACTGCATAGTCAAGAATGGATGTGAGCAGAGCTCAAAAACATGAATTTCAGTTATCGGTTCCTCTCTCCAATCTCTTCTATCGTCTGTAAAGTATAGTAGCAAGAAGGAGGGTGAAAGAAGTAAAGGCCCCATATACCAGGATGAGGACAGACAGTGAAGGAAATAATTATTTGATCCCTTGCTGATTTTGCAAGTTTATCCACTGACAAAGACATAAATATTCTATAATTTTATGGGTAATTTATTTTTAACATTGATGATAGAATATCAAAAACAAAATCCAGAAAATCAGATTGTCTAAATTATATAAATGTATTTGCATTTTGAAGAGAGAAATAAGTATTTGATCCACCACCAACCAATAAGGCTACATTCACACGAAGCGTAATGCAGGCGTATTCCTGCTTTTACGTGGTGCTTTTGAGCGCTTGCATAAAAGCAGTGCTAAAGAAAGCTGGATTCCAGTAAAAGCTATGGTTTTTGATAAAAGGCATGCCGACACGGTGTTTTGCCACGTATTTTTGCACGGGCACTTTCACTGCAGAAGTGTCAACGCAAAAATAATTGACATGCCAATTCTTAGTGGTTTTTTGTCACGCTTTCCCCATAGGCCCATAGGATGTCACGGGTGGTCGGTGCCCGAGCCTGTGTCCTTGGGGTGACAGTAAAAAGGGTTTTTTTTGATGGAGAAAAAAGTCATGACGCCACCTGTAGATCCGGTGATGCCACCGGCGCTGCCCTACAGGTAGAGCAGGGTCCCCCGGGGCAGTGTAGTGTAATGATAGGAATAGGGCAGTGCAGTCTCTGCTGTGAGACTGGAATGTCACAGTTCACCAGGAAGGAAACACAGACACTTGCTTGCTCTGCACGGGTCTTTACTCCTGTAATCTGCAGTTTACAGGGTATACGATTGTTACAGCCAGGGTGGTAGACTGGGTGGTCCTGGCAGTAGGCAATGTCTATCCGAAGCTCCAGCTATGTCCCTTGCTTTCTCTTCCACTGTCCTACCTCTGCGCAATCCTTCTTCCTCGCGCTGCCCTCCACGAATCCTGCTTGTGAACCAAGCCTGTTGGGTGATATGGGACACCCTTTTCACCCTCTAGGGGCCCAACCCGGTTTGGTGCTTCAGGTGGGGACTGTTCATGTCGGACGGATCGTGCTCCTAAGAAGCTGTCTGTCACACTGGTATCTGCGGCTCAGGGATGGACCTCTGCACCGCTTCGGAGCCGGTACCCCGCTTTGGGGTCGTTCAGTTACCCTCTGCGTGCCCCTCTCTGTGTGGGCCACCAGGTTGAGGTGCCCTCCCCGTTACTTCTTCTTCTTCTCCTCTCTCACTGTCCTGCTTCCCACTCTTTTCCCACTCACTATATACCCTAGCTCTCCTCCCACCAGGACCGGTTACCCTGGTAACAGGCTGTCCAATTGGCCCCCTGTCTCTAGGTGTATGTATGTGGTGGGGAGCTTCAGACTTCCATTACCCCCTACCAGGACAAGAATACTGCACCTTCTGTTTGGGGTGCAGTACCTTTTTGTAGCACGCTGACCAGTGGGGGGCTACAAATACAGCTGTCTTAAATTGTCACCTGTATAAAAGACTCCTCTCCACACATTCAATTAATCAGTCAGACTCTAAACTCTACAACATGGGTAAGATCAAAGAGCTTTCTAAGGATGTCAGGGAAAAGATCCTAGACCTGCACAAGACTGGAATGGGCTACAAAACCATAAGTAGAACTCTGGGCGAAAAGGAGACAACTGTTGGTGCAATAGTAAGAAAATGGAAGAAATTCAAAATGAGTGTCAATCAACATCGGTCTGGGGCTCCCTGCAAAATCTCACCTCATGGTGCATCCAGGATCATGAGGAAGTTGAGAGATCAGCCTAATACTACACAGGGGGAATTTTTAATGATTTCAAGGCAGCTGGACCACTGTCACCAAGAAAAGCATTGGTAACACATTACACAGGTCAACAAAAAAATTTTTTTTTCTGGTGCCCAAAATATTTTAATGAATTTGGGGTATTTTTGGGGTGCTGATTCTGAATATGCTATCAGTTTTGCCAGATTGGCTCAAGTTTTTGAGATTTTTGGTATCTTATTTATAGCACTTGTTCGTAAATGCGACGCATCATCTCATTAATTTCTTTGGATTAGTACTTGAACTGAGCAGTTCTCAATATAGTTTTGTGTTAATTAGTGTTCTAAAAGTTTGTTCATAGCTTGGTTTTTGGCACTAACTTTATGTTGTTGTCTGTTGTCCAGTGAAAAGCATGAACTCATCAAGAAGAAGTTGTCTTAACGATCCAGACTCATTCTGTTACATTTGTGGTGAATATACACTGACAAAACATAGAAGAAACATAACAGACTTCGTTAAAAAAGTAGCAAAAAACGTCTTTTTTGTTACACATTTTACGAAAAATCTCAAAAACTTGAGCCAATCTGGCAAAACTGATGACATATTCAGAATCAGCACCCCAAAGTTACCCTAAATTCAATGAAATATCTTTGGCACCAAAAATGCTGTTGACCAGTGTTATGAATTAAAATCCTGCAGTGCCCGCAAACTCCCACTGCTCAAGAAGACACATGTGCAGGCCGTCTGAAAATTCACCAATGAACAACTTTGTGATTCTGAGAGTGATTGGGAAAAGGTGCTTTGGTCAGATGACAAAAATTGAGCTCTTTGGAATTAACTCAACTCACTGTGTTTGGAGGAAGAGAAATGCTGCCTATTACCCAAAGTACACTGTCCACACAGTCAAGCATGGAAACATTATATTTTGGGGTGTTTCTCTGCTAAGGACACTGCACTACTTCACTTGACATCAATAGCACAATGGATAGAGCCATGTACCGTAAAACCTTAGCATATGAAAAAAAAACCTGTTTGGGAGAGAAAAACATTAAAATTGTGTGCGCCCTAAGTGTGTAAACACAATATTACAGTCTTTGGTTGGTGCACAGTTTTATGCACTTGTGGAGCCCCTGCAGTGTGATCGCCACAGAGGTACTGCACCTAAGCCATAGGTGTGGTATCCCACTCCCATGTAAGGAGGGGACATAAACCTGAGACACACACCTGCACCCATCACACATGCTAACCTCAGGCCAGGGGATCTTGGGCAAAACCCATTTAGGGAGAGCCCCATCTTCTGGCTGGGGGAGGGAGTAGGTAGAGGGGGTGAGAGGAGAAGGTAGAGAAGCAGAGAGGAAGAGGAGAAGTTAAGAACAGAACAGACAGACAGTTCAGTTGGAGAGAGGAACATCTAGGAGAATGAAGCTCTAGAGGAGGCTCATCCCAGGGGAGGAGTGGGACCAGAGAGAAGGTCACCACGGAACCCTGGCCAGAGGTACTTCGTTCCAGCAATCACCCCAGAGGGCATTGCTGGTGGAGCTAGGTTTCAAGAGGGGACCGGCCCCGATCTAGCAACATAGTTTAAGTTGGAGGTAGGAAACCGGAGGCCACTACACCTGTATGGGCAGTGGCTACTGACCATGCATATTTTGCGAAATGGTGGCTAGACCTAGGTTCATGGCTAGACCTAGGTTCAGTGGATGTGTCGCCCGTCACCCAACAGGGCCCGCAGCCACCTGCTTGGGACACTGTGCACGAAAATGCAGGGAAGGAGAGGAGAGTAACCACCATAAGAAGTCAACCTGGAGAGGCTTACGACAGGGTGTCTTGAAGTAGTGGACCCGGATGAGACGGTACCCCTGCTGGTCTGGACTGCTTAACCATGAGTAAAGGCTTGAGAACTGCAACCCCGGTGTCCTCCTGTTATTTTGCGGGCCCTCCTGCACTGCCTCACAGTCACCATCACCCCAATAGACTGTCACACTAACCCTGGGGCCCCGCTCCACCTGTGGGGAGCGATACTATCCCGGCTGCCGCACCATCTGCCTCAGTGGTCCACATCTGCAGTGTCGGCCATTCCTGGCTGAGTACCACTGGTGGTGTCATGAAATAGACTTCTAAATCTCCTGTAAATACCCCGTCACTGCATGGCCAGGGCCAACGGAGCTGGGTGACAGCCACTGTGACCTCCCCAAGACAGTCGACCGGCCAGGCTTCCGATTATGCCCCGGCACTTATGGCCGTTGCACACTCACCTGATAGAAGATTAATATCCTAAGTGCGTAAACACAATATTACAATTTTGTAAATATTGTGTTTCTGGACTTAGGTTATTTTTAAATTTTTGATTTAAAAAATGTAAAATATCATATTTGGATGTGAGTCCTGGAAGCGCTGCCGTTCATCGGCTGGATACACTCTTCTTGATGTAAAATCCTTGATGATAACCTCCTTACCTCTGCCAGGACATCAAAAATGGGTCATGACCAGGTCTACCAGCATGACAGTGACCAAACCATACAGCCAAAGCAACAAAGAAGTGGCTCAAAACTAAGCACATTAAGGTCATGGAGTAGCCTAGCCAGTCTCCAGAACCTTATCCCATAGAAAACATATGGAGTGAACTGAAGCTCCGAGTTACCAAGCAACACCCTCAAAATCCTAATGATTAAAAGATGAACTGCAAAGAGGAGTGGACCAAAATTCCTCCTGACATGTGAGCAAACCTCATCATTAGCTATAAATAACGTCTGACTGCTGTCCTTGCCAAAAAGTATTTTGCCACCAAGTATTAAGTCTTGTTTGCCAGAGGGATCAAATACTTATTTCTCTCTTCAAAATGCAAATACATTTATATAAATAGACAATGTGATTTTCTGGATTTTGTTTTTGATATTCTATCTCCTCACTGTTAAAATTAACCTACCCTTAAAATTTTAGACTATTAATGTCTTTGTCAGTGGGCAAACTTACAAAATCAGCAAGGGATCAAATAATTATTTCTTTCACTGTATACACAAGGATGGTTCTCACAATGTGTGTCACGATTACTCTGTGCAGTGCATCTCGGACGCAATAAGAGATATTGCTATTTTTGGTATCTGGTGTGTAGAGCTGTCAGTAGTTGAATGATAGTACAGGCTTCTGTTCTGGTCCTTGGAGGTTGCTCAGATGTTCCATCTCCACTCTGATTGCTCTGCTACTATACTGAGCAACATCTCCCAAAATGCTGCTATTTGTATATTCCATTTGAAGTGATGTTTGGCCTGCCCTCCTCTGACTGCCTTAATCAAATCTTTATTTGACCCCTGACTGTTCCTTGATTTCAGTTTTGTCTGCTCCCTATGCTTGTTGTGATCTCCTGGTGTGTTGACCCCAGGACTATGACCTGAATATATCTTAGTTAACTCCCTGAATCCTCTTTGTACTCTCCCTGAAAACTACGAGCTCTTCTGGAACCTGACCCTAGATTACCTTACTTCTCTGCTACATGTGACTGTGTCACACCATAATTATAAGTAGTGACTAGCGCCACATTGAGGACATCCTGTATACCAAGATGGGGACAACGATGGAGCATTATATACCAGGACGTGGCCCAGGTTGGAGAAATTTACATATACCAGGATAGGGTACATACACTATGTGCAGAATTAATAGGAAAGTTGTATTTTAGAGGATTATTTTTATCACTGATCAAAAACTATGTTCTCAATCAACCCAAAAGACTCATAAATATGAAAGCTTAATATTTTTGGAAGTTGGAGTGGGTTTCTGTTTGTGCAGGTAACTATTACTGTGCAGAATTATTAGGCAACTTAATAAGAACCAAATATATTCCCATCTCACTTGTTCATTTTCACCAGGTAAACCAATATAACTGCACAAAATTTAGAAATAAACATTTCTGACATGCAAAAACATAACACAAAAAAATTAGTGACCAATATAGCCACCTTTCTTTATGATGACACTCAACAGCCTCCATCCATAGATTCTGTCAGTTGCTTGATCTATTTACGATCAACATTGCGTGCAGCAGCCACCACAGCCTCCCAGACACTGTTCCCAGAGGTGTACTGTTTTCCCTCTTTGTAGATCTCACATTTTAGGAGGGACCACAGGTTCTCTATGGGGTTCAGATGAGGTGAACAAGGGGGCCATGTCATTATTTTTTCTTCTTTTAGACCTTTACTGGCCAGCCACGCTGTGGAGTAATTGGATGCATGTGATGGAGCATTGTCCTGCATGAAAATCATGTTTTACTTGAACGATACCGACTTCTTCCTGTATCACTGCTTGAAGAAGTTGTCTTCCAAAAACTGTCAGTAGGTCCGGGAGTTGAGCTTCCATCCTCAACCCAAAATGGTCCCACAAGTTCATCTTTGATAATACCAGCCCATACCAGTACCCCACCTCCACCTTGCTGGCGTCTGAGTCGGAGTGGAGGTCTCTGCCCTTTACTGATCCAGCCTCTGGCCCATCCATCTGGCCCATCAAGAGTCACTCTCATTTCATCAGTCCTTAAAACCTTTGAAAAATCAGTCTTAAGGCCCCATTCACATACTGCTTTTTTTGCTGCATATTTTTACGCACAAGCTCAAAAAAAGCCAGGAGTGGAACAATCAAAACCGGGAGTGGCACACTCAGAGGAAAGGTCTAATAGAAACAAGTGCTCCACTTATATGTTTAATCATCCACTCTTGGTTTGTGATGAGCTTGTGCTTAAAAATATGCAGCAAAAAAAGCAGTGTGTGAATGGGGCCTTAAGATATTTCTTGGCCCAGTCTTGATGTTTTATCTTATGTTTCTGTCGAGCCCCAGGCTTTGGGGTTCTCGGGTATCAGGCTCTGTGGGTAGCGTTGCTGTGTCATGGGGAGTGGTGGCCGCGCCTGATCCCGTGTCCTGGGTGACACTTCAAAAAAGGGAATAATATATAGGGAATTTATATATACAGTTCTCGTGACGCCACCTGTAGTTTCTGGTGATGGGTCACCAGCGCCGCCACAGTCCGCCGGAGGTGGATGGTATCGCGGCTGAGTTGGCAAAGCCCTCTACAGCTAAAACAATATCCCTATTATATGTAGTCACTCCAAAATGACATATGCTTCAACAGAAAAAAAACCTTTTTCTATATGGTTGATCGCAAGAAATTATCTCCAGATACAAATGTATTTCAAAACCTTTATTTATACTTCATAATTTCATATATTAAAATATTAAAATATTAAACCAGAGCATTCCCTCTTAAGGGATCCATATATTACAGCAACAGCAGTATATATTGCATAGTACATGATACGTTATATACACTTAACAATTCTTCCTATTGCCACAGTATAACACCTACTTCTCATTAATGTTATCTCCACTACTGGCAGGATCCAATGGACTTAAGACATATATAGGCAGGAGCTACTAACTTTCATACTTGTTAAACCACCGATAACCTCACTCTCGCTGAGGTGTTTATTAACCCATATGGTATTACCAAGAGATTAAAAGTCAGCTTACATCACCTTCCTGATCCTCAATCCATAAGTACAAAGTCCAGAACCCCTTTTGAATGTTAAGGCATGTACCTGATCTTCAGCGCTGTGACTATGTCCCTTCTCCCCTAAGTCCGTTTCGCACCTCGCTTCTTCCCTCGGAAGAACTTCCCTTCTTCCCTACTATGCAATATATACTGCTGTTGCTGTAATATATGGATCCCTTAAGAGGGAATGCTCTGGTTTAATATTTTCATATTTTAATATATGAAATTATGAAGTATAAATAAAGGTTTTGAAATGTATTTGTATCTGGAGATAATTTCTTGCGATCATTCCTATAGAAAAAGGTTCTTTTTCTGTTGAAGCAAAGCCCTCTACAGGCAGGGCTGTTCCTCCGGGGCAACGTTCCTGAAAGCAAACAAGTTCATGAAGGAGGCAAAGTCACTTTCTCCTGGGTACTTTACTGTCAACTCGTAGCAGCATCAGTTACAGTTCACAGTTCAGCATTTAGATGTTACAAGAACCGGTAGCTTAACGGGTGGCTGCAAGTGGATCCCAGGTGGTATGGGGGAACCCTTGGTGTACCTTCGTTAACTAACCCGTGTCCGTCGTTGGTGAGGAAGCAGGCAAACCGCTCCGATGGCAGGGTGCTGCGGCTGATAAACGAGCCACAGCAGTCGGTTTCCGACTGCAAAGCTGAACTCTGGCCGGATGCTCGGGCCCGGCGTTCCCTTGGTGGACATGAGTATCCCCTGGAGTATGGGCGCTCCACTCTGAGGTTCTTTCTTTCTCTCTAGGGCCCGGACTTCTCTCATCAGGCGCCCTCTTTCAGGACCTCCTCAAGGTCCCTTCTTCTTCCCTCCGGTTCGGCTTGAAACCACCCCGGAGGTGGATGGTATCGCGGCTGAGTTGGCAAAGCCCCCTACAGGCAGGGCTGTTCCTCCGGGGCAGCGTTCCTGAAAGCAAACAAGTTCATGAATGAAAATACTCGCAGAGGCAAAGTCACTTTCTCCCGGGTACTTTACTGTCAACTCGTAGCAGCAACAGTTACAGTTCACAGTTCAGCATTCAGATGTTACAAGAACAGGTAGCTTAACGGGTGGCTGCAAGTGGATCCCAGGTGGTATCGTGGAACTCTTGGCATACCTTCGTTAACTAACCCGTGTCCGTTCTTCCCCGCTTAGGATTGATCTATACCCAGTAGCTGCGTGTAGGTAGTACCGGGAGTCCTCTCCCTCGTTGGTGAGGAAGCGGGCAGACAGCTCCGATGGCAGGCTGCTGCAGCTGATAAACGAGTCTCAGCAGCCGGTTGCTGACTGCAAAGCTGAACTCTGGCCGGATCCTCAGGCCCGGTGTTCCCTTGGTGGACTAGAGTATCCCCTGGAGTATGGCCACTCCACTCTGAGGATCTCCCTTTCTCTCTAGGGCCCGGACTTCTCTCGTCGGACGCCCTCTTTCAGGACTTCCTCAAGATCCCTTCTTCTTCCCTACGGTTCGGCTTGAAACCGCACCTATTTGACCTTCCGCCTCGTTCCACTAAGCTCAATCTCCCTAAAACCTTTCCTCTTCCTCAATTTCCTCCTGGTCCCTCAGCCGAGAGACCTAAGGCAAAGACCTTCTTGAACCCCCTAGAGGTGATTATATCCCCATCCCGGGTAACTTCCCACCTCTCAACTCATGTGGGAGTGCTGGGAATGGGTCCCACCCACCATCCTAGGGTCCACCTGCAGCTGGAGCATTTACACCTCTTTTATGGGTGAAATACCCCTCTATGACGCCTACATTTGCGGGGCGCCACATTTCTTGTTCAAAGGTGGTCGTTTTTCAGCCTTCCTTACCTTGGCCATGTCCCTGAGTATAGCACACCTTATGCTTTTTGATACTCCAGTAACGTTGCAGCTCTGAAATATGGCAAAACTGGTGGCAAATGGCATCTTGGCAGCTTCACGCTTGATTTTCCTCGATTCATGGGCAGTTATTTTGCACCTTTTTTGCCCAACACGCTTCTTGCGACCCTGTTGACTATTTGCCATGAAACACTTGATTGTTTGGTGATCACGCTTCAAAAGTTTGGCAATTTCAAGACTGCTGCATCCCTCAGCAAGACATCTCACAATTTTGGACTTTTCAGAGCCCGTCAAATCTCTCTTCTGACCCATTTTGCCTAAGGAAAGGCATTTGCCTAATAATTAAGCACGCCTTATATAGGGTGTTGATGTCATTACACCACACCCCTCCTCATTACAGAGATGCACATCACCTGATTTACTTAATTGATAGTTGACTCTCAAGTCTATACAGCTTGAAGTAGGACAACCTGTATAAAAAGTATCAGGTGATCAAAATACTCATTTGCTTAATAATTCTGCACGCAGTGTATTTACCGTGATGGGGCCTAGGATGTGAGACACATTTATCAGGTTGAGGTCTAGGATGGAAAAAAGGGTGGTGCTTTCAGCTTTTTACATTAATTTCTACTATTTTTCAATTTTTGCATTTCTTTTTAGTCCTTGTGCACAATCGCTTTTACAATACACCTAAATATCTAAATATTGTTGGGTATTGTATAAAATTACTGTTCTCCCATGAAGGTGTTTAGAAAAATCACACTTCACGTATGATGGGAGCCCCTTGGGTACAGTATGAGCTGTATGTATCCTATATTGATAGCTTTTTAATTATTTTTTTTTTTTATTGACTACTTACTGAACTACGGTAGTTTTATTCCTGTTCTTATTGAAAGCAAAGTGGTAAAAAAACAGTAATCCTAAAATTTAGTTTGTTTGTTTAATTTGCCATTCATGGTATGGGGGAAATATTCTGATATTTTATTTTGTTAGTTCAGACGTTTGCACATGTGGTGGTACCAAACTTATTTGTTTTATAGATTTTATAGATTTTTGGGAAAAAACAGTGCTACTTGCAGCTTCAAGATTTTTTCATTTTGTGAAATTTCTTTTTTGTCCTCTAGGGAGCTTGAACTTAGATTGCTTGTACAATACACTGTGATACCATAATATTGCTGCGTATTGTAAAGTTACACTTCTTCCTTTCCCTGGCTACCATGACACTCCAAACTCTTTAATGTCACAATTGAAATGCAAAAGAAAAAAGTAAAAATGAGCAAATGCCCTAAAATGACTAAAGGTACCTTTACACGCCGCTACTGGCGGGTGGATACAACCAGCTACAGGCTACAAATGTAGCTTGTAGCGGCAAAATACCCCATAGTAGCGGCGTGTAAAGACGGTAGGAGGCAGCCGGCAACAGATACATCTGTTTCCGAGCACTGCCCGGATACAGGTGGCTACACAGGCGATTGTAGCGAGCTGTATCGGCGTGTAAAGAAGCAACAGAAGGGATGTGTCGACACCAGGCAATGTACCTGGTATGTAGCTGGGGCGTGACACAGGCTCCGGGATACCGCCCCCGTTCAGCGATCATTGGTGGAAGCTCCTGCGTTACGATTGGTAGACGCTGCATAGGGAGGCATATTTAAGGAGCTGACCAGTCACACTACACAATTGCTCGAGCGTCATGTATTAAACAGCCTCCTGCGATGCCTGGCCAATCATGGGTTTCTTGCTTTGTCCTATCAGCGTACGGACGTCTCGTAATCCACAATTGTGGCACGCCTATGTGCTGTCCCTGCTGCACCAGGTCCGCCCATATTAGCTGGTTGTAGCGGTGTGTAAATGAGGTAAGATGAGCTACAGAAGGTGATTTGAGGCACCCGGCGGTGTATCCAGAGATAGATGTAATGTAGCGTAGCGCACCTTGTGGCGGCATGTAACGATGGTGCGTTTACCGTTTGTAACCGTTTGTGCGTGCTCGTGCACGTGAAGTAGCTGGTTGTATCCACCCGCCAGTAGCAGCGTGTAAAGGTACCTTAAGAGTGGGTCACATATCTTTTTTGCTGTCTGTTACAATGAAAGTGTTAACGGCTTCCGTTGTAACGGACAGCAAAAGTGCCATTTTGTGTCATTGTAAAGCGCATACGTTCTTGATACTCTAAAAACATTAGGGCTACATGAGCTAGAAGAATAGGATAGGTAGAAAGATAGATAAATAAATGAATAGGATAGAAAGAGATAGCACAGATAGGAATATAGATAGTAGAAAAGCATTACCCGTGTCCCTGCTCTGTCTCTGCTGCTTCTTGCGGTTCCCTAGCCGATGGGTAGGGATGAGTGAGTATACTCGCTACTATTCGGTATTCGCCGAATAGTAGCGGTATTCAGGCTACTCGCTACTCTCCGAGTACTTATGTGTACTCGGGAATAGCGAGTAGTCCTAATACTTTCGCAGTGTATCTATGGATACACTACGAAAGTAGCCTACAAGTGAGTAAAAGTTGTTAAAAAACAATAAACTTACATACTCACCTGTCCAACGCCTGCACCAGGACCGGAAAAACCTCACCTCTGCTCGCTGGACAAGGACCTTTCACTACCAGCCAATCAGATGGCCGGTAGCAATCTGGCCAATCATATCGCTCCACGTCACACCATGTCATCGCTAGCATGACTGGCTAGATGTACTATCAGGACCTTGCAAACTGGCCAATCAGGTGGCCGCTAGCGATGACGTAGTTGTGACGTGGCGCCATCTGATTGGCCAGATCACTACCGGCGATTTGATTGGCTGGTAGTGAAAGTTCCTTGTCCAGTGAGCGGAGGTGAGGTTTTCTGGTCTGGTGCAGGCGTCGGACAGGTGAGTATGTAAGTTTGTTTTTCAACAACTTTTACTCACTTTTAGGCTACTTTCGCATTGTATCTATAGATACACTGCGAAAGTATTCGTACTCGCTATACTCGCAATGAGTAGCGAGTACCGCTACCTACTCGTTGCGAGTATAGCAAGCACGAATAAAAGGTACTCGCTCATCCCTAACGATGGGTGAATATTCATGAGCTTTAATGAGCGGCATAGAAAGTAGCAAGAAGCAGCAGACAGAGCGGAGAGACAGAGCAGGGGCACTGGTAATGCTTTTCTGCCATCTATATTCCTATCTTTCCTATCTCTTTCTATCCTATACTGTACATCTATTGCAAATGCGGCATAATGCAATGCTGCAGATTTGCACAAATCTGTAGCATTGCGTTATATTGTATTTGTGTTGTAACAGACTGAAAAACTCTGCTGTCACCATTTATGTGCATTTCACCAATGCATACTTGCAAAAGCATGCCTATTTTGGCATGCGTTAGTAGGCGTTTGTTCAATGCAACTCTATGGATGCATTAACACATCTGTTACATTGCGTTTATGCTGCTGTCATATGGATGCGTTAGACGCACAGCACAAACGTAATGTGGACTCACCCTAAATAAACAGCAATAGTGCACGTATATAAACTAGGTCACTTGGTTATCATTATTTTGACCAAAACAAATGTAAAAGCCATCCCACCACGTCAATAGTGATCCATATCAGGACAGCCCTAGCACCTAATATTTAAAATCTTACCATATATCTAGTGACGCAGGGCCCAACATGGACACCCAGCAGTGGGAAGATACATAAACCATAATGTCCAACTCAAAGAATGGGAGGCCATACTCTTGTTTACATTTCCCCAAAAAAACACAGAAAGAAAACCAAAAGAATATTGCATGTATTGTAAAGTTACTGTTCTATCATGAGGGTGTAAAAACCTAGATACAGGTGTAAGGGGGTACAAATAATTCAACTTACAGTAACCTCCTCTGAACAACAGGGGAGCTCTGTCTTGGACAGTATAAAAGCCAGGGCCCGTCCTGGTTTGAGCGGGAAGCCTCAGTGAGCTAAGAGTGCATGGATTGATGGTGGTTTGTCCTGTCACTGCTCCTCCTAAGCGGGACTGTCAGACGTCAAGTGCTGAGAGCAAAGGACCTGTACATAGCGTTTTTCCTATTTTTGAGATTTCCCCCCTCGAGAAGGAGCAACTGCTTGATGCTAGAATGTGGGGTGCTGAGAGGAGGACATATTGCTAGTGGATGTTCTGGTTTACCGGATGTTTCTATTATCGCTAGAGGCCATTGTGTGGCAGTATTGTCACCCGAGGATGTGATTGTGGGTACTTCAGAAATTCTGGGATCAACAGGTGTGTTGCAGTCCGTGCTGCCCGGTCATCCAAGGAAACACAAGGGAAGCAATGTTCCAAATGGAAAAGTTTCTTTATTCCTCAAACCAACGCGTTTCGGCTCCCAATCCTGGTGCCGTCCTCAGGGTACCTGTTGATCCCAGAATTTCTGAAGTACCCACGATCCTGTGGAGGTGGAAGTCCAGCGGCAGCCCACAATACTAAACCAAAGCCTTTACTCCAGTTGTGGGAATCACAACTGGACCAGGTTAGTGTAAACCTGTATGTACCTATAAGACCCTACTCTATACTCAGTGATAGGTCACTATTGCGCCTCTATTGTCTCCCCTTGTATTTTTATATAGAGGATGTGATTGTGTCCTTTTCCATACTTCCATTTTCCATTTGGATTGTGTCAGGACTTTTGTGGACCTTTTTCTTTTCTCAACTTTTAGAGTTGCAACTATAAATGTAAACCCCCAAGCTCAAGTCCTGCATACGCATTTGCTTATTTTTGGTAGGAACAAGTCAGGACTGTTTTTGGCACCAAGCATTTGTTAGAGGCAGCTGCCGAGGTTACAGGCCTGTCCTGAACTTTGGGGAGTTGCTACAGTACCATTAGCCACATCCAGGCCCAAAATGATAATAGGGAGCATTGGGAGTTTGCCCGGTGGCCAGTGGGCCACTGTCTGAATATGGATACTGAGCCGCCTGCAGTGACTGCTAGTCCAGCCGCTGGCCTCTTGAAATCATTTTGCGTACAGGCACACAGCCACATTACATGATCGTGCCCACATTACCTACCGCCTCAATGAACAGGAATACTGACGTGTGGAAGTTCTTTGCAGGCAGAGAGAGCTCACTCTGCTCAACCACCCTTGTAAAGCAGCTGCAGGAGGTTTCAGCACCCTGGAGCAGACAGCAAAGATTGCTCCTGCTATGGGCAGTCTTTGCTCCTGGGCACTTTCTGCTTCCTGAAAGCCACTTCATCTGGGACTGGGTGAGTGACAAAGGAACTGGGGTGACTTTGAGTGAGAGAGGAGCTGAGGTGAGTGACAAAGGGACTGGGTGAGTGACAAAGGGGCTGGGTTGCGTGACAAAGGGGCTGGGGTGAATGAAAAAGGGGCTGGGGTGCGTGACAAAGGGGCTGGGGTGAGTGACAAAGGGGCTTGGGTGAGTGAATGCTGCACTGAGGTGAATGACAAAGGGGCTGGGGTGAATGACAAAGGGGCTGGGGCGAGTGATAAAGGGGTTGGGGTGAGTGACAAAGGGGCTGGAATGAGTGACAAAGGGGCTGAGGTGAATGACAAAGGGGCAGGGGTGAGTGAATGCTGGACTGAGGTGAATGACAAAGGTAGATTGGTAGCAGGACTCAGCTAGCGAACCGGAGGCTGTGGTATTTTCAAGGGCAACAGTAAACAACCACACTTATTTGTTGAAAAGGTAGCAACGTAGAGTCTAGAGGACCATGACTGGTTTGCCTGACGGGACCCGAGACTACCGGCTCGAGACACTGAGTGTGAGGCGCAGGGCAGGAGGGCGAGAACCAGCACAGGAAGTTGACTCGGGAAGGAACCTAAGAAGGGGGTTCGGATAGAGTGTCACCAAATTCTTCGAGAGTTTGCTGGAGTCCAGCCCTGGATAACACATCACCCGTTGGCAGCTGGAAACACCTGGAGACTTGTACCAACAGTGAGTAAAAACCCCAAAGACTGCACCCTGCTGTGTCCTCCAAGTTATTTACCGTACCGTTGCCTCGACATGAACTTTATCAACTGCCCTGGGGCCATGCTCTACCTGTGGAGAGCAGGACCACCATAGCTGCTTCACCATCTGTCCCAGAGGACCTGCACCGCAGCGTCGGCCATCCATCTAATTGCCAAATACCATGGGTGGCGTCACAAATTAATTTCCCATATAAACCTTTCCCCCATTTATTGACACCGCTAGGGCCATGGAGCCAGGTAAGTCACTGTGACATCCCCAAGAGAAATGAAGGCCCGGTTTCGAGTGCCCCATGGCTCAGGTGGGCGCATCAATGTCTTCTGTGGGTTTACTAGGTTTAAAGGTGCATGTGAGCTCTCCTGTACTCCCTGTTTCTCTCCCTTTCTGTGGTTACCTCCAGCCAGGCTTAGCAATGTGGACCCTGTAAGCAACTGTGTCTTCTAACAGTTTTGTATCACGGTTCCTCAGACTTTTCACAAAAGTGACCAGTAATCTGTAATTCACCCACCTCCAGCTTCTGCCATCAGGTTCTGAAATACCTGAGCAGCCTAGGGACTGGATCTCTGCTAGCAATGTGGTCAAGCAGCTTCAGCAACCTTAACCCAAACCTTACTCCTTCCACTCTCTCTTCATCACATTAACACTGAACCTAACTCTTCGAACCAGCCAGAAACTGAGCTGCACCAACGAATCAAGTCCTAATGCTTAACTTTGTGGTTAGGGATCAGACAGTGTGCATGAATTGGGTTCCTAGCATAGGGAGCTCTAATTCCCCTAAAGGTCCCGTTATACGGTACGATATCGTGAACGATATCGCTGAAACGTCAGAGGTTTGGAGTCGTTCAAGCGACATTGTTACTACTTCGTTGCATGTGACACCAAGATTCAATTACGATAAATCTTTGGATTGTTGATCGCAGATTTAAGAACATGTTCTCAAATCGTATGATCTTCGATCAGCCAACCTGCTGCATCGTTGTGTGTGACACTGCGATAATGATGTTGTTCACGACTTCACCCATTCACATCAGTGAACAAGGTCGCTGGGTTGTGCGAACGATAGCTGCTCTCTACATCGTTGGTGCGTCATCCACGATATCTAGACGTGGGACATCTCACCAACGATGTCCTACCGACCGTGCGCCCATGAGATCGTTAGTGATATCATTTCAACAATGAAGCGTGTAAGGATACCTTAAGACACAGCATTACAATTGATTGTGGAGAAATACCATTTGTGGTACCCAAAAATACCGATATCTGGCAGGTAAACAGTTACTGATGGCCACTTTACACGTCCCAACGTCGGTCCGGTATTGGATCCGACGCCGCGGGAGCGCGCTTTTTCAGGCCAGATTTTCAAGATTGCATCAGAGATTTACACAGCGCGATATCAGCGTACAACGCACCAGCGATGTCTACGCCCCCCTTGTACGGCCGACCCAGAAACGACCATTTAACATGGGAGTGAATAGGGGACGTTGTACTGCACATCGTAGTTGGGCGTTTACACAGCACGATCCTGCCACAACGTCCATCCAATATCGGGCCGCTGGAGAGCAGGCTCATTCGATCCCCGATATCGTTTTGGCGTCGTCCGTGCATCATATTGGACGTTTAAACTATACAACGCACGAACGATATCGGGGCCAACGCACGAACCACGTGACTTTTGGACGGAGTTGGACGCCGATATCGGGATGTGTAAAGTGGCCATCAGAGTTTGTCATTTCCCTCGATTTAGGAGAAAGAAAACATAAAGTTTACAGTTTCAGTGAAATACATTTGAGGTCACAGACCCATGGATATGAGAAGATCAATAATGCAATTTTTCAAATGGAGTAAAAGAAATCCAAGATCTCACATCTGACCATGGTATCTCTGTATATCATTGTGCAGAGACATTAAAAGGCCCTCGAACAATGTGTTTTGTAATACACACAGGGCTCATTACAAACCTATTACATATTACATAGTACATTTATCTTCATAAGTTAAATATATGAATGCATCTCCCAGAAACAAATAAATCTAATAGCAGAAAGCACGGCGCAGCCCGGGGGAGTCATTTATCAAACTGCCTATTTACACCACTTGAACGTGCTAAAGCATTTATTCACTTTTAATTATTGGTGCTGCTTATTTTGGAGACAATATGGGTTAATGAACGCTCCATAGATTTCTAACATGGTGACAAACATGAAATAATTTATGTCAGAAGCAATTTATTGTATTTTGTATAAATGATAACATTTGTATTATAAGGTTGATCTGTTTTCCTATTTGGTCTGGAAGGAAATATTAATCAGATTTCAGGATAAATATTACTGCAAACCTCCAAGACTAATGTTCTAATTCACGATTTTTTAAAATATATGACATTGTTGTTTCTTCTGTTACTTCAATATTTTACAGGATACTTAGACAGGATCTGTTACTAAATTTCACTATATAAACTATGTAAATTATTAACTAGATCTCTCAGAGCAAATGAGGCTAGTGTACTTCCTTAAAAAATCTATGAGCATTTTAAGGTACCTGTACACGCCGCAACTTTTGACGGCGATCGGAGGCAACCGAACGTGCGCGTGCACGTTTTTCACAGTTGCCTCCGAACACCGAAGGCGCATTTACACGCCACAATTGCGGCATCAACCTAATGCGATGTGTCGTTCTGGAAGTTCCCACACCAACATTGGGAAACATCCGGTTGACTCCTGACGCCGCTTCATACGCCGCAATCCCCAAAGGAATGTGGGCGTACATGTTCAGCGCCGCAAGAACATAGGCTTGACAGACTTGTGTATTCCGCGCCCCAAACACGCTGATTACACAACGCAATAGAGTCATGGTTGGCCAGCCTACGCAGGAAGGCTGGCTAATACATGACACCATTGCAATTGTGTATTGTGAATGGACAGCTCTTCAAATATGTCGCCCTGTGAAGGGACAGCCAATGGTAACACAGTAGCCACCACCAATCATTGCTGGGGGGCGGTCTCCAGCACGCTGTGGTACACCTCCGTGAAATCAGCAGGCTACGCTGATTCCATCCCTATCGCCCCTTCACACGCCGAAACCAGGGAAATTCACCTTCAGGGTTGCGTCTGGTTTTTGAACAATGCTCTGAAATCGCAACCGGGAGCAACTTTCAAAATCACCACCAGGTTCCACAATTACATGCCGCAATTTCGTACCAATTTCAGGGCAATGGTGACGGAACTCCGGATTGCCTCTCAGTTTCTACACCGTAGTTGCAGCTTGTAAAGGTACCTTTATGTGTCCAGCTATAAAGTGAAAGAGCTCATGAGACCAAGCATGTTTAGTCTCTGCCGCCCAGCATGATTGCTAGCTGCAGCTTGTTTTGAGCAGTGTGAGATTTTCAGCAGGAAGGAGGGACACTGAGAAGCTGTCAGTCAGGCTAAATGGGTGATTAGGGACAAAAGGGGTGACATGTTCACTTTAAGCCTACTAAACTAAAAGCACCATCTTCAACAGTGCCTATGCTGCACAAAAGTGTCTCCTACCCCCCGGTACACCAAGAAAATAGGTTTATTTACTTTGCCACCTTGTTTGCTAATTCATACTTATGTTTCATGGAGGTCTTCCTCACCTTGCTGGTCTTCCTTCACCTCTTCACTCTTCTCAGGTCCGTCTTCTTTCCGGTGCCTGGGCAGATCCCTCTCTGGCCTGTGCAGGCACCGAGTGCACTGCCCAACTGTGAGCAGAGCGTCATTATGCCTACATGAACCACAGGCGTGAGACCTCGCCCTGTTTACTGTTCTGCTTTATGCAGACACCAGGGTGGGAATCTTGTACCTTCGATCGTAAGCGGTCTCTGCTGAACGCACACAGCTCTGCTACATCAGAGACCACGGGGATGAGCAAAGCGGGTCCTATCCCCACGGTCTCTGAACAGTGAATGACTGAGCCAGGGGATAGCGGACATAAGTGGGGCGGTCAGCCCAGGTCATCGTTGCCATATTAACCAATGTCATTAGATGACCTTGGTTACTATGGCAGCGGCAGGGGCGGACTGGCCCAGGTGGCAGGGGGGCAAGTGCCCCCAGGCTGGTGTTTCTTTCCTAATATAGGGCCGCCCCTGTAATGAAATGGGCCAGCCGGGCTTGCTTTGCAGCCGCAGCTGCCGCAATGACAAAGCGGGACTGCAAGGAGGGCAGAGCGCAGTGAGTGTCTGAATTAAGTCCCACCCCACTCCTCACCCAGCCGGACCTGATAGCACGCAACCCCCCAACAAGCCCCCCAATCAGGGCTGGAAGAATCGTGCTGCCACCCGCGGCATGCTCCACCAGCCAGCCCCTGGGCAACGATGTCCTGGGCTGACCTCCCCACTTACGTCCGCTATCCCCGTGGCTCAGTCATTCATTGTTCAGAGACCGTCGGGAAAGGACCCGCTTTGCTCATCCCCGTGGTCTCTGATGTAGCAGAGCTGCGTGCATTCAGCAGAGATAAGATGAGGATCATGGAGGGTATGATATGGCCATTTCATTGCTTCATTGTTTTTTGTTTCAGGGAACAGCTTTACCCATTTTGCTGTGTGACAGGGGACATTGTCCTGCATGAAAATTGCTGGCTGATTGAGTGCTGAACTCAAGTAAGGAACCACGTGTTTTTGTAGAAGACTCTGATACACACTTGTATTCACTCTGCCATGTAGCTGTATGAGTGGTCCAACCGAGCACCAGAAAACATTCTCCAAACCATGACACTTCTTCCACCACCTTTCACTGACTTCTTGACACACTTTGGGTTCAGTTCAGGGGTGTAATGACTGGGGTTTCAGGGGTTGTGGCTGCAACTGGGCCTGGGGCTACAGCTGGATCTGTGACCTCGCAGATGATAAAGATCCAGCCGAAATACATCACGGTGCAGAGTCCCGTTGGGTGGATGGAGCTATTGGAGGTGCAGTAACAGGGGTCCCCCTGCACTTCGATGTCAGCTGTCGGGCCAGCCATTGTGTGGGCGAAGTGGGAGAGGAGGAAAGGTGAGTACAATGTTTTTGTTTTCAGTTATGCATTAGGGAGAGGTGGAGACAAAAACACTTGCAGGACTCTGGTCCAGCATTGCACCAGATTTACTAATCAGAAGAGTTACCGTGCATACTGATGAGGTTTGCAGGTAAATGAACTACTGATGTGGCCCTTGGTCCAAGGTCCTGTGAAAATTAATTACCGGTATATGTAAAATAAAAATAAAAAAAAATGTTAAAAAATTAAAATTCCACAAAATATTCCCAACAAACTCTGTTCCTCCAGGATTGAAGTCATATTTATTTCACTCTCTCTGAATGTAGGATCCTGGCTCTGGGGAGAAGTTGATGTTTTTTATTTGTAGGCATTTCAAAGCCCATTTTGTGGAAAGTTTCATTATAGCGGCAAGGCTCATTACGCAGGGCAATTAAATGGTTTAATCTGAGTGAGGTTTTTTCTTGCCATTTGAAGTCTTTGCTGAGAAACCTCGGGTGATTGCTACTATAAATCATCCACATGTGACGCTGGACAAAGGAGATAATAATATAAAACCAATTTGTATGGTTAATTTTCTCGTAAAGCTACAAAAAATAATATTTTTCAAGTTCACGTTGAGTTTTTGCTCTTCTGAATTAGGAATTTAATGACTACATTTACATATTATAGGACATTACATTGTCTTAAGGTCTTACAATGGCTGCTTTCACATCACGTTTTTTAAGGATCCGCGGTAACTGCGGTCATGTGACCCGATGACGCTGCCGGGTTGTGACATCACCACAGGTCCTGTAAGCACCCGGACCTTGCTGGAGGCAGCAGTGGATCGAGGATAGGTGACCATAGTGATTTTTTATTTTTAACTCTTTCTTTTACTTAATTACACTTCTGCAATGTATATTATACATTGCAGAAGTGTAACGAGAAGGGTTGGATATTACTATATTTCACTTCTGCAATGTATATTATACATTGCAGAAGTGAAAGTGCCCCACTGTGTCCGGATCCGTGATAACCACGGACCCAGACACAGAATAGGTCACCCCCTGTGGTGTCCTTTCCTGTCCGTGGGGTCCTACAAAAAGTAGGATCCCACGGACAGGAAAAAAAACGTTATGTGAAAGCAGCCAAACCTGACATACATTGGAAGGAGGTGTTTAGCGCAATCCAATGGCTTCCCCGGCTGATAAATGTTGCCAACGCTGTCTGGCAGCTGCTCATCTTCCTCTCCGGATTGGAATAATATGCTTTTTGCCAAGAAAATATACGTGATTTGGGGGCGTCCGGACTGATAGCTGTTGGTTGCACTAATGAGGGAAAGTTGGACGAAGGATTTTCTTTCATTACATCACAAATTGAAGCTGATCCAATTAGCTGAAATGGATCAAAAGACTAAGAATTGTTATCGTAATTATTCCATTTTAAACCATGAATTTCCATGATGACCTTGATTAGTTAAAAAGAGTTGAAGTTACGTAAGTTGTTATACAGGAAAGAGCAGAAGGTTGGTGTAGGTGATTTATTTTTTATTATTATTATTACGTAAAAGGGATGTTTAAAATGTGTTCAGATTTAAAGGTGTTTACCAAGATCACAAAATTGATGCCCAATCCTTAGGATAGACTGTCAATATTCTCAATATTAGGTTGGTGTAAAGGGCTCGTTTCACGCTTCAATGGTCGAACGATCCGATCAACGATCCGACTTCACCTAGATCGCTAAAACAACATTCATTGATTGCTAGTGAAATGTCACACGTACAGATATCGTTAACGAAACAGCAACAATTAAGCAAATGATACTTGCGGTCACTAGATCGCCTACGTCCTTCACTTCTCAATAGGCGAGGTCGTTAACGACATCGTTATCGAGGTGTCACACACACCCATGCTGCAGGTTGGATCAACGATCATCATTTGGTTTTAGGTCCGGTTCAAAAATCTCCAATGAACGATCTGCCCAGTTATCATTGATTGGATGTACATGTCACACTGAACGACATTGTTATGACGTTGTTTAAACGACTGAAAACCGGTGACGTTTCAACGATATCATTAACGATATGATAGCATGAAACAGGCCCTTAACTCTTAGCAGCCTTCCTGATTCATTGTTGGTAATTACACGCACTTAATGCCGCTACTATTTTATTCACTTAAAGGGATAATGCTGTATTGAAATTATTGGCTTGTCAAACCTGTAGCTTAGTGACCAATCACAGATGATCTAGAGGAAATGTCCGATCTCTTAGGACCTGGTGATGACTTACAGTCCAATCTCTAAAGGACTGCTGGCTTAAGCACCACTCCAGTGTTTGTTTTTTATTTTGTTCAGCACTGGAGTGGCACTTTAAATGTAAGTGTCGCACCCCGGGGCAGGGGGTACTCGGAACTGGGTTATCTCATCAGTTGCAGAGGGGATATTACGGCGACATGACCCGGCTCCGTATGCCCAGGTGCAGAAATAAATAGGGGGAATTATAGCTTTTAAAAGTTATTTGTGATGCCTCTCATGGATCATGGCCAATATGGGCCACCGCTGCGGTCAGACTGCAGGGGATGATGGTGGAGGTGGCAGCCGGGATGGTGAGCCCTCCACGGGTAGGGCCTTTTCCCCAGGGCAGGTGTAGGGATTGTGGGTTATCGGGGCGCTGTAGTTGCTCTCTCCCCACAGCATTTCCTGTGGCAGGGAATCCCAGTGTGCAGCTCCACAGGTGAGCCGCTGTAGTCACAGCATCAATAAGCCTCAAACACAGTTCTTGAGTTCACTGGGTACTTTACTCCACTGCCAACACAACAGCACAGTCTCAGTATTAACAGTTCTTTACATTTCTTTTACAACAATTGTGGTGGACCTGATTCGCACTAGTCACGGGCTTAGGTTCTCACTGCAGCCGGGATAGTTCCCCTGCGTCACTCCCCCTCAGTGTACCTTTCGGGCCCTCTGTTTCTCTCTCCTCTCCTACGCGTACGGTTTTGGTCCAGCCGTCATGGGCTCTGCAGTGATCTATCCCACACTCTGGGTCACTAGCCCTAGTACGATGGCTTTGTCCTACACCGCACCGGTTGTTGGGTCTCTGGACATTAAGTTTCCGCACCCTGTCGGGTGTTTTGTGGTTAGGGGCTTGAAGCGTTCCCGGCCACATATGCAGAGCTGGCGCTTTGGTTCTCTGGTGCAGCCACCAGTGACCCAGGTTAGTCAGGCTCACTGGCTCCTTTTGTCTCTCCACAGATTCAGCCTGGGTTCCCGGCCAGCCATCAGTGGTACAGGCCGCCGGGCCCCGTTATTCTCTCTGCCTCTGGCACTCAGCTGAAGGGTGTCTCGGCTTGGGGATCTTTCTCTCTTCCTCACCCTCCAGTGAACTCTCAGAAAGTCTCCTAGGGAATTCTATCTCCAGGGAATGCCTCCTCCAACTTAGTGTTCCTGTGTTTTACTACAGTTCCTCTACCTCTTTGTTTGGGTTCTTTCTACTTCCCACCCAAACGTAGCTACTCCCGCTACCCCTCGCCTGGCATGAAGCAACGTAGGCTCAGGGTCGGGGTGTGTGTGTGGGTGTTTGTATGGAGTGACCGTCCTGCCTATCCCAGCTGCTGTTCCCCCTGTGGCCACCTGGTCGCAGGGGCGCCACATAATCCCCTGGCTTACCTTCCGGCATATTCACCTCTTACTAACGTCACTCCGGTCCCGCAGTGCCCTGTTATGCCTGTAACTTCTAATTGGCTGCAAGTCAGAAGTTACATTGAAAGAGCTCGAAGCAACTCTATGAAAGTCAGAATGAGGCCGGAACAAGACCAGAACTAGGCTCCTATAGGCTTGAATTGAGTCGATCCCCCCATGAAACACTGAAGCTGCTGGCAGATCCCAAATTACCGCAGACCAACCAAAGAGAGCACTGGAAAAAGGTGAAGCTGCCAGAAAGTGAGAAAAAGACTGGGGTCAGGGGACTTAGATTGAATGCACCCCTTCAGCAGTGCATTTTAAAAAAATAACTCCTATTAACCACCTATTGACCTAATCACTAAGGTGGCCATACAGTTAAGATGGGTTCACTTCATTTGACCCAATGTTTGAGTCTGTCAGGAGTTTCCTTCTGAAGCTGTGAAAAATAGGAATCAAAAGAAGTCCTCCATGGAGCTATTTACTACAATGAGGCAGAGGGAGTTTTTGTACACTTTTTTTCTTTTTGCATAAAAATACAGCATCTATCAAAAATAGAGGATAGACTGGCTCCATCGGCCTCACTATAGTGAAGAGGTTAATTTGGACTTCATCAGGGGTTCCATTTGAGTCCTGTTTTACGGGGCACAGGCTGAAACCCTTGATGGAGTCTCAAATGTTGGACCAAAAGTGATGTGAATGACAGCTCCTGGCACCTCCATAACCACACACGCTTGACTTAGTTGAACAAGTATGTTCTCAACATTGAGAAGGAATAAAGCCAATCCCAGTCACCTCTGAGGACAACTTATATTCAGAAGGAACTGAAGGATAGGCAGATTGAAATCAAACATGCCTCACTCAATTAAATAGTTGGTTAGCTAGTTCTGCTGATGGGTACTTCTTATCCATGTTGTTCTGGAGATATATTGACCACTTTTGGCTGGCCTAGAAGTTTAGTGTCCATCACTGAAGGCATTGCAAGATTTGGGTAGCTATACCCATTAGAGGAAACCATTCTACTGTCCTTCTATACTTATCTACACAATACATGTACAAGCATTTTCATGGTAATGTAAGTTTGCTTTGCTGTTATCATCTTCTACAGAGGATACTTCGTGAATAAAAGTTATTTATGATTCGACCCATAAGAACTAGAACCAAGAGGTAACTAATTGTCTCCAAAGATGACCTTCATAGGCGGTCGATCTCTGCTGAATCATTGATGCCAAGTTCAGTTAAGATCACTTTGTTAGATGCAAACAAAAATCACACATAAATGACATAAAGGGTTGGGGGTCCACAATAATGGAGAATCCTGTTGAGTAAAGACATTGTCGTCTTGATGAGCTTCTTTGGCTTTGAAAATTTCTGTCACTGCCACGTTTCCCACTGCTTTGCTCATCTTTATACAAATATATTGGAGATAGAAGAACAAGCACACCTAGCACGGATGGCGGCAAAAATGGTGAATATCATCCAATCTATTTAAATGTCTTTCTCGCAATGGGAATTATGTATCCAACACACAAAATAACACTATAATGTAAAAATGAACGCTTCAGAGAACACAATTCCTGTGGATCTCCATCCAGGCTGACTCTGTTAAATATTCACATTTGAAATGTGTTCATCAATTTTGCTAACACCGGACTGACACACAAAGATTGCAGGGTGCATTAGACTGGAAATGCGCCATTTACCGAAATCGTGTTGCCGTCAACAAGTCATCATAATAATTGTCAAAAACAGTATTTTCTGTTCCCAGGCTGGCCCCAGACCGACTGTGCTGATACTGCATGGACGATATCATTAGTGAGAACATAAAACTTTTCCTGAACATTGTGCTTCCACCTGCAAATAAGTCAGTAGTTCGGTGCGGAGATGTTCCAAATCCATCACTGCTGTCAGGCCTCTGAAGTGCTCCCATGTCCACATACCCTTTCGTATGACTGCTAGTAGTATTCATTTATTGTGCAGATAACAAATATAGGGTTGTCACTTGCACTTGAAGAAAGACTAAATTACCATACAACTGATTTGTCAGCATGAATTTACAGACAGACTGGGCTTCGGAAATAGTCAGCAGTGCAATTGTAGTTTAAATGCAAAGTTTCTAAAGTGTTGATTTTTCTTTTGTACAATTATTATTCCTTTAAGTGAATCAGAACTTTTTAACACATTAAAGGGAACAGAACCTGATGAAAGGTTTTGGAACACTTAGGGGTACTTCACGCACTGAGACTTTCCAGCAATCCGACCTGGCCGGGATCGCTGTAAAGTCTGTCTGCAGTCGCTGGTGAGCTGTCAAACAGGCAGGCTCACCAGCAACAAGTCAGCGGAGACATAACTGGTAACCATGATAAACATCGGGTAACTAAGCAGTGCGCTCTGCCTAGATACCCAGAGTGTATCATGGTTACCAGTGTCCTCCCGCTAACAGGTTATGCTAAGCAGGAGGACGCTGGTAACCATGATAAACACCGGGTAATTAAGCAGCGCGCACTGCTTAGTTACCCGGTGTTTATCATGGTTACCAGCCTTTAAGGTCGCTGATCTCTCGCTGTCAAACACAGCGATGCGTGCTGATCAGCTGGAGACCAAGGACCAAAAAATGGTCCTGAACGATGTGCAGCGATCAGCAACCTCACAGCAGGGGCCTGATCGCTGCTACATGTCACACACTGCAACATCGCTGGAGAGGTCGCTGTTACGTCACAAAACCTGTGACGTTTCAGTGACATCGCTAGCGATGTTGCCATGTGTGAAGTACCCCTTAAAGGGGTTGTCTGGCCTTAGGGTGCTAGTGTGCAGTGACCTGATGCAATTTTCATACTTCTGGCCACCTAGATGTGTCCGGTATCACTCCATTCACTTGGGTCACAGCCGTCTAGTCAACACATGTTCACATTTATGCAAATTGCATACTGTGCTCATTCAATCGCCCTCTATCAAGCATCAGCATTGGTCAATCCTAACAGAGGGCAGTGTGTGTTCAGTAAGGATTTACAAGTCTACAGTTTGAACTCCAAACCTGGAGAACAACTCTGATCAGGTTTTTGCTACACAGCTGGAAATTATTGTTGCAGATATGCCCATGTCATAACCTGACATCCCAGGACTCCATCCAGTGGCATCAAGCCCATGCACATTGCTATTGTTCTCAGCATCATCTGCCCAATGCCCATACACCAGATACTTTTGAAGTAAATGTGGCACCCCTGCGGACTGGTCACCACTAGATGGCGCAGCATCAGCAGGGATCAGTAAATCGGTAACCCCAAACACACACCCAACACACTCCGATCTGAAGACTAGGGACTCTATGCCCAGCAACGGGATGGTGGGAGGAGACAAGTGGAGTGTGAGAAAGTTAGGACACGACCCGGTTAGGGGAGGCAACAAAACGAGACAACACCAAGTTCAGTGAGCCAGTCAGCCAAGTGACACTTAAGACTGCAACGCTCAAAAATCCACTGGCGTAGCTGAAACACAAGTCAGTTTAGTCCCTGTCGCCACGCCCAGGGCTTGCTTGCTCAAGGGTTTTTCTTGTGGTGGGTTCCCGAAGACAAACGGACAAGGGTGAAGAGACAATCGCCGAACTGCTTTGTACTTGTTCTAAACATTTTTAATTTTTTTCTACTTTTTATTCCCATGCCCCTTTTATATTCTAGTCTTATTTTGTTACGTAACGTTCAAGTTACAAGCCTCCCATTCCGGGAAGAAGAAGCACACTTGTAAATTGTTGTTGTTATGTTATTATAAAAAAATGTTTGAGCTTCTGTGTACCACCAAATCTGGTATTAGCACACGGATGTGATATCCTTTGCTCAGGGAAAGTGTGTCCCCCCTGCGGACTGGTCGCCACTAGATGGCGCAGCAGCTGGGATCGGTAAGTTGGTCACCCCAAACACGCACCAAACACACTCCGATCCCAAGACTAGGGACTCTATGCCCAGCAACGGGATGGCGGGAGGAGACAAGTGAAGGGTGGGAAAGTTAGGACAGGACTCGGTTAGGGGAGGCAACAAAACAAGACAACACCAAGTTCAGTGAGCCAGTCAGCCAAGTGAAGTCGAGGAGTCAAGTTCAGTCAGAAGGAGAGGCAAGAACACCATCACACAGGACTGAAAGGACATGGACCCGGCGGCCTGTGCCACCATGAGCCTTGTCCCGGGCTGCAGACCGTTGTTAGAGACAGAGGGAGTCCAAGGTGTGTTCGAATTAGTGGGGACACTGAGGGATTGGGCCGAAACCAGGGTGCCGACTCTGCTGAAGTAGCCAGGAAGCTCTATGCTCCAACCACGAACACCGGCGGGGTGCGGGGTCTTTATGTCCCGTGACCCAACCTCCGGCGCAGTGAAAAGAAGGGCTAGGGGACCCGGCAGGTCGGCCACTGAAAGCTCGTGGCCGCCGGATTGTAGCTAGCATGCGGACAGAAGGCAAGAAGTAGCCTATGAATATGTTTTTGGACCATGGGAAGAAAGCAAAAGAAACTGATGGAAGCATTGTCAAAAAATACAAATAAAGTGTTTTGTCCTTGGTGGATCTGGGAGAACAAGACATTTATGTTAAAGTGCCGATAATCATCCCCCAATGAAGCAGCACCAGTCTTCCCCAGTCATGTGACCAGTAATTTAGTTCAGTCCAATCTTGAAGGATAGGGTCCGTTGGCAGAACCAGTCATAGATTATGGCCAAGTAGAGCAGAGAGGCAAACACCATTGGTTCAGCTTGTGCCGCCACACAGACACCGAGGAGGTGTGGAGGGCTCATCCATGTTCAAAATAGGTAGAATTGTGCATTATGATGGGATGTTAGACTGTAATGGGCCCATAAATTGTCCTTACACAGGGGTCTCTCTGCAAGAGCAGAAGTATCGCAATACTTTATTTTTCTCATACACGCTCCAAATCCTCTGTATGAACATATGGGTGATGCTCATCTGCAGACCCCCCTAAAATAACTTATTGCATACGGTTTTATTATTGACTGCGGGGGCTCAAGAGGTAAGGAGGCCACTACCACCTCCAAAACAGGTGGAATTGTGTGTTATGATGGGACTACAAAAGACCCATATGTTGGTTTTGCACAGAGGGTTCCTCTTCTGTCTGCGTCCGCACCTGTGCATCATAAAACCGAGAACTAGCAGTTTTAATAAAAATATGAAGAAATCATGACAGAATTGGACGTCATCATTGTGACAATCACTTTAAAGCAGACAGAAAAGAGAAAGGGGGCGCAATGGTGCAATATCACCTTAAGAATACAAAGCTTAACTACGGACCTGTGCTCACTAACCTTGCGGTGTTGTGCGGTCCATGCACAACACTGGTAAGAGTTTATGAGGTTATTAGAGGTCCTCCCCTCTATCATAAATAAGGCTGGTGTGTGATGGAACAGGGGGTCTTCCACCCCACGACCTCCAGGACCGCGCTGCTAGAGAACCCCTCATTCCATCTGAGGAAGACGGTGTTATACCGTCGAACCATGTTGTGGGGAAGGAGGTCTTGTTAATAAACCGTTTGACTGGATTGGAGTCCTCGTTTTGTACTGAGCGCCCAGGATAGACCGTGCTTTACAAGTAATCTAATCACTTTAAAGCAGCATTCACACTTGTAACAAGCAGGTCAGAAGCTCAGATGGGCTTTACTCATGTACCAAGTATAATAGAAGTCAATGGGAAACTTGCCCATTTTTCCAGGACACCCTATCGGAAAAATGCTTGAGTTTCCCATTGACTTCCATACACGAGTCGCGGCCGTCCTGCTCATTATGAGTACAGAGCACCTGAGCATTGAAGTGCTCTTTTCTCAATACACTTCAACCAGACAACAATATTGTTTGCGTGGGTTTCATCCTACAATCCAAAGATTACAGATAGGAAATGTGAGTCCCAATGAAAAGTACTATGGAATATGATGGCGCTATATAAAATGAGTAACATTTTTTTTATTTTTTTTAAATCAGATATTTTATTAAACATTTTCAAAACATACAAAAATGAACATACATAGTGATATCTTCATGTACATCAGTATATTACAAGGTAACAATTCCCTTCCTGCCTTCACCCACCCCTCAGCAACAGTATCTCACACCAGCAGCTAATAGCAGTTATCAAAAATGTTACTATTTCACAACCATAAATTCCTTGTCAGAGGCCTCCCTATGGTTTATATATCATCAAAATTCCGTTATTACATTTTCAGTATCCATATCCCATCCATGGACCCCACATACGTTCAAATTTGTCAGTTTTTCCCCTTTCCATCAGAATCAGTTCATCCACCTGTTTCACAAACTCAATTCTGCTTGGAGGATCTTGCCGTAACCTATTTCTCGCAATCAACTTTCTTGCTGTAAATAACAGCCTGGCAATAGCAACGTTTGAGACATCATCAAGAGCTACCTCTTCCACATAGCCCAACAGCCAAATTGTAGGGTCTCTGGGTATACTGCATCAATATGCTCCAGCTATTCTATTGGTAACCGTAATCCAAAGTGGGAGTAACCTTGGACAGGACCACATCATATGGTATATGCCGGCCCCCTCCCCAGTACACCTTGGGCAATCAGAATTTTCCCTCAGTCCGGCTTTATACAGTAACAACGGGGATTTATAGACTCTATGTATCACATATAACTGTGGCAATGTAGCCGGTTCACATAGAGACAACTTAGGAATGTATTCCAGGATAGTATTCCAAACATCATCGGACATGGGACCCACCTCCTCCTCCCATTTCACTTGTGTTGTAATAGGAAAGGCCAGTAGAAACGTATGCAGCACGTCCCTATTTATACTTAAAATCAGCCCTCTTGTGATTCCTCCACTACAAATGTAGTCAAGAACTATATCTTTATATATGGTCAGGTCTCTCCCCCCTTCTGCCCTAACCACATGTCTCATCTGCATATATAAATACCAACCCAATTCAGATAAATTAAATTCCGTCCTTAGCTGATGAAATGATTTCAGTCTCTGTCCGTCAATCATTTGATACACATATCTGATTCCCCTTAGAATCCAGTCAGTTAGCCTTCCCATTTTAAGAATTTCCGGTAATTTCTCATTATCCCATATAGGCGAGAACTGTGTTAACCCCTTCACCCCTCTCAGTAGTTTAATTCTTTCCCATATCTTACACACAAGGTCAAGCGTCGGGTACTTCCTTCCCATATTCCTCAGTGACCCATCTTCCAGTCCATCCATCAGAGGGGATCTATGAACAACCCCTTCCAGCACTTTCTGAATGGAATAATTTTCCACCCCACTGGCCCATCCCCTCAACCGCTGACTCTGGCCAGCTAGGAAATAAATCCCCGGATGAGGCAATGCCAGTCCACCGTCATCTTTTGGCCTCTGTAGGGTCTCCAGTCTTATCCTGGCTTGTTTCTTACCCATATTAGAGCCCTGAACAGATCATTAATCAGCTTAAACCTCTTTTGAGGAACCCACACTGGAAAATTGTGCAACACATACAATATCTTAGGCATCAGAACCATTTTAATTAGGTTGACCCGACCCACCACGGACAGCCGCGGCCTGTTCCATGCATTAAATTTACGCCTCAAGACCTCCAACAATGGCATAAAATTCAGCTGCAGATAAGCCGAAATGGGCAAGGCCACCTGTATCCCCAAATATTTAAATTGGCACTCCTTTTTTAACTTTCCCGTCCCCATCCTCTCCTCCACTTCCTCTTCTCTCTCATCCACCTTAAATAACACGGATTTATTCCAGTTTATTGTGAGCCCTGAAAATTCACCAAACATCTCAATGGTCTGCATGGCATGGTCCAATGCAACACCCTGATCCTCCAAAAATAACAAAATGTCATCTGCGTACAGCGCAATTTTTTCCTCAATCTTCCCATACTTAAAACCAGCAATTTCCTTTGTCTTTCTAATGGTAGCAGCCAATGGCTCCACCGTGAGGGCAAACAGTAGAGGCGACAATGGGCACCCCTGCCTGGTACCTCTCCTCAGCTCTATCCCTTGGGAAACAGCACCATTGACACGAACCCTTGCGACAGGCTGGGTATATAGAAGTTGTATCCAGGAGATAAACTGTGGCCCAAAGCCCATACAATTCAATACACTCCAGAGATACCTCCACTCGACGCTATCAAAAGCTTTATGGGCGTCCAATGATGCTATAACCCTCCTACCAACATTGTCCGACGGCAGCTGCAAGTTAAAAAATAATCTCCGCAAATTGACAGCAGTGGATCTATTCGGCATAAAGCTGGATTGGTCTGAATGTATCAGGTTAGAAACCACCCCTGCCAATCGTCCTGCTAACACCTTTGCCAGTAATTTCACATCCACTGTCAGCAATGAGATAGGTCTATAGGAGTCTGGATCACTAAAATCCTTACCTTCCTTAGGGATCACTACTATAGTGGCTTCTCTCATAGATGTCGGTAGTCTACCCCTGTCCTTAGCTGTCTCAAAAACTTCCAATAATTTAGGCAATAACACATCCTCCAATTGTTTATATATTTCTGCCAGAAGGCCATCGTAACCGGTTGCCTTTTCATTAGCCATGCCATGCAGCGGTACCTCCAATTCCTCCACCGTAATAGGGACCTCCAGAGCGCTCCTGTCTTCAGCAGACAGCTTAGGTAACTCCGCCGCATCCAGGAACTCCCATACCTCTCTTTCACTAGTGTTCATCCTTGAGATGTATAAATCCTCATATATTTTCTCAAATATTCCCAGAATATCACCCGTGTCTGTGACCCTTTTTCCTCCCTCCCCTTCCAGGGAGTATACAAATTGATATCCCCTCTGCGCTACTGACGCACACCAGGGCCGGCTGACTCCGGTTTAGACAGGCGATTCTTCTCCTTCCTTGTCACGGGTGGACCGCGCCTGCCGGTAGTGGGGCCCGGTGTAGTGCAGATCAAAAATGAAGACGTCTTACGGGAACAGATTAAATGGGGTTTTAATTTGTTTTCTTCGTGACGCCACCTATGAGTAGATTCGGTAAGGGCTACCGACGCTGCGGAACCTCCCGGGGTGATGGACAGCAGCAAGATGTTACGCTCCCCACAGGCTGAGCGGTGATCCCCGGGGGCTGGAGCTGCTCAAGATGTTGTGCGGCAGCTGCGGTTACCTTTAGTTAACGACGGACAGTTCATAAGGAGACACGGACACAGATAGTCTCTGCAACGGTTCTTTACTGTAACCAGCAGGCAGTACATGGCTTACAGTGGTTGAGTAGAAGACCGGGTGGACTCAGCAGTGATAGTGCTCCTCAGAGATCTGCAGTGTACCTCCTTTCTACCTCCTTAGCTTCTCTTGCCAGCGTCGCCCAGGAATACCAGATCGGGTACGGGGAGGCTGCTTCAATGCCCTATCCATGATGTACGTTCTGGATTCTTTTGGGGAGCCTTGGGTCCCTCAGTGGGTACACCGCTGGTTAGACGACTGGAAACTGGCTGGTGGTGGGGTGCTCCTATAAAGCTGCTCCTCCACGGGGCTGGTTCGCGTGGCAGAGGTGAACTGCTGCCAGCTTCGGTACCAGTGAACCGGCTGTAAGTTGTGGGCACGGGAGTCTTTTGGTAACCCGTGTAGATAAGCCCATTCCCGGTGGTTAAGGCCTCAGGTGCTGACACCCGACCGGTGACGGCCCAGGGGCCCGCACGGAGTGCGGAGCCCCGCTCCTCTCCAAGTTCTGTGTTCTAGGCTCTGCTCTAGATTCCGGACTCTGTTCAGACTGTCTGGATTATTGTGTGTTCTACTTCACTACCCTAACACTCCACCCACCAGGACCTAGGATTGGTCCTCTGTTCTAGGTGTTGTATGTTGGGTTGGATCTCAGAGTTAACTATTGCACTGCTTTGTCAAGAGAATATTGCGGCTGCAATACTCCCTTGTGACGCACTCGTTGCGGGGCGCCACACCTCCCCTTGGTTAAATCAGCTTGTCCCCAAGCGTCAAACTACTCACATTACAGAGGTTTTTACATTTTTATACATATATGACACACTTTTATTAAAATAGAAAAACAGGTAAAGAAATGCTTTGGTGATATAAGCAAAGAAACAGGTAATCACTTTGTGCGGACCCGGCGGGCGGTCGGCTGTACTTTAACTAGAGTCCAGGCTGTAGCCGCAAGATCACACAGTCAGTGATTAACGGGAACAGAGTCATTGATGAAGTTCAAGTTTTAAAGTCACTGGCTCTGAGGGTGATGGCGCACCCGGATAGCAAACCACCCATCTGCACAAGCATAGCGCTCGTAGGTGATAATATCGCCCCGGTATAGGTCGCGATCGGGATGTCCTCTTGGCAAGTTTGACTCAACGTCCCGGCGCCCCACAAACACCTCCTCATTCAAACCCACCTCCCAAGCGAACCCCCACCCGGTATTTAAGTTAAAGGTGGAAATTCTACCTTCACGGCGGAGTTCATCAGGCAGCGGCGGCTGGCGGCGAGCCTCGGCACGGGCCTCCATGTTGGCGCGTTCTCGGGCTTGCCACTCCTCTCGTCGTCTCTGGCATACATCTCCGTCGTTACGGCTCGGGGTGTAAAGATGAGTAACGGAGCTGGTGGTTTGGCGGGAAGCTTGAACTTGGCGGGCTGTCTGTATCGGAACCCGGTGGAACGGCACAGGGGAAGGTGTCGGCAGTGCACCCGACCAGTGTACCCGAGCTGCGTGCCCGGAAGGAAGTTCCTTGTTGTCTCCCCAAGCGAACCCGGTGTCGAAATCCTCAGCGGTGCTGTGGGTCTCGTCGTCATCCTCTCCGACCTCTTCCTCGATGACCACATCAGGCTGCTCAATGGTGAGAGACGTTAAAGCTTGTTCCGTTGTACAACAGAGCGGTGGTGCTGCGTATCCTTCCGTAGGGACGTCCTGCAGGGCTTCCAGGCTGCCTGCCTCTTCATCTGTTTCCGCAGGTAAAGGTGTTTCAATCCCGGTTACCAGGTAGGCCTCGGCAATGGCAAGGGAAGCCTCCGGTACGGGGATAAAACAGGCGACTGTCTCTGTAGTGGTGAAACATGTCGCGGGTTCCTCAGTGGGAACCTGGTAGAGATCGAGTTCTTCCATGGAGCGTGTTATGAGCTCCGGCTCAAGAACGGAATCGGTTGCGATGTTGGTCGCTGGAACGGGTCGAGTTGCGGCCTCCATCGGAATGACACAGTCTATTGGCTCAGGTGACGGAGCAGGACAGGTGGTAGGCGAGGGTGAGGCGGTCGAGAAGCTGGTGACGTCGTCTGGGCTTGGAGAAGCTGCACCCGGTCGGCTCTGCTGCATCGCATGGTGTAGTCGTCTGCCTAGGGTCGCGCTCCAGCTACGGATCGTCCATTCCACTGTCTCTAGTAACCGCACCCGGAGGTCTTGTAGAGCCTCTAGCCAGAAGTCGGGGCTGCCGTCTATGGTAAGGGCAGGATCCGGACCCGGTTGGCTGACGGCTGCTCTGGCCTCCGCCTCGACCTCCCGCATCAGGTCTTGGAGTCTCATGCTGGCCATTCTTCTTGGAGGGAAACCACACCCGATCGACCGGTAAGACGTTCTGGTTGAGCTGGTCAAGAATTCCGTCTGTGTGTCTATGTATGACACTCCCATTTCCTCTGGGCTTTTGTAGTCCAATCGTGGGAAAAGTCTTTGGGGTCCGCCCCCATGGTTGATTCGAGCAATCAGGGCGGACAAAGAGTTTGGCGCCTTTTGTCTTTAGCCCTCCCACGGTGAGGGGGGGGGTTGACTCACTCCTGGGCTTCACGTGGCGGCTTCTTGTGGCGGGAACGCCATCTTGGGCGCCATCTTGACCCAATGGTGTAAAGGCGGGAAAGTTCTTTTAGGGACGAACAAAGTCCAATTGTAGACAATAAAGTCCAGTTTAAGCACAATATACCCGTTGGGTAACGGGCCTGCTCGTATCCTGTTCGTGACGCCATTTTCTGACGCACACCAGGGCCGGCTGACTCCGGTTTAGACAGGCGATTCTTCTCCTTCCTTGTCACGGGTGGACCGCGCCTGCCGGTAGTGGGGCCCGGTGTAGTGCAGATCAAAAATGAAGACGTCTTACGGGAACAGATTAAATGGGGTTTTAATTTGTTTTCTTCGTGACGCCACCTATGAGTAGATTCGGTAAGGGCTACCGACGCTGCGGAACCTCCCGGGGTGATGGACAGCAGCAAGATGTTACGCTCCCCACAGGCTGAGCGGTGATCCCCGGGGGCTGGAGCTGCTCAAGATGTTGTGCGGCAGCTGCGGTTACCTTTAGTTAACGACGGACAGTTCATAAGGAGACACGGACACAGATAGTCTCTGCAACGGTTCTTTACTGTAACCAGCAGGCAGTACATGGCTTACAGTGGTTGAGTAGAAGACCGGGTGGACTCAGCAGTGATAGTGCTCCTCAGAGATCCGCAGTGTACCTCCTTTCTACCTCCTTAGCTTCTCTTGCCAGCGTCGCCCAGGAATACCAGATCGGGTACGGGGAGGCTGCTTCAATGCCCTATCCATGATGTACGTTCTGGATTCTTTTGGGGAGCCTTGGGTCCCTCAGTGGGTACACCGCTGGTTAGACGACTGGAAACTGGCTGGTGGTGGGGTGCTCCTATAAAGCTGCTCCTCCACGGGGCTGGTTCGCGTGGCAGAGGTGAACTGCTGCCAGCTTCGGTACCAGTGAACCGGCTGTAAGTTGTGGGCACGGGAGTCTTTTGGTAACCCGTGTAGATAAGCCCATTCCCGGTGGTTAAGGCCTCAGGTGCTGACACCCGACCGGTGACGGCCCAGGGGCCCGCACGGAGTGCGGAGCCCCCGCTCCTCTCCAAGTTCTGTGTTCTAGGCTCTGCTCTAGATTCCGGACTCTGTTCAGACTGTCTGGATTATTGTGTGTTCTACTTCACTACCCTAACACTCCACCCACCAGGACCTAGGATTGGTCCTCTGTTCTAGGTGTTGTATGTTGGGTTGGATCTCAGAGTTAACTATTGCACTGCTTTGTCAAGAGAATATTGCGGCTGCAATACTCCCTTGTGACGCACTCGTTGCGGGGCGCCACACTACCGCTATCAGAGATAATAAGTGCCCCACTCTTTCCCCATCCTCAAAGAATTGTATTTTACGAAATGCCAATTTCTTATCCACCTTCCCTGCCAGGACTCTATTGGTCTTATCCTGTACTTCCCTCAGAATTTTCTGCTAATCTCACCGTCCCCAATTCTGCCTCCTTCAATCTTTGCAAACAATCTTCCTCTTGTTGTTTATCCTGAGATTTATGCCTATAGATGTCTCTAAATAGAATCCCCCTTAAAAAGGCCTTCATGGCATCCCACACAGTCAGTGTATCGGCACTCCCCCTATTAAAATCATAAAATTCCTCCACCTCCCGTCCAATCTGATTCATATCCAAAATCCTGATCCATGCTGGATGAATCTTCCAATCTTTCACCATACGTCCCTGCGATCCCCTCCGACGGATAGAGACAAGAACCTGACTGTGATCTGAAATGACTCTGGGCAAGTAATCAACCTCCTCCACTAGTTCATCAAGTAAACCATTCCCCAGTGCAAGATCTATACGAGAAAGGGATTCATGCGAGGTCGAGAAATATGAAAAGCAACTGCTCTCTTTATTCCTAACCCTCCACAAATCTGTCAGGCCTATCTCTTGAATTAGCACCCCGAACAGAGTTAGAGTACCTCTTCATTCCCTTCCAGATATATCACTCCTATCCCGCTGTGCATTCATTACATTATTAAAATCTCCAATAATTAGAAGAGGCATTGCCCCCCTCCTTTCCGCCATTTCTCTCACCTTCCTCAGCGTGACGCTGGAGTACGGCGGTGGGATATAAATAGCCACAATACATATCATACAGCCATATAGTTTGCAAACCACCATCACGTATTGCCCCTCAGCATTGATGTTAACCTCCACCTCCTCATACATCACTGAGGCATGTATCAACACCGACACTCCCCTGGCGTAAGTGGAAAATATGGAATGATATTCTTTCTGCGCCCACCGTTTATTTAACACATCAGCTGTATCAGTAGTTAGGTGAGTCTCCAACAGACACACCACCGACAGCTTCCGGTCCAACACATACTGAAGAATCGCAGCTCTTTTTGACATATCTGACAGGCCTCTCACATTCCAACAAATGATTTTAGTCTCATCCCCCATGGTAACAATTACAATCCCATAAAGATGCTGCTAAACCCCTTTGTTGCTGTGCCCTCTCTCCTCCCCCCCCCACCCCTTCTCCCCTCCAGTTGTGTCTGCAAAACTCCCAACGAGAGTGGGGTCCCACAGCATTAAACCCAGTGCCACATGCTCCTGTATCATCTACTCACTCTTCCCCCTCCCGCCACACACCCACCCCATCATCAGACCAAGTGCATTCAATTAGTGTTCTCAGAAAAACAGTAAATCCAAAAAAAAAAAAAAAAAAAAAAAGGGGGAAAAACCCTGAGAGATCTTAATCTATATAAAATTTTTCTTCCCGTATTGCTTCCCCCCTCCACCTCCTAAACATTCACTGTATAGCATAGGAAGTTAGATCCGGTCATATATATATAATCGTTCCTTCAAATAGTCCCAGAAAAAATAAAAGGACCGGAAAATGTCTAAAAAGAGAGTGCCTCTCCAGAGAAAAAAACTACTGGAGGATAAAACTTACTGAGGCCCTCCTCCATCCGTCATCAACAAGGGAAGAAATAAAAAATGTGGAAAAACAGAATAAACCTTGATTGGGCATTGTCACTACAGACTGCCAGTGCTCTGTGCAGATGAGAAAAAAAAACTACAAGAGATTCAGTCTCCTGTCCCGTCAGCAATACAGCCCGTCCTCACCATGAACCAAAGTCACCTGCATCCAGCTTCAAGTCTGTTCTCCACCCTCTTTGCCTCTTTGATGCATTTAGCATTGGTATCCACCCATTGCGATGCCTCCTCCGGATCCACACAGAAATAGGTCATCTCCA
This sequence comes from Allobates femoralis, assembly GCA_033576535.1. Taxonomy (NCBI): domain Eukaryota; kingdom Metazoa; phylum Chordata; class Amphibia; order Anura; family Aromobatidae; genus Allobates; species Allobates femoralis. The sequence goes on from JARQOC010000007.1 coordinate 62,037,072, forward strand.
ACGCCGTCATTCGTAGTTTGGCGGGAAATATCATAGAATATTGTACACCCAATTCGCGTAGGCGTCTTTTCACTCCAACAAATTTCATTCTCTGCTTCTGAACAATGACAGAATAGTCTAGGTAGATGGAAATCCTTTTCCCATTGATAGTAAGGTCATCCACTTCTCTGGCCAATATAGTACACGGACCCTTGCCAGGCGGTTGAGGCTGCATAGGGACCCTGTGTTCTCTCTCCACTGCAAACAGCCTAGTCAGAGTGTCCGAGCCAATATTGTCCCTGAGCCAGCTTTCAATGAACTCAGTTGGATTGCTCCCCTCAGACTTCTCCGGAATTCCCACTATTCTCAGATTGTTGCGTCTGGACTGGTTTTCCAGATCATCTGTCTTTGCAGCCAGCTCAGAAATCTGCTGTATATACTTCTTTTCAGCCTTCTGCATCTTGACTATTTGATCCTCAGCAGTCCCCACTCATTCCTCCACTGCCCCTGTCCAGGTGTCAACCTTCTTTAAGTCCTTTTTAATAGTGGACAGTTCTCCTTGAACACCTAGGACCTGCAACACCTAGGACCTGCTGAGTTAGGGTCTTTAAAGCTTCAAAGTAGGCTCTTCATGCAGGTTTTCCTGGGCCTGGCTATGCCCTGCAGCTCCCTCCTTCTGTTGGGACTCCTCCACATCAATCCCCTCATTCTCCACACATTCTCCAGGGCGTCCTCCTCCTCCCCAGCCTCCTCACCTCCTTCTGCAGCTGCCCTCCTCGACCCTGGCGAACTTTTCCAGCTTTGCAGTCGCCGCCATCCGCCGCTGGCAGGCTGCATTTGACTCACCGTGGCCGGGACTCCGGTTTAGACAGGCGATGCTTCCTTCCTCCTTGTCACGGGTGGACCGCGCCTGCCGGTAGTGGGGCCCGGTGTAGTGCAGATCAAAAAGTGTTTGAAGACGTCTTGGTGGAACAGATTAAAGGGGTTTTTAATTTATTCGTGACGCCACCTATGAGTAGTTTCGGTAAGGACTACCGACGCTGCGGACCCTCCGGGGGATGGACAGCAGCAAGATGTTACGCTCCCCACAGGCTGAGCGGTGATCCCCGGAGGCTGGAGCTGCTTAAGCTGTTGTGCGGCAGCTGCGGTTACCTTGTAGTGCGGACGGACAGTTCATAAGGAAGCACGGACACAGAAAGTCTCTGCAACGGGTCTTTACTGTAACCAGCAGGCAGTACATGGCATACAGTGGTTGGGTAGCAGACCAGGTGGACTCAGCAGTGATGGTGTCCCTTAGAAATCCGCAGTGTTCCTCCATTCTAACTAATTGGTTGCCAGTGTCGCCCAGGAATACCAGGTCGGGTACGGGGAGGCTGCTTCAATGCCCTATCCATGATGTACGTTCTGGATGTTTTGGGGAGCCTTGGATCCCTCAGTGGGTACACCGCTGGTTAGACGACTGGAAGTTGGCTTGTGGTAGGGTGCTCCTTTGAAGCTGTTCCTCCACGCTTCTGGTTCGCGTAGCAGAGGTGAACTGCTGCCAGCTTCGGTACCAGTGAACCGGCTGTGAGTTGTGGGCACGGGAGTCTTTTGGGAACCCGTGTGAATAATGCCCAATCCCGGTTGTTAAGGCCTCAGGTGCTAACACCCAACCGGTGACGGCCCGGGGGCTGCACGGGGTGCGGAGCCCCCGCTCCTCTCCAAGTTCAAGTCCTCAGACCTTGTTCTAGGCTGTTCCAGACTATTCTCCTTCTGTTCTGTCTAGACTATTGTGTGTTCTACTACACTTCCCTAACACTCCACCCACCAGGACCTATGATTGGCCCTCTGTTCTAGGTGATGCATGCAGGGTTGGATTTCTAAATTAACCAGATCACTGCCGGGTCAGAGAATATTGCGGCTGCATTTATGGCTGCAATACCCTCTTGTGACGCATTCGTTGCGGGGCGCCACACATTCACCTTCTCTGCCTCCTCTCTCAGCGCGGCGCCATCTTGGAGGCCGCCTCCATCCCCAGTACCAGGGTCTTTCTGCCTTCTCCGGGTCATCTTTACTCCGCCACAGGTCTCAGTCGCTCCACAGTTTCCCAGCACCTCCGGGTCACAATCCAGGCCAACAGGGACCTCCAAACACTTAATTGCAGGATATTTTCGGTGGGTATATGGCGGGAGCGCTCTCGCACACAGCCGCTCACACTGGCATCCAAGCCACGCCCCCCCCCAAATGAGTAAAATTTAAAAAATAGTGGGCACCCATTGTGAAGCACTGAGACCCAGCATAATCAGACACCTTCACATCCATATTTTAATTTGCAGTTTCACTATGTCCAATAACATAATGCAAATTCTGTTCTTTTGCCTCAATGAATTTCCATAGTAGGATAGTTTGTAAATCCGGAATTATATGGCTATAAAGTAATGTTTAAATCCCTTTTAACTAATTATTTTGTTCTTTTTTTTTTTACACTTTAAAGTATGCCGCATGCAAAATGATTTAAATAAATATTATTTTATCAGAGAAAGATCAAAATTAGCATTTTTGGAATTTTAGGACAAGTGAAGTTTTTTTTTTGTTAACACTTTTCAGCAGTCGTTGATTCATAGCCAGGTAGATTAGCATATTCACTGCGAACATTTAAATGGTGTCATAAAATAGGTAAATGAGGCACGGTAACATAAAACTAAAAGACAACATTGCTAAGTCCTGGAAAGAAACGTTTCAGTGAGCTGGAATGACAATGTATGCAAATCAGGCAGGCCGGCCAAAAAATGGAGATGTATTTTTTTTCTTTTTTGGGCGGACAGTATAGTTGTTCTGCTACAGAAAAACCCACTCAAGTTGAAAGCAATCAAAAGTCTAAAGCTGAATTAGCTGAATAAAGTCATCAAAACGAGAAATGTTTTCCTCGATGTAAGCAAACGTAATTAGGTCTGGTTTTATAGAAAAATGGCCCATGAGCAAGAAACAAAATGTGACCCCTTTTCCAGGTCACTCTTGTTAGCCAGTTTTCCATGGAGGTTGCATGAATTGATAAAGGGGTTGGACCACAAAAGACCCCCTTCCCTTTCAAAAAGTGGCACCCAGGATATTCAGCTTACAGCCATTTACTATGTCTGTTGCTTTGCGCCCGCCATCCTGCACCTTACACCCTTACCACATCCACTGCCTGGGGATCATCTCTGTACGTGGGGAGCCGCTCCATCCCAGCTGCCCATTCATCATCCCCAGAGGTTCTGCAGCTGTCGTGGCCACTAATAGTCACAAACAATGGGTGGCGTCACGACTAACTTTCCCTTTCATCACCCCCTTTCCTATCAAGCCAAGAACTCACTTAACAACTTAAGCCAGGTTCACGGAAGCCAGGTCTCGACCCCTGTGACTCCCCAGAACTGCTTAAAGGGACACTGTCACCAGGTTTTTGTCATTCAATCTGACAGCAGCATAAGGCAGAGATAGAGACCCTGATTCCAGCGATGTGTCACTTACTGAGCTGCTTGCTGTCACTTTGATAGACTGTGAGCCCTCGTGGACAGGGTCCCTGCCCCTCCTGTACCTGTACTTCCTGATCGCCTAGATTTAGTGTACTTGTTCTTGTCTCCCTCATCCTCATGTAAAGCGCCATGGAACCTAATGGCGCTATATAAATAAATAATAATAATAATAATAACGGTCTTCTCTGCTTCAGATAGCAGTAAATGACTATACTGGACCATTTGATTAGTCCTACAATGTTAATCTCCAAATGATTGAACAGTGATTTTATGGAAACTACAATAAATAGCTGATTAAGAGATACATCGTCTCTGTCTCTACATTATGCTGCTGTTAGATGAGATGGCAAAAACCTGGTGACAGTGTCCCTTTCACAGCCTGGTTCCGAGTACCCAACAGCCCTGGGGTGTATCAGACTGTCGAGCAGCAGCGGCCAGACATAGCTGCAACCTGTGGGTTGCATCACGTAAAAACACTAGTATCCCCAGGTCCAGTCATACCTGCCCAGAATGAACACTGCACACCAGATCTCTATCCACAGGAGAGAGCCACCTACACCTAACTTTTAACCACACTGCCAGGGGCACGGAGCCGGGTCTCGATCCCTGTGATCCCCGTGAAGATGAAGCCTCAAGAAAGCTCTGAGTATCCTAAGGCCCTGGAGGGGCGTGTTATAAACTGCAAAAAAGAGATTAATTTCATGAGTCAATGACAATGAGTGATCACTTACTTCTCTGCTGCCAACTCCCCAGGGAGTGAAGATTCATGTAGTTACATCACTGCCATTCCATATTCACTGCCCTGATCTGCAAGCACACAAAGAAAGTTCAGAGAAAAGCAGTCACATGGGGGGCTCTGTATCCTCCTATCTGTGCTGCTCTCCTGGGCAGTGGATCCTGTGTTGTCTACACTCACTGCAGAGGAGAAAGGAGGTGGAAGATGTGTGCTCTTGTGGTCTAAGTGTCACTGTGTCATCCCTGCCCCTGGGTGGTGGTATCACGCTGAGAGCAAAAAACAGATCTTCTCATTAGGCAGGTAAACCACACACCATACCTTCTGCCTCCAGGCCAGAAGGGATTCAGGGTGAGCTCCCCTATAAATTCTGGTCTGAGGAGGAGCCAGTTATTTCAGTTCCCGAGAGGACTGTAAAGAGTACCTGGAGGATCGAGCTGTGCTAAGCTGATCCAAGGTAAAGCAGTTCAGTTCCTAGGAGGACTGAGGAAGACATTCCTGTTGGTCTGGAGGCTTCTTAAGCTCGTCCCAGGATTGCTAACTCGGTGCCAGGCCTAAGGCTAGGTTCTGAGGATTTCTGGGGCCACAAGGGACTGGGTACTCAGATCTCGGCCGCTTGGGTGCAGGGATGTCACGGGTGGTCCGTGCATGAGTCTGTGCCCTTGGGTGACAATGAAAAGGGGTATATTTACAGGTATTAAAGTTATTGTCGGTCGTGACACCACCTGTAAGTCCGGTGATGGCACCAGCGCTGCTGGGACCTCTGGGGTGATGGGCGGCAGCAAGGTGTTGTAGCCCTCTACAGGCAGGGCTGAGTCCTCAGGGTGTTGGAAGTAGCAATAGTGGAATAGGGCAGCATAGTCATTATGGTGTGGGTCTACAATGATGGACACACACACAGAAAGTCTCTTTTGGTACCTTTACTGATGGAAACCGATACACGTCCAGGGATGAAGGATGCACTTTGGGACTTCCACACCGAGTGAGGTATAGGCCTCCTTGTCCTGTTCCTTCTCTCTAGTCTGGCATGTGTGAAACGAAGTCTGACCTTCTGCGTCTGTTACACCCGTTTTGCTGCACTGAGGGCTCTCTCTGTGGGCTACCGCTATCTCTCCTGCGGTCCCTGGCTCTCAAATATGGGTGCTGCGGGTGTCCGGGAAGCTAAGCCTCCACGGTGTACTGGATTCTCTGCTGGGCTGATCTCTTTCCCTTTTTGCAGACTCGGTCTCCGGTGACTGGTGTTCTGGTGGGGTGTGCCGATATGGCTCCTCTGCTTCCTGTGTAGTGTTCCTCGTCTCTGCCTACGGTCCTCACTCTCTCTGGACCTCACACTGGCTCTGCAGATGCACTGGTGTTGGGCCTGGCACGGGTCCAGTAACCAGTTTTTGCTCACTAGCTCTGAGCTGAACTTCACAGTTCTTCTAGTGACTGCAAACTCTCACTAATTCTGCCCCCAGCACCTGTATTTATAATAATAATAATAATAATAAAGCTTTATTTATATAGCGCCAACATATTCCGCAGCGCTTTACAATGTAGGGTTAGAGTACAGAAAATATACAGTAAATAATTAGAGTAGAGAACAAATAAAGTACAATAATCGGATACAAAACAATAGGCATAGAATCAATGTAAAAAAAATACAATAAATAAAGCAAGAAATGAAGGTGACCCTGCTCAAAAGAGCTTACAATCTACTACGAGATAGGGGTTGCACAAGGTACAGGGGCTTATTGCACTGATGGTCCAGGCATCTTGAGGAAATGGGGTATAGGGCTAAGGTTACATGGATGGTCATTATACAGTCTGTGTAGACCTTTTTGGTTTGGTGGAGTTTGTAGAAAAGTAATGTCCAGAGGGATAGCCCATTCACTGTCTACAGTACAATGGACTTATTAGGGAGTATGATAGGCCGCCTTAAAAAGATGCGTTTTTAGGGATCGCCTGAAGCCATGCAAGTTGTGGATAGTCCTGATTTCTTGGGGTAAAGCATTCCAGAGTTTTGGTGCAGCTCTGGAGAAGTCTTGGAGCCGGGAGTGGGAGGATCGGATTAGTACGGATGTTAGTCGAAGGTCATTTGAGGAACGTAGAGAGCGGGTGGGGTGATAGACAGAGATGAGGGAGGAGAGGTAGGGGGGTGCTGCACTGTGAAGAGCTTTGTGGGTGAGAACAAGCAATTTGAATTTGATCCCTTGGTATACGGGCAGCCAGTGCAATGACTGGCACAGAGCAGAGGCATCTGAGCAACGATTGGCCAGATGGGTGATCCTGGCTGCTGCATTAAGGATGGACTGGAGAGGAGAAAGTCTGGTGAGGGGGAGGCCGCTTAATAGAGAGTTGCAATAGTCAAGGAGGGAATGGATTACGGCCACGGTGAGGGTTTTTGTTGTTTCCAGGGTGAGAAAGGGGCGGACTCTAGAGATATTCTTCAGGTGTAAGCGACAGGAGGGGACGAGGGATTGTGTGTGGGAGGAGAAGGAGAGATCGGTGTCAAACATAACACCCAGACAGCGAGCCTGCTGCCTAGGCATTATCGTGGTGCCGCAAACTGAGAGAGAGATGTCCGATTTAGGGAGGTTAGTGGATGGGGGGAGCAGAAGAAGCTCAGTTTTGGAAAGGTTTAGTTTCAAATAGAGAGTGGACATGATATTGGAAACTGCAGCTAGACAGTCATTGGTGTTCTTTACTACCGCAGGGGTAAGGTCAGGGGCTGAAGTGTATAGTTGTGCGTCATCAGCATAAAGATGGTACTGAAAGCCAAATCTGCTGATGGTGCGTCCAATCGGGGCTGTGTAGAGAGAAAGCAGAAGAGGGCCAAGGACTGAACCCTGAGGGACCCCAATAGTGAGGGGAAGAGGGGAAGAAGTGGAGCCAGCAAAAGATACACTGAAAGAGCGGTCAAAAAGATAGGAGGAGAGCCAGGAGAGAGCAGTGTCCTTTATGCCAATGGAATGCAGCATAGAGAGTAGGAGCTGATGGTCGACAGTGTCAAAAGCTGCAGAGAGATCAAGGAGAATAAGCAGAGAGTGGTTACCATTACGTTTTGCTGTCAGAAGGTCATTGGTCACTTTGATGAGGGCGGTTTCTGTAGAGTGAAGGGGGCGGAAACCAGACTGTAATGGATCTAGAAGAGAGTGAGCGGAGAGGTAACGGGTGAGGCTGGAATAGACCAGGCGCTCCAAGAGTTTAGAGATGAAGGGGAGATTGGAGACTGGTCTGTAGTTATTTGTGCAGGTTGGGTCGAGAGTGGTTTTCTTTAATAATGGAGTAATGATCGAGTGTTTAAAAGAGGAGGGGAAGATGCCAGAAGAGAGGGAGATATTGAAGATTTTGGTTAGATGAGTGGTGACGACTGGAGAGAGGGATTGGAGCAGGTGTGAGGGAATGGGGTCAGTAGTGCATGTGGTGGGACGAGAGGAAGAAAGGAGCCTGGAGACTTCTTCTTCTGTGACTGGGTCGAATGTGGAGAGTGAAACGGAGGAGATGTGGGGAAGAATGGGGGTGGCAGCGCTTGGAGGCTGAGAGCTGATTTCCTGGCGGATGTTGTCTATTTTCTCCATGAAGTAGGAAGCCAAGTCATCAGAACAGAGGTCAGTGATGGGGGCCTGCACTTTAGGACTGAGGAGAGAGTGAAAGGTGTCAGAGTTTTTTTGGATTGTTGGATAGTGAGGAGACCAGGGTGGTGAAGTAGGTCTGTTTGGCAAGGTGAAGGGCAGAGTTGTAGGTTTTTGGCATGAATTTATAATGGATAAAGTCTCCTGGTGAGCGAGTTTTCCTCCATAGACGTTCAGCACTCCTAGAGCATCGCTGGAGGAATCGAGTTTGTGGTGTGAGCCAGGGCTGTTTTGTTCTCTGTTTGGAGGTTCTGAGGGTGAGGGGCGCTACTTGGTCCAGGGAGCTTCTGAGAGAGTCATTGTAGTGATTTACTACCTGATCTGGACAGGAGATTGAAGAGATTGGGGACAGAGATGAGATGAGGGAGTCTGTGAGTGCTTGAGGGTTAATGGCCTGTAGATTTCTGGATGTGTGATAGGTAGGATTGGGCTGTGTTGGGCGAGGGTTAGTGAGTGAGAAGGAGAGAATGTTGTGGTCAGAGAGTAGAGGTGAGTTATCCAAGGGGGATGATGAGCAGAGCCGGGTAAAGACCAGGTCAAGGGTGTTACCGTTTTCGTGCGTCTCAGAGGTTGAGAGCTGTGATAGGCCAAGAGAGGTAGTTAGAGATAGGAGCTGGGATGCAGATGGGGAGGTGGGGCTGTTTATGGGAATGTTAAAGTCTCCCAGAATAAGGGTTGGTAAATCTGAGGACATGAAATGCGGGAGCCAAGCGGAGAAATGGTCGAGGAACTGGGTGGGTGACCCTGGGGGGCGGTATACCACTGCTACTTTGAGGTGGAGGGGATGGAATAGCCTAATGGTATGGACCTCAAAAGAAGGGAATGAGAGTGATGGGGCTGGAGGAATGACCTGGAAAGTACATTGTGGGGACAGGAGGAGGCCAACTCCACCGCCACGTCTGTTCCCAGGTCTAGGGGAGTGAGAGAAGTGTAGGCCGCCGTGAGAAATAGCAGCAGTGGAAGCAGTGTCTGAATCCTGGATCCAGGTTTCTGTGAGGGCCAGCAGGTTAAGAGAGTTGGAAAGGAAGTAATTGTGAATGAAAGGAAGTTTGTTGCATGCAGATCATGGATTCCAGAGAGCACAGTTAAAAGAGGGGGATGAAGGAGTGCAAGTGATGGTAATGAGGTTAGTGGGGTTTCTATGTGTGGTGGGAGAGGAGTTGAGGTTGGAGGGCGGACCAGGGTTGGGGGAGATATCACCTGAGAGGAGCAGCAGCAAAAAGAGGAAGAGCAGATAGTTTGTAGATTTTGGACTTGGTTTATTATGACAAATGTTAGAATATGGTGGGCTGAGAATCCTCAGTAAACTGAAGATGGCGTGGGAGCTGTACATAGGGTAGGGCAGGAGAGAGGGGCTGATGTGGATGAGTGGTGATGGAGGGGGGATGGGGTGATACTAGTTGGTGGTGATGGCACATAGAAACACAAACAGTGGAGTTAAAGACATGGTAATGATTAGTAGAGGATAGAGTAATAGACATTGTTTGAATGACTATCTGACAGTACCTTCCAGTCAATTCCGGTCAATTTCAGGTCTATTTAATTTCAGTGCACTTTTACAACATGCACTTTCGCAGCAGACACGTCAGCATTCAGACAAAGCAAGGCTCCTTATATGCTCAATGATACTGATTTCAGGTGTGGGGAAAGGGGGAGGGAACTGGAGTCCATTAAGCCATGGCCAAGCAAGGCTGCACCAAATGGTCACTCATGGGCATATTTGAACAAAGGATCATAAACAGGCATTGGGGGGGCAGGGGGGAAGACAGTTACATTGATGCTGGAACCACATATTTTGCAGCAGAAAGAATACAACAAAAAAGCATTGAAGTTTGGTGCTGATCCATTCAGTCAAACATACCCCAGATATTTTGCAGCAGAAAGAGTACAACAAAAAGGGGATCTGGCTTAACAGCAGCCAATGAAGCTCCCCCTACAGGCCTGGGGTGTAAGGTGTTGGATGTAAGTGAGGTACCAGATGTGGAAACCCCTTAGTGTACTAGTGAGTTCTGTGGCTAACCTGGTAGAGGGCGCCACATTCCCGCTAGTTAACTTCAATACTCCCGGACTGAACAAAGCTTTTGTTACATAACACATAAAACAATTACAGGTATTTACAGAGTCTCAAAATTCAAAAATATACAAAAAACACCATAAAACAGGTAAATTGGAAAAAAAAAAACAGTCCCTGCGGCGCTAGTCCATCCGCTGCAGGCTGTAAAAAGTAAAGAAAGTAGTTTTTGCCACCACTAGTCCTGTGGCTGTAGTCCAGAGTTAAACAGGGGAAAATCCAGGGAAAAGGGTAAAGTCCACACAGTAAAGTCTTTGTTGGCTTGGGAAATACAACAGGTTAACACACGTTACACACAATTTCCCTATGGGTGTCTCTGCTTAGTAGGCCGGGTCTTATCCTCTCTCTACCCCAGGCACTTTCTGTTCCCAACGTAATGTACATGGGGCTGTGCCCAGTTCCTCCACCCTTTTATACACTACTATTTACTGTCTATTTACATTGAGTCACCATTTACTGTTTCACACTTTTACGTTTTATACCTACTCTCCATACTTAGATGGAGCCTGTCCTTGGGTACTGCGACATGACCTACGTGGACTAGGTGTTTCATGCTGTGTACTCACTCCTGTATGAGGTGGTAAAGCGGGTAACTGTCTTACTGTAGGACTGGCAGGTTCACCGATTGTAGGAATCTCTGGTTCAGGTACAACAGGCTGTACTTCTTGTACATGAACAGGTTCTTCTCCTCTTCTGGTATTGGTACTCGTACTTGTTCTTCCACAGGTTGATAGAACCAGAGTACTGGTACTATGATGGCTCCATTGCATTAAGGCCAATCTTCTGGAAAATCTCCTAGTTCAGTGTGGATTACTCTCTCTCTCTTGTTTCTTCAACTGTTGTTAACGGGTAGTAACTTACTTCTTGTGGTTTCAATTGGTCAGGACACTTCTTGAGATGATCTCTAGATACTGTCAACGTTGTTTTTCCTTCATCACCACTAATTGCACAGGTCTTAGAATTGTCAAAGTTGGATTGCATGACAGTATAGGGTTCAGCTTCCCATTGATGATCTAGTTTGTTTTTTCTTCTCTTCCTTTTGAGAACTAGTTCACCAGGTGTCAAAAGTTCAGCTGTGGCACTTTTTCTTGCTTACTTCTGACTTGTTCTAAGTTCTTTTCCACGCATTCCTGAACTTTCTTGTATTGCTGTTGACGATGGTAATCCTAATCTTCTTCTGAAGTATCTTGGTCCAGTTCTACAGTTCCCATCTCCAAGTCAATTGGGAGTTTTCATAGTCTTTCTCTCATCAAACAAGCTGGTGCGTAGCTAGTTGAGTTACAGGGATGTGGTTGTATATATCCACTAAGTCAGGTAATTTTTCTGGCCACTGATTTCTTTTTTTTAGTGGTAAGGTCTTCAACATATCGATGACAATGTTGTTCATTTTCTCACAAAGACCATTTGTTTGTGGATGATACGGTGTAGTCCTGATCTTCTTACAAGCATACAATCCTAGGAGTTCTTGGAACAGTTGTGATTCAAATGCGGAACCTTGATCTGCCGGTCTACAAAAGTAATTCTGGAAAGTCTTGGCTGCTACTTCGGCAGTTAAGTCCTTGACTGGTGCCATACTAAGAATCTGGACTAGTGGTCAACCATGGTAAGAGAGTAGGTATACCCTGTTCTGCGGGTGTCAGCTTCACATGATCCAGGGCGACATCTCAAGAGGCTTCTTGGTAACAATTGGTTGTAGTGGAGCTTTCTGGCTTTGCTGATCTTTTCTTCTCAGGTGACACGGTCCACAGTTTTTACACCATCTCTCAACGGAACCTCTCATGCCTACCCAGTAAAAGCGGTCTTCAGCAACATCTCCAGTTTCTTCCAACCAAAAGTGCCCAGCATCATTGTGATATGCTTCTAACACCATTTGTACATCTCCATTTGGGACTACGATTTGCCAGATCAGTTCATGGGTTCTGGAATTAATGTGACGTCTGCACAATTTACCTTGATTGACGAAACAATTTCCCCTTCTCCTTCCATAGGCACTTGGCTTCTTGTGGAGCTTCTGGACTCAGGCAGGAATGTTCGTTCTTTGGTTATCATCTCCTTGACTAAGCTAACAGCCGGGTCGCTGTCCTGGGTCTCTTTCCAGTTATGGTGGATAAGGGTACACTGTTGTCTCTTGACATCTTTGGCTTGCCTGATGACATGAGGATACGCTTGGACAGTGGAAGGCCGGTAACTCTACTTCTCTAACTCATCCACGTCATCTCCCATGTCTGGTAGATTAGGCATTCTGGATAGGGCATCAGCGTTGCCAGTCTTATGATCTGCCCGATACTTGACAGTGAAATCGTAGTGGATAATCCAGCCATCCAACGCTGCTCCATGGCTCCCAGCTTTGTAGTCTCTGAATGGGTAAGAGGGTTGTTGTCGGTGAAAGCTGTGAACTTTGAGGACATCAAGTAATGCTTGAACCGTTCTGTGATTGCCCAGACTAAGGCTAGGAAACTCCAGCTTGAAAGAACTGTAATTCTCTGGATTCCTCTCTGTTAGACAGAGCTTCCTGCTGGCGTAGGCTAGGAACCTTCTCTTTGCCTTTCTGTTTCTAGGCCAAGACACACCCTAAGCCCTAATTGCGGGCATTGGTGTATAACAGGAACCGGTAGACTGTAATCGGGGTAGACCAGGATCTCTTCTCCAGTCAGGATATCTTCCAGCTGCTGGAAAGACTCTTCTTGTTCTTGCCCCCACCGGAATGGAGGACCTCTGATCTTGCCCTTCTTGAATTGTAATACTAGGAGATCTTGCATGGGCGCTGCTATCTTCGTGTAGCCCTTGATGAACCTCCTGTAGTACCCGACCAGGAATTGGCGTACCTCTCTGAAGGTAGTTGGTGCTGGCCAGTCCTTGATGACTGTGACCTTGTCCGAGTCTGGTACTACGCCTTCTACACTGACCACATGCCCAAGGTATTGGACTTTGGGTTTCAACAGGTGACACTTTGAAGACTTCAACTTCATGCCGTACTTGGATAATGATTCAAACACTTCACTAGGTGTTGCAGGTGGTCTTCATAGGTTTTGGAGTACACTATGACATCATCCAGGTATAGCAGTACGGTTTCAAAGTTTCTGTGGCCTAGGGAACACTCCATCAGCCTCTGGAATGTTCCTGGTGCGTTGCATAACCCGAATGGCAGTGCTGTTGAACTCACATAACTCCACCGGCATCATGAAGTCTGTCTTCTCACAGTCTTCTTCTGCAACGGAGACCTGCCAGTACCCACTAGTAAGATCCAAGGTTGAGAAGTAATTGGCAGACTTTCATGCAGCAAGTGACTCTTCTATACAGGGTAACGGGTATGCATCCTTGTGTGTTACTTATTGATTTGCCTATAATCTATGCACATCCTCATACTACCATCTTTCTTTTTAACCAGGACCAATGGTGCTGCCCAGGGGCTACAACTATCTCTGATAACCCCTGCATTCTTCATGTCCTGTAGCATTTCTCTTGCTTTCTGGTAGTGTGCTGGTGTGTAGGCCTTATCTTTCTTTAATGGGTGGATGGTTTCCTGTGGGTATGTGATGGTGTACCCCTTTTATCCTCCCAAAATCAAGTGGATACTTGCTAAAGACCTGTCATATTCTTGAACTACCCGATAAACTCTGTGTTTCTGGTGAGAAGGTGTGTTGTCAGTTCCTACATGGAGCTCCTGTCACCATTTCTCTAGCTGCTTCTTGGAGTTTTGAGGCTCATCTGACACTGACTGAGCTAGCGATTCAGCTTCATGTATAGAGTTGTTATCTACATGGTACAACTTAGCAACAGTGGAATACATTGGTAGCTTTATTTCGTCATCACCATAATTTAACATACGTACAGGTACCCTTCCTTTGCGTACATCAACCACCCCCTGGCTGTCAGGAGTGTAGGACTACTGTCAGACATCACGACTCTACTACTGCCTGGTAGTCCTACCCTCTGAGGCCTACTACTGCCCGACACCAGATCATCATTTCACTTCTTGGTGGCACTACAATAGGAATTGGGTCTGTTACACGTACGCTACCAATTTCACCACTTGATAGTGTTACCTGTTGCTGGTACACGAGGGCTCGGATCTCCTTCTGAAGAACCCTCCTCTCTCCTAGAGTAGCAGTATCTGCACTCTGTTGAAGCAAAAACAGCACTTCAATCAAACAATAAACCATTATATTTGTACCAAATATCACATGTGGATCCCTCTCATTAGGATTAGTCGCTCATTTGATTTATCCTCAACCACAATGAGTCCTTGATTCTTTAACTTCCCCCTCCACACCTTTATGGTTGCCTCCCAATGCCCCTCTATATTGACGGGCAACCCATTGGTAGCAATAATATTTAAGTCAGGGTTTGGAGGGTCAAGTTCGAGTTCAGACCAGAATCATTTGTAAAGGATACTCGGGATGGTGGTGACCTGGGATCCCGTGTCTACCAAAGCAGTGGTAGCAATGCCGTCTATGATGATGGACAGATACGGACGATCTCCCACATACTTGTGCAGCCAATTGTATGGGGTTGCGCCTGGGCGGGCTACTCCTGGGGTTGGGCCCCAGGAGTTGCTCGTTTAAAGGGCAGAACCGGTAGATGTGCCCTTCTTTGTGGCACTTGCGACAGATGGGTTGTCCGCTGGCACTGTAGCGATCCGTGGTCCTCCCTCAAAGCGGTGGTGTCCTCTTCCTCATCCATGGAACGTCTTCCGCACTGTCAGCGAGCTGTATCTTTGCTGGTGGCTGTGTCTCTGTCTTGGGTTGCCTAGCAACTCGGAGCTTGGCCATCTCTCTGCTCAGCTGGTGCACCTCGGAGCATAGGCTGTCAAACTGGTCAGGGATCACAGCCTGCATGCTGGTCTCTGCTCCAGGGGATAAGGAAGGTGTTTCTGGCAAAGAGGGGGTTTTAACGCATTGCGGCTTTGGGGCTAAGTCTGGCACTGCTGGGAGCTGCTGTCCCTTAATGGTTAGTTCTTTCAGGGTAGCAAACTCTGCATCAGGGTTTTGGAGAGCCCACCAGCGGGCTTGCTTGCTGTCATCCGGTAACTTGAGGCCCCTTACAAACTGTTCAATAAGCATCTCATTTTCATCATGTAGGCCATTTGGATCAACTTGTTTAAGGAGTCTCATCGCCCCCTGCAGACGTAAGGAGTAATCTAGGACACCTTTTTGTGCCCCCTGTTTGCACTCTGCTGCCAGCCTAGCCTCCAATAGTCCTCCTGAGTGAGGCTCTACCAGGCTCTTTCTAACCGTGCTTTGGGCTCAATAGGAGGGCTACTCTGCCTGCAGTCTGCATTCTCAGCCGTGTTTCTAGGACCCAGTATCACTGGTCCTCTCGTCCCTCACGCTCCTGGGGTGCTAGCTCCGGTTGAGCTTTCTCTCTGTGGCTCACACTGGCTCTCCAGATCCTGGGCTCCTTCTACCCCACTATTCCAGGACATGTGCTTCTTTCTGTATTGCTCAGCCTACCTCGGCCTACTGACTCCTTTCTCCTCCCCCTGCTCTATATCTAACCTCTGTCACCTGACCTACTTGCTGGTCCACCCACTGTCTCTAAACCCACCACCCCTTGCCCGCCTAGAGTTCCCGGGCTCCGGTTTGGGTGCTGCCCTCTACTGGTATGTGGGTTGTGTGGGCTGTAAGGGTGTTGGTGTGCAACTGTCGTTCCTACCTTCCTGGCTGCAGTTCCCTTTGTGGCCTCCTGATCGCAGGGGCGCCACAGTATCAGCCACTGAGGACTCTCAGATTTTAATGTGTTTCTACCTAGGACAGATTTGCATGTTGGTTTCCCTTCCTTATGCCAACCAGTACCCAGGACATGGCTATGTCCCACCATCCAATAGTAATATTCTGTGATTTACACAAACTGAAGCTCAAACCTAGTGAAGCACATCAGCCTTTTCTTCTAGTCCAGATTTTATTTGTTTTTGTTCTTCACTATGCACCTGCTAGAAAACTTAAAATTTGCAGATTTTATATCTTTACTGTGATTATGCAAATATACAGATGTTAATTTTATAGCACAGTATAAGTGCTCCATTCTATCTTCAGTACGTAAGCGAGAAAATCTATATCCCCTATGTGCATTTCATCATCTGCTGTAAAACATCCCAACCTGTTAGTATCCTGCACTCACTGGGCAGAGAGGGGTTTTGTTCGTGTAGTTGATTTTTTTCTTCGCTGAGGTTGGTTCTTCATCCAGGAGATTATCATTGTTAAAATGTGTGTTCTCACATCTGTTCCCTGATGCTATTTATTCCTCGGTGTTGCTAACCTGACTGCTTGGCTGCACAATGTGTTTTTAGTTAATCCTGTCGTCTAATCCATATGTCTGGAATTGTGCCCAAAATGATAGAACATCACATAAATACGCAGTGTTGTTTATAGGGATAAACCTCTGTAGATCGGTAAAATGGAAGTAAATCCACTGACAAGTCTGAAGTCAGTCAATCACACGTCAATAACCAACGTCGTGCAAGGGATTTACTCCCTGACATGGTGCAAGGCTGGACCCATGATAGAGAAGGAAGATGCGAGATACTGATGAACTGTTGAGTTTGTACCATGGGGTTCTTTAGGCTTGTCTCTGGTCTGCAGCATGTTATAAATTTAGTTTTATTGTTTTTGTTTTTATAGCTACTTTGTGTTATTATTACAGTCCTGGGACTCACAATGTAAACGTCTTATCACTATGTCTTTGGGGTGTGGGAGCAAGCTGAAGAACCTGGAGGAAACCCACGTAACACGGGGAGAACATACAAACTCCTTGCAGGTGTTGTCCTTAGAGTGATTTGAGACCAGGACCCCAGTGCTGCAAAGCAACTAACCACTGATCCATCATGCTGCCCTACATATAGTACAGTGCTGACCACTGAGCTCCCGTGCTGCCCTATATATAGTACAGTGCTGAGCACTGATCTGACTCACTATGGCCGGGACTCCGGGGGACAGGCGTTTGCTTCTTCCTCCTTGTCACGGGGTGCCGCACCTGTCGGTAGTGGGGCCCGGTGGTACAGATCAAAAAGAGAGACGTCGTTAGGTGAACAGATTAGGGGTTAATTTGTTTCGTGACGCCACCTATGAGAGTTCCGGTAACCGTACCGGCGCTGCAGGGCCTCCGGGGGATGGAATGCAGCAAGATGGAACGCTCCCCACAGGCTGAGCGGTGATCCCCGGAGCCAGGAGCTGCGCAAGATGTTCTGAGGCAGCTGCGGTTACCTTAGCATGCGGATAAACAGTTCATAAGAAGGCACGGGCACTGTAAGTCTCTGTAATGGGTTCTGTACTGTAACCAGTAGGCAGTACATGGTATACAGTTACGGGTAGTGGACCGGGTGGACTCAGCAATGACCAGTGTTTCTCAGAGATCCGCGGTGTTCCTCCATTCTAACTATTTGTGTTGCCGTTGTCGCCCAGGAATGCCAGATCGGGTACAAGGAGGCTGCTTGAATGCCCTATCCGGGGTATACGTTCCGGATGCTTTGGGGAGCCTTGGGTCCTTTGGTGGGTACACCGCTGGCTAGACGACTGTGTGTGGCGGTGGTGGGGTGCTCTTGTAAAGCGGTCCCTCCACTCCTCTGGTTTGCATAGCAGTGCTGAACAACTACTAGCTTCGGTACCAGCAAACCGGCTGTAGATGGGCACGGGTTGATTTTGGACCCGCATGTTGATGCCCGTTGATCGGTTGTTAAGGCACCGGGAATAATGTTGCTCAACCGGGGTGATGGCAGGGAGTTGGCCGGGGGAATTAGCCAGGGGGCCGCACGGAACTGTGCAACCCCTTCTCCTAGGTTGCAGAGCTGATGATCTTGCTTTCTTCTCCTACGTTGCCAAGTCAGTTCTCTCTTCTTCACACTACCCTACACTCCGCCCACCAGGACCTTATTGGCCCTCTATGCTAGGTGATGCATGTAGGGTATGGATCTCTGAGTTAACTGGATCATTGCTTAGTCAGAGAATATTGCTGCTGCTGTCTTGGCTGCAATACCCTCCTGTGACGCACTCATTGCGGGGTGCCACAGATCCACCATTCTGCCCTATACATAGTACAATGCTAACCACTGATCCACCGTTCTGCCCTATATATAGTACAGTGCTGACCACTGATCCACCATGCTGCCCTATATATAGTACAGTGCTGACCACTGAGCCACCATGTTGCCCTATATATAGTACAGTGCTAACCACTGAGCCACCATGCTGCCCTATATATAGTACAGTGCTGACCACTGAGCCACCGTGCTGCCCTATATATAGTACAGTGCTAACCACTGAGCCACCATGCTGCCTTATATATAGTACAGTGCTGACCACTGAACCACCGTGCTGCCCTATATATAGTACAGTGCTGACCACTGAGCCACTGTGCTGCCCTATATATAGTACAGTGCTAACCACAGCCACCATGCTGCCCTATATATAGTACAGTGCTGACCACTGAGCCACCATTGCTGCCCTATATATAGTACAGTGCTGACCACTGAGCCACCGTGCTGCCCTATATATAGTACAGTGCTAACCACTATTTCTGAACCTTCCATTCCCGTTTCCAACACTTCCAACATTGATTCCATGGTGCTGTTTAATAGAAGAGTTACCGTACATACAAATACAGATATAAATTACAATAAATAACAATGACGGACTGGTACAAAGGGAAGAGGGCCAGGTCCTCACACTTACATTCTATAGGATAATGGGGAGGAAGACAGTGAGTTGGGGGGTTAATGCAACAGCACGGGGAGAGTGGGTGAGACATCAACTCCTGTGGTGGTGAGATGGCAGCTCCTGTGGTGGTGTAGGGGCAGCACCGAAGGTGGAGAGGTGGCAGCTCTGGAGGTGTTGAGACATCATCTCCAGTGGTGGTGAGGGGAAAACTCTGGACATGGCTAGGTGACAGCTCTGGTGGTGGTGAGGAGCAGTTCCAGACAAGGTTAGGTGGCAGCTCCAGTAGTGGTAAGGCAACAACTCCAGATATGGTTAGGCAGCAGCTCCGACGGTGGTGAGGGGGCAGCTCCGGTTGTGGTGAGGAGGCAGCTCCAGACATGGTTAGGTGTCAGTTCCAGTGGTGGTGAGGGGACAGCTTCAGTAGTGGGGGGCAGCAACTACGGACATGGTTAGGTTGTAGCTCTGGTGGTGGTCAGATGGCAGTATGGTTATTGGACACTGTAAATTTTCTTGAAGAAATGGGTTTTCAATTTCCATCTGTAAGTTCTGAATGTGGCAGATAATTGGCCATCTTAGGGCAGAGAATTTCAGAGACCGGGGGATCCTGGTGAGAGGTCTTGGAGGCAATTGGGTGAGGAACATATGAGTGTGGAGGAGAGAAGGAGGACTTTGAAGGACTGAAGATTATGTGTTGGAGCATATCAGGAGATTAGTTTGGAGATGTACGGAGAAGACAGATTATAGACGGCTTTGTAGGTCAGGGTTAGTTGTTTGAACTGGAAGCGTTGGGGAATGAGGAGCCAATGAGGGGACTTGCAGAGAGGAGAAGTGGAGGAGCAGAAGGAGAGAGGTAGCAGAGTTAAGGGCAGACTGGAGAGGTGCGAAAACCTTAGCAGTGAGGCCACAGAGAAGTATGTTGCAGTAGTTGAGGTGGGAGATGATGAGGGCAGCACTAACATTTTAGTATATATGTTAAATAAGACATTTCAATACAATAGTGTGCTTTGAGACATATTGCTCTGTAACCTGCGGATTACCTCAACCCCTTTTTATACTTGATATTAACAGTGATCTTTATCATCAGAAAATGACCAAGAGTTCTGTTCAAAATAATATTAAGGTACCTTTTCACGCAGCAACTTTTCTAGGAATTTCACTGGCAACTTACTGGTTGCAGTGAAATCATGGAGACATTGCTCCATTTGTACACAGCCACAAGATAGAACAATGTGTCCATGATTTCACTGCAACCAGTAAGTTGCCAGTGAAATGCTTAGAAAAGTTGCCGCGTGTAAAGGTACCCTTAGGGCCACGTCACACACCAACTTATCTGTCCAACTTCTTAACAACTTACTTGTTGCAGTGAAATCATGGACACATTGCTCCATTTGTACACAGCCACAAAATGGAACAATGTATTCATGATTTCACTGCAACCAGTAAGTTGTTCAGAAGTTGGACAGATAAGTTGGTGTGTGTAAAGTGGCCCTTAGACCCAACGCATGTTTTTTGAACACACTAAGGGCCACTTTACACACACCAACTTCTGTGTCCAACTTCTGAACAGATCTCTGGTTGCAGTGAAATCATGGACACATTGCTCCATTTTGTGGCTGTGTACAAATGGAACAATGTGTCCATGATTTCACTGCAACCAGAGATCTGTTCAGAAGTTGGTTACAGATATCTGTGTGTGTAGAGCGGCCCTAAAATCTTTACAGTAGTTTTCATTTCCATGCATTGGGAGCATGCACACTGTTTTCTAAATCAAAACATGAGGAGAAATGTATATAATTTTTACCTACTTTACAGAAAATAAAAAATAAATAGTGGCCTGTTTAAAAAAAGTAGCAGTGTCTGCATTTGTCTTTACAAGCTCAAAATGTGTGCTCTTTTTATTTTTAAGGAAGTTGCATTCCTGTGAATCACTAACCTAGTATTTAGTTGTATATCCACAGTTTTTTTTTTTAGAATTGATTCACTTCTATGTTGCATAGAGTCAACCAACCTCTGGTGCCTGTCAGCTGTTATTCCAGCCCAGGATGCTTTGACTATATCCCACAATTTATTTGCATTCATTGGCTTTTGATGTCACTCCACAAGTGTTCTATCTTATTAACCCTTTCACGACCTTTGATGTATAGTAACGTCATAGGTTGCCTCCCTCTTTTTGATGTGAGCTCCCGTGCTGAGCTTGCATCATACCCCAAACATGTCAGCTGATTTGATCAGCTGACATGTGTTGCTATGAGCACCGATTGGATCAGCGGTCAGGGACTTTGCGGGGACTTGTTGCTAATAGATTAGCTTCACACAGGCATCTTATAACTGTCACAGTACTCTCAGGTAACTTGAAACTGTCTTTGATCATCCTGGAGCTGATCGTTGGTTGAGCTTTTGCCATTCTCGCTAATCTTCCATCCTTTTGAATGGTAGTCTTACGTTTTCTTCCATGTCTCTCTGGTTTTGCTTTCCATTTTAAAGCATTGGAGATCATTTCAGCCTATCATTGTCTGCACTTCTCTGTTTTACCCTCTTCAGTTAACGTTTTAATCAAAGTACTCTGTTCTTCTGAACAATCTCTCAAACAAACCATATTTCTCAGGCTTTCAAGGAGAAATGCATGTACAACATGTGCTGGCTTCACTCCTAAATAAGGGTCACATTTCTTCACAGAATGATTGACCTCACTAATTGAACTCCACACTGCTATATTTTGCTATTATTTTATTACTCCCTTTCAATTACTTATTCAGATACACAGACTCAAAAACAAGGGGATCATGAATGCTCTGTTGGTTTTCTAAGGCTGGCTTCGCACTATGCTTTATTCCTGTTCGTTTGGATCCTATTTTTTGCAGAATCCAAACGAACAGGAACGGACAGCACCTGATCGGCACCTTCAGATGCAATTTCTGTGTCCGGACCGGTATCTAGACACAGAAAGAGCTGCGGGGAGCCGAGCCGCTGTCAGCGCTGTGTGACAGGTGCTGTCAGCGCTGTCTAATATCATTTTAGCAGTGTATATCTATATACACTGCTAAAATGATATTAAATAAAGGGATAATTATAAATAAAAAATCATACTTCGACATCTCGGTGTCCCACGCTGAATCTCCTATAAAAAGGGAAATGGAGCGCACATAGAGTAATTTCCTTTTGTACAATTATCCTCAGTGCCCCCCTTTAGTGGAAGGACTCACCTGATTTGGTTGTGCAAGTCACAACCAACTAACTCCGCTCTCTGTTATGGTCGCAGCAGGTGCCCAGCAAAAGTAAGGATCCAAAGGGTTAACAGAAAGTGCTGGGTTTCATAGATCCACCGCGCTGACCTCCAGTGAAGACAAACAGAGTGATGTATAAAACTCTGTTTAATGGGCAATTTGCCTACCGGTTTCGTGATTTCAGTTATTCAGGATGCCCTGATGAAGTGATAACTGAAATCACGAAACCGGTAGGCAAATTGCCCATTAAACAGAGTTTTATACATCAATCTGTTTGTCTTCACTGGAGGTCAGCGCGGTGGATCTATGAAACCCAGCACTTTCTGTTAACCCTTTGGACGCTGAATCTCCTGGCATTTGAGAACCTAGCATGATGTCAGTGGGAGGGGCGGGGCAAACCGGTCACATGACCACATCAGCACCAATTAAAACCCACGCTGATGTGGTCATGTGATTGGGTTGCCCCGCCCTCCCAGTGACATCATGCCAGATCCTTAAATGGCCAGGAGATTCAGCGTGGGACACTCGTTGTCGCTGGAGGGTAAGTATTTATGATTTTTTATTTTTAACCATCCTGCTAAACACTGCTAAAGTGATATTAGACACATTTACCATGGGTACAGAGCAGCGCACCCGTTCTGCGTATGCTCTGTGCCCTGGCAGTGGATCTGGGAAACGATTCTGTTGTTTCCCGGATCCGGTGCCATAGGCTGTTATGGATGCCCCCACACCTTTCGGGTGAGGCTGTCATCTTAATTGTCTGCTGCCAAATTGGAAGCTTTGTCTGAGTGCGTGCACGTCACCGAAAAGAACCACGCTGACACACTTGTCAATGTAGAGCTTAATGACAAAGACCTTTATTAAGGGAGGGGTTAGCAGTTTTATACTCTTATCATTAAAGGGGCATTTCTTAAGGGTGGTTCTAGGTAATTGCATCATATTATGCTGAATATACATTTTATTCTGAAAAAAACATTCAATTATATTCTGTGTGTTAGTTAGTTTAAACTAGCCTTGAAGTGTACATTCAGTCCGAAGACATTCTGATAAGAACTTCTGTACGGCTACCTCTAACTCAAAACATTTATATAAAATCTGAGACAGAGAAAATTCTAGAGGAAAGAGCAAGGATTCACATAACCATGTTTTTGGAAGGTTTCTGAATGGCTTCAATTATTCAAATAGATTATTAACTATTTATTGCCATAAAAAGGTCCCCATGTTAAGTGTGTCGGACCAGACAGGATTCGTTTCTGTCCTGTTTTGTCACCGGAGCCCAAAAACGCTGCAGGCATCGTTTTTGGGATCGGTGAAAAACAGGACAAAAACGAATCCTGTACCGGATTCACAAAACCAGATGGCCAAATAGGGCCAATCCGGTGCCATAGGAATACATGGGGGCCAAAAATGATCCTGTTCTGTTCGTTTAAAAAATGAACAGAACAGGATAGTAAAAAACATAGTGTGAAGCCAGCCTAAGAATCTACTGCACCAACTGGTAAATAGTTTGACAAGTGGTAATTAGTGATGAGCAAGGAGTGAAATATTCGGGTTCAGATATCTCTAACCAAACATTTTGAACTGTTTCATTACTCGTTACAAATTTTACAGAAGTCAACGGTGAAGTCACCCTGATCCGAATACTGAAACATTTCAAAGTATTCGGTTAGAGGTATCTGAACCCGAAGATCTTACTACTCGCTCATCACCAGTGGTAATATAATGTATACTAAAAACAGTGAGTTATCTGGTTAGTCATATTGGACTGTTATTATTTTGAACACTACTCTATTGTTTTTTTGTGTTCCCATGTGATTTAAAAAACATAATTGCCAAATATAAAAAATTAAAGAAAACTAGAAATCTTGCAATTTTCACACTGGACTAACTTCCTGTTTTATCAATAAATAACACATGTATCTAGACACTATGGTTAGAGCTTGACCCAGTCTTTTTAGTGAAGCATCTAATGAGTGTGTGCAAAGGTCATTGTGAAGGAAGGGGGAGATATGATATCTGTAACTGTGATTGGTGTATTCTGTGTTATCAGCTGTGTATAGAGGGGTTACCTATCATTACAATCCTGACTCTGATGCAGTGGCGGACCTGGAGCCGTGTGGGCCCTGGTGCAGCTGGTTCAGTCGCAGGTGAGGAGCGGGGAGGGTGGTGGGTGGCCGTGGTGCTAGTGAGGAGGGAGCGGGGGTGGTGAGTCACTCTGCAATCTGAGGTGAGGAGCAGGGGAAGTTCTGGTGGGATCAGCCGCGGGAGACAGGCAGCTTCCCACGGCAGCGCGTCAGTCCTCTAATCTAACACACCACCGCGGCCTCCGGGCCCCCCTGCATGGAGGTGGAGGGGGTCCCCTAGCCGGTCGGGGCCCTGGTGCAGCTGAACCAGCTGCACCACGGTAGGTCCGCCCCTGCTCTGATGATAAGGAGTTTGCTGTAAACTCTTCCTAAAAGAACTAAGGCCAGCTTCACACCACGCTTTTTCGGGTCTGGGGCTGTCCGCTGTGAACCGAATAGCCTTGGATTCAAATTTGTCCCCCATGGATCTCTATGGTGCCAGATTGGCCTTATTTGGCCTTCGGTTTGGGGCTTTTACAGGAGGATATGATTTTGTCCGATTTTTGCCTTGGACACAAAACCGGAGTCTGCAGCATTTTTTGTGTCCGATGCAAAAATTGGACAAAACCGGATCCTCCCTGATCCAGCGCCCATAGCAAGGGAGTCTTTGGGCGCCGGATCGCACCGGATCCAGCAGAAAATCATGCCGGTTCCTGAACGCCTGGTGCTGAGATTTCAGCATCTGGAGAGCTCCACAGCTGAAATTTCAGTACCTGCAGCCGCGGTGCTGAAATTTCAGCACTGGACAGCCGCACAAACAAAGTTGACAAAAAGCAACCTTGGTTCTGCTTGTCTGGGGCTATCAGGCTCTGTCCGGTGCATCCTGCAAAGTACCAGACAGAACCTGACAGTCAAAAAACGTGGTATGAAGCCGGCCTAAGTCTAAAAAAGCCCCAGCAGCCAGTGTGAAAACTGCAAGATTTCAAGTTTTTATCTTTTATTTTTTGTTTTACTAAAGATCATGTTTTTATTAAAAAAAATTGCCTTTTTTAAATAGATGTAAACACAATTCTGATTAGTACAATAATTCTTTTTCTGATGATTGCTGCCCTTTAACATTTCACTGCTATGATTTCCTCCATGTTTCGTCAGCATGTCAGAATATGGTGAAAGGAGTTTATGCCTTAGGCATTGTATTTTTCCATCATGTTTATACTGTGTATGGGATTATGTATATCTAGAAGTGAGGTTAGTTGGCACTGAACCGAACTGCGCCCCATCTGTTTCATTAGCTGCACTCCAGCTTATAAGACATGATGTGGGTTCAGAAACGTGTGCATCTGCTCACAGCGACGTCTTCCATGTATCTAGTGATGAAAAAGCCATAACTCTGAGCCGAATGCTGTGTTTACACATCAGAAGGAACATTTTGACTTCAGTCATTTTCTTGTTGCGGAGTTTGGCAGCAATTTCCATCAGTAGCTTTCCTTATTACCAGTTATATCACTGCAAAGTTATTTTAAATTCACCATATTCAATAATTACCGCTGTGCTGTTTATATGGATGCCTATAATAAAGCAGACTGCAACAAATAGGATATGCATTGAATATTATATCTAAATATGTTAATGTGGCTGAGACAATTCCCTAACATAAAGTTTACTGTTGGAATTGCTACTGTTCCTAAACTCTATGATCCCACAATGCATTGCTGCTCGTCAGGGAATTGCCAATAAGTCAATCCATGAGCAAACATCTGATTGCAGCCCATTGATTGAAGGGTTTTAGGCAGCTTTGTGCTTCATGTTGTTGGACCAGGGGTTAAAGATGATATTGCAAGTGACGATGACATTGCATGCTAACAATCACCTTCGGCGGGTCATACGATTTATCCTGTATAGTAGTCACTGCTGAGACGTACAATGTTTTTCAGATTATAAAACACACTTTTTTTTTCCAAAACATTGGGGGGGAAAATGGGGGTTTGTCTAATCAGTTATATCTTACCGGTGGTGGCGGTGGAATGGGGGCACAGGAGGTAGCACAGTGGGGCAATGCTGCGGACTCGAGGCTGGGAGGATGGGGTTTTTCTGACAGCAGTTCAGTGGGGCAATGTTGCAGGGGTGTCCCGGCGGTGCACGGCCAGCGTCATTCATTTCCCAGCAGTAGACACTATGGACTAAAGAAACATGGCTGCAGAGGCAGCGTACTCACAAATTGAGATCTCGAACAGCTGAGATCTCAGTCGGCACATACGCCGTCTCCACAGCCGCTTTTCTGAACTTCATCACATCAGAAGCGGCACACGCACAGATTGAGATCTCGACTGTTTGAGATCTTAAGTGGCGCATGCAGTGCCTACGTAGCCATTTTTCTTTAGTCCATCACATCTACTGCTGGGAAATCAATGGCACCTACCGTCTGCTACTGGGACACCACCGCAGCATCTCGATGCAAAATATGTAAAAGGATCCTGCATCTATAGTGAGCACTTATAATGTTGTTTCTCTCTTATTTAGCAGTTGAATCTTAAGGCCCAGTAAGGCTGCCTTCACACTGCGGTCAAGTCAGATCCGGGGTTGTCAAGGGTGACAACCCCGGACCGGATTTTGGCCCTATAGTACACTATGGGACCGGATGGAGCCAGATGGCAGCTATCTGCCATCCGGCTTCCATCTCTCCGGAAGAATCTGGGAGAAGTCGGATTTTTCTCACGGACATAAAAACGTTGCTTGCCCCAGATCCTGAAAATGAGAACGCTACGGGTCGCAGAACATGGCGCAAAAAGTCAGTTTTTTTTTCTTCAAACTTCTGAATTTTTTTTCACCACCTAGATACCAGTAAAGCTATACATGTTGGGTGTCTACGAACTCGTACCGACCCAAGGCATCAACCTATCACGTCGATTTTACCATATAGTGAACATGGCGACTAAGGTCCCTTTCACATCAGCGTTTTACGCTGATCGCAGCAGATACGGCGGATTTAGCACATATACCGTCTAACCGTCACACTTGTGGTTCACCTGCAGCAAGCGCTCGCGGCAGATGCAGCAAGTGCGGTATAGTTGCGGTGCTTACCGCATTTTTTTTGCGGCCGCAACTGCTGCAAGTGCCGAAACCGCAACTATACTGCACTTGACGCAAGCCCCATAGACATTGCATGGGGCTTGCTGCAGGTGAATCGCAAGTGTGACGGTTAGGCGGCAGATGCGGCAAATCCGCCGCATCTGCCGCGATCAGTGTAAGACAAACAATGTATTCATGATTTCACTGCAACCAGCAAATTGCAAGTGAAATTGCATGCAATGTTGCGACGTGTAACGGTACCCTAAGTTGCGTAAATTGACCTGCAGTGCGAATTTCACATTTGTAACATGTTAGTTACTCGTGCGCGTATACTGAGTTTTCTGGGCAAATTTTTAATATAGACTTGCATTAGATGCAGGAAATCCACAGGTAAAAAAATGCATGTTATCCACACCTAAAATGTCAATAAAGTTTTGTCAAAGCCAAGTACCAGAACGTTTCAAAAACAAAGTAGTTTTATTTATAGCATAAAAAAGGAGTAGGAAATCCGATACCACAAACGATAAATCCTTTATTCTTGGGCTAAAATCACATAGTCAGGAAGACCCTGGACGCATTTCGGGGAACACGTCCCCTAAATCGTCATTTCTGATGATTAAGGGGACATGTTCCCCGAAACGCGTCCAGGGTCTTCCTGACTATGTGATTTTATCCCAAGAATAAAGGATTTATCGTTTGTGGCATCGGATTTCCTACTCCTTTTTTCTACTATGTGAATGGATACTAACCATTATCCGATAGCCTGGGAGTCTAGCGAGTATCAGGCAGTGGCAGATTTTTTTCTTTCCTTTTTATTTATAGCATGACAAACCAAGTAGAGACAAAAAAATGCACTGTCAATAATGCGATTTATACGTATGTTAAAAATGCAGCAGTAACGGCCAGCCCTTTCATGTCGTCACAGCCTGGTGCACGGGCTCGCATGCCCGTGCACACGTCATCGGCTACAGCCGGGTAGCGAGCGCGCGCTCTGACTTCCTGCGCTCAGCTGTGGAAGTCAGAGCGCGCGCTCGCTACCCGGCTGTAGCTGATGACGTGTGCACGGGCATGAGATCCCGTGCACCAGGCTGTGACGACATGAAAGGGCTGGCCGTTACTGCTGCGAGGGGACACAGGATGATGAGTGGCAGCTGCAACCCGGCTTTAGCCCCATGTAAGTAACGCCCCACCGTCCCTTCGGTAGAAACTTTATAAAGCATTATCTTTACTTTTAAAAAGCAGTTTTTTTAGCAAAAAACATTGCAGCACATGTATGTGCTGGGTGTAGGGAGCCATATTAATAGTCCAGGGGGGTCATTGGGGGTGGTTGGTTCCCTTGAAGTATCATACATGGGAGTATAGTCAGGGAAAAAAGCAGCAGCATACCAGTTAAAGCAGAGGAAGATGAGGAGATGGGGTTCTGGGGTACAGTGCGTATTCTGGTTTAAAGGATAGATCAGATGTACCAGTTAAAGCAGAGGAAGACGAGGAGATGTACCAGGATAAGGGGCATGTACAATGATGAGGGACATATACACCAGGATGGGGATTGGGATTATATACACAAAGGATGGGGAACATATAAAGTGATTGTAAAATGGACACTGGCATAAGATGAACCTCATTTAACATGAAAAAAATTATTTTTACCTTCTCCTTTTTACCTTTTACCTTTTTACCTTGGGGTGCGTCTTATACTCCTGTGATTCTTATAAAGCGAAAAATATAGTAGCTAACTTTTCATAAAAGGTGCAGAAATTCTGCAACATCACAAACTCACCAAAAGCTCATGGTGGAAACTAAGGTTTAATGCACAACGCCTGTTTTTATCACATTTTTGATGCGTTTTTGAGTGCTCTTTGTCACAAATAGCAAACAAATCCTTATGCCAAAAACATCAATGAGAATCCTGACATCTTGTGCATATGTTGCTTATTTTAACCCTTGGTGCACAAATAAATCTGTAGCTTGGCAATTCATTCAGTGTTTTTCCACCCCAGAATACATGAAAAATGTCTGGAGAAAAAAACAAATCAAAAACATGCAAAAATGTTAATTTTGTTCTGACAAGTGCAACCAAATACTCAAAGTGCGCACAAAGCCTAAATGTCCCAGAAAAAGTGTCTAAAGTTTCAGACTGAAAAATTACTTTTCAAAGAGTTTAGAAACTTTTGTAACTACCGTACTTTAGTCGAATAGGCACCTGAACTGCGGGGGGCACAGGCCAACCAATTACATAGTGCCGCTCATCTTAAATATCTCCCAAAATATTTAGAAGAAAAAAATGGATTTTTCGAAAATACACCTAGATAGACTTATTTAGATTAAAGGTCATGAGGTTATAATATTCAGCCGAATTATTGGTCCGTCTGTCAAAATTACCTACCAGTAAAATATCCTAGCTCTATCTTGTTACATTGTTTTCAAGAGAAATCATTATAGCACAATCTAATTAGAGCAGATCAGAGATGACAGAAATGTAAGGATCGAAAAGTAAGGTCACCGGTGAGGTCCCATTAATCAGCATCATATTCCTGTTATGGATGTATGAAATACCAGAGTTATGGTATCTAACACCGAATAAAAGAGAAAAAACTCTTTTGAAAAAAAAATTTAGATTAAAAAACCAACAAAATAGTGCTGAAGAGAAAAATATAATGAACACGATGTGTTATTTTTCAGCATCTACAGTGGTGTGAAAAAGTGCTTGCCCCTTCCCGATTTCTTATTCTTTTGCATGTTTGTCACACTTAAATGTTTCAGTTCACCAAATAAAGGTAAATATTAGACAAAGATAACACAAGTAAACACAAGATGCAGTTTATAAATGAAGGTCTATTGTTAAGGGAAAAAGAAATCCAAACCTACAGGGCCCTGTGTGAGAAAGTGATTGCCCCCACTAAAACATATATTAACTGTGGTTTATTACATCTTTGGGAAGCTGAGTTTACGCCGAGGCCTGATTACTACAAGACCTCTTCTCAATCAAGAAATCACATAAATAAGACCTGCCTGACAAAGTGAAGTAGACCAAAAGATCCACAAAAGTTAGACATCATGCCGCTATCCAAAGAAATTCATGAACAAATGAGAAACAACGTAATTATGTTTTATCAGTATAGAAAAGGTTATAAAGCCATTTCTAAAGCTTGGGAACTCCAGTGAACCGTAGTGAGAGTCATTATCCAGAAATGGCGAAAACATGGAACAGTGGTGAACCCAGGGGTGAATCAAGCCTCTCTGCTGCCTGACACAAACCTCCTTTCAAACACAAGGATGTCAGCACCATCACATGCACATACAAGATCTACACAGAACAAGCAGCACTAATGGCAATGAAAGGCTTGGCACAAGCATACTGACACACAGTAATGGCTGCAATGTGGTGGTCCTGTAGGCAGACACAGTACTGAATCCTCATAGCATAAACACGGGAGGCAGCACTAGTTGCCAACCTATTATCTCTGTCACACGCCAAACAAAACTCTGGGTAGCTCCAATGTGGCCGCTGCCTGGCACTAACTAGTCAGACATGTCCACCATGCAGCACCATCCACACAACACATGCAGTCTGAGCATCAACAAGCCAGTAAAATGGTGCATCTTCGCCAACAGACCACACATCCTTCACCTGAAACGCTTAGCCAATCACAAGTGCTGCGCACAGGGCTGTCCAGATCTCATAGCAGGGGCCTTCCAATTGGGTTGAGTAATGGATGTGGGAGCGGAAAGGGAGGTGAGCACCACCGACCAACTGCCACTTGGGAGAAACATGGCTGGATGCCTGTATGTATTGAGGAGCGGCACTGGACGTGGTGTGTAAGTTATGGCCAATCAGTCCTGCAGCAGAGGGACAATGCATCCTGCACCAGGGGCATATAAAGAAATCACGGAGCCCCATAGAATAATTTCTAATTGCGCCCCCCCCCGAAGCAAAAAAAAATTTGGCTGGGTCACATAGGTACATAACTCACAACTTTGCAGCCATTACAAAATAATTGTCCTCCTCTTGAAGCCCCGAAATTCCTCTTTCATTCTCTAATTACCCACATAAAGTATAATTTTAACAAAGTGTCCCCCAGACACTGTATGTTACCCCCACAGTGAATTCCTTCACATGACCAAATAGTATAATGCACCCTCTATAGTCCTCCATATATTCTAATGCACCCCATAGTCTTCCATATAGTATAAGGCACCCACATAAACCTCTATATACAGTGCCTACAAGTAGTATTCAACCCCCTGCAGATTTAGGTGGTTGACACATGCGGAATTAACTTGGCATTGTGACATTTGGACTGTAGATCAGCCTGGAAGTGGGAAATGCACTGCAGCCAAAAAGATTTTTTTATTTATTTATTTATTTTAAAGCGTTAAAAGTTAATTCAGAGGGTCATTTATTATTCAACCCCTCAAACCACCAGCATTCTGTTTGGTCCCCTAAAGTATTAAGAAGTAGTTCAGGCACAAAGAACAATGAGCTTCACATGTGTGGATTAATTATCTCTTTTGCCAGCCTTTTCTGACTATTTAAGACCCTCCCCAAACTTGTGAACAGCACTCATACATGGTCAACATGGGAAAGACAAAGGAGCATTCCAAGGCCATCAGAGACAAGATCGTGGAGGGTCACAAGGCTGGCAAGGGGTACAAAACCCTTTCCAAGGAGTTGGGCCTACCTGTCTCCACTGTTGGGAGCATCATCCGGAAGTGGAAGGCTTATGAAACTACTGTTAGCCTTCCACGGCCTGGACAGCCTTTGAAAGTTTCCTCCCATGCCGAGGCCAGGCTTGTCCGAAGAGTCAAGGCTAACCCAAGGACAACAAGGAAGGAGCTCCGGGAAGATCTCATGGCAGTGGGGACATTGGTTTCAGTCAATACCATAAGTAACGTACTCCACCGCAATGGTCTCCGTTCCAGACGAGCCCGTAAGGTACCTTTACTTTCAAAGCGTCATGTCAAGGCTCGTCTACAGTTTGCTCATGATCACTTGGAGGACTCTGAGACAGACTGGTTCAAGGTTCTATGGTCTGATGAGACCAAGATCGAGATCTTTGGTGCCAATCACACACGTGACGTTTGGAGACTGGATGGCACTGCATACGACCCCAAGAATACCATCCCTACAGTCAAGCATGGTGGTGGCAGCATCATGCTGTGGGGCTTTTTCTCAGCCAAGGGGCCTGGCCATCTGGTCCGCATCCATGGGAAGATGGATAGCACGGCCTACCTGGAGATTTTGGCCAAGAACCTCTGCTCCTCCATCAAGGATCTTAAGATGGGTCGTAATTTCATCTTCCAACAAGACAACGACCCAAAGCACACAGCCAAGAAAACCAAGGCCTGGTTCAAGAGGGAAAAAATCAAGGTGATGGAGTGGCCTAGTCAGTCTCCTGACCTTAACCCAATTGAAAACTTGTGGAAGGAGCTCAAGATTAAAGTCCACATGAGACACCCAAAGAACCTAGATAACTTGGAGAAGATCTGCATGGAGGAGTGGGCCAAGATAACTCCAGAGACCTGTGCCGGCCTGATCAGGTCTTATAAAAGACGATTATTAGCTGCAATTGCAAACAAGGGTTATTCCACAAAATATTAAACCTAGGGGTTGAATAATAATTGACCCTCACTTTTATGTTTAAAATGTATTAAAATTCAACTGAGCAACATAACTTTTTGGTTTGTAAGATTTATGCTTCTGTTAATAAATCCTACTCTCGTTTGCAGTTTGAAGGCTCTAACTTATTTGCATCTTATCAAACCACCTAAATCTGCAGGGGGTTGAATACTACTTTTAGGCACTGTATTACAGTGCACCCCATAATCCTCTATATAATACACAGCACAAGGCACCCCCATAGTCCTCAATATAGTATATTGCACACCCAAAGTCCACCATATATTATAATGCTCCATCTATAGCCCTCTATATACTATAAAGCACTCCCCATAGTTCTCCAGATAGTATAATGCTATCCCATTGTGCTCCATATAGTATTATACATCCCCATATACTATACAGCACCCACATATACTAAACAGCACCACATATACTATACAGAACCCCCAAATACTATATAGTCACCACCCCCATATATAATAGTCAGCACACTCATATACAATAGTCAGCACCCACATATACTATACAGCACCCCCCATACACAATACTGCACCCTCTATATCCTATACAGTCAGCACCCCCCATATGCTATACAGTCAGCATCCCAGTATACTATACAGTTACTACTCACCATATACAATAGCCAGCACCTTCTATATACTATACAGTACCCCCATATATAATAGTCAGCACCCCCATATATAATATACAACCATCCCCCATACGCACTCCCACATTCCCCCATACTTCTCCTATATTATAATGCATATTACATTGTCACTGATTGAAAAAAAAAAAATGGATACTTAAATTCAAATTCAAAGAAGCTTTATTGGCAGGACTAAATACACATCCGTTTTGCCAAAGCAAGTGTACAAAAGGGAATAGGGATAGGGCCTGTAGGGACGTTGGGTAGTGCTGTAGGAAAGGTGGATGGGTGCACATCAAAGGTGGGGGCTGTAGGAGCAATGGGTGGGGACAGATCCAGGTTTGGGGCTATAAGAACAATGGATTGGGCAGTGTTCGGAACGAATGACTCAGGAGTACATTCAGATTCCGTAGAAGTCCTTGGTAACTGTACTGACCGCAATCCCTGACTATACACTGCAAATAGAAGTAGCCGTGGGATGTAGCTAACCAAACCTAGACACCTCTGCACAGCCGGAGAACTAACTGCTCCAAGAGATGGATGTAGGAAAAGCTATCTTGCCTCAGAGCAGAACCCCAAAAGAATATGTCGAGCCCACTGGGACGAGGGTACTCGGTACCGGACCGTGTCTGCTACAGGGGAAGTCACGGGTGGTCCTGGTCCCGACCGTGTCCCGGGCCCTGGCAAATAAAAGGGTGTATTCACAGGGAGAATAGTCTATTGTGACGCCACCCACTATACGCGGCCAGTAAGGGGGCCGCCGCTGCTGCAGAATCTCCGGGGATGATGTAGTGGCAGCGTAGATGGTATAGTTCCAGTGGGTAGAACTGTATTCCCCGGGGCAGTGATGGTATAGTCTATAATGGATATGGATAGTGGAGACGGGGTTAAAGAACACACACTCACGTTTTGTAGTAAAAGGTGCAATTCTCCTTCTCTCCTGATGCTGCAGCTTCTTCCAATCTGTGTGCAGAGCTGACAGGCTTGTAGCTCTCCAGGTGGGATCTCTCTGCTGCTGGATGTAGGGCAAAGGTTGCAATCAATACACAGACTCACAGTTTTGCTGTTTTCCAAAACTTTACTGCAGATGTTGTTGCAGATTATAGTCCACGGAGTCTGTACTGGGGCTAGGCTTTCCTCCCACCCTGTCCGGGTCATCATCTTCCTCGTGCTGCGCTGTGTGTGTGTGTGTCCTGGGCTGCTGCTTCTAGCTGAGCTGCTGGGACTTCTCACTCTTTCTCTGTGTTCTGCTGGTACCACTTGGCTAGGCAACTTGAGTCCTCTGTGCTGTGCTGACCCCGCCGTGTTGCTTTGCACTGGTACTGTGGGCATCTAGAAACCCCACTGCTCCTGGATTCACTGTGCTGTGTGTCAGTCACAGTACCGGATCCGGTGTCTGTTCTGTGCGCTTCTCTGGGGCAAGTAATGGTTGCTCTCAAGCTCCCAGAAGTGTTCGTCTGTTCTTAGTTCTCCTTTCTTCAGACCCTCACTAGGCCTGCACTGAGCTAACTCTGCTCTAAACTGTGCTCTTCACAGCACTGATCCGTGCGGAACTTCTCTGCACTGTTCTCCTGAGCTGTTCTGAGCTACTTCCTCATGAGCTGGAGTATTTAAGAGAGCAGGTTGTGCTCCCCCTCCTGGCCCAGAGGTGCTAGTGTTTGTCAGTGTGTAGTGGGGAGGGAACCCATGTGATGTTATTGTGGCACATTAACCCATGGGGTGCCACAAATAGCAAGCTCCCCCACAGATATTAACTGTGAAACAAGAGACGGAAAAACAAACACAGGCAGAGTATAAGACTTAGCAAAAGAGGCCACACTAGCTATATAGGAAAGACAGGATAGAATACTATTGCGGTCAGTATAAAACACTATCAAAAACCACCAACAGCAGTTATTACAAAAATTATCCTGAATCACTAAGACTCGGCAAACTCTATCAGCAGACTTCTATGAATCAAATGCCAGCAGAACTGGAAATAACAGATAATAGTGAATGGTAAAATTCTTAGGAAGAAAACTTCCTATCTGAGAGCAGATAAACAAATATACAAACTAAATAGCAAACCCACAGCTCAGAATAAGACAAAACATAAGCAGAACCTTAAGCACACAAAAGTGTGCCACAAAACATCAAAAAACCATTCACTTATCTTGCAAAGATCTCCACAGAGTAGAAGAAACCAGAGAGATGTGAACTCCTCCAGGAACAAAAGACAACTGGCAAGGAATGATCCACTTCCAACCAAAATATGCTCCAAGAAGTAGATTGCCAATTCCCCTCAACAGTGAAGCCCACAAAGTCAGCTGCATCACCAGCAACAACCACCGGAGGGAGCTCTAAGGAATTCACATCAGGGCAGATCCAGGGTGAGGGCTCTAAGAACAATGGATGCTGCAGATCCAGGGGGGCTATGGAAGTCTATGATACTCACCTCTCTCCTTGATCCTCGCTGCCTCTCCTTGATCCTCACTGCCTAGGACTCCCCAGTGTGCGACTCTGCACAGCGGGACGCTCAGTGGTGATATCAATGCTCTCCGTCATGCAGAGAGAGTTGCAGAGAGCACACAGCTGTGAGATTTGAAGGCAGACAGCTAGCGGCAGGGGGCAGTCGCTATGTGCACAGTGGCACCCACTTTGCCGCCCCCCCTTTTAGCAGCAATGGCACCGCCTGAGGCAACCAACTCAGGTTGCCTCATGTAGGTGCGTCCATGGGTGAACTATCCCAGGACTGGCTAACCAAACCCCAAGAGCACAGCAACAATTCATCCAAGAGATCACAAAAGACTTCACAACAACATCCAAAGATCTGCAGGCCTCTCTTTCCTCAGTAGAGGTCAGTGTTCATGACTCCACCATAAGAAAGAGATTGGGCAAAAATAGCCGCATGGCAGAGTTATAATACAAAAATCACTGCTGAGCAAAAAGAACATAAAAGCTTATTTCAGTTTTGCCAGAAAATATTTTGAGGATACCCAAAACATTTGGGAGAATACTGTGTGGACTGGCAGGACAAAACGTGAACGTTTTGGAAGGTGTATGTCCCATTACATTTGGTGTAGAAGTAACATAGCATTTCAGAAAGGAACATCATACCAACAGTAAAATGTGGTGGTGGTGGTGGTGGCATGATGATCTGGGGCTGTTTTGCTGCTTCAGGACCTGGAGACTTGCTGTGGTAAATGGAGCCTTGAATTCTGCTGTCTACCAAAAAATCCTTGTGTTTACTTGTATTATCGATGTCTAATATTTACATTTGTTTGGTCTTAAACATGTGTGACAAACATGAAAAGAATAAGAAGAGGGCAAAAACATTTTCACACCACCATAGACTCCTGGATTTGTGTCCTCTCCACTCTTCCTCCATACTCTTGGATTGTGGCCTCTCCATTCTTCCTCCAGACTCTTGGATTGTGGCCTCTCCATTCTTCCTCCAGACTCTTGGACTGTGTCCTCTCCACTCTTCCTCCAGACTCTTGGATTGTGTCCTCTCCACTCTTCCTCCAGACTCTTGGATTGTGGCCTCTCCACTCTTCATCCAGACTTTGGAGCTTGATTTCCAAATGAAATGCAAAATTTACTTTCATCTGAAAACAACACCTTGGTCCACTGAGCAACAGTCCAGTTCTTTTTCTCTTTAGCCCAGGTAAGAGGTTTCTTGCATCCACTCATTGTCTACTCATTATGAATCTCCCCCAAATTTTTCAATGGCCTTTTCTCAACACTCCAAGGCTGCAGTTATCCTGGATGATTATACACCTTTTTCTACCACACATTTTCCTGCCACTCAACTTTCTATTAATATGCTTGGATACAGCACTCTGTGAACAGCCAGTTTCTTTAGCAATGACATTTTGTGGCTTACCCACCTTGTGGAGTGTGTCAATGACTGCATTCTGGATATCTGTCAAGTCAGCAGTCTTCCCCATGATTGTGTAGTCTACTGAACCAGACTAAGGGACCATTTTAAATGTGTAGTAAGCCTTAGCAGGTGTTTTATGTTAATTATTCTAATTTTCTGAGATAATTAATTTTGGGTTTTTCATTTTCTGTAAGCCATAATCATCAACATTAACAAACACTTAAAATAAATCATTCTGTTAGTAATTCACTTTATGTATTGAATTACTGAAATAAATTAACGTTTTGATGATATTCTAATTTATTGAGATCCACTTGTATCTTGTCTAGTCCTTGGGCCATTTACCAGTTATCCATATCTGTTGACACAGGCATGTGATGACATCTATTGATACTACAGAATATTATTAGGTCTATAATATATAATAGTTAATATAACCTCCTTTTCCCATAATGTTCATAAAATCTAAAAAAAATCTTCCATCACAGCATGAATGCATGTCCAAATTGATCCAGTGGATACTGAAATGGAAAAAAATAGAAACAAAATGGCAGGATAAGGCTGGCTTCACACCACTGTGGATGACCCTGACAGCCCCGGACCAGATCAGCACACAGAACCGGAGGGCTAAATGTGCCCTCCGGGCCTGTGTGCAGCCGGATGGCTGTAATTGCAGCCGCATCTGCTGATTTTTCAAGACCGCGGCTAGCATGGAGCTAGCCGCGGTCCTGAAACAACAGCTGCATTCAGCCGCCGGTATCCGATTCCCGGATCCTCCTGGTCCGGGGCAATCTGGCCACATAGGCTCCCATGTTGGGGAATGCTGGATTGCCCCGGCTCCGGGAGAATCCGGGAGAATCCGGGATCCGGCAAATTGGGGATATTTTTCTCCCCGGACAAAAAAATGATGCAAGCATCATTTTTGTGTCCGGAGAGAATATCCGAATTCTCCCGGATTCCACCGCAGAGATGAAACCGGATGACAGAGAGCTGCCATCCGGCTCCATCTGGCACCACAGGCTACTATGGGGCCAAAAACCGGTCCGGGGCTGCCTGGTTTACACCGGACAGCCCCGGACCGGATCACACCGTGGTGTGAAGCCAGCCTAAGAAAGTTATACGGACCACAAAATGGGGAACAACTGAAGAACAAATAAAAAAAACTCTTGAAAAATGAGATGGAAGCTTCAAAAAACAAGGCAAAGGAGCACACCCAGACTGTAAAGGACCACTGGACCTGGCCTTGATCATTAAATTTACCAGGCACTTAGGCCTTATTCACTCCACTGAGACCAATGTAATTCGTGTCCTATTCTGGTCTGTTTTTGTAAATCAGACGTGACCATGACTTTGGGTGCAGAAAAAAAATTGGACCCTGATTTTTAGGGATTTGTTGCAACTTAGGAAATTGAGTTTGGTCTTATAAATTATTTTTACTCATGGAGAATAAAAATGGGTTCCATACTGATGAAAAATCACCGTCTTTAAGTTGAAAATTGCACACTTTTTTATATGATTGTATGACTTAGCCCTCAGAGTAATGTGTGTTTACACGTCCCGATATCGGCGTCCAACTCCGACCAAAAGTCACGTGGTTCGTGCGTTGGACCCGATATCGTTCGTGCGTTGCATGGTGTAAATGTCCAATACGATGCACGAACGATGTCAAACCGATATCGGGGATCGAATGAGCGTGCTATTGAATGGGCCGATATTGGATGGAGTTTGGAGCAGGATCGTGCTGTGTGAAAGCCCAACACCGATGTGCAGTCCAACGTCCCCTATTCACTCCCATGTTAAATGGTCGTTCCTGGGTCGGCCGTACAAGGGGGGCGTAGACATCGTAGAGACGTTGAATGCCGATGACTCACCGTGGCCGGGACTCCGGTTTAGACAGGCGATGCTTCCTTCCTCCTTGTCACGGGTGGACCGCGCCTGCCGGTAGTGGGCCCGGTGTAGTGCAGATCAAAGGAAGGACGTCATTGGTGAACAGATTAAAGGACTTTTAATTTATTCGTGCCCACCTATGAGTAGTTTCCGGTAAGGACTACCGACGTGCGGGAACCTCCGGGGATTGTATCAGCAGCAAGAGTTTCGGACCACACAGCTGTGAGATTTGAGGCACCGCGGAGGTGGAGCTATGTCAAGATGTTGTGCCGCACTGCCGTACCTTTTAGGCGGACTGGACGTCATAAGGAACCAGACACAGAAATGCTCATGCTAGGTGGTCTTTAACTGTAACCAAACCAGAGCATACAGCAACAGTGTCATCAGAGATACAAGAGACTTCACATAATGATGTCCCTAAGATCTGCAGTGTTCCTCCTTTCTCACCTATTTGGGTTCAGTGTTCGACCCAGGCATACCAGGCAGGTATGGGCAAATGCGCATGCGGTATATACAAAAATCACCTAGCAAAGACATATAAGTATCGTTTTGCAGAAATTTTTGAGGATCCAAATTTGGAATACCTGTGTGGTACTGGCTGGTAGGACAACTGGAAGTTGTGAATGGTGGATGGTCCCATTTGGGTGTCCACGCTACATGATTTCAGACGAGGAACATAGTGCAACTGTGCAGTGGGTGGGGACGGTGTAGCTGTGCTGTGAGGTTGTTGTGCATCGGATGAGCTCTTGGGTAAACGGTATGAATTAATGCCCAAAATCCTGTGTGTTAATGGTACGGTGCTACACCTACATTGGTTGACGACCAGGTGCAAACTGAAGGTTGGAGAGCACCAACATTCCTCTCCAAGCTTTACTGTCTCTAACCCTTCTTCCTCCGATCTAGGACTTGTCTCTTCTACTTCCTCAGATTTGGCTGTGTCTCTACTCTTCACTACCCTAACTCTGACTCACCCCCAGGACCTATGTTGGCCTCTGATTCTGTGGATTGTGGGTGGCTCCGCTTTCTAACCAGATCTTTGAGCTGGTTCAGAATGAAATTGCGCTGATTTTATGGCTGCAAACACATCTTGGACCACTGTTGGGCACACACCGCTATTATCCTGCCGTAGGTTTCTGCATCCATCATTGCATGTTGTGAATTCTGCCCAGATTTAAAGCCTGCTCACATCCAAGGCTGGAGTACATATCGGATCTGACTTATGGGACTTGTTCATACCCATCCATGACTAAAACAATGCTATAAATGCTGATGAAGCAAAATCTAACAGATACATTATTACAGCTTGTGGACTTACCCTCAACAAAGTATCCTCAAAATCATTTTCTTTATATCTTGTACATCCAGATTGTACATGATTGGAATTATGAGTCTAAGGGACCACGTTCACACAATGCGATAATTGTCAGTATTATTGTTATTAATCTCTGGTTGCAGTGAATATGACATCTGGTTTCCATTTTGTGCCATATCACAATAACACTTGTCACAAGAATTTCACTGCAATCCATAGATATGCGAAAATACGAAAAAGTTTTGGATCTTAACGTTGTGGTGAGATCCGGTTTAAACATGCTGTAGCTCCTTGCCTCCATGTCCATCGGTGGACCAGCGCCTGCGGTGTGGGCCATTAGTGATGATAAAAAGGTTGAAGACTCATTGCTGGAAATATATAAAGGTTAATTAGCCGTGACCCCCATGATGTTCGTAAATCTAAAAACCTCGAGCGATGCATGCCTATCCGTGGGGATATGAATACACAAGATGGAACTCCACACAAGGCTGAGCTTGATCCTAGAGGCTGGAGCTTTCAACAGGTTGTGAGCGATCGCGGGTGTCCTTGCATGATGCAGGGACCGGATGAATCATAACGGAGGGCAACGGACCACTGAAAGTCTCTGTGAACGTGGTCTTTAACTGTAGCCGCAAGCTGACATGAATTTACAGTTGTAGTACAGACCGGTTGTAGCTCGCAGTGATAGGTCCTCAGAGATCCCGGTGTTCCTCCATTGTATCAAGTGAATGCCGTGTCGCAGGAATACCAGAATCGGCACAGGGAGCTGCTTGAATCCCTATCCAAATATAATGTGGATTTTTTGTGGGAGTCCTATGGTCCCATTGGGGGTAAACCGCTGGTTGCACGGGATTTGCTGGTGGGTGCTCCTTAAGGCTGCTCCATCCACGCCCGTTCGCTATATGCAGAGCATGAAACTGCGCTAGCTTCGTTTAGCAACCGGCTGTATAAGGGGCGGGTGGTTTGGACCCAGCAATGAATGTATAGCCCAAATTGGTGGAAAATGACACAGGAAAAATGGTTGAAAACCGAGGTAAGTTAAAGAAAGGCCAGTAGAAGGTGGCCACTAGGGCTGCAACCGACTGGTTGCATATTCCGCCCTTAGGTTTTCAGAGCATGGACCATGCATGTGGCTTCTAATTGTCTGTTACTTTGTATCAGACCTGACAAACTCTCTAAGCCTGGACAAAAACTTCACTACACTAACCTTTGGACTATGTCCAACCAGGACCATTGATTTGGCCTCTATTTTATAAGTGAGGAATAAAATGGGTATGGATAAATCCGAGTTAATACACACATAATACGATGCTAGGAGTCAGAGAGAAATATGCCGCTGCGACTGATGTAGCTGCAATACTCCTGTGACGCACTCCCGTAGTTCGGCTCCAAATCTAGCACACTAGATTAATCTGTGTGTAGTTGGCCCTAAGAGCAAAAACATATTGTACAATACCTTAAAAACAGTAGTTGATGACTGGCAGAATATAATAAGGAGTCAAAAAAGGACCAAAAAATCTCCCTGTCCAAAATAGTCTCCTTCCTTAGTCAGTCTTTAGTCGTGCAGAAAGTGATTTTGGATTTACCCATAATACTGCACACTTTGAAAATTAGAGCAGATTTATAATCCTAAGTGAAATCCCCCTTTAATAATTGCAGAGGCAGGTGACACTTCACAGGTCAGGGCTCCATTGCTCGTAGCTGTGCTAGCTTTATTAAACGTGTTGGGAGACATTAATTATTCATCAGCATCAGCTATAAATATAAGAGACTCCTATGCACCTTGTCAGTCAAGGAGATGCGTTTCAGTCTCTTTTTATTTTTAATGAATATATAACATTCAACATGGCTGACCCGCTGCTAACTCCAACAGACAGCGCTCTACTAAGGCTACAACCTGTGGAGAAATACCAAATTAATTAGCAGATCAGTAAATTGTGCATCTGGCACCCAAGTATCATCTTATCACTGATTAAAAGGAGGAAACTCTGATGTGTACAAGTTCCCCATCTCTCCCCAGAAGGCAGATAATGAAGCAAAACAAGATTGGCCTTGTTGGATATTGGTATGCCTGATCCTTTGTTTCTGCAAGTGCTAAGCTGATGTAGATATGTGTATTGCCTCTATCAATTGCATGTTTCATGCATGTACAGGAGCTTGCATGTTTATGGAAAAGGTGGAAAAACATCTCTATAGTAATGATGGGCTGGAATAGGCACAGATAGTGGAACCCTGCTCATGACAGGGGTTTGAAAATATTTGTTGTAACGACTGAACATTGGTGGGGTGGTAGGGTTTAGCAATCAGTCAATTCTGTCATGGCAGTCGGAGGTGAGGAGGTTAGGGAAGGCCTTGGATAATCTGAACAAGTATCACATCATAGGTATGGCAGTCATTATTTATGTGGTTAGTTCCCACTGGGACAGTTCCCCGGGAACAGGGAGTTCTTATTTGAACAGTACCATGACGGTCTGTCAACCCCGAGTTGCACTGGTGCAAATGGAAATTGTGGTTTTGTATTGTTCAATGTTGGGGGCCATCCAGGATCTCCTCGGGCAAAAGTTGTTGGTTACTTACATGTATTCATTAAAGGCTGTTGTGGCCATTTACGTATGTTCCATCGTCACTCATCGTAATGTCTTTATTATTAGTGCTACAGACACTTTTCAATGCCCTAGTCAAGATAGGCCGAGAGTAGGCGCAGCTAGTGGAAGCTTGAACATGACAGGGGTTTTAAAGTAGAAGGCCAGGAAAGGGTTAACTAGGGTTTTAGCATGTACAATAGAGGGTTAAGATAGAGGGCAAGGAGCCAGTACTTTAGGTCACATGGAGAGTATGATCCAGGATGGACTATTATGATGTAGGGGAGGGGTATACAACTTTTCCTTGGATAAACAAGAGGAGCTAAGTTTTAACAGTATTCACTCTGGATCCAGGACAAGAGAACATCTTGCCCACCCGCCTTTATGTTTAGTTGTAATGACTGAATTTTGGTGGGGGTGGTAGAATCTAGTGATCTGTCAATTGTGTCAGCGCAGTCAGAGGTAAGGAGGTCACAGATGGCCTTGGGTTATCAGAACAGGTGGGACATCGGAGGTATGGTAGTCACCTATTTATGTGGTTAATTCCCACTGGAGCGGTTCCCCAGGAACAGGAACAGGAAGTTTAGTACCATGATGGTTTCTCAACCCTGAGTTGGACTGAGGATTTTGGTTTTGTACTGTTCAATGTTGGTGGGCCATCCAGGATCTCCTCAGGCAAAAGTTGTTGGCTACTTTCATGTTGTAGTAAATAAAGGCTGCTATGGCCATTTATGTTCCATCTTCACTCAGTGTTATGTCTTTATTATTAGTGCTACAGACAATCATCAATACCCTAGACATGTTTGAACAATGTGTTTGGCCACCTTCAGATCCATATCTACTGAGGCTGGAGCTTCTACAGGTTACATTATAGTGAGGTATGGGATTAATCTGATTTCCACCAAAATATTTGGATTACTGTTGTAGATTGATCATCTTTGGTTGATAGAATTAAGGGCCCGTTTCACGCTTCAATGTCCCAGCAATCCGACCAACGATCCGACTTGAACTAGATCGCTGGAACATCGTTAATTGA
Source organism: Allobates femoralis (assembly GCA_033576535.1). Classification (NCBI taxonomy): domain Eukaryota; kingdom Metazoa; phylum Chordata; class Amphibia; order Anura; family Aromobatidae; genus Allobates; species Allobates femoralis. Next base: position 62,080,918 of record JARQOC010000007.1, read on the forward strand.
TCGCTAGTGAGGTGTCACACGTACAGATATCGAGAACGACTCAGCAACGATTCGCGACAAGCGAACGATACTTGCGGTCGTTTGGTCGCCTACGTCCTTCAGTTCTGAATAGCGAAGTCATAAACGACATTGTTATCAAGGTGTCACACACACCGATGTTGCAGATTGGACGGACGATCAAAGACTGGTTTAAGGTTGTGATCACAAACCTCTAATCAAAGATCAGCCAACTTATCGCTGGTCGCATCAACGTGTCACACGCAACAATGTCGTTACGACATCGTTTGAACGTCTCAAAACCCGTGACATTTCAACGATATCGTTCACGATATCGTAGAGTATAACGGGCCCTTAACTCGCAATAGAATATACAAATTGTGGACAGATGTTGAACTGTTCAAGGATGAAAGCAGACATACTTTTACAATCCTGTATTACCACTTTAAGTGGGAGCAAGGAGCTAGTACACGTTTGACATTATATAGAGTGGTCCCGGTCATCTGGGATATCTGGCTGGAAATTAAAGTCAGATATCGCAGAGCTGCACAGGGGTATAAACCTCTCTCTCACAATATAATGGCCTGGAGCCAAATCTTTGAATACCCATGGCCTGGCAATGTTTCATGCTTTGAATATACATTTCTTATTGCTCAGATGATCAAGAATTACCATTGTGCTCTCTCTACAGGAAATGTCCAAGTCAAGACCAGTTGGGAGTACGTGCAGACTGGGAAACACTAGTGTAGAAGATCCATCTGTTATCCAAAGACTAATCCCAATAATAAGTTATTCCCTATCAATCAATTCCCGGTGACTTACTGATAATTGGGGTTTGACCACTGGGATCCACTATGATACCAAAAATGGGTCTCTTGAACCTGAGCACTGGCTCTGCAGAGATCCGTCTTGAATGGGGCAGAGATGCACATGCTCAATCTTCACTCCATTCATTGTTTATCAGACTTCAGGAAATTGTTGTGGTTGGATTTTTCCGGTAGCCCCTCAAACATTAAACAAGGTTGAGTGTAGGCACATCTATTCCATTCAAAATGCAGCTCTGCAGAGCTGACTCACACGTTCCAAAGTCCTATGCTCTGGACAGACTGTTGGGATCCCCACCAATCAGTAATTTACCCCCTATCCAAAGGATACAGTATAACTTACTGATGAGGAAATAACCCTTTAATGACATGTCTGTCAATGCATAATAATACAAACTAAAGCTACCTTTATATGCTTCAATGTTGAAACGAGATCACCAACGATCTCATGGTCGTTAGGACATCGTTTATAGACCGTTGGTGAGACGTCACACGTCTACATATCGTGCATGACGCACCAATGATCCAGCAATCAGCTATCGTTCGCACAATCCAGCGAACGATACTCGTTCACTGTTGTGAATAGGCAAAGTCATTAACGACATCGTTATCGCGGTGTCACACACAACGATGCAGCAGGTTGGCTGATCGAGGATCGTCTGATTTGAGAACGTTCTCAAATATGCAATCAACGATCCAATGATATATCGTAGTCGTATCTCAGAGTCACACACAACTACCTAGAACTATGTTGTTTGAACGACTCCAAGCCCATGACGTTTCAGCGATATCATTTATGATCTCGTACGATGTAACAGAGCCTTTAGGCTTTCCTCTAAATAGTAAATTTGAAGAACTCCTAGTAATATAAACAATACAAATAAATCTTAATATCAACAAATGCAATCAATTCAGAAATAACTAGAAAAGATTAGCATTTCTGTTATCGCCTCCTGCACCTTTCACACCTCAGTGTGTTGCTGTGCAGGAGTGTAGTTCCTCCTTAAACCATAAACTGCAAAGTTAACATTTTGTGAGGCTAGATACATGGGGTCTGGATGGCCATGGGAGAGGCAGACCCTTGGCTGCAGAGAAGCCCTGGTTTAGAGCGCATGCCCCAGCCAGTTCCCCAGTGCAACAGTTCTGTACAAATTCGCCCTCGGTGAGAGCAGACATGGAATCTATTTCTTTTATAAACAGTCTTATGGTACCTTTACACGCCTCTACTGGATGGTGGCAACAACCGGGTACATGAGAGAAATGTATCTTGCACCGCCAATTCAACCCGTGGTAGCGGCGTGTGAAGATGGTTGTAGCCACCCGCCAGTAGCGGCACCTGTTTCCGAGCACTGCCCTATAACAGGTGGCTACCCAGGCGATTGTAGCGACCTTTATCGGCGTGTAAAGAAGGAACAGAAGGGTTGTTTCTACACCATGCTATGTACCTGGTATGTACCTGGGGCGTGACACAGCCTCCGGGAAACCACCCCCCTTCAGCGATCATTGGAGGAAGCTCCTGCATTACGATTGGTTGTTGCTGCATAGGGCGGCATATTTGAGCTGACCAGTCACACTACACAATTGCTCGAGCATCATGTATTAATCAGCCTCCTGCGCTGCCTGGCCAATCATGATGTTATTGCTTTGTCCTATCAGCGTACGGACGTCTCGTAATCCACAATTGTGGCACGCCTATGTGTTGTCCCTGCTGCACCAGGTCCGCCCATATTAGCTTGTTGTCGCGGTGTGTAAATGAGGTAAGGTGCTCGGCAGAAGGTAACTTGAGACACCCGGCGGTGTATCTAGAGATAGATGTAACCTACTGTAGCGCACCTTGTTGCGGTGTGTAAAGGTGGTGCGATTACCGTTTGCAACCGTTTGTGCGTGCTCGTGCACGTGAAGTACCCGGTTGTTGCCACCATCCAGTAGCGGCGTGTAAAGGTACCATTATACATACATTAAAGCGTGACTCCCACTGAACAGAGACATCATGGGCACCATACTTTAACGTTACAGGAGTTTTCTTCATTACAGTTATTGATAATTTAACGGCCAACCGCACCCCTGGCTCATAAGCAACCATAGTGACACTCAAGCCTCTCATCCCCTTCTGCTGTGACATTGTAGATACATGGAGTCAAATAGTCTCTTTTGAGTCCCTTCCATTCCACAAACAGGAATTTAACTCAAACTATTGGAGGGGTCAAGGAAACAGGACTCGTCCACTTTTGTCTACAGCTCGCTTCTCAAAGTTTGCATTTGGCAACTAAGAGGAATCATTAGGTATCTGCCAATGGAAAACAGACGCCACCTGTGACTTACGGACTCAACCCATGAGGGAAATTGTGCATGTCCGGATTCCAAGCATGATCCAGAGGGCCTGGCCAAATCGATGCTTGGGGCCTTCACTCAGCATGCTTCTCACAGGCACCATGTCTATCACTTTTCCTTCACTGTATGTCAAGCTGGAAGGAGATATGAAGCACACATAGGGTCTTACCCTGATAGAAAATAATAGAGATAATCAGAGAGCCGCTCACCTGATTAGGTTTTGTGAGACACAACTACTACAATGACATCGCCGGCTACTGCAAATAGATCCCACGGATAGTCACACTTTATAATGGATGACAGAAAGGGTAAGATGATATTTGCTCTGCCAGGCACACTCAGGAAATCGGCAGGACATCTGCGGATCATAAGCAGGTAGATTATTTATTTATGGATGCTGCATTTCATGAAATTTCATCCACTTCATCAGGATTAAAATATGTAATCTAATCTTCATCCATTTCACCTACCCCACTCCCCATTGATGCTGGCACGCCTACCCCTCTCCATGTCACCTATTCCCCCTCCCGACGACGCTGGCACATCTTCCCCTCCATGTCACTTACCCCCTCCATATTCTCCATATGGGTGACTATGGATGATGCATTATAATATATGGAACCAATTATACTATATGGAACTCATTGTAATTTTTGGACAGTTCTGTAGGGGGCATGATAATACTTGGAGAGCTTTGAGGGAGCCGTTATACTTTATGGAGTGCTATTTGAGGGCTGTGTTGGGGGCCATTATAGAGTGTGAAGAGGTGTAGGGCCGATTATACTGTATGTAGGGTCATTATACTGTATAGAGAGCTGTGTGGGGGTCACAGTTGTGGATCATACTATGTCAGGGTCAACATTCTGTGGTAGTTGATGGGTGTACTGTAGGGTCATTATAATGGACATGTGGAGGGTCCTGTGAAACAGTTCACTGTGGGGGAATCACACAGTATTTGTGGGGCACTTTTGTTGGCATCATACTTTATGGAGGCAATGAAAGTGGAATCTAGGGGCATCAATGGGAGGAAAATCTTTGTAAGGGCTGCAAAGTTGTGAGATATGTTATTATGTGACCCAGCCAAGTTTTTTTCTTTTGTGGGAGGCAATTAGAAATCATAAGGCCCCATAACAGAAGTTCTATGTACACCCCTGGTGCAGGATGCATTGCCCCTTTCACATACGACTCTGCTGCAGGACTAATTGGCCATCACTTACATGTGGCACCCCAGGGGTTAATGTGCCACAGTAACATCACACGGGTTCCCTCCCCACAACACACTGACCTACACTAGCACATCTGGGCCAGAAGGGGGAGCAAAACCAGCTCCCTTATATACTCCAGGTCAAGAGGAAGTAGTTGGTTAAGCTTAGGGGAGAGCTCTAGAGAGAGTCCAGTTCCTGGGAGAACTGAGAGAGGCTGTAGTGTAAAGGAGCTGTTCCAGGATTCTCTACAATCTGCTCATCGATTCCAGGCCTAGCCAGGGTCTGAGGAGAGGAGAACTAAAAAGACAGAGAAACACATCTGGGAGCTTGAGTGCCATCACCACTCGCCCCAGAGGAGCGCACAAAATGGACACCGGATCCAAGACTGTGACTGACATGCACAGCACAGTCAATCCAGGAATAGTGGAGTTTCAAAATCAACACTGTACCAGTGCAAAGCAACACGGCAGGGTCAGCAGTATACAGAAGACTCAAGTTGCCTAGCCAAGGGGTACCAGAAGGGAGAGAGAGAGAGTGAGACAGTGCCAGCAGCTCAGCTAGAAGCAGCAGCAGGACCACACACACAGCGCAGCACGAGGAAGCTGAGGACTCGGACAGGGTGGGAGCAACCCGGCCCCAGTATAGATTCCGTGGACAATCTGCTACAACATCTGCAGTAAAGCTTTGGAAACTACAGAAACGTGAGTGTGTGTTCCTTCAACCTGTCTCCACTATCCATCCCTTACTATCACATCCATCATAGACTATACCAACCACTGCCCTGGGGAACCCACCACTACCTACGGAGAGCAGTCCCATCTAAGCTGCCTAACATCATCCCCGGAGGTTCTGCAGCAGCGGTGGTCATACTGACCACACACTGTGGGTGGCGTCACGACAAACTCTAATCCCCTGTAAATATTCCCCTTTTACTTGCCAGAGCCCGGGACACGGTCCGGACCAGGACCTCCGTGACATTCCCCAGTAGCAACCCGGTCCAGTACCGAGTACCCCGTCCCAGTGGCCTCGACATACACACCACGTCCAACGCCACCCCTCTGTACATACAGGCATTCCAGTCATGGCCGGTGGGGCTCGGCCCCCTTCCCGCTCCCACATCCCTTTCTCAAACCATTGAGAAGGCCTCTGCTTTTATCTCCAGACAGCCCTTTGTGCGGCGCTTGTAATTGGCTAAGTGTTTCGGGAGGAGGCGTGGTATATTGGGGAAGATGCGGCATTTTATCAGTTTAGTGCAGTGGCATCTTGTTGATGCTCAGATTGCAGGTCATTGCGTGTGGCATGAGGCAGCCGCCACATTGGAACCGTCCGGAGTTTTGTAGGCGTGTGACAGAGATAATAGGCTAGCAATCAGTGCTGCCTCCTGTGGGTGTGTGCTATAAGAATACAGGACCATCAGCCATGATTGTGTGTCTATATGCTTGTGCCAAGCCTGACATTCCCATTATTGATTCTTGTTCTGGATTCTTCTGTGTGGTTCTTGTATGTGCGTGTGATGGCGCTGACATCCTTGTGTTTGGACATCTTTTTTTCTATAACTCTAAATTAAATTGTCCACTACTGTGCTCATTTTTGCTGGGGGGCGGACCATTTTGCAGTTCACCTCAGGCAGCAGAGAGGCTAAGGTCACACCTGGTAAAGGGATAGTCACACAGTGCAGTCAAGTCATTCTTCATTGCTGCAATAATTGAAGGAGAATCCATCGGTTTTGCCAAGATGGTGCAAAGAAAAATGTCATTTTACAACAACTTTGCAGCAATTTTTTAAAGTGAATGTGCCACTGTGAGACCGAAAATGTTGCAATGATTTCTAATCTGATTTTAGAAGAGACACAGTTTTAGGAAATTTATGGAAAACAGTATAAATGTACATGTGTACATTTCAGCATGGTTTTTGTATTGAAGTAAATGCAAGAAGAAAACACCAAATGTTGCACACCCTGAAAGTGAGTACTGTATTACCATGTAAGAGCAACAACAAAAACATATTGAACTCCTGGAGAAACCTAAAGTCCGTCTTACACGTTAGACTGTCAGGCAAACGCACCAAAATCAGCGGGCTCAGCTGACAGACTGAATGTATATATAAAGATCCGAAGGATAGTGCGATCCATGGTGCTGTCAAAGAATGAGGATCACACAGGGTCTGAATGCAATGAGGTTTATTCCGACGCATTTCGCTGCTGTCCCAGCTGCTTCATCAAAAAGTTTTCGAGCCCTGATGAAGGAGCTGGGACAGCACCAAAATGCGTCAGAATAAACCATCATTGCATTCAGACCCTGTGTGGTCCTCATCTTTGACAGCAGCGTGGATCGTAGAAGCACCATCCTTCGGATCTTTGTTTGTATGCCACTTTGCACGTGAAAGTGCTGATCCAGCGGCAGCTGTACAGGCGCATTGACTAGTTGTGGGTTATTACAACTAGCCCAGGTGAGCGGATACAATCATAAATGCTTGATCATCTCTGATAAGACACATTCCGCTTTTTCTGTCTTTCAATTTTATAGATATTTGAATACGTATATGGAATCCTCCCGACTTTTTCCCAACTGATATCAGACTGTCAATCCTTTTGTTCTTAGTGAGTTTAGGAAGAGTCTGGCAGTGGCTTTCTCATAGAGATCACAGGTGCGATCAACTGACTGTGCACTCCTGTGTCTGGAGGAGTCAGTCAAGCAATCAGAGGAACCATAGTCTGGACAAACCAAATACTATTATGTCTGATGCCCCTGGCTCAAATTTTGTTCCAGAAAAAAGATTGGCATATTGACAAGTAAAATTTCATCTATACCAAGGGTGGGGAACTCCAGGCCTCGAGAGCCGCAAACAGGTCATGTTTTCAGGATTTCCTTAGTATTGCACAGCGGTTGGAATCATCACCAGTGTAGGTGATTATATTATTACCTGTGCAATACTAAGGAATTCCTGAAAACATGACCTGTTTGCGGCTCTCGAGGCCTGGAGTTCCTCAGCCCTGATCTATACCAAGCATTTCTAGGAAGGTTGAAAATACTTGATGACCCTTAGACCCCCTTCACACCGCGGCATGAGGAGGTCCGGGACTGTCCAATGTGAATCGGACAGCCCCGGAACAGATTTGCAAACAGACCCAGAAGGCAATATGCCCTCCGGCCCGGTTTGCAGCCGGCTTCCGATGATCGCAGCCGCATCTGTCGAGCACCAGGCCCTGGGGTACTCGGGTATCAGGCTCGGTGGGTGTCTTCACGGGGATGTCACGGGTGGCAGAGCATGAGCCTGTAGCCTGGGTGACACTTCAATAAGGGGTGTATATACAGGGGATTAGAGTTTGTCATGTGACGCCACCTGTAGTACCTGGTGATGGGTCACCAGCACCGCCACAGTCCTTCGGAGATTGATGGTAATGCGGCTGAGATGGCAAAGCTCCCTACAGGTGGAGCTGGTCCTCCAGGGAAGTGTTCCTGTAAACAAACAGGTTGATGAAGATAACCACACAGAGGCAATGTCACTTTCTCCCGGGTACTTTACTGTAAATGTTCCGCAGCAAAATACTAAGTTCACAGTTCAGCAAGATGTTATTCAAAGAGGTAGCTCTACGGGTGGCCGCAAGTGGATATCAGGTGGTATGGTGGAACCCTTGGCAAACCTTAGTTGACGAATTTGTGTCCTTTCTTCCCCGCCTAGGATGAGTCTATACCCAATGGCTCCTTAAAAGTAGACTTGGGGCTCCCCTCCCTCGTGGTGAGGAAGCAGGCAGACTGCTCCGTCTGGCAGGGTGCCGCAGTCGGTGAACAGACCGCAGCAGCCGGTTGATGACTTTCAGAGATGGACTCTGGCCGTTTCCTCGGGTCCAGCATTCCCGTGGTGGACTGGGGTATGGTCGCTCCACGCTGGGGTTCCCCCTTTCTCTCTAGGGTCCAGACTCCCTCGTCAGGCACCTTCTCTCAGGATCCCCTCAGGATCCTCTTTTACGGGTGCAATACCCCACTGACCATGTAGGGCGCCACACAGCTGCACAAATTTCAAGATTGCTGCTAGCAGTTAACTAGCCGTGGTCCTGAAATCAGTGCAGGAGACAGCTCCTGGTGCTGAAGTTTAGCAGCGCTCGCTGCTAAACTTCAGCTCCTGGCGTCTGGGTGCCGCATCCGATTTTATGTCGGATGCAATGCGCCATACACCCCCATGTTAGGGGGCTCCAGATTGCGCTGGATCTGGGATGATCCTATTTTGTCCAATTTTTCCCTCTGACACAAAAACGTTGCTTGCAACGTTCTTGTGTCCGGGAGAAAAATCTGAATGCTGCCGGATTCTCCGGACAGATGGAAACAGGATGACACATAGTTGCCATCCGGCTCCATCCTGCCCCATAGAAATACTATGAAGCCAAAATCTGATCCGAGGCTGTCCGGTCACAACAGACAGCCCCGAATCGGATACAACCGTGGTGTAAACACGGCCTTACTATTAAATGGATTTCACATTGGAGCAGACTAGCCAAATGACAATGGCCCAATTCATGCTGGCAATTAGGACAAATGAATTTCCAGCACATGTAGTGCAGACAGAATGCTGATGAAAAGGAACTACCCACTCAAAAGGAGTACATGAAAAGTTGCAATGCATATGAATTGGGACAGTTCCTTGGTGTATTAGACTGGCTTTTGCACCAAAACCGGTTTTAACTTGTGGGGATGAAGGCAGCAAGGATGGCATCTACATGTTTTGTGTGAAAGTACAGGTATGCTTGAAGAGAAAAGCTGTAATTAGAATTTTGCATAGTTTAAAGTCCTAAATCATGTAAGACTCGTGAGTTGAACATCATTGATAATTAATAGTAGCTCATATTTTGTTTAAAAGTCCACACAAGCTCTGGTTTTGCCCTTAGGCCAACTATTGAAATGCAAGAACAGAATTTTCCAAATTGGACAAGAACCAGCCATTTGATGTTTGTGCTTTGTAGGTAATTCATTCCATCACATATTAATGCCTGTTGGGAGATAATCATGAAAGTGCCAACAGCACGGTCCATGAAAACTGATTGAGTGTCTAGTCCAAGCCATAAGAACAGAGCTGTGCCCAGTATGAAGCCGCTCACTAACTATGGCTTCATGCCCAAGGATTCCCAATAATGTGACAAGTGTCTCCAATATTAAGATGTGAGTGAAAAGAGGAGAGTCAGAAAAGTCAAGTTTTATGTGTGTCTCCTAAAATCAACAAAACTTTTCACAAATGACTCTTAACCATTTAAATGCTGCTGTCATTCTCTGACAGCAGCATTTAATTGGTGCGGGTCAGCTTTTAACAATATAAAACATTTAACAACTAAAAGTTTGACTCGCCCTATTAAGAATAAAGAACTAAAAAAATAAATCAGGTATCTCTACCTCTGTAAAAGTCCAATCTATCAAGATCTAAAATAAATAATTAACACAATTGGCAAACACTGTAAAGATCAAAAACATCAAATCGTAGGAACTCTGGTGTTTTTGTTAACTGCAACTGCATTAAAAAATGCATTAAAAATGTCATCACTACCCCAGATTGATATCAGCAAAGCCAACAGCTCAGAATGCAACAATAACAAAAAACACAGCGCTATTGGTGAAAAAATACAAATATTCAGGTCTCTGAAAATGGTGATACAAACCCCAATTTTTCTTTTATTTTTAAATTTACATTTTTTTCACTATTCAAATAAAAGAAAATCTATACAAGTGAGGAATGGCTGTCAGGGTGTCCTCACATCTATGTATAAAATAATCTATCCAATTCTTATCTAGAAAAGTTGCACCAGTGATATCTGTTTGGTATTCCATAAGTCGTGCGACTGTGTGATTTTTTTCTCTCCTAGCATCCATATGACATCAGTTTTTTTTCTCAGCAAATGTTAATTTTCAATCATTTGCAGTGTTTTATGCTACAGAATGGTAATATATGCATAAGCAATGGACACCACAAGGATGGTCCATGTGATGTCCAATTTTGTTTACGCACCCATAGAGTAGATTGATTGAGTCTCATCCTATATACCTGGCATACGTAGACATCCTGTGATTTTTTTTTCCTCAGACCGAATACAACTGAGAAAAAAATGCAGATCAGCAATGACTCATTGAATAACATTGGTGCAAGTGCAATGCGATTTTTTTCTTTAATCGCATTGCACTCGGTGTATATATATACCCTATTTTCGCAAGGTCAATTTTACCATAGAAAGAACACAGTAATAGTAAAACCCAAAAAACAATAGCAGATTTGCATTTTTTCACCATTTCATCCTACCTGGATTTTTTTCCCCTGTTTTTCAGTGCAATGGTAAAATGGATAGTGACATTCAAAGTCAGAACTCTGGGGGGCGTGGCCAGAAGCCTGCATATGAAGACTTGTCTGGAGAGCTCCTCGGCCCGAGTCTTACATTGGCACCATAAATCAAGCAAAGTCGCCAGGAATGGGTAAGAAAAAGCAATCCAAGACCACCAAGGACCCCGGGACACCTGCCCTGTTCATCATGGATGGTTTTCTGCTTAGAGACCCGCAGGAGCCCCCGATGCCTCTGCAGCCTAGCAGGGAGAGCGGAGAGGTCCTGGAACCTGAGGAGCTGCAGGAGATGCCACAGGAAGCCCTGGTCAGTAACATCGCACTGTCTCACTCCCCCAGAGGAAACCTGACAAACCTGCTCAATACCCTCTCCTCCCTGCTGGATGAGCAGCAGGCATGGGAACCCCCTCCGCAGGTAACTGCCAAGATGGCGCAGGCCGACATAGCCCCGACCCCCATCTCTGATGAATCCGCAGACAGAGCTCTGAGCCCGGAGCCTGGATGGTTAAACAGCAATTGGGGATCCTTGGGGCTATCTTCACCCCGGAATCATTGAAACACACCATAAGTCTTGGGCACTGGGGGATGGATGGGGGAAGATGGGGCCTATCTTCCCCCTACTCTCCTGTACTCTCCTATGATCCCTAGTGTGAAGAGACATCTGAAAGTTCCCCCATTGTCTCCTATATGCACACCATGGGAGGCAGGAGCTCTCCTGAGTGTCCCACTTTGAATCCTCACTCTTAAGACAGATCTTTTGGAGTGGATGGAGACCTCAGGGAGGGAGAACACCAAGCAGTTGCAGCTGCGGCATTAACTCTTTAAACCCTAGCTAACACAGCCCTCATATCTGCACAATACCCCTTCCCAGGGCATAAGATACACAGAAGACGCTGATACTATATATTCGCACACAAACCTTTTGGTTGAGTCACCTAGACCACAAAGAATGCCCAAAAAGCCAAAACTGATCGACCACTATCAAGACGGGTCTGATGAGACAAGAGAAAACAGGAGCACCTCCAGAACAAAACAAGGGTCCCGTTTGGACACTAATATTCTATGCGACTTCACCCCCCCACTGCAACCCAGCAGATCGCTAACCCCAACTTAGCCTCCCCTAGATTGGTGTGCACATGTCCAGCAGCTACCTACAAAACAGGACTTTCAAGCACTTACCTTAGAAGTTAGAAATATCTGCCGCTCTTAGATCTCAGCGGTTTGTCAGGAGGTAGTAGAGATGTCTCACAGATTACATCAAATGGAAGAAGACCACAACTGTGCGAGGTGGGTGATAGCACAATTCCAAGCTCAAATCTCTTCACAGGTGACTGTAATCCGAGATCTCCAGCGCCAAGTTGAGGACCTTAACAACAGGGGGCGGAGACACAATACTAGAGTCAGGGGGGTTCCTGAAGAGCGAGAAAGGGAGAATGTGGTGAATACCCTCCAAACAATCTTCAGTTCTGTCCTGCTCCGCCTGCTGGATCAACTTATACCTTTAGTTTGTCAGCCAGACAAGGGAATAAATTTGCAATTCTACGACACCCTGAGGATCTGCCTACCTTCTGTAAAGTTTTTAACATTGAACCGCCAGATCTACCAGACTGGACCTCACCTGCACTTCCTTCACTTCTCCAGAAAACGTGGCAGAAGGCTCCATCGAGGAAACGACGCACTGGAAATCCCAGAAGAGACGAGTACACCTGAGCGATGCCTGTGTTCTATGGTCTTGATTGCACGCTCCCTCTTTCTTTTTTGAGCCCTACCCTCTCAGATGCGTAGACCACCTAATATTCCCCAACTCTCCCCCCCCCCTTTTTTTTCCCCTCATTCACCCCTTCTCTTCCACCCTCTACATATCCCCCCCTTCTTGTTCTATTTTTCTATCTCCCTCAAGCTGGCTTTTTATTCCCACCCCCTTTTTTTTTTCCTACCTCCTTTGTCCTGATCCTTAAGCTTCCCTTCCACTCTCTACAATACTTCCCTGGTTTATTCTATTCCTTCTTTTCCCATTTTGGTGGCTCATATTGTAGAGAGGGTTCTCCCTCCCACTGGTGGGTGACATCCACCTAACAATAGTCTTGGGGCGGTGAGATCTTAATGTGCACTTTTTTCTCTTTTTAAGTCATAGACGTGACTCGTCACATCCCCGGCAAGAGAACGGACCTACTTTGATCACATCTCCTAAAAGAGGTGTAGAATGATCCTTCCATTCCATCTGAGGATTTGTCCCCTGATAAATGTGTCTCTTGCGCTAGGTTGATCATTCATCAGTTCCTAGTTTATATACTTGAAATGTATCTATTTGTATTTGCTTTTCTATTTCTTGTTGATTGTTTAAGAATTGTTATGGTTATTCTTAATTTCTTTATTAATCCTGAAACGAGAGGTCCCACATATATAGATTGGGGGTTCTAAATACGGGTCACCAGAGCACAGGGAGATATCGAAATTGGTCCCTTCTCTTTCCTCTATATGAGGGGGTGTTGAAAGGCGTGATACCACATTTGTCACAAAATGGTTAAACTCCTCACACTTAATGTCAAAGGCCTCAACTCTCCTGTGAAACGGAGACTCGCCCTAAAAGAGATGCGAGAATCTAGGTCTTCTTACAAGAGACTCATTTGACAATCAGTGGGTCATTCAAATTTGCCCAATAATGGTTCCCTCAGTCCTTTTCGTCAACATCTACAATTAAAAAAGCTGGAGTGGCCATTTTGATATCCCACCCCTACCGAATTCAAATACATGGCATTGAAGCAGATCCCTCGGGCTGTTTCATCATACTTAAAGGGGACTTGGACGGTACCTCAGTCCTTCTATGTAATATTTATGGCCCACACACTGGACAAGTCACATTCCTAATTTCTGTCCTACGGAGACTTAACCCCGGACATGGCTGTGCACAAATCATTGGAGGTGATTTTAATCTAGCTTTTTTCTGACTGCATGGACAGACTGCACTTACATCCTACCCCTGACACACGTCATAGAAGCTCTCGAGACATGACACAGTTTTGCAGTTAATAAGCAGACATGGCCTCTACGATCTGTGGAGAGTAGACAACCCTACAGCCTGACAGTATACTTTTTATTCACATCCTCATCAATCACATAGTAGACTTGATTACTTCTTCAAAAACATATCACACTCCGATTCATGCGTCAAGCCAGTATTGGCAATATCACTTGGTCAGACCATGCCCCTTTACTAATGGATCTCGAGATCCTCTCAGTGACACACTGGCGGCTCAACAAGTCCCTGCTGATGAATGTGGTTATGAGAGAGAAGCTTAGATCCTCCCTTACTCACTACTTCGCTGAAAACGCCCCATCGGCTCCTTCGCTTACACTTTCTGGGAGGCGCATAAGGTTGTATTCCGAGGAGAGTGTATTGCGCTCTCCTGTCAATTAACAAAAGATGCTAAATTGAAGTGTTCCTAACTATGAGAAGAAGCTAAAACTTACGGAATCCAAGCAGCTTGTGCACCCCACTAAGAGGGACCTGAGGGAAACGATCGATTTAAGGACTCAGTTGAAGGACATCACAATGGGAAGAATCGAAAAGCTACTACGTTTTTCCTGCCATAGATACAAGGAGTATGGCAACAAAGCCCACTCTCTGCTGGCTAGACAATTAAAAGACAAAGCTTCCACTAATGCTCCTTACGGCATTAGAGACTCCTGGTGATGTCAAATACAATCCTGAAGGGATGGCTCAGGCTTTTCATGAATATTACTCTGCCCTTTATTCCCTCCCCTCTACCTTGCCAACATCCCTGGCTGACAAAGACACCTTACCAAATACATACCTGACCTCGTGCCATCTCCCTAGAATGCCCCCTGACGCAATAGAAGTCTTAAATAGGAAGGTGACAACAGAAGAGATTGGGGACATCATTACAGGGGCTGGCTGGCAAATTTTAGCCTGGGGGGCATTCACAAAGCAGTGGCCCTCAAGTTGCGGAGGCCCATCTTTAGTCCTATTATCTCTGGCCACAACATTAAAACAGCAGAGGTAACAGGCTTTAACATAACCACATGTCACATAATCTTACATGTTATGGAGTGTTACATGTAAAGGATCAGAACCAATAACTGCACAAGAATACATCACCAGAACCACCAACAGTACCAAATTGTATCTCTAAAACCCCCATCAGTACAGAAACAAGTATTACTACCCAGGTGCTATACACTGTGTATTCTACACCATGTAGTCCTCTTGTGGTGAATCGTGACCACCGAACCTGGCAGCTCCACAGCGCCTCCTGTTAAACCCAGGTCAGTCAGAGAACTGCCTGAGGATAAAGAAGGGCCGCAGCTGCCCTGCCTGTGCTGGTTTATCAAGGCACCTCTCAGTGAGTGTGGTATATGCCTTCTAGCCCGCAGCCAGAAGCACATATAATCTCCTCCACCCCGTCACTGATAGAGACCCTGAATAACCCCAAGCACAAATGCTTCCACCAGCTTCTCGTTTAATATAAGTCCGGTCCGTGGTCGGGTTTATATTGGGTCAGAAACCAACCCAGGTAGCGTTAAATGAGCACACGGACGTGGGAATCGTGATCAAGATAAAAAGTGCAACTCAAGATTAAATTTATATATTTAATCACGCTAATGGTACACTAGATATTAATATTTACAGTTATTATTCAGATGTTATAAATAGGATAGTCAGATATGCCAATAAAAGGATGAATGGAATACACAGAATTACATACACATGTGAGCAGTTACCTTAGTGCTGATGGCACCACAAGGGCGGCGTGGCACCAATCTGTTCCTTGGGTAATCTCTGGCTTTGGTGGAATAATGCCTCTTCAGATGGTGTCCTCTTCGCACAACCGCATACAGGATTTCTCCCGTGCTTCACCCAGACTCTGGAACAAACTGCCCCAACACATCAGACATTTTCCTACCCTGGGAACCTTCAAAAGAAGCCTGAAGACCCACCTTTTCCGCCAAGCCTACCACCTGCAATAAGACCCGGTCCACCACACCACCTGATGACTGGAACTTCCCCCTCCCACTGTATCCCCACCCGCCCCTCGTAGACTGTGAGCCTTTGTGGACAGGATTTCTCCCCTCTTGTTTCTGTACGACCGAATTGTCCACATTTATTGTTACTTGTATTGTTACTATGTTACTTGTCCTAGTCTGCCCTTTTTAGCATCTAAAGCGCCATGGAATATAATGGCGCTATATAAATTATTAATAATAATAATAATGTATATACTGCACCCTGTATAGTACCTGTGTATAATACACAGGCACTATATACAGGATGGCATATAAACAGGGTGCAGTATACCCAGGTACTATATACAGGGTGTGGTATATATAAAGGGTGCAGTATACGCAAGTATTAAATACAGGGTTCAGTACATACAGGCATACAGGGTGCAGTATACACAGGTACTATATACAGGGTGCAGTATATAGAGAGGGTGCAATATTATACAATATGTATACTGGACGATGTATATAATGCTTGTGTATACTGCATCCTGTATACAGTACCTATGTATAATACACAGGTACTAGATACAGGGTGCAGTATATACAGGGGGTGCACTATACACATTTCTCATGATATATTGATCTATTGTCAATAGATCAATATATTATGAGAGAATATGATGATGAATACATCAATGCAGATTCAATCAGATGGCCACTAACAGCAGCTAGGATATCATGGATAGGATATGGACACTTACAGAACAGCAGGCACTGCACTTTGAGCAGGCAGGGAGTGGGGGACTCAGACTGGCCTTCTCCTCTCACTCGGCGGCCGCCAGCCTCTCACAGACACAACAGAGACAGTAATGGATGGCATCACCTGACCCTGTCTTCACTGTGCTCCGTTCTGGAGGGTTCAGACAGGGTCCAGGCAGAGGCGTGCTGACGTAGCGCGCTGTACATGACACGCCTCTGAACCCTATCTGAACCCTGGCTCATCCAATCCCGGCGTGCGGCCGGGTGCCATAGCAACGCTGCTGCCTTCCAAGTCCCTGTCAGTCGCTGACACCCGCCTGCTGCGTCCCGCTGTCAGGTGAGTGCGGCCGCACCGCGCTGGCAGGCGGCCGCTCTCCCAAGCTATCGGCATGATGATTTCACTTTCAGGCTGGGTGGCCCTGAACTGTTGCTAATCCACCGGCCTGGGGGGCAAATGCCTCCCTGCCACCCGGCCCAGTCCGCCCCTGCATCATTATAAACTTACCGGCCCATATAACACCTGGCCCAGGAGGCCTTCCATATCTATACTATATATATATCTTATGGGCCCATGCTCTCCCAACAAATGGTCCCCTTGTTTAATTTTTTTATGGAAGGAGGCAAAATACCCACCTCAATTCTCCATTCTTATATTACAGTTATTCACAAAGAGGGCAAGGATCCTGTTGATTGTGCTCGCCCATACGTCTGCTGACTTCAGACATGAAAATCTTTACTAAAATATTAGCAGAGAGACTAAACAATTGGCTCCCGCAACTAATTAATAAAGACCAAGTGGGATTCGCACGTTTTTGTCAAGCGGGCGACAACACCAGGCGCATCCTAGATTTGATTAAAGTTACAAATAAAAAAGGCATGGAGGCAGTTTTTCTGGGACTGGACGCAGAAAAGGTCTTTGATAGGCTGAACTGGGCATTTATGTTCTCTGCGTTGCACCATTTCCGCCAGGCAGGGGTCTTCGTCACGGCATTAAGAGGTCTTTACTCTTGCCCATCAGCAATAGTCTAATTGCCCCACGCACACTCTAATACCTCTGACATCCAAAATGGCATTCGTCAAGGATGCCCATTGTCCCCATTACTCTACGTACTTAGTATAGAACCCTGGCAGCCCAGATTCGTAATAACCCAGATATGATCGGGATCAGATTAGAAGTAAAAATGTTAAAATATCCCTATATACCAACGACGTTTTGCTTTCTTTAACAAACCCTATAGTCTCTGTCCCCAACTTACAGCCCATACTTGATCCTTATTCCAACCTATCAGGGTATAAAATCAACTCTGGAAAAACAGAAGCATTACCGCTTAATATAACAGGACAAAAACTTAATTACCTACAGCAATCCTGCAAATTGACCTGGAGAACATCTTCCATAAAATATTTGGGAGTTCATATCACTCCCAGATATAGAGAGTCGTTCAAGGCAAATTTCCCTCCCTTGATATAAGACACTGAAGCCCGCCTTAAAAAGTGGACCCCTATGCCGATCTCGCTACTAGGTAGAATAGCAGCAATAAAAATGTTGATTCTTCCTAGGTTTCTGTACCTCTTTGAAACTATTCCAATCAAAGTACCACTGAGCATACATAACAAAATACAATCAATGTTTTTAAAATTCATCTGGCATTCGGGACGACACTGCATACCCAAGACGGTCCTATGTGCCCCTAAGTCACAAGGAGGACTCGCAAGTCCAGACATAATTAAGTATTATTATGCCACACACTTGCGACACATTCCCTCCTAGACAACATTACCGATCTATAATAAATGGATGAAAATAGAGAACCTGTGGTTGGCTCCATTCCACCCGGCTTCTCTAGCGCCGAGTCCGCCAAATTATATACCTTTAAAGGGATCCTGTCACCTCCAAAATGCCTCCTAAGCTACCAAAACATGTCCCTGCAGCATATTATCACTAATCTCACACTCCTTAATACTGACTCATTAGTGATTATAATTAGCAGGGGCTATATTCTTTAGACCTTAGGGAGTGTTGTTTTGCAGCCTGAATGATCCACGTGCTCTCTCTCTGTGCTGCTGTGATGTGGAGCTGAAGGCAGGACTAATGATTTGCATTCTGTGAGTGACAGAGAGGGGGGAGAGCAATGCCTGCACAAGCAAAGCAAACAGACAGAGAGAGGGTGGATCATTCACGCTGCAAAACAACACGCCCTAAGGGTTAAAGAATATAGCCCCTGCTAATTATAATCACTAATGAGTAAGTATGAAAACATTTTTATTCACTTTCACATGATTCTTTTAGGAGACAAAAGGAGTGTGATGGGATGCTGCTGGGACATGTTTTTGTAGCTTAGGAGGCGTTCTGGAGGTGACAGGATCCCTTTAATTAGGCTCTTAGGCCATATGGCCTTTATTAAAGAACTCTGGCACTCCGCTAGAATAAAATTCCAACTAGCCTCGCATGCATCCTTTCTGACTCCCTTCTTCTGCAACCCACATTTGTCAGACATCATGAGTACGGGGGTGGCTCGCAGGTGGGCAGAGGCACGACTTTTCTGTTTTAAAGAACTGGTAGACCCTTTGACCAGGTGATTCAAACCCTTTAACGACTTAACTGACAAGCACAAATTGCCACAAAATTTGTTTTATTCATACCAACAAATTACTCACTACTTTCAATCTGATTTAGGACCACCTGAATCCCTTAAGCCTTCCATATTCGAACAATTATGTGCCAGGGGCACCTCAACCAGAGGCCTTATCTCAGACATATACTCCACCTTAAAGGACCCAGATCCTTTGAATCCCATACACCACTCCTACATGCAGAGATGGGAGAGATGGCTGGGTTGTACATTAACACCCGAACAATGGCAGATGATATGGTCTTGCACTTTTGAAACGTCTATTAACACCCTTTATAAAGAAAATCAAATTAAGATCTTAATGACTTGGTACCATTTCCCTGAATTGTTAAATACAATAAACCAGTCCATCCCTGACATTTGCTGGAGATGTGTCGCAAGTGGAACTTCCCTGTACCGTATCTTTTGGACTTCCCAGGGAATAACTGGCTTTTGGAGAGAGGTCGAAAGATTGTTGAGTGATGTCATGGGCATGACTATCCCTTTAGACCCCCTTGCCTACTTGCTGAACCTATTTCCACCGGGGTTGGATAAATCAAGCGCTTAATTATTGAAACACCTTTTAACAACTGGCAAGTGTCTGATTTCATTGTTCTGGAAGAACACAGCAGCTCCTAGAATTGTCTGATTTATATAGACGGATTAATGATATCCATCTCATGGAAAAGATGACTGACGATCTACGTAATACTATGGAGAAATTTGAAAAAATCTGGAGATTTTGGATTATTTTCCAGGAGGGCTTCCATTTGTGACGGCTAAAATTATGAACCTGTCACGCTTACTTCTCTCCGCAGGGCTACTCCCTGAGTTGGTGTGAACCCCAAGATGCCTGGACTCTCTCTAATCTGAATTATCCTGACACCTTAACAGATACCTCACAGTTACATTTAAGATGAGAACCTTTCACCCTTTCCCCTTTTTTATATTCTTATCTATAGTATGACCACATGTTTTGGAATATGTTCTGTTTTTTGTTGATATCTGTTGCTATGTCATAGGAAAATGTTAATAAAAATAAAGACGAAGAAAAAAAAATCATAACTCTACCTGCAAAAATCAAGCCCTCGTGGAGCTATGAAGACAAAATGTAAAACAAGTTATAGCGCTTGAAAGAAGGAGAAAAAAAATAGGCAGTGCAAAAAAAAAAGGGCTGTGAAGTCAAAAAGTTAGGCCGCGTTCCCATCGGTTTGAGACTTGCCGAATCTTGCATCAAAAATCAACCCGGCACGGCCACCTGATGCCCGGACAGCAGCATGCAGCTCCATAGAAACATATGCAACTACATGCTCCTGTCTGGAGAGCAGGTGGCCGTGCCGGAGTGATGTGGTACGAGATCCGGTGAGTTTATTTGAAGTTGGACGCAAATCTTAAAGAGATTCTCATAAAGTTACTGAATGACAGGAACTGTTATAAAATAATGACCTGTCCAATCCCCTCCACTCTGATGCCAATTCAGTAATCACTGCCTGTCCTGCAACGCTGACGTAACGTCAATATGTCACATGACCAATGCAGCCTATGAATGGCCTTAGAGGTGACATGCGATTGCTGAGGCCAATCATTGGCTCTTGGGGTCAAGTAGACAGGAAGTCATTGCTGCAGGCAAATAGGCAGCACCTAGACAGCAGCCCTGGAGCCAAGGGGCATTTAATCCACGAATTCTGTTTTTTTTTCCTTCCTATCTAATGACTAATCCTAAAGTTTTTAAATATATCCCCGGCACACAATAAAAGAAGAGAGATGATTATCCTTTTTGTGTTTTTTTTATTTTTGAAGGTGAAAAACAGGTTGTATCACACAACGTTTCGGCTCCAGTTGAGCCTTTCTCAAGTGAGTCTTCTGTATATATAGAAAGGGGGTTTGTGGTTCAGTTCCCACATGAGCAACTGCTCAGGCCAGTACCTGCCTGTTTGAGGTACTCAGCATATGATTCCGTCCTTTGTGTCAGTGCAGCAGCATGGTGGCTGGTCTGGGTGGATGGGGGATATATTTAAAGACTTTGTGGCCTATTTTTCCATTGTGCACCTAAACGGTGGTCAAGCTATACTATATGCTCTCTAATCCTAAAGTTTGGCAGCATTTTGAAAGGGCAGAACAACTCCTTTAAATTAGTTGAATTTTTTTTTGTTATAAATAAATCTTAAATAGGCTGTCCAGGATTCGAAAAAAAATAGAGATTCTTTATTTTCTAGGAACAGTCTAATTTTTATACAGAGATGGTGGCATTTACACCTCAGTCCAATTCATGTGAACTGGGAGGAGCTACAATACCAGACTCAGACTCAACTATTTCTGCTGACTAGATTAAATTGAGATGCCAAAAACCTGCACATGGTTCTAAATAGAAATACAATTAGACTATGAGCACTCAACGTCTTTTTCAGGTGGATTACGCTCCAAAAAACCTTTGAAAGAGCACTGGCTATGTAGTGTTGTAGTGCAGATGATGATGAATCCAGAAGCACACACAGATATGCTGAACTGCTCAGTCCAGCGGCCATACTTTAATGAATCTCTTCCCTTTCCCAGCTCCCCCTTCTCCTGCCACAGCTCCTCCTCTATCTTACATCACTGTTACTAGGCAGAAAAAGCAAACAGGGAAGACAACAAGCAAACTACAGAAGATATAACAACATTACAGGCTAAACTCTCAAAAGAATGAACATCAACATCCCTATGAAAAAACTACTTGCTGTTCAGTCGTTCTTGCTTTTTAGCCTCTGTTAAGCGTTTTAGGTTTCCAAAGACACTAAGTGGTTAAGAAGTAAGCAAACCACTATTTTTAGGGCTTTTTCCTCTTTCAAGACAGTCTATATTTTATAATGGAAGTCAATGGGAAGTCTCAAAAGAAGCACAAACCTTAATTGGCAGTGTTATCACTGGGCACTGAAATTTTTAACAAAGACCAAAAAACCATTTGTTTCTCACATATTAATAGAAAAAACTCACGAAAGTAGGACAAAAAACTCAGAAAAAACTAACCAAAGAGTAGCCATGTCTAACATCTATTGCACCTAGCAGGAGGCTGCTAGCTCCACTGAGAGTCAACACAGGTGTCTGAATTCCAGTGCTCAATCTCCTGCAACCCAAGCAATGGGGGCGGTTACGGCACCTGGGTCCAGCCATGCTTCAGGGAGGTGACTGGTGGTATTTATAGACACAAGGTTACCATAGGGCGTCAGTCACACTGGTACATGTGACGCAAAGTGTCAGACTACAGCCTATTGGTCACGCCCATGTTATTAGATCAGACGGGCTGCTCAGCACCATACACATGCATCACAAATGATAGACACCCCCCAGAAGGCACAGCCACAAACTCCAAAAAGATAAAAAAAGGTGCAATAAAACACTATAGATGAAGATGAGAGGTGTTAGTGAATATTTTGGCCTTACAAGTTCTAACCATATGTCTCCTAGCCACATGTTTATTTAGTGAAGAATCACCAAACATTTTGAAAAAAATCACCGAAGTACGACAAAAAACTCAGAAAAACACTGGTACTCAGACACCTGTGTTGCCTCTCAGAGGAGCTAGCAGCCTCCTGCTAGGTGCAATGGATGTTTGACATGGCTACTTTTTGGTGAGTTTTTTCTCATATGTTAATAGCCAGACTTTTGGTAATGTCAAATTGGAATTAAAAAAAAGAATCCCCAATGCTGTTGGATTTGATTGACAATGTTTCTAAACAGAATACATACACATATAATAACTTAAAAACAATTATTTTTATAAATGTAATAAAATATGGCCTCCTTCGTTCAAATTATTCTCAAATCAACGGTTGATCCCACCTATCTCTCTTTACTAACCCTAATACACCCATCCAGGTAATTAATTTCCTTAATTTTAAGATTGTATACTATAGTTTATTTTTCATATTGTTTTAAATTATTGAAAAATACCTGTACATATGTAAAAGGTGTATCTTATAACAAACTTTACAC
Source organism: Allobates femoralis (assembly GCA_033576535.1). Classification (NCBI taxonomy): domain Eukaryota; kingdom Metazoa; phylum Chordata; class Amphibia; order Anura; family Aromobatidae; genus Allobates; species Allobates femoralis. The sequence continues at coordinate 62,103,898 of JARQOC010000007.1, forward strand.
GTTCCCCCCCTTTGTTTTGTTCTACTCTTTGCTGCACCTCCTGCTTCCCCCATATTCCTTTTATGAATACCGATGTTAAGAAAAGTTCTTTCAAAATTATTTTTAAACACAAAATAGCATGAAAGATGCCCGGGTGTCTTTTTAGATGTTTTCTTCATGGTGCACATACCCTTTGGGTTAGTATTGATTCAAACCAGTGTAGAGCACGAAATGGGCTAAGGTAAAAATGTTATCTTCCCTAATGAATTCTAACAAAATATATGATAAAATGTGCATTTCTGCTGCTGGTTTTATCTCACATAAGGCTGAAAACAGCTATCAGAGATCTTGAAACGGTATGCCATGAAGTGGTATAAAACAAAAACCCAAAAGTGTAGTAAACGAGTATGACCAAGAATAGACCACCGCTACCTCAACTTGTATATTCACATCCAGGTTTACTTCAAGTAATCACTGGTCCATGAAGTTCTTTAAAGTTCTAAGCGATGTTGTCTGACTTCCCATTTCTGAAGAAAATGGGCTGTCAAACATGTCTCCAGACAATAAGCGATTGTGATCTTCTGTACAAATGAAACATTTTTATGGCTTAAGGCTTGATTGCTAGTTCGCTCCATAACTCAATCTTTTGAGAGCTCGGCTGAAGGTCAGTAAATGAGAGGCAGATCTTAAATCTTCAAAGTCATGACATGAACAAAATGAATTCTTACGAGAGGCTAAGTAATTATATTACCTTTTGGATGTGAAATGAAAATGCTCTCCTGGACAAGCACAGTTGAGGAGTCAAGTGTCCGTTTTGTCGATCAGATATTTCGGAGATGGAAGACAAATTATAAAAAAAGGCAATGGAAGTGTTAGACCGTCACAGGACTACAAAGTTTAGAAAGACAAGTTGGTTTGTGGCCTGAAGAATCTCTACTACTTTATGTGCTTACTCGCTTAGTACTCATACACCTTCGGAAGTTAGGGCTTGCTTACACAAGCATATAATATGGCCGGGTGTTATCCATGTTTTATCAGATAGCACTTGCTCCAATGTTATACTGTGGAGCAGTGCAGATATGCAACTTGCATCCCATAGTGCAAATGCCTCTGCAAATCAACTCACTCACACACATACAAGTCTATGGGTGCATGCAAAACATCAGACTGCCCTTGGATGTCATCCGAAATTTGCCGACACAAACAATGGAGAAATTAAGCTCTCCTTATTCTTCACACTGGGGATCCCATTCTTGCGTGCTAGAGAATCAGATCACGGTAAGTAACACTAGACTCACGCTCGGAGTAGAGTTTGAGCCGAGTGTCATTGGCATAACGCATCCGATTCTCTAGCATCAGATGCCATATGCCAGTGTGACCACAGCCTTAGCGTTACGCTAAGTTCTCATGTCCAGTAATCATCTGTTAAAATGCATACAGCATCAATCCATTGGCAAAAAAGTTGTCCAAACACAACTTTTCTGTCCGTTTTGAAAAAGTTAACTTCTGTACAATCAATTTTTTTAATATCGATGTCTATGGAAAACAGATTTGTTAATTAGACATTTGGTTTTCTTTAATTTGTAGAGGATTCGTTTTTTTCTTACTGTATCAGTTTAAATTGGAAAATAGATAGAAATCAGTTACTCGATCCGTTTTCCATAGACTCAAATGTTCAGTACTCGTAACGAACAGTTGAATGCTTGGATGGGCACAATTTGAGTACATGAGTATAATAGTAATCAGGGGTAACTGAAGATATTTTCTGGAAGATCTTTTGGAAAAATACTCCACATTGACTTCTATTCCATTAGACATACCCATCTGAGCATGGGAGTGTGACATGCTCCGGGGCCGTGGGGGTTTACTCGAGGCTGGGCCCGCTACTGCTTGCTGCTCTGGGGATGATGGGATGGCAGCTGTGATGGTTCCGCTCCCCATGGGTGGAGCGGATACCCAGGTCAACCAGAATAGTCTATGGGGGTGGTAGGTCTTTGGGGGTGCAGAATAACCGACAGACACAAGGGTTGAAGTCTCCATTACCTTTACTGGTAGAACTAGCAGGTTCATCAAGGGTGCCGTCCACAAGAGTTGTTAGGAGTCCGGGTGGCCTGGAAGCAAGTTGGGGTTCTCCACACCTGGTGAGTTCTGATGCCTTCCTGTTGCACCACTCTTGGCGGGTCCTGGTTGCCTGTAGCTAAGCTGTGACCCTCTCTCTGTGTACAGTCTCTTGCCTGTATGATAGGCAGCTCAAGCCCCCTCTGGATTACACTCCTCTGGTTGCTCTCCCTGAGCTCTCTAGTGTTGCTGTGCCTCCTGGGCTTCGTTGTGGACGAGACACTTGGAATTTCCCACCCTCCAGTGTTGGCTGCTGGGCCTAGAGTCCCTCACAACCTCAGACTTCGGTGTCTGCTCCTGGCACTCTGCACTGGGGTGAGCCTGGCAGCCGGCTCCACTCCCTAGACCTGCTTCTCCACTTCCTCAGACCCTCTCCTACAGGTCCCTCATGCTGTTAAGTCTCTGTCCCGGGATGAGCCTTATGCTGCTCCAGTCCACGGGACCTGTTGACAGTCCTCCTGGGAACTGAACTGCCTAACCCCGCCCCCAGACCAGAATTTATAGGTGGGGACCTCCCCTTGGACTCGAGTTTCAGAGCTCCCCCTTCTGGCCTAGAGTTGGGAAGGTGTTGTGTGTGGTGGGCTTACCTGGTGTGGAGACCCTTCCCTTGCTTCAAGCACGGCATGGTCCCCCGGGGAGGCGATGCCATCGGGGAAACCAGACTCTGGGGTGCCACAAGTGCACTCATCACTACACACAACCCGCTTGTGGTCCTGCTATTTGGTATTCCCATATATTGCAGCTGATTGCTCAGGTTATGTTCATATTAAGTATTTGGCACATATTTTAGCAGAGAAAACACATTTTTGGTCATGAAAATTTATATTAAATACACTTTCAAAATAAGACCCCCTGTTTTCAATGGGAGAACTGTATTGCTGTTTTTCCTGCTGTGGTTTCCAAAATAAGTGACAGCTCATCTACCTGAAAACACCCCATCATAAGCAAATGGATTACTTCCATTTAATAGGGCTAATCCCCTACAAATTTGTGGAAAAAAATCATAAGGTTGTGTCCCGAATTTCTCCCCTGGATTCCACAGCAATTACAAGTTTTTCTTTTTTAGTGATTATTCCATATGAATCCACTCTGTGACCAGTTTCGTGTCACCTTTGTGACTATTATAAAAAGTAGAGATTATTCAATGTTAAAAGCCCTTTTAGGAAAGAACATTTGCCATAAATCTGGGGTATTTTTTTTTTTTACTTCATGTTAATGCTGCTGTTCTGAATCTTGCATTCTTTCTCTATTGTTTCTTTGCTTTTCTGTTATTGAGATTTGGACCTCTCTTTCCTGCTACCAAATCTAGCCAAGTGGGCGTGTTCATCAACTTCACTGTGGATGTCTTGAGGACCACGCCCCGATTCATCATCTGCAGTGGTGTCACTTGTCTCTATTCCTGTTTTGGCATTCGTTGACTTTTTGTCATTCTGGGTATGGGGAGACACCCAGCGCTTGACGACGACGGAGGGGGGAATGAAGGAGACCCTGATGCTAAGGGCAAAATGGGAGATGGTGACCCCTAGATAAACTAGCACTGCCTCCTGGCTCCCCTAACATCCCTATACTGTTTCCGCAACATTCGCCACCAGGATGCCTATTCCCTGACTGACCCTGAACTACTACTAAGTAGGGATCAGAGCGGATGAACACTAGTCAGCCTGGCTACCAACTAAAGATACACACAAGGGAAACAAACAAAGAGAGAAGGGAAGAAACACTTAGCTTGAGAAGATCTACACAGCAATTCAACACAAACTCCAGGATACACTCCTGAGCTGAGAAGCTTCCTCCAAACACCTGACAAGCTATCACCAGCAGTGCATCCTAAGAGTAAAGGGGAATATATAGACAGCTCAAGGTAAGGGATCAGCTGGGTCCTAGTGACCAACAGCTTCCACTAAAAGGGAAATGCCTCTTAAAGCGACAGACTTTTTTTTTAGGATTTGGACTATTTGGCCAAATGTTGGGACCTTCTGCGAATGGCTTCTACAGTCTCATCCGTGCCTACTGACACACCCGTGACACTTTTCTTGCGGAAAACTCTCCAAAATGGTGCACGTGGTTTGTGCAAAATAAACAAATGCTTTATATTTTTACCTTTGACATCATCTGCAAATTTTCTTGTTGCATGTTTCAGTAAAAAGTCACCACATCTCCAGCAAAATACCTGGCGTACATAAAATGATTGCAGAGATGGAGTGGAATCTAAATGCGCAAAAATGTTGCAACTGATGAATCTAACGAAAACATCTGGAAACTCCAAACCTGTACAAAATGATGAATAAAGTACAGATGAACACATAAAATAGAGTTAATCCCTTTATAATACCTGCCTACATATATCATGCAATTCAGAAGTGAGTGTATGGGGGTCACAGGGTGCTCTTGCCCCATCCTCGACAGGTGATGACTGTGTATTACAGACAAAATCTGCCTTAAATAATCGCAGGTGGAGCTCTGCCCAAGATTGTTAACCTGTTATATCTTGTTTTCAAACTCTGATAGCATTTAACACGTTCTGGCATGGAGGTGCAGCATTGTAAGCTCCCATTGGTGCACCCTTGATGTGATGGCGGGTCATCGATGGGTAGCTGTGACAGCAGGGGTCTGCTGACGACATCCGTACTTGTCATTAGAGCGCTCCACTGAAATCTGCCTGCGGCCGGGCTTCAAAGGAGACCATGATAATCACTATAAACAGTGTTGCAGGTTGTAGACCCCTAAGGCACGTCAGGGGTTAATTCCATAATTAACCCTATCGCCGCTATTGTCGGTTTTTTATTAACTTTTACATTGACAACCACCGACTCCTGCATCAGGACCAGTACACTACGCAAATTGCGTAAGCACCACAGACAGCTCCTCATTGAGGATGCTCTTCTGTAATGTGCTTAAGGAAATTGCATAGTGTACTGGCCCTGATGCAGGAGTCGGCGGTTGTCAATGGAAAAGTTATTAAAAAGCCGACAATGGCGGCAAAGGGGTTAATTATAGAATTAACCCCTGACATGACGTCTTGTGTGGACAGCATGTCTCTAGAGGGGGTGGGCACCCCCTAGAGACATGTTGCACACATGGATTATTAAGATTTAACCCTTTGTTCATCCCTGTGGCAGCAGGGATGAACAAAGTATCCGACAACCAGATTGCACATTCAGAGCAATCCGGTTGCCAGATTCCGGCTTAGGGACACAAAATGTGTCCAAATTGTGTGTGAATGCAATTGTGATTACCACATCCGGATGTGGATGCGGTAACTGCAATTGCACTTCCAAGTGTGACCCTAGCCTTAGGCCACGTGCACACGCTGAGTATTTGCTGAGTTTTTTACCTCAGGATTTGTAGACAAAACCAGGAGTGGAGCAATCAGAGGAAAAGTCTAATAGAAACACCTGCTTCACTTCGGTATTTATCACCCACTCCTGGTTTTGGCTACAAAGACTGATGAGCAAAAACAGAGCAAAAACAGAGCAAAAACGCACAGTGTGAATGGAGTCTAAGGAGACTATTAAGAACAGTAAAAAAAAAAAAAAAGTTTTAAGAAATATAAAAAAAAAAAATTTAAAATACACATATTTGGTATTGCCGGATTCAGAATGGTCAGATGCATCAAAATATAAAATGATTGACCTGATCTGTAAACACTGTAAATAAAAAATTCAAGAACGCCAAAATAATGTCTTCTTGGTCACTGCAGTACTACGAAAAATGCTGATCCGAACGTATCTATCCCAACATGATATCAATAAAAATGATGCCATTCCCCACAAAATATAAGCCATCACATGGCTCCAAACTTCTAATTTTTTCACCACTAAAATTATAAAAAAAAATGTAAACATGTTTGGTATCGCAGTAATCATACTGATGAGGAGAATCATACAAGACTCGGATGAATAGGGTCACTGCTGTACAAGTGCTGAAGGAGGTTCTGTCTGGTTGGAGCCCTGGTTGTTCCCCTGGGATGGTTCCCCATAGGTGGGATAGGGCCTGAATTATAGGAGACCGCATTAAGGCTACGTTCACATGCTGCAATATTGCTGTGCCATCGGTCCGCTTTGCGCGGATCCTCTAATTGCAGTGGAATGTAGTGAAGCTCACCGATGTTAGCTGTCCCAGCCAAGTCAATGCATTTTACTATTTGGCATTCAGACACTGCGCTTATTACGGATCCTCTTTTGGGCTGAAAAGCGGATCTGTCAAAAGAATTGACATGTCAATTTCCTGGTGTTATTACGTTGCACTTTTTACTCACCTCGCCACACTCCCTCGGTGATCTCCCCTTATACTGATGCTGTAGGAACTGTGGAGGACCATGGACAGCACCATGTGATCGAGCGATGTCACCTGGTCATATGGCAGGCAGCAGGGTCCTAGAGGCAGCGCTCGCTGCAGCCTCCGGGGATGACAGGACACCGCTGGAGATCGCCGATGGAGCGCAGCGAGGTGAGTAAGTGCAAGCGAAAAGCGCAGCAGCAGCATTCACAAGCATAACACTGTGCTTCGTGAAGATCCGTTCTTGGTGCAGTTTTTGCAACAAAAGCAGATCCTCACAAAACGCAGCAATAACGCCGTGTGTGTACATAGCCTTATTCATGGCAGGCTTCAGTGGGGCTGAGGTACAAGTGTCTGGAGACCCTGGGATGAAGGGAGCAGTCTGCAGTAAAGGGTGATTTTGTAGATCGCCCCAACCAAGCAACGTTCAAGATGTGTGCCTATGTTTCACAAGAGTATGTAAATAAATCTTGAGTACTTTAACAGACTGTGTGTGCTATGGCCCTCCCTGTGGGCGACTGTGAGCTGAACTTTTGCACTGAAGAACCGGCAAGGGTACGCTCAGCGAAGGTGGGGCTGCTCCGTGGACTTAGCCCTGCCTTGCCCCGTACGGCCGGCACCTCAACACTGGCATTCCGCACTATAGGATTATTAAAGAACTTAACTGTTTGTCATTTTAATATTCTCACAATTTAATAAAAGTGAAAATTAAATATTTATAATGCTAATCATTAAAACCAGCCAAGGAGAGAAGATTAAGATGAACTAACTAAATATTATCTTCCGCCAACTTCTGTCTCCAGACCTGTTTGTTGAGTGCAATGGAATTTCCCTTCTATGGACTTTAATGACTTTTTTTATATAAAAAAAAAAGAAGATCCTGAAACGAAATTTTCTAAAGTCCGGAAAATGGGAGGTTTGTGCTGCTCATTGAGGACTAGATTAAAAGTAATCAGCGAGAGCAGGGCGTCCTGATAATGTTATCAAAGATAGCCGCCGACTCAGTCTAAATGATAGCAGCAAATCAGCCTGAGGCAGCGACAAATTAAAATAACTGCAATAGTTAAAACCATTTCCCTGCTCACTGCGGCACAAATATCATTCGCTTAATATGAATTACCGATTGATTTCCGTGAAGTTTCTTTAATCACTTTCTCGGGTTTATGGAGGAAAAAAAAAAAATAAAATCTTGGATTGAAATTAATTTTAAAAAAAGTTATAAGAGTTATACGATTTCAGAAAATAAATCTTATTGATTATTCAATGAAAAGTTATTTTATTATTTTAAAGCACTTTATGTATCAAATCCTATTTTTTTCCTACCTCATTAACGTATCAGTTGTTTCTTGCTGATTTGGCCATAGATTTCACCCCACATATCGCAAAGGAGGAAACTTGTAACAAAAATCCGTATCAGGAAGGGCATAAAACCTCATTTTAACCTAAACTTTCCAGCAAAACAAAAGACGCAACAACTGAAACAACAACCAGGAACGTAACCACACATTCACCCAAATACATGTCGCCAGAAAATAAAATATACGGTAAATCTTTATTGAATAATGTATAAAATAAGGTAAAAAAAGTGACTGGAAAAAGGGCCTAAATGCCCGATTACCTACAAGAGCCAAACAAGTCCATTAAAAGACCAGAGGTCATATCCACTAGAAATAAACAAAGATTTCAACTGATGTCTGTAAGCAAAAGTCTTGAAAGTTGCAAGAAATGGATATAGGTAAACTGTAATAAAACATATTTTTTTAAAAATTTCTATACAATATTTTTTTTCTTTTATGCATGTAACATCCCTTCAAAAGAGCTTTTGTATATTCTAGTATGTGAATTTTTTATTTATTTTTTTTAGTAAAGATGCCTATAGATATTAGACAGCGGTTGGCCGAACAGCTCTCTTTTGCCAAAGTCCACAATACACAATAGGTGGCTGCTGATCAGCTCACCGTAAAGGGGTTGTCTACGCATCTGATATAGATGACCCATCCTATCCGATCAGTAGGGGTCAGACAGCTGCACCCCCACCAATCAACTGTTTTCAACCCTGCTGGGTGTACATAAAGGAACAGCACAGCTCTGTTCTCATTGCAACATCTTTGTGGAGACCGGTGGCTCAGGTCCTATTGAATTTAATAGGAGTTGTGTTGCAGTTTCAGCAAGAGTCACTTCACAAGTAAAGGAGCCGCTGATCGTGGGGGTGTCGGGTGCCTGACCGCCCTGATCTGATAGGCTAATGATAGATCAAGATAATAAGATCACGTCCTACCTCCTCCCCAACCTTACCACCACACGTATCCCATGCCTAACCCACCTCTTCAACTTATCATTAACTTCCAGTACCTTTCCTTCCGCTTTCAAACATGCCACAATTACACCGATCTTAAAGAAGCCATCCTTGATTCGACCTCTACATCAAGTTAGAGGCCCATATCGCTGCTCTAGTTCGCCTCCAAACGTCTCGAAAAGCATGTCAACACTGTACTTTCATCTCACCTGTTATTTAACGCTCTCTTTGACAACCTTCAATCTGGCTTCTGCCCCCACCACTCCACTGAAACTGCCTTAACCATTAACGACTTACTTACCGCCTAAGCTAACTGGCATTCTCTATGCTCTACCTTCTAGACCTGTCCTCTGCATTCAACAAAGTTGAACACCCCCTCCTACTGCAGATCCTCTCATCCATTGGTATCACTGTCCTTGCCCTATTTTGGATCTCGTCCTCTCTTTCCAATCGTAAATTCAATGTCTCCCTCTCCTTCCCTACCTCCTCACCCCATCCCCTCTCTGTTTGGGTTCCTGAAGGCTCTGTACTAGGACACCTACTCTTTCCATCTATACCCTCGGCCTGGGAAAGTCCCACGGCTTCCAGTACCACCTGTACACTGATGACACTCAGATATACCTCTCTGGCCTAGACATCACCTCTCTGCTGTCCAGTATCCCGGAGTGTCTGTTATCCATATCCTCCTCCTTCTCTTGCTTCCTAAAACTAAATGTAGACAAAACCATTTTTCCCCCATCTCACGCATCTTCCTTACCCGATCTATTACAATAAATAACATTTCACTTTGCCCTGTGCCTGAAGTCCGCTGCCTCGGAGTAACCCTTGACTCTGCCTTATCCATCAAACTGCACATCCAAGCCACCTCCTGCCACCTTCAACTCAAAAATATTTCCAGAATCCATCTTTTCCTCATCCCTCAATCTACTAAAATACTAGTGCATTCCCTCATCATCTCCCACCTTGACTACTGCAACATCTCCTCTGTGGCCTTCATGCTAACACTCTAACAATTCTCCAGTCTGTCCTAAACTCTGCTGCCCGACTAATCCACCTCTCTCCTTGCTACTCCTCTACTACTCCCCTCTGCAAATCCGTTCATTGACTCCCAGTTCACCAGTGTATCCAATTCAAACTACTAACATTGACATACAATGCCATCTACAGTCTGACACCCCCATATATCTCTGAACTAATGCCCCAATATTATCCAACTTGTAATCTTTGATCCTCCCAAGACCTCCTCCTTTCCTCCACACATGTATGCTCCTCATGCAACCACCTGCAAGACTTCCCCCATCCTCTGGAATTCTGCACCCCAACACGTCCGAGTTTTCCTTACATTCGGAACTTTCAAGCAGAAACAGAAAACCCATCTCTTCAGAAAAGCTTACAGCCTTAAATGACCCGACCCTACCACCATCTGACCTGACGCTCCATCACCACAGGTCCTGGCGCTCCACCACCTACAGAGCTGACCCAACCTACTGACTCCCTCCCCACTGCCCTGTAGAATGTAAACCTTCAAGGGCAAGGACTTCTCCCATTAGTACCAGTCTGCCACTGCTAGTTTGTTTATTGTATTTTTAACTTGTTTTCTATGTAATCCTTAATCAAATACAGCACCATGGAATCATTGGTGCTCTCTATACAATAATAATCATAATAAGACAAGACAACACCTTTGCAATGTATTAGGGCCTTAGGAGAACCATTACAAATAGCTGACACTTTTCTTATTCCTTGGGTTGTTGTATTTTGCATCATCGCAGGGCCGGGACGAGGCCAGGACAAGGAAACATCGAGGCTAGAACAGGGCCAGAACTCTGCCAGCAGATCGCAAACTGGAGAAGACCAACCGAAACAGCAGTGATAGAAGATGAAGCCACCAGAGGTTGAGTATCAGAGAGGCGGCACGGGATTTAAGTTTAAAAAACCCTTCCAGTTGTAAAATAAAATTTAAAAAAATTGGTGGTTCTTTAAAAAGACACAAATGTTGTAAATAGAAAATTGTAGATGGGTAACTCCATTATAAATTTTGCAGTGGGGGCTAGGATCTTTAACCCCTTATTGCCGGAATTAAAATCTACATACAAATGAATTAAACTGGTATGCTGCAAATATTCAACATTGGATACTAAGGGGTTAAGGGGAACCAGAGTCGTAACTATAATAGGCAAGCAATAAAAGAAAAGAGACAGGAAGCGCTCCCATAGAGGAGACCCGGTATGCTATTTTGGGGTGGTTTAGAGGGGTGTGCAGGGGGACTCTCACCTGTGCCGGTTGTGCCGCCTCTGCACAACTTCAGTGAGAGCTTCCACCAGGTTCTCCTGATGCACGCACTGATGGACGCTGCTCCACCGCTTCCACATCACGTGGGGTGGAATCAGTTGATCCGCGCGTCACAGGGCTCCTATGTCACCGCAGGTCCTATGGCTCCACACCATCCTCTGTTGGGGATTTCTCCGCAAACCGCAGCTCCAGTAACCATACACCCGGAGGGTGAGTTTTGCAATAAAGAAAGGGTTACTCAGTAGGAGCGCAGATTCACTTAGGAGATGGGTGGAAATCTGGTCTAAACAACTTTCATACCACAACGCGTTTCCACAACGGATAGTTGTCTTCCTCAGGTGATAGCCACCTGAGGAAGACAACTATCCGTTGTGGAAACGCGTTGTGGTATTAAAGTTGTTTAGACCAGATTTCCACCCATCTCCTAAGTGAATCTGCGCTCCTACTGAGTAACCCTTTATTGTGTAACTATAATAGGGGCAGGGGTTGCAATTGCGCCTGGTCCCTGGAGCCTAAGGGGCCCCAAAAAACCCTTTGGACTATAGAAAAAAAAAAAGACTAATGCTACTAAAGATTTGCAATAATTGGGGGCCCCGTTGAAGCCTTTGCTCATGGGGGCCCATGAGCTTCAAGCTACGCCACTGAACGGAACCCATCGCGTGTTTTATGCTGCATGAGTAAGATACTGGCTCCCTATACAGAGTTTCAGAGAAAACTCATTGATATTGGGGGATTGAGTACAAGGTGACCACATCCCCTATGGCTTTTCCCCACCCTGCTGGGTCTCTATGAGTTTACCATTAGAGTCCAGTCAATCTAGCAGAGCAGGGTGGGGATATGCTGGGGAGCTCATACTGTGACCTGTAATCCCAGACACTTCATCCCCAAAGATGGGGTTGAACCACGATTTCTCCCAAAAAATTGCAGCACTTCAGAATGAAGCATGAATATCTGTTACAGGGAAGCTGGTCTCCGATTCATGATGCCCAGTGTTTGAGGGGCATAAATGAAACGACAAATCCCCTTTAATTTACACCTCGGTCTGGAACATCGGAAATTTTAAGCACAGTTAGTTTCTAGGATTTTGGTTCAATTTCTAATAAATGTGATTTTCAAAGAAATTAATTAACATTTACTACTCAGCAGAAAGCTACTGCAAAGGCCCCTGTGCTTTCAAAATTAATTACAGCAATTAAATATTTATGGCAAATTATTAAGATCTCATGTAAATTAAGAACAAAGACATGCAGCAAAACCTACAACAATCTTCAAAAGCCAACGTAACACTGCAAGATCACACTATGATGGGTATCCATGATTTACTTTTAAGGCAGATATAAGTAATTAGGACATTAACTGCAGATCTTTATCTGTCTTTACTACAGGGTGTAAAGCATACTATAGCAATCAGGCTCTGGAGAGAAATTAGGATCCACACAAAGCCCCAAAATGAATGAAAGCATGGACATTTTAAAACTAAATGCTACAAAGTCGACCTTTACATTTTTCCAATATATTTTCCAGTCATTGGAATGAATTCATAGAAGTTAGGACAGATCATTCAGTCATCATAGACTTCATAATATTTTTCCATTGGTTGAATTGGACAAATTAAAGTACTACTCCCAGCACTTTTTTATTGCACAGCTGGAGTGGTGCTTTTGTGTTGCCCCTGCAATATGGCTGCCACAAATGGCATGTCTTTAATATCTTGTAATTCCATGTCTGGGAAGAATTGGGGCTCCCTCTGCTGGAAGTCTGAAGCATCCAACACAGCCTGAACTCCAACTAGGAAGCTGAGCGCTGAAAAGACCTTATTTGGGCATGTGTTTCAGTCTCTGCTTGGAGGGAAGGGTTAGCTGGGTAGGAAGGGTTGGTTAGACACAGGAGGGGTTCAGTCAGAAGCGAGCTGGAAGGCCACTTTGAAGGACCACTTTGAAGGCAGGGCATCAGGCCCTAGTCTACTCAGTTTTACAGAGCCTAGTAGCAAAACTGGAGGCTAGTGAGTTTTATGCTCACTAGCCACTTAAGTAGAACCTCCCGGGGCAGTCGTAATACATAGGATCAGGGAACTGCACTGAAGGGAGCATGGATACTTGCAGGATCCGCACTACTAGCCTGGCTGCAGGTTATCCACTGGAACTAAGAGGGAGTACAGGACAGTTGAAAAGCATCTAAAGACCTACAACAAGGACAAGTCAGAAGGTAGGCCACTATACTTATCCAGCAGAGTAGAATATGGTTCTTACCAGACTGGCTGGACCATGTACCTGATGGTGCCTGTGTAGTCTAGAACTGCTGGAACACCTGCAGTAAAAGGTAAAAGCAATAAGATTGACTCTGCACCTCCTTTCTCCACTGCACCCTCTGCTACATTCATCATACCATCCCCTGGGAGCCAAACCTGGTTGGGAAGGGTTTAACATCTACAATACCACTCCACCTATCTCTCAGGGATTATCTGCAGTGCCAGCCTCTTACAGGCTGAAACATCCCAACTTGCATCACAAACTTTTATTTCTTAACTTAACCCCTGCCCAGCTGCCAAGTACTCTAGCCCTTGGTGCTCCAAATTTTAAATCTAAGTCCCCTGCCCCCGGTCTTATTTGCACCTACTGCCATCTTCATCTTTTCCAGTTTTTCTATCTCCAACGGTATGTGACCTGTCAGCAGCTCCAGTGTGTCATGCATCTCTATTACAGCCTCATACTGGCCTCCTGAGGCGCTCAGAGATGTATAGGAAGCTTGTGATGTCACTTCTGACTTCCTATCAGTCAGAAGTTACAGGCAAAAGATGGCTCCACAAGACTGGAGCAGCGCCAAAAAACTATGAAGCCTTTGGAAGGCAAGTATAAGACAGGGGGCAGGTGACTTACATTTAAAGCGCCACTCCTTCAAGAGTAGTGTTTTAAATATGTCCACCAATTAAAAAACCTAAGTGTCTCATCTATGCCCACAATTTACAAAAATAGGGAAGCAAACAAAATTAGATACAAGGAAAAGAAAGGCAGAATGTCCAGCCATTAATTGTCACTGTGAGGAAAAAAGGATATATTCTGACCTATCGAGCAATATTCTATAAACATAAATGCCAATGGTGTATTCTTACATCTGTCCCCTTGGCCTACCTTTGTTCAAAGCCTTCTAGACCCAGGATGTTACATTTCTCAAACCAAGAGCCTGACCAGATAGGCGACGCTTTTAATTAAACTTAAGGATGCTTCTCTCCACTGTCCCAGAGGGTAGATGACATTTCTCGTTATAGATAGGAGAGAAATCACTTCCTTCTGCCAGGGGGCTTCATAGAATTCTGGCAGACACACAGAAGCCAGTAATAATATTTCACTGCACATATCTCCCCCAAATATTACAATTAATACAAACCTTAAATATGAAACCTGGATCGTAATGCATGTAGCGCCCCACTGGTCAGTGCGCCACAGTAGAGGTACTGCACCCATAACTGAGTGTGCAATACTAATGTCATTGGGGAGTGTAAAGTCGACCTGAGGCTGTTATCCCAGCATCCCTATGCCTAACATACGGGACCAATTGGCCACTCGTTACCAGGGTAACCGGTGGGAGGAGCGTTAGGGTAGAAGGAGCGGGAACCACTCAAACAGTAGGAGTAGTAGGAGTAGTAGTTGTGGGAGAATGCCTGAGGAGAGAAGCAAGGAACAAGTCCTAGAGGGACACCACAGGGAGGGCGCCCGAAAAGGAGCGGCGACCCAGACACAGAAGGAGGAAACCCAGTGCCGGACCCTATTGACAGTCCGGCGGAATCCTAGTCCACAACGGGGTACCGACCCCAAGTCACGGTGCAGGTGAGTCTAACCCTGAGCCATCAATACCGGTGGGTCGTAAGGTTTGCCAAGCAGCCTCGACTTCGTCCAGAACATGTAGCCCCACCAAGATCACTGAACAGGGTTGAGCCCCTTAGAAGAGAAGAAGGGTACATGCCCACTTAGGGCGCCTCGGCACTGCAGGGTGCAATCGCTTGTACAAATGATCACTATCTGCCATTAACACCGCTTGGACATCGCTGGCAGGAAGTGATTCATGACAGTATCCGGGGTCATCAGCTGACCCAACACTGTCATGGCAACGCATCAAGGCCCTGTGATCGCATCCCGGGGCTACTGATGCTGGCGGAGAACAGCACCATGGTGCTTTAGGTCACACTCTCAGATCAGCTGACATGTACAGGGAATGATGTGAGCTGAGTGTGTGAGCTCGCATCAAAGGGAGGGAAGCAGCCAAGGACATAGATATTAGGCCTTGGTCATGAAGGGGTTAATGGGAACAATACTCCTTTCCCAAAACTCCAACAATTAATTTCCTTAACTGCCAGACATATATAGATTATTAAAAGAAGAAGGGATGCTACACAATGGTAGACATGGCCCTATTCCACCTCTGTTTATGTTTCACATATGAATAACTTGTCAATTTTTTAAGGTCATCTTATTTTATCTTCAAGAAGGTGTGGCGATCTAAGACATCCATTTTTGTTTTTAATGTTTACACATCTGATTCACATCTAATCTGATCGCTGCCATCAATTTCTACACAAGTTTTTTTCTCCAATTGAAATGGAAAAATATTCAGCATTCATGTTCAGTTTTTTTTTTGTGAAGAATACATTTCTATACTATAAAGGTATGTGCACATGATCAGGAGACATTGCGTTCTGGATGCAGTATCTCCTTCTCCTGAGGGAAACCGGCGGTGAACCCAGCCACACTGTGCTCATGATCTGTGTTTGGTACAAGGCGGCTTTTCCATGAATTCACCTGCTATGATTGCTTCAGCCTCCGCAGCAATAAATTGACATGTTGCGGACAAGCGGCGGCACGAAAAAACACCCAACATCTCGGTAAATGCTGCAGAGAAAAGAAGCATAGTGGGTGCGGGATTTCTGTAAATCGATCCACTGTGCTGGTACTCTACAATGCAGTGTTATCGACGCAGCACAAACATGCTGTGTCCATAACACTGCAAACACTGATCGTGGGAACACAGCCTAAGACGTAACCTTAGGTTGAAAGGTATAATATCATATCCGTGTTTGCAGCATTATGAACGCAGCATGGAAATTTGGCGCTGCGGAGTCAGAGGTGATCTCGGAAGGGAAGAGCTGCAGAGCCCCGAATGCACAGGTGCTGCAGTCACCCGCAGAGATTGCCAGCTTCCCGCAGGAGAGGAGACGCAGCGTCCAGGATGCAGTGTCTCCTGATCGTCTGCACGTACCCCAAGAGATTTCTAAATCACTGCATTCTTGATTTATTTACATTTTTCACAACACCCCAACTTTATGGGGATAGAGTTATTCCATCCATGGCCGAATGATAGTCATTAGCCTAGCGAAAAAAGTCTAAAACCAAGAAAAAGAAAGGCCCTGCTTTATCAGTTGTTTTTTTCTTATTAATTCTTTTGTCTCATCTCTCTTTTCCGTCTGGTGGAGTTTGCACCAAATTCATCAAAATAGGAGTAAAATGATAAATTGGCACAAAATCAAAAGGCGCAAATTTTTTACTCCTCTATACCTGTTCTTAGTAAAAAAAAAATTGCATGATCCTTTCCATAAAGTATTCAATGACATATATTAGTCTTCAACTGCGTTAAAATAGATTTTTTTTCCTTTTGTAGAGTATTCGAGTACAATTTTACAAAAAAAAAATGAAATTTTGAAAAGTAGAAAGTGATGAGTGAGGCTAAAACAATTGAATAACCATAATAACCATAACTATACCGATAATGACTGATGAGAAAAGAAAGAATAGAAAAACAAATTAGACAAAACAAAACAAAGTACTTAAAAAGGAGCAAATTAAATACTGAAGAGGACACTATAAGAGCCAGTTTTACTCCTGAAAAAAGCCACACAGCAATGTTTGAGTCAGCCGTGAAGATTTAAGCTGTATTTGGTCTTGGTAGATTTTCTTCTGTAACACAAGAGTCTGTGGAAGTTGCATTGACGATGTATTTGGAGTTTCATTTATGAGAAATGTCTTCCAGAAAATGTGTTTGGTTTAATGATGAGAGAGCACTACAATTCTCAGTACTTGTAACGAGGAGTCGGACGCTCAGACAGGCTCAACTCATGTATTGAGTATAAGGGAAGTCAATCAAAACTAGAGCATTTTTCCTAAAGATCTTCCAGAAAAATGCTTGAGTTTTCTAATGACTTCCATTATACCTGGTATATGAGTCGTGCCTGTCTGAGTGTCCGCTCCTCGTTACGAGTACTGAGCATTGTAGTGCTCGCCCATGACTAGTTCTTTTGTCCGTTCCAAGCAGTAACAGTTCAGTATTCATTTTCTGAATTGCTCCTAAAAATTAAAGCAACAAAGCCAGTTTTCCCAACAAGAGTATTCTGAAAAACGAGACAGGTTGTGATGCAGTTTTTCCAAAATGTCCTTCAAATATTCCAATAATTTATTACGGTCATGGCGATTTTATAGTAAAGAACAACCTCAGAAACATTACACAAGCCCAACAATCTGACAAACTTTATTTTCAATAACCCAATGTTGAATCTGTGATCAGAAAACACTACGGTTCAGTAAACCAAGGAGCCATGGAAGTTAATTTGAGCTTTAGGGTTATGTTCACACAGCGTTTTCGGTGCATTTGTTCTGTTATTAGCAGTAAGTGCACTGCCCTTATTACGCACTTTCTGATACTTTTTAAATGCATTTTTTTTTATGTGTATTTAAAAGGCATGTGTCAGTAGGATTGCCTCTCCAATACCATCTATATAGGCATGTAAGTCGTAGGAAGTTTAATAAAATACCTTGACGTCCGATGTCTTATTCCGGAGAAATCCATGATTTTCTTAATATGTAAATGAGCTTTTAAGATTCATGGACCTGCATGAGACTCCACCTTCAAAGTTTAAATTAAATTATAGGGGGAGTTACCATAGTGAGACACGTAATGACTGACAGTCCACTCTCCTCATCTGCATATCTCACACTGGTAACTCCCCTGTCACTTAATTTATGCTCTGGAGGTGAAGTATCAGGGAGATCTATGTCCAGCCCAAAGATCTTAACAGCTTATTTGCATACAAGAAAAACATAGATTTTTTTCCGAATAACACATCGGATCTCAGATATCAATTTATTCAACTTTCTATTACCTGCATGTATATATTGATGGCTAAAGTGGGATGATCCTACTGACAAATTCCCTTTAAAGGAAACCATCCTTCATAATTTTATCACCTATAAATCAGATCAGCAGGTGACTGACGTGTGCAGCATGACATCGCTCTATATTTTTTATTCATCCCCTGTGGTCTTGTCTTTCTGCTGTAAGCCGACCCCGCCCAACCCCAGACGAGTCTGGATGAAAGGGAGGTAGGGGGTTCGGTTTACAGCAGAAAGACAAGACCACAGGGGAGGAATTAAGAAAAACCCAAATAGTGAAGTCATGCTGCACACGTCAATCACCTGCTGCACTGATTTACAGGTGGTTAAATCCTAGTGGTTGGTTCCCTTTAAGGGTCATTGTCTTACACTCTTCCTCCTCTGAATGAAGCACCATCCTCCAATCTTAAAAATGCACTTGTGTTTTTAGGGTAAAAATACAACAACAACAAAAAAAACATGTAAACTTTCAACATATGTTTTTTAAAGACACTTACTGATCTTAATGGGTAAAAGAGAAAACAGCAAAAACAGTGGAAATACAATAAAAGATGTGATAAGTCTATGAAAATAAAAAAAAAAAGTGTACCTCAGGTCAAAAAACACAAGGAAAAAATATTTAACATTTTAGAAATATCATTCATTTTACTTCTACTGTAAAACTGCATATTTTAGGCACGTGGAGAAAAAAAATGCATCAAATACGCTTTGTGTGAACAAGCCCTTAAACAGAATATAGAATTGCATTAGGCTCTGTTCATACCACTCTTTGGTTTAAAAGGAATCTGTCAGCAGGTTTTTGCTCTGTAAACTTAAGACAGCATGCTGAAGGGTCTAAAAAACAAAAGTGAACTGTGCTTCTCTGATCAGTGTGTGTGCTATTATTTATGTACACCTGGTGATTACCATTACAGGACTACTTTGTCACGTGCATAGCAGTCCAACACACCTCACTGTGAATGTACAATCTCTATTGAGAGTCTGGTGTGGGTGGGGGCAGCTCTCCCAGCTCTGCTACATGCCTAAAACTAAATGCTTTGATTGTGTAAGAATGGCTACACCCAGTAATCTAAGTGATATATCATTGGATTCAGGGTTCCTTTGACTACATTATGCTGCTGCCAGATGAGTTAGTAAAAACCTGCTGACAGATTCCCTTTAAGTATGGTGGGAAAATGTTCCAATATTTACGCTGCAGTTCCCATATGACATTTAGTTGCAGATAGCAGACATTTCATGCTCTTATTTCATACTTTACAAGTTTACGTATTCATGCTGGGAGCATTTCCCACATACATGGGGTGAACAGAACCTCACATCATATAAATATGCACAAAAATGACATCCCGAGTCACTGAGTGCTAAACTTTTTATTAGCTTATTTTCTTTTTAAAATGTCTGAAAATATGTATAGAACATTATTTACAACTCATAAATAGAAACACAAGGTTAACCAGAAATAACGGTTAAAAAAACGCATGTTCCCAGCAGTGCTAAAATTGTCATTTCAAACAGATTTTATAAAAATGGGTTTACAGCTATCCAAACATGCAGAAGGTGCTTGGTCGGGGATTTCATCATGTGCGGGGATGGTAGAAAGTCCTTCAAGAGTCCATTAATGCTTAACACATAGATAACACTTACAGCCTTCTCCTTTTCCCCATAACTATAGTTGCATGGCATGTCAATGAGCATACACAATCAGAATCTGAATACTTCATATCAGACATATACGACAATAAGCTATTATTATTTGTAGACCAAGAGGTTACAGGTGCAGGAACGGTACGTGGCCAGCCACATCCTTGTATTCATTGTTCCAAAATTGTGCGGGCAAGGCCTCGGGTGTTTTGCATGCTTGTTTGTTTTTTTTGTAAACCTGTTATTAGATCTTTCAGCTCTGGATATTTCAAGGATAACAATAATTAAACTATTTTCACATATACAATTTGCACTAAATAAGTATTTTGGATGATTTTCTTTTCGTCTTACTTAAATACACATATACAAAACAGTAGACTGAAAACATTGTGCTGTATCTTATGACATCTGATGCTTGACCGGTCTACTTCAAGGAATAAATCACGGGATACTCATTGTACACTGGTACCAATATGAACATACAATGGGGAACACCACGGATGTTAATATGTAGACACGATAAAGTCAACAAGTTACTTTGTTGTCAAAGGATCAATACTGAGATTTTTTTTTCTTATTTGTTTTGCAATACAAGTTTGTGAAAGGCGACCATTAGATGCTCTCCGTCTGTTCTGTATCGCTGGTACTCTCTCCTTTTGACGCTCTACTTAGAATTCCCATCCACTTCAGGAGCAAATCTTCATCCTCTGCACCAAAAAATAGAGTTTGCTGGGACTGGCTTAATTTAAATACATGCTTCAAGTCCACTTTGTCACTAGCACCTGGTATGCTGACTTCATAGCCTGGCAGTGGGATAGTTCGCTGGTTTCGTCCATCCTGCAAGAAAAGATGTAGACGACAGCTTAGACACACACAGAGTTCGACCATTGAGTGTCATACATCCATGAACCACCTACGGATGCCTTTTTTGCAGACACCTTTATCTTTGGTTTCCTCTCACACTCTTCTGCATGGATTTTAGAACCATAATATCGGGATCATAAGACTTCTCTCGTGCTTCTGCCAGACTCTGGAACTCCCTCTCCCACCACATCAGACACTCCCCGACCCTGGGAACCTTCAAGAAAAACCTGAAGACGCACCTCTTCCTACACACCTATAACACACACTGAGACCCTATCCACTCACCACCTCACCTCTCCCCCTCCTACTGTCTCCCTCCCCACCCCCTTTAGACTGTGAGCCCTCGCGGACAGGATCCCCGGCCCTATTGTACCCGTATGACTAATTGTGATCTGTCATCGTTTGTCGCCATTTGTGGTTGTCTTCGACCACTTGTCTTTGTCTACCCTCTAAATTGTAAAGCGCCATGTATCTAATAGCGCTATATAATTACCTATTAAATAATAATAATAATAATCCCACCTTTAGGCTCTAGGACAGGGTTGCCAACTTGACTTATTTTTTCGGGAAATCTTACCCAAAAATTACAGACAGACATTTTTTATGGACACATTGGAAAATCATAATAACTCATTATAGTTATAAGCGATCCATGTCTACAATACAATATAATACCGTGGAATCTGAAATACAGTGTACAATTCTGGGCACCACAATTTACAAAAGACATCAACAAACTGGAGCAAGTTCAGAGAAGAGCGACCAGAATGGTGACCGGTCTGCAAACCATGTTCAATGAGGAACAGTTACAGGATTTGGGAATGTTTAGCTCACAAAAAAGAAGACTGAGAGGAGACTTAATACCTGTCTACAAATATATCAAGAGCTGTCACACTGTACATTTGCCCAAGGAAACGCTAGAAACAATGGGATGAAGCTGAATGGGAGGAGACATAGATTAGATATTAGAAAAAACTTTTTGAAAGTGAGGGTAACCAATGAGTTGAACAGGCGGCCATGAGAGGGGACAAGTTCTCTTTCAATGGAAGTGTTCACACAGAGGTTGGACAGACGTGTGGGATGACTTAGTGAATCCTGAATTGAGCAGGAGGTTGGACCAAATGGTTGGTGAGGTCTGGATTCTGGGTCCCCAAAAATTGCTCAAAAGTGCACACACAGAGTACGAATTCTATAGACTTTTACCAAAGTTTCCATACACTTTACGCTTTCTTCATTTGTTTCTAAGAAGTTATCCAGTTAAAACATGTTATGATCTATTCGTTGGATAAGTAATAAGTTACTGATCAGTCTGTGTCCCAAAACAGTGACTCACATCTTTAGAGGGATCGGGGAATTTTATATCCACAATTTGGAACATTTATCCCAGTTACAAAATGGAGGTTTAGGTTGGACGTCCATATGCCATTCCATTCTTTATGGGGCAGCTGGAGAAAGTTGCGCTCAGTAGCCCTAGCTTGAGCATACACACTGCTGCTCCATTAGTGGCGATACAAGTTGTGAAGATCAATGTGGGCCCCAGTAGTTGGACATCATGGTGAACCCCAGCAGTTGGACCAACATGGTGGAGAGAAGGTTAAGGCTGCGGAAATTTAAGCATTTGATCTGTCTGTTTTTGCTGGAGCTAAGACATCCCTATAAAAGAGTATCAAAATGTTTGGAAAATACATAGAGCTTAGCCAAGCGTTCAGAGGAGTCAAGAACAATATCTACCCAGCTCAACAAGTGATCCTCCTACACTATCTCGTGTGCACGAGAACCTTCATCCCTACGGTTGCAGTTTTACGTTGCGGATGTATGGCTTGGGCTGATCAGCAGTTATACAGCCAATGTCTGCTTGTAACAGGAGCGATCAGCTCTATCGTTCATCACTAAAATAAAAAATAATGATTCTATATGTCTATTCCTGAAATCCCTCTGACCTGGGACATGAGGCGGTCTGGTCATTTTTACTGCATAGTGAACGACTTCATAACAAAACCCCAAAACATGGAAAAAGGGTGGATGTTGTTTTTGAGCATTTTATCCCATTTTCCATTTTTGTTAATGGTAAAATGAATGGTGTTCTAATCAACAATTTGTACTGAAAAAAAACAAGCCCTCGTATGGCTATGTTGACTGAAAAATGTAAAAAGATATGGCTCCTGGAAGAAAGGGAAGGACAAAAAAAGGACAAATTATGAAAATTGGGAAGGAACTAAACAACCCTATATTTATATATCAAGTGTCATTTACAACTTTGCCACAGTATGAGAAACATCGGTCTCCAAAGAGGCCAATGGTTTTTGGGTGAGGGTAGGTTATATATGATCACTTTTCCTTTTTTCCCCTTTACTGCAGACATAATACTTCTCAATGCATGTCATGTGTAAGACGCGACTGACCATACCAAGCACATGTAAAGATATGGTCCACATGGACACCATGACATTATGCCACTTGTTTCCCTACTCTGCCCTCCGGTCATTAAATATATCACTGACCCACATAACCCCTCAAGAGAGACGATGATTTGTGGTAAATCGCCCCCAGCTATGTGTAACCGTGTACACCGAGAATAACAGGGTCAGGCAGTTTTATGAGAATGGAGAATGACAGGGAAGGAAAATAATACACACAAAGATTAAAGGCATCGTAAAAAACCGGAGACAATATGACATTGAGAAGATCTGCCAGCCCCGAACAGGAGGCAAATAAACTAGCTTTACTTTCACTACACAGAGCGATAAATCTCCGCCATTGCCATCCTTCAGTGTTTTCAGATCAGATTTGACAAGCTATAATGGTTAAATCATCGGAAATATAACTCTAGTTTGTTTGACTGGAGCCTCTCTATCAAGCAACGAGCGGTGCCCTAAGGTGGCACTGGTGCGCCGGAACAAGAGACGCCAGATAATTCAAGAATGGACTAAACCAATGGGGCCCAATTCATTGTGTATTTGAACTAGACCAGCTATTGGGAGTCCGGCCTCTCCCCAACATTACATCACAAATACTCTTCTGGATGAAGGGGCAAAAAGTCCAACAGATGCCTTCAAAGTCTTGTAGAAAGTCAGACGAGCAGGAGACGTTATATCTACAGAAGGGCTGACTCCATATTAATGTCCATGTTCCAATGGGAAGTTAAAAACTCCTCCGATGGTGTAATATGGAGGGGGTACACTAATCATACTAATCACCATATACTGTACTGTATAATATACACACACAAACACACACAAAAAAAATCTTTATGGAAGGTACATTAGCACAACTCATATGTTTTATTCTCAAATCGTCTTAAGTAGCGCTTGTACGATCACCTTGGGAAAAATGCAAAGAGAAGAGCCGAAATGCGTGAAAATAATTTGTACGCTGCATCGCGCTCTTCCGTCCTGAGGAACATAAACTTTATGACTGTCGAGCGCTTGAGAGATTGTTATTACGTTATGTAGGTTAGGGGTAAAGTAATTAAACTGCTATATTTTTGAAGATATAATATTTATTTTACTGCAGAATGAAACACCAGATGGTTCGGAATATTTGATCTGTTTTGAGCATATTTCTTGTTTTTAAGAGTAAGATATAAAGGAGTCTACAATAGGGAAAAAATGGCCTCGGGGAGGGGGCGGAGGGGTAAAAACTGGTCCCAGCCCTAAATAGAGTTGCAAATCTGAAAAACCATAAATTTCAAGAAATTAGATAATAATAGGCATCTCTAAATGAATGAATGGACAAAAGGCTCTATTGATGGACATAGATTCATTGTTGCACAAATATACATCCGTTCTACCTGTATGAGCAGCAAAATACTGTGGTCACATAATATGTAACTCAAAGCTGTACTGTAATCTAGAATAAACTTTAAAAGGAGTTTCCCCAAAATCTCTAGTTACATTTTTTCCAATGGGACCTCCAGCTCTCTCACATTACTGACTGTCTGATAGACAACAAATCGAGCAAGGGATGAGGGGTGCAATCCTCTACTCCATTCAAGAGCTTTTGTGCCCTCACCTTGGGATTTCCAGGAGTCCCGACAATTAGACCCCAGTGATCAGCAAGCTCACTATACTATCAGCAACATCACTATACTACTGTGGCGCCCCTGAGGATCCAGTCGCCACAGAGGTACTGCACCTTAGCTAGAGGTGTGGTACCTCCAATCCCAGGTAAGGAGGGGACACTACCTGGTACCCACACACCTGCATCCACCACTACTCCAGGCCAGAAAGATGGGGGAATTGATCAAACCCCATACCTGGCTGGAGATGGGGCTAAGATAGGGAAGTGGGTGGAACTGTACAAAGGGGAGCCACTTCATGTGAGTGACAGTAAGGGCTACGTCACACCTGGTGACGGGGCTGGGGATGTCGGCGGCGACTGACGGGGGTGCGCACGTTTTTGGCGCCCCACCAGCATCGCCGTCCCCCATTTACACGGGGCGACATCTCCAACCCCAGCGGCGATGCAGGACAATGGGAGCCTATGGCTCCCATCACCTGTCAGCTCCCAGCGGCCGGTTACATGGGGCGATGTGCACTGCTCTGAAACCAGGCGACCTCCCGGTGCCGCTGACATGGCCCCTTTACATGAGGCGACATAGGGCGATGTCGCCACCAATAGGCGACATAGGGGTGTGGCCTATGTAATAGGCGGCGATGTCGCCCCGTGTGACGGGGGCTTAAGAGTAGAAGAGATAAAAGAGGAAAACACCAGGAAGCAGAAGAAAGTAGTAGAAGAAAGGAGTAGTAACCACGAGGAGAAGGAGAGTTTAGCTCCAGTGAGGGAGCTGAGAAGGAACTGGAGAAAGAGAGAGTGAGGGGGCCAGGCTGGAGCTCCAGAAAAGGAAGGGGTCCCAGGGGCACGAAAAGTGAGAAAT
Source organism: Allobates femoralis (assembly GCA_033576535.1). Classification (NCBI taxonomy): domain Eukaryota; kingdom Metazoa; phylum Chordata; class Amphibia; order Anura; family Aromobatidae; genus Allobates; species Allobates femoralis. The sequence goes on from JARQOC010000007.1 coordinate 62,129,396, forward strand.
TCACCCATGGGGCTCGCATCCATTGCCGGTCACCGGCCAGCGGAGGGACCAGGGCCGTAGAGGGTCACCGGATCCAGACTAGTAGAGGAGACTTGAGGCCTCAACTAGCCAACCGGAGGCTACTGCATCTCCAGGAGCAGCAGTCGAATCCACGCCATTCTCTGCAAAAGTGGTCGTATAGGGCCAGAGGTGACAAAGAGTACATCGCCCGGGAGGGTCCGTGGCCACTGGCAAGGGACATGGAGCGTGAGGTGCAGGGCAGGAGGGAGAGAGCCAGCACAAGAGAGGCGATCCGGAGAAGGTACACAGAATGGGGTGTCGGCTAAGTGTTTCCAATCTACCTTGGAGTGGCTGGAACCCTTGCTTGTAGGACACAGGCTGGAAGTTACTACCTAAGCACAGTGAGAAAACATGTGGAACTGCACCAGCTGTGTCCTTGAATTATTCTGGCGTCCCCTGCCCTGAACTGCAACTTCACAACCATCTATACATTGAATTTTACACCTGCCCCGGGTACCACTCCTCTTACGGGGAGCGACAACATCTGGCTGCATCGTCATCTGCCCCGGAGGTCTGGATTGCAGCATCGGCCATCCCTGGCCGAGTACCGTAGGTGGCGTCATGACTTCAATCCCCAAAACATTAACCCCCAAACTTTTTATTGACACCGCCAGGATCACAGAGCTGGGTCTTGACCCACGTGACTCCCCAGCAGTACTGTAGCCTGGTTTCGAGTGTCCCACGGACCTGGGGGGCACGTTATTTCTGGGGTTTCATCGGACAGGATCTACTGACCCGGTGTCACCGGGTTCCGTGCGCCTACAGGACTGTGCTCAAAAGACTTTGTTTTGAAACCGGAGTAATGGCGGCCACAATAAACTGAGACCATGTGCTGGTTAGGGTGTGTGTTGCAGTCCCCCATCGTGGGCTGGACCAGCACAGAGCGGGAAAAATGGCCTACACCCCCTTTGTCATCCTAGAGCAAGAGGAACTGCCCAAAAGACGGGATTACTCCGCCCCTAGGTGTGGCTGACTGTGAAATGGGAGCGGCCCGCCCATGAAAGGAGGAGGCCGCGAGGAGCAAGGAGAGGAGTGTGGCAGGGTGTGGCAGGTAGAACAGCACAGAGCCTGGGTAGAACCATGGCGAGCGGTGTTCAGGAGATTGCGGAGTGTGGGGTGGCAGCAGAGGACTGTCTCAGCCAACCGGAGAGGGAACAAGGCCAGTTACCGCTGATGGACCAGGAGTTCCTAAGGGACGAAGTGAGAGGGCTGGCCCGCCAACTTCTCAAGACCTAATCTACCCAGACTCTAGTTGGTAATCTAGCCTAGTCTGTAGAACCTGGAAAGGGACAAGAAAGAGTGTCTCCCCAGTCCAGAAGATGCAGGTCGAAGTAAACGTAAAGTGATAGACTGTGTTGTAAATAGTTTTGTTAAATACTCTGAATAAGTAGAATGATTGAGAATAATTACCTGGTAATGGTGTGTGTGCACTGAGTGAAGATGTTTAGTTAACTCGTTATTTAGTAAAATAGGTGTGATATCGACAATATGACCATGGACGAGGAGTGGCCAGAACTTTATTGTAAATAGTTTGCACATTTCGGTGTGCTCCTTGTTGGTTTAGTAGCTGATAATTACAACTTGGAAAGTCCACCAAAGTACAAAAACCAGTTTGGCATGGCCGAACCGTGATTCAGCATGGAGACCGGCGATGTCCTGTAGCCCGCCCAGGGCCTATGTCGGGGGTTATATTAAACGGGTCCCCCATAAAGCACTAAGGAACAGTGAGAAAGACACCTGGTGAGGGACTCTCACCGAACTTAATGTTTTCCACTTCTTTTTGAACCTAGTTTTTGTATTGTTATACCTTTTTCTTAATATTTTGTAACATTCAAGTGATTAGTGCCTCCCGGGAAGGGAAGAAGCTTGTTAGTGTTATTGCGTATTATTTTAAAAAAATTGCATGTTGTCATATCTTTTATCTCATTCCAGCCTGAGGACGTACTATGTTTTATGAGGTCCAGTTGCCACAGAGGTACTGCACCTTAGCCAGAGGTGTGGTACCCCCAACCCCAGGTAAGGAGGGGACACTACCCGGTACCCACACACCTGCATCCACCACTAGTCACTCCAGGCCGAAAAATGGAGGAATTAATCAAACCCCCATCCCTGGCTGGAGATGGGGCTGATAGGCAAGTAGGTGGAACTGTAGAAAGGGGAGCCACTTAGAGTCAGTGACAGTAAGAGGACATAAAAAAGAAAAACATCAAGAAGTGGAAGGAGAAAGTAGTAGAAGAAAGTAGTAGTATCCACGAGGAGAAGGAGAATTTAGCTCCAGTGAGGGAGCTTGAGAAGGAACTGGAGAAAGACAAATTGCGCGCCAATATACCAAGCCGTGCTACTATTGTTGGTCGCCACCAGCCGCAACGACCAACCAGCGCACTTGGTGCGTCTTTTAAAACACGCTTTGCTGATTGGTCGCCGCAGCAGGCCCTGTCACATGTCCGCTGTACACACTCTGTAGCTGGCTGGAGAAGTCGGGTGAGAACAGCGGGAGGTGAGGGGGGAGGCAGCGGGTACTGGTGCCGGGGTCGGAGCGACCCGGCAGACAGAGGATTTTTTATTTTTACTTTTACTGTGCAGGAGTGGGGGGGGGGGGAGAAACCGTGAGAAGAGCTGCGCGGCGCGCGAATTTTGAATTTGTGCGCCGCGCGGCTTTTTTGCATACTGGCCACTTCCATCTGCGGCGCGATTTCGGCCTCAGACGGAAGTGGCCATTAGGCAATTATATACTAGATACATATATGGCCGAAAGTGTGCGCTCCTTTGAAATGGATCCATAAAATGAAGTATTTCTCCCCGAAAATTATTGCAATTACACGTTTTCTAATACACGTTTATTTCCTTTGTATGGATTGGAACAACGAAAAAGAAGAGAAAAAAATGCAAATTGGACATGATTTCTCAAAAAAAAAATGGCTCGGACAAAATAGTTAGCAACTTTCAAAATTGTGGGTAAATGACTCTGGTTCAAGCATGTGATGCCCGTTCACACTGAACTGTGACAACTAACAGGTGTGAGCAATATAAAAGTCACACCTGAAACTAGATTTAAAAGGGAGACAATTTGTGCATTGTGTGTCTGTGTGCACCACACTAAGCATGAAGAACAGAAAGAATAGAAAACTGAGGGCTTGAGAACCAAAATTATTGAAAAATATCGACAATCGCCAGAGATCTTAATGTTTCTTTATCCACGGTGTGCAACATAATCAAAAAGTTTACAACCCATGGCGCTGTAGCTAATCTCCCTGGATGTGAACACCAGAGAAAAATTGATGAACGGTTGCAATGCAGGATAGTCCAGATGGAGCATTAGCCCTAATCAAGTTTCAAAGAAATCCAAGCTGTCTTGTTAGTTCAGATGGTATCAGTGTCAGTATCCGTCCATATGTGAATGAAATGAAATCCTATGGAACAGACCCAGGAGAACCCCACTGTTGACACAGACCCAAAAAAGCCAATATACATGTGAGTAAGCAAGATCCTTTCTGGAAAAACGTTTGGACAGACGAGACCAAGACAGAGTTTTTTGGTAAAGCACATTATCCTACCGATTACCAAAAATGGAATGAGGCCGACAAAGAAAAGACTGTGTGCAAGGCATCATGAAATCTGAATATCACCAACAGTGTCAGAAAGTTAAGTTTGAGTCCTAGGTCATGGCTCTTCCAGCAGGACAATAACCCCAAACATACTTTAAGAAGCCCCAGAAATTGATGGAAACATGCCGGAGAGTTCTGAAATGGCAGCAATGAGTCCAGATCTAAGTCTCATTCAACATTTGTGGACAGATCTTAAAATGCCGTTGGGAGAAGATGAATTCACATATGAGACTTGGAGCAGTTTATAAAAAAAAAGTCCAAAATTCCAGGTGAGAAGAATCTGAAGCTGTGTATGTGTGTGTGTGTGTGTGTGTGTGTATGTATGTATATCCGGGATTGGCATCTACACAGTCGCAACTACAGCCACAAAATTTTGCACAGTCACACATCTGGACCCTGAGAGCGTCATAGGCTATGTTGTGAGGTGAAATTTTAACCCTGTGCGTTCCAGTTCACCAAACAATTTTGCCCCTATCTACATAATGGGGAAAAAGTGAATGGAAAAGTGTTGGAGGAAAATCGACAGCTGTCAGCTATAGCCACAAAATTTTGTACAGTCACACGCTGGACCCGGAAAGGTCATAGGCTATGTTGTGAGGCGAAATTTTAACCCCACGCATCTATTCACAACAATTTTGCCCTATCACATAATGGAAATGACATTACCAGTTGACAGTTGTGAATGAGAGGGGCTTAATATAGCGCCAAAGACTAACAGCACATACCAGCATATAGTCACTAAGGTGGGGCCCCAACATGAGATATTCACCACGCACGGGGACATGTATACACACCACACGCACACAAAGAGTAACAGCAAGTGTATTGTCGCTAAGGTGCAGCCCCAACACTGGATACTCACCACCCCGACAAACACACACACACCACAAAGATACACAAACACAGAGACACCACACACCCTATAGCGACACATGCATCCCACAGACACACAACACCACAAAGAGACACACACACCACACAGACCCCCCCCACAGGGACACACACCATACACACCATAGGACACATGCACTCACCGCACAGGGACACACACACACAAAAAGACACCACAAAAGACACACACACCCACACAGACCCCCCCCACAGGGACACATACACATACACACCCTATAGGACACATGCACTCACCCTACAGGACACACACACACACCCACAAAGACACACACAACAGAGACACACACCACACAGACCCCCCCACAGGGACACACACACATACACACCCTATAGGGCACATGCACTCACCCCACAGGGACACACACATACACACACACCACACAGACAGACACAGATGTGCACAAATCACCTACACAACTCGCCTTATACGTGTGCTATCTTTAATTTCCAAACATAAACATCTGATTAAAAACAGCCAATGTGCAACACATGTGCCATATAGGGAATAAAGGCAGATGTCAGTCACATGAGCTGTCTATTATGTGTATGTGTTAGGTAACATATACCGCCCGGTCCAGGGGAGGGTTTACTATTGGCTGGAGATTTATTAGGCTGCCTATAGCAACAAATCACAGCTCAGCTTCTGTTTTCTTACAGGTCATTAATATGACATATTCAAATTTTGTTTATAGCTAACAGCAGTTATCGTATATACTCGTGTATAAGCCGAGTTTTTCAGCCCAAAAATTGGGCTGAAAAGTTCCCCCCTCGGCTTATACACGAGTCAATACGGCCCCCAAATGCTGGCACTCGCCCCCCCCTGTGTGGTAAGGGCCCCCACTGCGCTGCTTAACTTACCATCCCCGGTCTTCTGCACCGCCGGTCTTCTGAGCTCCGTCCTCGTCCCGTCCACTGCATCCGGATCCGCCGTCGCCGATGACGTCATCTACTGCGATGCCGGGATCCCGATGCAGCGAGGACGGATCGAGCATGGGACGAGCTAGAAGACCGCGGTGCAGAGACCGGTGTAATTAACAGCGGGGGGGGCCCTTACACACGGGGGGCGAGTGCCGCATGGGCCTGTATACCCCCTGGGCTGCTGATTACCCTGGGCTGCTGTATTACCCCTGGGGCTGCTGAATTACCCCTGGGGCTGCTGTATACCCCTGGGGCTGCTGTATAACCCTGCCGCTGTATTACCCATGGGCTGCTGTATACCCTGGGCTGCTGTATAACCCCTGGGGCTGCTGTATAACCCCTGGGGACTGCTGTATTACCCTGGGGCTGCTGTATAACCCCTGGGGCTGCTGTATAACCCCTGGGCCTGCTGTATAACCCCTGGGCCTGCTGTATTACCCATGGGGCTGCTGTATAACCCCTGGGGCTGCTGTATAACCCCTGGGGCTGCTGGTTAACCCCTGGGCTGCTGGTTACCCCTGGGGCTGCTGGTTAACCCCTGGGGCTGCTGTATTACCCCTGGGGCTGCTGTATTACCCCTGGGCTGCTGTATTACCCCTGGGGCTGCTGTATTACCCTGGGGCTGCTGTATTACCCCTGGGGCTGCTATATTACCCCTGGGGCTGCTGTATTACCCCCTGGGGCTGCTGTATTACCCTGGGGCTGCTGTATAACCCTAGGGCTGCTGTATAACCCCTATGGCTGCTGTATTACCCCTAGGGCTGCTGTATATACCCCTGGGGCTGCTGTATTACCCTGGGGCTGCTGTATACTACCTCTGGGGCTGCTGTATACTACCTCTGGGGCTGCTGTATATACCACTGGGGCTGCTGTATACTACCACTGGGGCTGATAACCTTGTCTGCTGTATACTACCACTGGGGCTGCTGTATATACCACTGGGCTGCTGTATATACCTCTGGGGCTGCTGTATATACCTCTGGGCTGCTGTATATACCTCTGGGGCTGCTGTATACTACCACTGGGGCTGCTGCTGTATATACCACTGGGGCTGCTGTATATACCTCTGGGGCTGCTGTATACTACCACTGGGGCTGCTGTATTACCACTGGGGCTGCTGTATTACCACTGGGGCTGCTGTATTACCCCTGGGGCTGCTGTATACTACCACTGGAGGCTGCTGTATTACCACTGGGGCTGCTGTATTACCACTGTGGTCTGTATATACCATGGGGAGGCTGCTGTATACCACACTGCTGGGGGCTGTATACCTGTGCTGGGGTCCACCCTCGGCTTATACACGATTCAATAGGTTTTCCCAGGTTTTTGGGGGAAAAGTAGGGGGTTCGGCTTATACACGAGTATATACGGTATTTATTAACCCGGGCGTAGCCGGGTACTACAGCTAGTATTATATTATATACACATATACTTACACACACATACATTACAGTAAAAGTAAATTGTGGTTTAAACTTCACTTCTGCAGGAAGAGACCAGAGTGCACAGATGCGGACTAAGTGCGGGTAATTGACGCGCTTCAAAGTAATTGAACCCCTTCATCAGGATCCCACCAAGCATCAGAGTATCACCAGGTCGTGTCCTGATGAAGAAGTTGTATTATTTTGATACATGTTGAATAAATCTCCCATAGTCCACATCTGTGGTCTCCTCCTGCAGCAGTGCAGAGTAAACCACGTTTTTCCTTTCTCAATATCCTTGGGTCTGTGGTTCTTGCAGCAGCTGCTACATCATCCAACCCTATCAGTGTTGTGTCTTCACAACCCTACAGGGTGAAAGAGCCATCCGTTTCATTTCACGCCTCCTCATATAGGACCCTATTGTGGTTGTGTTCTCTGCAGCTTCCCTACAATTATAGATTATCTCTCTCCCCACCCCCATTCATTATTATTCTAAAGGCCACGTCACACGTGGCGACATCGCCGCCGATTACATAGGCGACGTAGGGCGTGGCCTATTGGCGGCGACATCGTCCCTACGTCGCCTAATGTAAAGGGGTGATGTTGGCGCCTCCGAGAGGTCACCTGGTTTCACATCATTTATGTGCAACCAGGCGGCCGATCTGGGGCGATGTGTCCACATTGCCCCATGTAACCGGCCGCCGGCGACCTGACAGCCGATGGGAGCCATAGGCTCCCATTGCGTTGCATCGCTGCTGGGGTGTTGAGACACCCCGGTGGCAATGCCGCCTGTCAGATCGACAGCCCACCACCGGAGGTGTCGCCCCATGTTAATGGGGGATGGCGACGCTGGCAGGGCGCCAAAAACGTGCGCGCCCCCGCCCGTCGCTGCCATCTCCGGCGGTGTCGGATGGTGTGACGGCACCCTAAATATGTCCAAAGATCTGTGCTGATTAACATTACTGTATCTTCATAGAAGTTGGAGATCTATAGTAGGAATACTCCAAGTCCCGTGCCTAGACAAAGAGAGAATCTGGGTCCTCTGTAAATGGACAGTAGGATCTCGCTGCAAATCCATTGATGGCGTTGTATACACAGTGAGCTCCCCCTAGTGGTGGATGAAGACAGGCAGACTCTATTTATGTCCTGGGCTCTCTATATAATGCCATCCTAACCACTGCAAAAGCATAAAAGTCTCCTGTACCCGCAATGTTTATGACCTACCACTAAAAGGCTCAACTTTGACAAATTGCCCCCATGTACTACAGTGATGTCTATGCAATAAATGGATTTTTACCTGACTACAAACTTGAAGATACAGAACAAGAGGATCACTTTTCGGCACGTACGCCCACATTTTGTGCCATGTCTTCCCTTTCTCCAGGAACAAGAGGTTGCTGCTCATCACACAGCTTTCTGGAGGTGACGACAGTTGTTTCTATTCAGAAAAATAAATATAAAATATGAAACATTTCCAATTTACCAGCGTAATGAATACCAAACGTATAAATCCAGTCTCCTATGATTTTATAATGCTATTAATGTGCTACATTGATCCATTTTAAGCACCTTCAGTGGATGATTAAATCACGGGAGATAGTTAATTATAAGAGAACAGGCAGCAATAAAGAGACAGTGGTTATAGTGAAACACTGCGGAGGAACGCAACACAATCAATATCACAAATAACAGCCCCTATAATAAAGAACTCCGGGGAAAAAGAGGCAATAAAACGGAATGGAAATAGTTATATTTAATGGAACATTTACATATTAATTCTTTTTAATAAAATGTCAATTTCCGATGGGCAGAATTTTACTGAAACCTTTTTTCTTTTGTTTGAAGAGAGTTCTTTGGGCCCCAATACCAACCGCTATGAGCCACTCAACATGGTCAGACGTGATGCATGGCAGGTAGGTAGTCCGTCACATATTTTAGCCTTCCTGCTCTCAATACCTATCTGACTGGACAATACCATAAAAAGTGTTGTAAGAAGGATTTTTTGGCTAAGAAAAACTTTTCAAGAGGCAACGGTGGCACGCACTACTCCGATTAGAACCTTCTTACTTTTATATTAGTTAAAAACCTATGCGCAGAGGGATGCAAGCAGTATCTGGACGACGGCTGTTTTGCACTGACAAGTGCTTCAACTGTCAAATCCAAGGAAAATAGTGCTTCTACGATCTGCGCTGCCGGCGGGATGAAAGACAAGGACCGAATGCAGCACGGATCGTAGAAGCACTATTTTCCTTGGATTTGACTATACCACCACTGTGTATGTGGAAGTGCGGATCCAGCGGTAGCTGTCTAGGCGAGCATACTGGTTAACACAATCTAATTAGGTGAGCACATACACCCGCGGACGATACGATCTTATCTAAACGATAAGACCCATTTGCGCCCTTGTCTCTCCCTCTCTTACACATTAGAAGTGCTTCAATTGGTCCATTTGTGGAAGACCTAATGTAGCACTTATCAGTACGAAACGGCTGTCGTCCAGATGCTGCCTGCATCCCTCTGCGCATAGCTTTTTAACTATATAAAATAAAGACTTTAATCGAAATAGCGAGTGCCACCTTTTTCTCTTGAACTGTTTACATGCACAGACGTCTCTACAAGGTTGAGCACTACATAGTTCCCTTGATAGATTGTGTCCCTTCCAATGATGACATGCAGGTGTGAATTGGTGCTGGAACATTTCTCCACTGATCATTCCATTTACTTTTTCAGATATGCAGAGGGGGGTTGAAAGCAAATATGGAGGTTGGTTGACTGATGTAAAAGAGTCATTAATGGTTACGGCCTCAGTTTATATTGGGAAAACCTAGTGACCGGTTCCCTTTAGAGGAATTGTCCAACCATGGTTAAAAAGATTATTCTCCTAACCAATTCCCCATCTTTCTTGTGTCAATGCTCCAGAATCACTCACCAGTCCCCACACTCCTGGCTCTAGACTGTGAGCACTGCAGCCAATCACTAGGGACTGCACTTCTGCATTATTTACCTTGACCACCGGGGGTGTGATACCACAGAGCAAGGGGGGAGAATGGACCTGGAGGGAACACCTAAATATCTAGGCACGCCCTCAGATTGGGGGAAAATGTAATTTATAAAAAAATTTTTCCACATTTATACTCAGGGGCTGGCCCAGGGGGCAGGGGGGCAGATGCTCCCCAGGCCAGTGGTCAAGCAGCAGTTTTGGGGCCGCATCTGTCAGCGGGGAAGCCCACTGCTCATGGGCCACTGCTGGGTGCTTGCCTCCCAGGCCGAAATTTACCAGCCAGCCCCTGTTTATACTTCACATTTAGGTCACACTGGGATGGTTAGAGATGTAGTAGGAAGCTGTAGGGACAGATAGTGATAGATTTGGGGGTCTAAATTAAGTGACAGGTTAAAGATGTAACAATCTTTCATCCGGAGCGCACTGTTAGGGTTAATAAAATAACCTTATCTAAAATGAATTTATTTTAATCAACAATATTGTAGAATAAAGTGAAAGAGTCAAAGAATTTTTTTTTTTTTTTTTTTTCAGAAAATGTTTATTTGAATGTTTTCAAAACAAAGAAAACCTAGATATCACTCTATACCAATAACATCCAAAATTAACAGAAAACTAGAGTGACAAGTCCCCTTGTCGGGGGGAAGTTACAAGTACATAAATAAGAAAAAGTGGAACAAGTAATGTTAAGTCGATAGGTGTATAAATCTCTCAGCGGAAGATATTCAATGTCGTCCCCTATTAACCTATAGGAGAGAGAATCACGATGTAGTATTCCATTCCAGAGAAAGGTCCAGAATAGAGTGAAGGTGTAAGAGAAAAAAAAAAAAAAAAAGAAGATAGAAGAAGAAGATTTACAGAAGAGAAGTAGAAAAGAGGGAGATAGATTCCAGTCAGAGTAGGGGGGAAGCGGGGAAGAAGGGGAAAGGACAGAGACCCTTCCCAATGTCCAGTCTAGCTGTGGGAGTTTTGTAGGTGACGGGTCAACACGGGCCCATCGCGAAAGTACCACCAGGGGGTCCACAGTTTTTGATGTTTATCCCATGTCTCGTTATCTTGGGCCATCAGGGATTCGATCCTGCATATTCTGTCCATCTCTCCCTCCCACTCCCCCAGGGAGGGTGCGGTCGCTGATCTCCAATGCCTCGGAATTAAGACTCTAGCTGCCATGAGGCAGAAGCGGAGGAGACCCCGCTTGACCAGGGAGAGGGGACCCGGCACCAATGACAGTAGCGCGATCTTGGGCGAGGGAGCCAGGCGGGTGCCAGAAATGGATTCATAGGCAGAAAATACCTCGACCCAAAAGGCCTGTAATGGCCTACAGTCCCACCATATGTGTAGCATGGTGCCGACTTCTTCGCCGCATCTCCAGCACAGGTTAGAGATTGAGGGAAACATCCTGTGAAGGAGCGCCGGGCACCTGTACCACCTGGTCAAGATCTTATAGTTCGTTTCCTGAAAGCTGCAGGAGATTGACATCTTGTGAGTTAACGTGAAGATTTTTGTCCGGTCAGAATCTGAGAGATCTATCTGGAGATCTCTCTGCCAGGCGTCAAGGAAGCGAGGCACAGCCGGGGGGTCGGCCTCTAAAATCACGTCATTCATAAGGGATATTACATGAGTTGGAGATTCTGGAAGGAGCAGTATAGCCTCCAGTCTCGAGGGCGGTCTAGTGCTCAAAGGCTGTAGGTAGGATTTCAATTGGGAAGCTTCCAACCAGGACACCGGCCCCTCCCCCCGTCCCCCCGAGGCGTCTCCCCGCGTGAGCCGTCCCATCGCCTGAGCCAGGCAAGGCTCCTCGGCCGCCCTCCATCCCAGAAATGTTCGTCTCCCAACCGCTGGGGGAAATTCTGGATTGTCAAAGAGAGGACCCAGTGTGGACGGGAGGTTAATCAGGGGATTCCTCCCCTTCCAGGCATCCCAGAAGCCCAGGGCGACTTGCGTAAGGGAGGGAAATTGCGTAATCGGAGGTCTATGGCGGGGCCGTATCCACGGTAACCACCGTAGGGGGGAGGGCGAAAGTAAATCTTCCACATACACCCACTGTTTGTGCTGCGAGTTAAACCTCCAATCGACAATTCTGGACAATAGTACAGAGTGGTAATAGCGCTGGAAGTCCGGGAGCCCTGCCCCTCCTCTCAGTTTCGGGTTTGTCAGGGTCGAGAAGCGAACCCTTGGCCTTCTGGATCCCCAAACAAATCTACGCAGGGCGTCGTTTAGACGTCGGAAAAACTGAGCTGGGATGTCGATAGAAACAGTTTGGAATAAATAAAGGAATTTGGGCAGAATGTCCATCTTAATGGCGTTTATGCGGCCTAGCCACGATAGCTGAGTTTTATCAAATCTTTTTAATTCTGTTAGTGTTTTGTGCAGGAGTGGAGTATAATTATGAGAGAAAAGATCCTCGAGATTTCCAGTGAGAATGACGCCCAAGTATCTCAGCCCCTTATCCACCCACCGGAATGAGAAGGAAGCTTTAAGTTGCTGAACCAGGGAGTGCGGTAGAGTGAGGTTCAGGATCTCGGTCTTCGTGTAATTCACTTTGAAGTTCGAGACTTCACCAAATTTCAGGAATTCGCGAATGAGCACCGGAAAAGCAACCGTCGGGTTCGAGACGTAGACCAGAAGGTCATCTGCGTATAGGGCTAATTTGAATTGGGAGTTCTTTATCTGAACGCCCTCAATGTCCACAGACCCCCGAAGCGCATTTGCCAGATGCTCCATCGCGATGGCATATAGCATGGGCGACAATGGGCACCCCTGCCGCGTGCCATTAGAGATCCTGAAGGAGGACGAGAGAAGCCCGTTAACCCTCACCCTAGCCGTCGGAGTATGGTACAGCGAGCGAATCCTCCCCAGGGCGACCTCCCCCAGCCCCAACTGCCGCAGAGAGGCAAAGAGAAAATCCCATCCTAGGCGGTCGAATGCCTTTTCAGCATCGACAGAGAAAAGACACGCAGGTATATTGCGATTGCGGATATATGCAGAAATGAGTAGAGTCTTTATGGTATTGTCTCTTGCCTCCCGCCGCAATATGAAGCCTGTCTGGTCGTTGTGAATGGAGGTCGGAAGTAAAGGTCCCAATCTTGTGGCCAGGATCTTGGCGAAGATCTTCACATCAAGATTTAGCAAAGAGATGGGGCGATAATTGGCACAGGAAAGTGGGTCCTTGCCCGGTTTTGGGATAACAGAGATCGTAGCAGCAAGGGTCTGAGGGGCAAAAGGGCAGGTATCAGAAATAGTGTTGAAGAGGGAGGTCATCAGCGGGGTCAGCTCACGTGCGAACAATTTATAGAAGTTGGCCGAGAAGCCATCGGGACCCGGACTCTTCCCGATAGGGAGAGCAGCGATTGTATCCGTCACCTCCTGTTCAGAGAATGCAGCTTCCATCGCTTCTGACTCTCCCTCTTCAATTGGCGGTAGTGGGGTATTGGCAACATATTCCTCCACCCTCTGTCGAAAATTGGTAAGGGACATATCCGCTAAGGGGCCTCTGAGGTTATACAAGGATTCATAGTAATCTTTGAAGGAGTCCACTATCTCCCGAGGGCCGTGAAGGAGCCCGCCCGTCACCGACCTGACAGATGAAATGAAGGTAGAAGGGAGGCGGGGGTGTAAAAATCTGGCCAGTGCCCTCCCCGGTTTATTCGAGAATTCGTAAAGATACCTGCGGAAGCGGTCCTGTTGGCGACTGGACGCCGAATCCAGCAGGGCACGGAGATCTGCCTGTGCCTTAAGCAAATCAGCCAAAAGCTGGGGATTTTGTGATTGTTTATGTTGGGACTCCAAGGCTTGGACAGAGGACAAGAGATCTGTAACCGCTCGAATCCGTTCACGTTTCAGTCTAGCCCCCTGCTGGATCAGGACCCCCCGAATGACTCCCTTTAATGCTTCCCACTTGAGAGGAGGGGCAGTAGAGTCAGATCTGTGGACGTCCAGGAACTCCGTGATCGCAGTCCGCACCGCCGACTGACAGGTCGCCTGTTTCAGGAGGCCTGGATTCAGAGACCACGTCCATTCTGTCGGTGCCAGACCCGAGAGACCAAGGGACAGAGAAATAGGCGCATGATCCGACCACACCATAGTACCGATACTGGGATCGGGATCCGTCAAAAGAAGTTTATGACTTACCAAGAACAGATCTATTCTACTGTACATGTCATGCACAGCTGAATAGTATGTGTAGTCTCTGACTCCCGGGTGTAGCAACCGCCAGACATCGATCAATCTCATCTCCTGCAGCCTAGCCTTCAGGCCCTCCAGGTGGGAAACCGGTACTGAGGACCTGCGGGTGGAGGAATCCAAATCGCGGTCTAGTACAAAATTGAGATCCCCCCCTATCACTAAGGAGCCCTCTGCAAAGTCCGTCAAGTTGCGAAGGTAGGCAGTCAGTCTGCGGGCCGGGTCCTGGTTGGGTAGGTAGAAGTTAGCAATCGTCACAATGTCACTCATGATCTGCAGCTTCAGGAATACGAACCTGCCTCCCGGGTCTATCTTTGAGTCAAGCACCTGTGCCATCAGAGATCTATGCAGAGCCACACTCACCCCTTTGGACTTAGCCTCGGGGTTAGGGCTATGAAACCATTTGGTGAAGTATTTGTGCTTCATGGACGGGACTTTATCAGATCTAAAATGTGTCTCCTGCAGGAGGAGTATATGCACTCGTTGTTTATGCATGTGCGTGAGGACCTGTGAACGCTTTTCCGGTTTATTAAAACCCCTGACGTTAAGCGAGCAAATGTTGAGTCTGGACATGGTATCGGGTGGGGGGGAGGAGGTGGGGGAAGAAAAGGTAAGGATGTAGCAGAAAAAGCAGGGGAGAGGAGAGACGAGATTGGCGTAAAAGAAAGGGCAAGAGTGTACTGAAGGAAGGAAAGAAATAAGTGGGAAAAAGAGGAGAAGAAAGAGAGTAGCGGAAAAGGAAAGAGAGAAGACGGTGATTCTAAATCCCGCCTTGCGGTCAAAGAGGTCAGTTGGCCTAGTGACCAAGTAGTCAAACAGAGATAACTCTGTAGTTCGTATCTAGGATACTCCCTAAAATGTGGAGTGAGTGAAACAGTGCGCGGGTAGGCATGCCCGACCTCCAGTCACAGCCGTGTGCAAGTAATAAGAGAAACCCATTAACAAGTATCTGTAGTACATAGCAAAATAACAAGTAGCCAAATAATAACATGGAGAAAAAAAAGTGGCAGAGTATCATGTAGAGCAGACCCACGGATACGCGGGGAGAAGGCGGCACGTCGTCGTCACCACAAAACGTGACCCCGCATCTCCCCGAAGGCCCCGATAATCACCAATAGAGGAGACACAATAGTGTGGCAAAGGGGCACCCAAAATATGGCGCCCATGTGTCGGGGGGATCACAGTTGCCAATACGTTTACTGGCGGGTTAGGCGGAGTCCCAGGAACAGTCCGAGTCCCCACTTGACCCCCAAACGGGGGGTCCAAGAAGTCCCAACGGCCGCCAGCCCCTCAGGCATGGTGGGCGCCCCATGATGGATAGTGCAATCCGCGCCCACTCAGGGGGACGGGCAGAAGTCTCTCTTGTAGTAGTGTCTGCCTCTGTACTCTGAGTAAGTAATTGGTACGAGATGGGGAAAAAGGAAGGGAGGGTAATATGGGGAGGGAATGAGAGGAAGCAAGGCAAAGAAAGGGAAGATGAGGGATATGGGGAGGTAAAATGAGGGAAGGGGTGGGGGGAGGAAGGAGGGGAGCGGATGGATGGGCAGAGGGGGAGTGAATGGGAGGGTTAGGAGAGGGGGAAGACGAGGGCGAGGAAAGGGAAGGGGTGAAGCAAGGGAGGGGGGAGGAGAGAGCGAGGGGGGAAAGGGAGGGAGCACGGGAGGGAGAGGGACTGCCTGGTGAACCTGGCGGTCAAAGGTGACTCAGCAGGACCAAGTATCACGGGCGAAAGCCAAGGGGCAGTATTTAACTTCAGTATATAAGAGTTGCATGACTAAGGCAGAGGGTCCAAGGGTTCAATTCCAACCCAAAAAAGTCAGGTATCCCCTGTAGTAGCAGCAGAGCGGCGTTTAGGGGCACGTCTCCTCCTCTGCTCCGCAGCCCGAGGGAACCGCCGAGTTGCTCCAGGGCCTCTGGCAAAGAAAGTAGATATCTGGGGCCAGTCTGTGATTGTCACTATGGGAAGGTCCAGGGCCCCGCAGAATTCCGGGACATCAGATGGCGACCGCAGGATAAACATCTCCGAGTCCCTGCGGACCTGGAGCTGAAAGGGGTAGCCCCAAGAATATGGCATATTACGCTCCCTGAGAATCTCCAGTAAGGGACGCAGAGCTCGCCGCTTGGCCAGGGTTATTGGGGAAAGATCGGCTAGGAGCTGGATAGGAGACCCACTAAAGTCAATAGCCTCGGAATCCTTGCCTTCCGCATCACATCATCTTTAAGTTGAAAAAAATGGATTCTGCATATGACGTCCCTGGATCGGGCTGGATCGTCGCTTTTTGGGCCCAGAGACCTATGTGCCCTATCCAGTTCAATGTGCTCATCTTGGGGTCTGTTCAGAAGGGAATTAAATATGCGCAGGAGGACCGGGGTGATGTCGCGCGGGGCCACAGACTCTGGGAGGCCCCTGATCCGGATGTTATTCCTCCGGTTCCTGTTTTCCGAGTCTTCTATCATATCAAGCACAAGTTGGAAATTCTGGGTATGCTGGTCTATAGTTTGCTGCTGTGTTTTAACTTGAGAGGAGAGCTCGGCTATGTCTTTTTCAACAGACTGCACAGTGGTTTTAAGTTTAGAGGTGTCCTCCCTGAGCAATCCGACTTCAGACCTGCACACTGCCTCCAAACGCTGGATGTATCTCTCCATGTCATCTTTAGTGGGAATGGAGTCCAGCCTGGCCCTGATGTCATGGAGTTCATCAGACTGAGAGGCACATGCAGCTCCCTGAGATGGGCTGTGGGGGGGCTCCAGAGCAGGGCTTGTGTGCACTGGTGATTCACTAGGGTCAGTCAGGGGGCTGTATCCCTCATAGGCTGATAAGACAGGGGGACCCCTCTGTGGCTCCAATCCCCCAGCAGATTCCTGTGCCCCAGGAGAACACTGTACCTTATGAGTGCCCATCTCTTCTGCAGCCCCCTGCAGTTCAGGCTGCTTCTCCATGATCCCAGGGGAGGGGGAGGATGATGGATGGCCGGCCCTGTCTGCTGTAATGGCAGATTTCGCGCCTTTTTGTTTACTCTGCTGAGTCTGCTTCCCTGCCCCAGCCTTTACCTCCACAAGCGGTGACCTGGATCCGGAGGTGCCCCCAGTGTGATGGCACGATGCTGCTCCCTGCTGGGTCCCTGTCCGGGCTGTCGGGGCCCCGGAACGCCGGCCCCCTCCTGCGTCCCCGGCTGCTGCCATTGTCGGGCGTGTGGAGCGTCTGCTGGAGCCCTGTGGGGCAGTGAGGTACTTTGTTATGCCTGTCTTCTCAGGCATCTGGACGGCTAGGAATGTGCACAGGCTGGAGCAGGGTCAGTGGCTGCAGTCTGGGGTCTCTGCAGATGTTAATGATGGCTAGAGATGGCTGTGAAGGAGATCAGGCACAGGAGCTCCTCTCACAAGCTGCCGTCCAGCGCCATGTCCAGGCCACTCCCTCCGAATTTTTTTTTTTTTAAACAAAATTTGTAAAATTTTAAAATGAATATCAACCTTGAATATAAAGTATTCAGATTTTTTTTATTTTATTTTAACCCCCCCCCCCTTGATATATGTCCTATCAATGTATGTTGGATTTTATGGTCCTGTCCCATTTCTAGTTTTAGCTTTGCCCAGTTAATTAGTTGGGGCTCATATACTCTTTAGGCAGTTTCTTTTCCAGATTTGCAGTTATTTATATTCTAACAATATTGTAGACAAGGAGCAATGGTACGGTGCGGGCCGCCCGGTGAGAACCGGCACTGGTCACCCTAAGTGATGGTGGGGGCTGATCTGTGACCCCAACACACACAAATATTGCTATTCCCCATTTTGTTATTTTACAAGTACCAGGCATCCAAATGGGTTAGAAAAAATGTATCTAAAAAATGACAAATAATGTAAGTAATGCATGTAAAGCTACCGGCATATAAAGCATTATATAGGAAAAAAATTGAATCACATAAAATCCACTGCCAGAAGAAAAATGCAAAAAAGTCAATATTTGGCTTATACTCGGTAGAGGTCTCTGGAGCGTTGTATTTGTTATGTTCCCTCCGGTCACATTTATGATCACAGGTGCAGGAGATGCAGATTCTCTCCAAAAGATAAAAATACTCTATGGCTGTAATACCGTATATTGACCACCAGATGGCAATAAAAAGTAATATGTTCCATAAGAATCACCAAATATCAAACTTTACACTTTTATTACTTTTCATTATTTTACCATATAACTATTAACGTTTGGAAGCAGAGGAAACGTAAATCTGAATGACAAGTTGATGTACAGTAGATAAATGACACATTCTTGAACCAATAATAATAATACATTTTATTTATATAGCGCAAACATATTTCACTTTTTTGGGGGGGTCTAGGGTCCCATTTTGGGGTACATACAGTAGGACTTTTTGATCACATTTATTATGCATTTTGGGAGATGGAATAAAAAAATTACAGGAATTCTGGATTTTGGTTTCAAACAATATAGAATAGAATTGTGATGTTCACGTTATTCTTCATTCTAAAGACAATACCAGATTGATACAGTTTTCTAACTACTGGTATTCTATAAACAAGAATAATAATACGTCTTTAGTAAGTAATATTCTATATCATTCTGTTTCTTCTCACCACCTCGCCTGTCTTCGGTACATACGATGCCTGAATACATTATTTTTTCCTTTTTTATTTTTTACTTGAACCAAAAAAAAAACGCAGTTGGGGATATTTTTTAATTTTTTCTTTCTTTTACTGGTTTGTTGTTCACAGCGATCACCTTGCAGGATAAATAATGGTATAGATTTGTAGAGCAGGTGATTGTAGATGTGGATATAAAATGTGTTTCTTTTTTAATGGGGAAAAAAAAATAGGATTTTTTTTTCCAACACATACACTACCATTGAAAAGTTTGAGGTCATTTAGAAATGTCCTTATTTTTGAAAGAAAAGCACATTTTTTTCAATGAAGTTAACATTAAATGAATCAGAAATATACTCTATACATCGTTAATGTGGTAAATGACTATTCTAGCTGCAAACAGGGCCGCACCGTCCATTGGACAGTGTGAGCCCTGAGTCCAGAGCGGCGGCAGCCAGGGGAGCGGCATGAGAGAAGGGGCGACGCCACCAACATCAGCGGCGGGCTCAGGAGAGACGGACGCTGCGAGCGGTAAGCGGGCGCGCGCGCTGAGTCACTGCAGGGGCAGCGGGGCCGAGCGGACGCTGCAGGGGCGGCGGGGCTGAGATCCGCCAGCACCCCCCCCCCCGGACGCTGCAGGGGCGGCGGGGCCGAGGCGGACGCTGCAGGGGCGGCGGGGGCTGAGATCCGCCAGCACCCCACCCCCCCGGCCTCAGTTCGGCTCAGGCGGCAGGGTGGCTAGATGCACCCCTGGCTGCAAACGTCTGGTTTTTTAATGCAATATGTATAGGTTTATATAGGCCCATTTCCAACAACCACCACTCCAGTGTTTTAATGGTACATGTGTTTGCTAACTGTGTAAGAAGGCCAATAGATGTGTAGAAAACCCTAGAAAACCCTTGTACAAGTATGTTAGCACTGCTGAAAACAGTTTGGCTGACTGGAGAAGCTATAAAATTGACCTTCCTTTGAGCTAGTTGAGAATCTGGAGCATTACATTTGTTTGTTCTATGAAACTCTCAAAATGGCCAGAAAAAAAGAACTTTCATGTGAAACGCGACAGTCTATTCTTGTTCTTAGAAATGAAGACTATTCCAATGCTAGAAATTGCCAAGAAACTGAAGATTTCCTTCAACGATGTGCCCTACTCCCTTCAGAGGATAGCACAAACAGGCTCTAACCAGAGTCAAAAGAGAAGTGGGAGGCCCCGCTGCACAACGGAGCAACAAGACAAGTACATTAGAGTCTTTAGTTTTAGAAATCGACGCCTCACAGCTCCTCAACTGGCAGCTTCATTAAATAGTACACGCAAAACGCCAGTGTCAATGGCTACAGTGAAGAGGTGACTCCGGGATGCTGGCCTTCAGGGCAGAGGGGCAAAGAAAAAGCCATATCTGAGACTGGCTAATAAAAGGAAAATATTAATATGGGCAAAAGAACACAGACATTGGACAGAGGAAGATTGGAAAAAAGGTTTATGGACAGACAAATCAAAGTTGGAGGTGTTTGGATCACACAGACGAACATTTGTGAGACGCAAAACAAATGAAAAGATGCTGGAAGAGGCCTGACGTCACTGTCAAGCATGGTGGAGGTAATGTGATGGTCTGGGTTTGCTTTGGTGCTGGTAAAGTGGGAGATTTGTACAAGGTATAAGGGATTTTTGAATAAGGAAGGCTCACTCCATTTTGCAACGCCATGCCATACCTTGTGGACAGTGCTTGACTGGAGTCAATTTCATCCTACAATAGGACAATGACCCAAAGTAAACCTCCAAATTACGCATGAACTATTTAGGGAAGAAGCAGGCGGCTGGTATTCTATCTGTAATGGAGTGGCCAGAGCAGTCACCAGACCTCAACCCCATTGAGCTGTTGTGGGAGCAGCTTGACCGTATGGTACGCAAAAAGTGCCCATCAAGCCAATCCAACTTGTGGGAGCGGCGTCAGGAAGCATGGGGGGAAATTTCTCATGATTACTTCAGCAAATTAACAGCTAGATGCCAAAGGTCTGCAATGCTGTAATTGCTGCAAAGGGAGAATTCTTTGATAAAAGCAAAGTTTGAAGGAGAAAATTATTATTTCAAATAAAAATTATTATTTCTAACCTTGTCAATGTCTGGACTATATTTTCTATTCATTTTGCAACTCATTTGATAAATAAAAGTATGAATTTTCATGGAAAACACAAAATTGTCAGGGTGACTTCACACTTGTGAAAGGTAGTGTAAAGTATATATACTCCATGATACGGAAGTGGTGCAAGTTGTTATTCATACAATCAAAGAATGTAGGTACCCTTGCGAGACTAATAAGTTATAGTTCAAAAAAATATTATATATAATAATATTATTATTACTACCGCCCTCAGCTCAATTGTGAGCCACAGTGATTTGATGGATGAACGCTGGGTAGGAAGATTGATCTTGTGCAAGTGCTAAACAAATTCCAATATACATAGACTAAATAATGCCAAAATACAGAACTCAAATAATTAAAGACAAATGCCTCTATTCCCTATCTAAGATAATGGATATACAAGTGGATGTAGACTGCACTGCTAACGGAAAGAAAGACAAAGTGGTGGATATTCCAAAGTGGTGGTCTTCATTCAACTTGGTTGCGTCCCTGATGAAGGAGTGAGGAATAAACTCTGAAACGCGTCGGATGAAGACAGACCACCACTTTGGCATATACACCACTTGTTTTTCTTTCCATTGGCAGTGCAGTCTACGTCCACTTGAATATTCATTATCTTTGATTATTGCCGCATGGTTTGTGGATTCTGCAGCAGCCGTATAAGCAATCAAAACTGGTTATGTGTCACACAACCTGCCCAGGTGAGCGAACCCAGTAAATTATCTCCAATTTTTATTAGGATAAAACCCTATGTGCACTCCTTTTTATCAACAGTTGAAATGTATCTGTTCCCTATACCTCTCAAACTCACCCTCCCCCTGTCTGACCACAACCTACCTACATTTTCTTCTCTCTCCTCTCCTAGTACACAACCCCCCTCCACAAACTCACTCATCCTCCCAGACATCTCAAGCACCTTGATTTACACGCATTCTCTGAGTCCCTTTTTCCTCTCACAGACATAGCTTCCTTAAATGATACAGATGCTGATGCCACTTCATATAACACCACAATAACCATAGCTCTCGATTCAGCCATTCCCCTCACGCATAGAGAAACTCACACAATCAACAGGAAATCCTGGCAGACCCGGCTGTCTAAAGAACTGAGCCTGGCTTCCAGAGTCGCTGAGCGGAGAAGGAAGAGATCCCTTTCCACAGAGGACTTCATTGTATACAAGCAGTCTCTCACCAACTTCAAGTCTGCACTCACTGCCCTAAACAGCTTTTCAACACTTTCAATTCCCTCCTCCATCCCCAGCACCTCCTCCCTCTCCTCTCATCTCAGCTGAAGACTTTGCCTCTTTCTTCAAGCAGAAAACTGATAATATCAGAGAAAGCTTTGGCCTACAGTCCCCACAGCCTCTCCTCGTAATTATTCAGCCCTCTTCTTCCACAACCAGCTTTTCCACCATGACAGAAAATGAGCTCTCCTCTCTGCTGTCAAGATCACACCTCACCATCTGCTTGACTTGCTTCCATTCCACCTCATCCCCAACCTCCCAGAGTCTTCATCCCAACCCTAACCCATCTCTTAAAACTATCACTAACAATTGGTGTCTTCCGTTCATCCTTTAAACATGCCTCGATCACACCCATCCTCAAAAAGCCCCCCCTCGACCCATCCTCTGTGTCTAGTGAATGCATCATATCACCTCTCCCTTATACCTCAAAACTACTGGAACAGCATGTCCATCTTGACTGTCCTACCACCTCTCCTCCTGCTTCCTCTTTCACCATTTACAATCTGGCTTCCGACCACACCCGTCAACCGAAACTGCCTTAACTAAAGTTAACAATGACCTACTAACCGCCAAAAGCAAGCGACACTACTCTGTCCTCCATCTCCTGGACCTGTCCACTGCCTTCATCACTGTAGAGCACTTCATCTTGCTACAGATTCTCTCATCTCTTAGTGTCACAGACTTGGCCCTCTCCTGGATATCTTCATATCTAACAGATCGGACATTCAGTGTCTCCCTCTCCCACTCCACCTTCTCATCTTGCCCCTGTCAGTATCCCCTGAGGACCAGTTCTTGGACCCCCTACTCTTCTCAATCTACACTTATAGCCTGCGAGAGCTCATAGAGTCGCACAGATTCAGTTTCATCTCAATGCTTATGACATGCAGATCTACCTCACTGGACCTGATATCACCTCCTTATTAACCCACAATCCCACAATGTCTGTCCACTATTTCATCCTTCTTTTCTGCTCGATATCTAAAACTGAACAAGGAAAAAACTGAATTTATCAACTTTCTCCATCTCACTCTACCCCTCCACTAGACTTAACTATTAAAGTAAATGGCTACTCACTTTCTCCAGTTCCCATGTTCTCTGCCTTGGGATAATCCTCAACTCTGCCCTCTCTTTCAAGCCACATATCCAAGCCTTATGCCATCACCTGCTGACTCCAACTCAAAACATTTTCATGGATCCGTACATTGCTTGACCAAGAAACTGCAAAAGCTCTCATGCATGCCCATCTCCCGCCTCGACTATGGCAATCTCCTGCTCTCTCGCCTTCCTTCTATTAGGGGCCTTTCACACTTGCTTTTTTTTCCTGATCAGGAAAAAACCTGATTCTTACAGGATTCAGTTTTTTGCCCATTCACTTTAATGATGTGAGGTAAATCTGTGGGCAGTTTATCCTGAACATTAAAGTGAATGGCTAAAACTGGATCCTGTAAGAATCAGGTTTTTTCCTGATCTTCTTGATCAGGAAAAAACCTCAAGTGTGAAAGGCCCCTTACTCTTGCACTTCTCTAATTTATCCTAAACTCTGATGCCCGACAAATTCACCTGTCTCCCCACTATTTCTTAGCCTCTCCTCTCTGCCAAGCACTTCACTGGCTTCCCATTGCTCAAAGGCTCCAGTTCAAAACTCTAACCATGACTTACAAAGCCATCCACAACCTGTCTCCTTTTGTATACCTGTGTTATGGTTTCCCATAACTTACCTTCACGTAACCTGAGATCCTCTTAAGATCTCCTTCTCTACTCCCCACATCTCTTATCACCTTTTTCCATGACCAGGCAAGAATTCTCCAATGTATCCCCCATACTCTGGAACTCTCTGCCCCAACACATCAGACTCTCGCCTACCATGGAAACCTTCAAAAGGAAACTGAAGACCCACTGCTTCCGACAAGCCTACTACCTGCAGTGATCCTCAGTCCACTAAACTGCTGCACGACCAGCTCCACCCTCTCCTAGTGTATTCTACCCCATCCTTTGTAGACTGAACTTTTCTGCAGGGTCATCTCTCCACACCAATTCCTTGTAGACTGTGAGCCTTTGTGAACAGGGTCCTCTCTCCTTGCCTACTGTACCCCCCCACCCATCCCTTGTAGACTGTGAGCCCTCATGGGCAGGGTCCTCTCTCCTCACCTACTGTATCCTTACCCATCCCTTGTAGACTGTGAAACTGTCGCAGGCAGGGTACTCTCACCTCTCCTACTGTATCCTCAATCCATCTCTTGTACACAGTGAGCCCTCATGGGCAGGGTCCTCTCTCCTCACCTACTGTATCATCACCCATGTCTTGTAGACTGAACCCTTGTGGGCAGGTCCTCTTTCCTCACCTACTATATCCTCACCCATCACTTGTAATCTGTGAGCCCTCATGGGCAGGGCCATCTATCCTCAACTACTATATCCTCACCCATCCATTTTAGACTGTGAGCACTTGTGGGCAGGGTCCTCTCTCCTCACCTACTGTATCCTCACCCATCCCTTGTAGACTGGGAGCCTTTGCAGGCAGGGTCCTGTCTCCTCATCTACTGTATTCTCACTCATCCCTTGTAGACTGTGAACCCTCGCAGGCAGGGTCCTCTCTCACCTACTGTATCATCACCCATCCCTTGTAGACCGAGTCCTCGCGGGTAAGGTCCTCTCTCCTCATGTACCTGTATGTGCCTTGTATTGTTGAATTATTGTACCTATGTATACCCCTTTCCGCATGTAAAGCGCCATGGAATAAAAGACGCTATAAAAATAATAATATACAGTGAAACAATTTCCAACAACATACAGGGCCTGACTATGTTCCAAAAAATCCCATCAAATGCTACCAATATACAATAATTACAAAATACCAAAAACAAAACAGTCCAATATAAAGTACTCAAACAATGCAGAAAAAAGAAATCACTCTGCAAGGCTAAAATAATATCAATATTGAGAACACAAATAGTATCAAGATAGGGTGCTCAGTACAAAAAAATAAATTAATATCCCACCCAAACTTTATTATTTTTTTAACTACCGTATATGTATTCGGGACATTCTTTGACTGCATAGATACACTGCACTACTTACTGTACGTACATGGTGCATTACACCATTGGCCCTTAAATTGACAATGTCATTACTGACAGCGGCATTTTATAGAATAGCATAGTAGAGTACTCTCTGTAGGGACATGCCACAAAAAAAATATAATGCATGGTAAACATTGTTCAATATGATGCCGTTAGGGGAGGGATGTGTGAAACCTTACATCAGAGTCTGACAATGAAAATAATAGAAAGTCCAACCTGCATCACTGGTCAATGAAACGAGAAATAAAGTGTAAATCCAGGCAAAAAACTCTGCTCTGTTGCACAATGCTTCCTGAGGAACTTCCAATATAATGCAATAGATAGAAGGAATGAAGCTGCACTCACCAGAGGTATTTGTTCATGCACTTTACTTCAACAAGGATTCAGGCAGGCATGTAGGAGGATACGGCCTACATATTGGACTTCGGCCGTTTGGCACACAGGTGGGCTTAAACGGGTCCACATGGTGCGAAACGACTGTAGTCCCATCTGTAGCCCGCATCCTCCAACATGTCTACCTGTATCCTTGTTGACATAAAGTGCATGAAGGCTTACATCAGAATCTTCCATCAAGAGACCTCAGATAATTTGAACAGAAGCTGAAGCTCCTCACACACACAATACTTGATGTCGGAGCAATTCAGTAACACTGGCAATCTCATATAAAGGAGGGCAGTCGGAAACAAGGATTATGCAGCTGATTTTTTTTTTTTTTGGTAAATCAATTTTTATTGAAAGAATATGAATAATCAAATAACAACACTGAGGTTACACCTCAGAATCAAGAATTTTCTTATAAACAGCTCCCAAATCACAATATATCTGTATACATACAGTAGGATGGAGCTTAGTAAATAGAGTGGGTAATGGTCAACTATCCCACTAATTGTTTATTTGGCAAAAATAACGGGTTAAACACATAGAAAAACTGAAAGGGGAAGAACAGAAGAAGAAAAGTGAAGAGAAAGAAGGCAAGAAAGACTCATGATCCATAAAGAATGAAAAACTAGAGTAAGAAAGAGAAAAGATTAGCAAAGGACTGAAGGGACTTGGTAGACATAGGCCTGGGTAGACTGAAACTGCTCAACCTATCATACTCTGGAGTGGGTTATACTGTTGAATATATTGTATATTTATTCAGTCGTTCTTGTTGTCCATTGTGAGCCATATACGCATCTCTGGAGTCTCTCGGTACAATATCCAAGGGGACCAGATTTTGCAGTGTCTGTCAATGTATTGTGGATCAAACATCGAGAAGTTGATAAGTTCCTCTAATCTGCACACTTTGTTCAACTCCTCCATTAAATCGATACGTGAGGGACATATCATTTGTTTCCAGTGGGTTGAGATTAGGTGTCTAGCTCCGGTTAGAAAATGCCTCAATAGACCTTTTTTGAATTTGGATAAAGACATGTTTGTACAATTCAGTAAAGCCAGCTCCGGAGACAGTGTTATATGTTCAGATGTTACTCTTTGGTAAAGGTCCGCCAACCCGGCCCAGAACACACTAATGAGTGGACAGCTCCACCAGATATGGAGATAGGAACCCACACCCCCACAACCTCTCCAACACTCAGGTGGCGATTCTGGATAAATTCTGTTTATGTCTGCCGGACATCTGTACCATCTCGCCACCACCCTGTAATTTCTATCCTGGGCATCTGCTGAGATAGAAGCTTTGTTGGAAAAGGTAAAAACATTTTCCCACTCATGTGGGGCAAGGGGTCTCTCCAGGTCTGACTCCCACCTGCGCACAAAAGGAGGATCCCTAGAAGTTTCTTCTATTTCAGTATCTCGAAACCAGTTATATAGAACTGATACCGAGTGCTCCAAGGGTATACCCTCCCTACATCTCCGCTCAAATGCGGTCAAGGGGCGAAATACTAAGTCCTGCTTGAGAGATTTTATATAGCTTACTAATCTGGCATGTAACAACCAGGCGTCAGGTGGCGGTTCCTCATCTGGGTACATGGCATTTAGAGTTTTAACACTAACGGGCGTCAAGTAGTTGGAAATTGTCGGGTGTGTGCCCTTAGGGATGTTCAGAAAAAGAGACCTACCCTTTTCAACTGGAAATTGAGGATTCCCAAAAATAGGTGTCATTGGGCCCGGCCAGGACGTTAGATGTAGATGAGGATTGCGACCATGGAGAAAAAATTGCAATTGGGAGGTGACGAACGGGGCACCTCTAGGCATAGTCGCGCTCTCCCACCACACCAGTGCCTGAGGGGGGTCAACCGAAAACATGGACTCTGCCTCCACCCATCGTTTCTTTTCTGATTGCCTAAACAAATCCAGAACACACCCCCCCAGGGAAGCTGAGTGATAAGTTGGGAAGTCTGGTAAACCCAAACCCCCCCTTTTTATGGGTCTACATAGAATGCGAAAAGAGATCCTTGGCCTCTTATGAGACCATATAAAGTTCAGTATTTTTGATTTTAATCTTGAAAAGTAGGCCGCAGGGAGCCTAAGGGGGATGGTCTGGAAGTAGTAAAGGATACGTGGGAGGAGGTTCATTCCTACCGCGTGGATCCTTCCTAACCATGAAAGAGATATTTTATTCCACTTCAACAGATCTGCCTCCAATTTAGACATCATTGGGAGGAAATTCATTTTATAAAGTTCTGCAGGGTCACGAGTTATTTTGATGCCAAGGTAGGATAGGGATTCTCCTGACCACTTGAATGGAAAATCTTCTTTCAGGAGTTGAGATACCAGGTGTGGGAGTGAAACGTTGAGTATCTGTGATTTGGACATGTTAACTTTTAGGTTACTTAAGAGGCCATAATTACTTAGTTCAGACATAATGTTTGGGATGCTGATCAAGGGATTTGTAATATACAGGAGGAGGTCATCCGCAAATAGAGCTACTTTATGCTCTCTTGCTCCCCTACCCACTCCCCCAATAGAGGGGTTGCCCCTGAGCGATGAGGCCAACGACTCCATACAGATTATGTATAGAAAGGGGGACAGAGGACATCCCTGTCTGGTACCATTCTTAATTGTGAAAGGCTCAGACAGGGAGCCATTGACTCTGATTCGTGCTGTGGGATTAGTATATAAAGCATTGATACTATGTAGAGTGGGGTCCGCGAGTCCCAGATAACGCAGAGACTCCATCATGAACACCCAGTGTACCCTGTCGAAGGCCTTCTCTGCGTCCAACGACAGGATACACATGGGCAGTCCACGTCTCCTGGCTCCATCTATTATGGCAATGGATCTGATGGTATTGTCCCTCGCCTCACGCCCAGGGACAAACCCCACCTGGTCAGCATTAATCAGGTCTGGGAGATAAATTTTTAGTCTATTCGCTAGCATTTTAGAGTAGATCTTGATGTCTATATTGATTAGGGATATAGGGCGGTAGTTCCCGTAAAGAGAGGCATCCTTGTCTGGCTTTGGGATGACAACCACGTGCGCCATCAGAGCCTGTGACGGAAATGTTTCACCTCCTGCTACTGCGTTGCAGACCTCCAGATATTTGGGGGCCAACATCGTCTGAAACCTCTTATAAAAGCTGACGGAAAATCCAGCAGGACCTGGGCATTTCCCCACCTTCAGGGATTTAATACAGTCTTCAATTTCATTGATCGAGAATTTGCTGGCCAACGCATCTATAGCGGACTGCGGTAAAGTAGGCATTCCACATCCACCAAGATATTCGGCCATTTTCTGTCTTAGAGAAGGTAGGGGCATGTCCTTGTAAGGTCCCTTCAGATTATATAATTCAGAGTAAAACTGGCGAAAACCTGTCAGGATGTCTCTCGTTCTGTGAACCACCTTCCCTGCAGAGTCTCTCATGTGTAGTATCGTAGTCCTATTCTCTCTGCGGTGCAGCTGATTTTTTGATCCCACCAAGTAAGTGAGCTGATAAATTACTTATTCATTTCCATATGAAAATAGTCATGAATATTCACCCACATTCTCAGACGTGTATGTTGTTGGAGGAACACCCAAGCTAATGGGATTGGCCAGTGGTAAGTACTAAGCACCTAGGAGTACAGTAGACTGGAGGGGTCGGAAAACCAGCACTCCCCATTGTTCAACTGTTACCTGGTGTCCTCTCAATACAAACGTTCACAAAACAGCTGGGTTCATTGTGTAGCGGCTGTACAGCTCTATATATAACAGGTTCAGTATCTGAGAACAGCCAATATCCAATGTATAAAGCAGTGGTGCATCTGACTCTGTATACCATACCATCAGATACCAGCCAATTAGTGGGGGTGTTAGTTTTCACATCGCCCACAATGCAATATTGATTGACTTGACTCAAGTGCTAGATAAACCCTTAAAGTATTGGGAAGTGTGTTAGAAGTGTATAAGGGACTAGACAGTAGAGGATCCATAAGTAGTAGGACACCATAGCCCTTAAATTAGAGTGACCTGTCCAGCAACAATCTGTTGGAAAAAAAAATTTGCAAACAGAACTTTTGTCCGTTTTTTAAAAAAAAAACAGATTCGAGATGGATCGATCTGGGAACACTGAGGTCTATGGAAAATGGATCCATTCAATAGCAATCAGCTTTGCATGCTGGATCAGTTTCAAATGATGGCTATAATGCATCGGTGTTCCATAGACATCAATGTTATAAAAACGGATGCTGCAAAACTCAATGTTTTCAAAACTCACAAAATGTGTTTTCACAATGGACTGTGCCGGATCCGATCTAACGGATGATTACTGGACATGTGAACTTGGCCTTATACCGTTATTGAAGTGACGCATGACGTCTAATTGCAGAACAATGTGACCACTCTGGATGAGGCTGTGTCCTAGTTTATCTGGCCGATGCCTTTTCATCTTCCCGACGCCGCGAAGAAGCTCAAGATCTAAATTCCCTAAAGCCCTCCACATCTACTATTGATTATTACTGCACGGTCTCTAAGGGAAACATTGGAGAATCTGATCTCATCGCCATGATCCCACTCAGGAAGGGACGGATTCCAATAAGTGATGCCGAGGAGTGAATTGTATATACAGCTCTATAACATAGGGGACTGGATTCAGAAAATAATCCATTTGGGAATAGCAGCCCACATCTGGCAGAGGAGACATCTCGTTTAATCAGCTAATGGGCTGTGTGCCATTGTGTTCTGCACCAGGCAATCTCTCCTTATAGAAACAGTAAGTGCTTGGAGTTTACATTTTACTGCTCCAAGGAAAAAAAAAAAACTGCACAAATTGCTAATTTCAAGTAAATCAGCATAATTCTTCCTCCAGAAAAAGCCTCCCGGGCGCTGTAGGAATTTCATTCCATTTTATAGTCATCATGTAGAAGTTTACATCTTTTATTTTCACAATAAAAAGCTTTGTGGAGGTACGCGTGACTTCATTGTGCGGCCGGCACTAAAGAGTATTGCTTACTAGAAGACTTTATGACGTTTGCAAAAAGTTTACACGGTGCAAGCTGCCGAGGTGATCCCAGAAAAGCAATGAACTGAAGAAGCTATAGAAGAACTAAATGACTGAAAAACAACGGCAGCGGAGGAAATAGTACAGTATGTGCTGCAAGACTAATAACCGCCATCAGCACCAGCCCTTTTTTAAGTTTTGTTTTAAGTTTTTGCATTTTTCTTTTTTTTTTCCTTCCTTTCCTTCTAAGAGCCATAACCGCCTTATTTTTTTTTCTGAACATGGACTTTATTTCTGGAGAAGTTGTAGTTTTGAATTGAATTTCAACTTAATTTATGTGAATTAATTAGGAGGCAATATTGAAATGATTTTAGAAAGAAAATATTATGATGAATATATGATGAATAGTGAGACAAGGTACAGTGTATGACAATGTGAGAACTTTTTGTCTGCTCAATATTTGGCAAAAAAGTTTTGATTATTTTGAGATTTTCTGTTTGATACTGTGAGGATAGAACATCAATTTCCTCCAGATGACCCAACTCAATCATTTTTTAGTGTAAATACTTCTCATAGTTATGTATTAATTGCTGATTCTTTATGGCTATAGGCAAATTGCTACAAATTCTCCTTTCTTCTGATGAGCCCCGCTCAAATAGACAAGGCGAAACGCGTCAAATGTGGAGATAACGGAAGCAATGTCTTCTCCGGAATGCAGACGTTCTACACAGACAGTCTGGAAGGCTACTTATTGGAGGACTGCATTTCCTAAGTTAAGTCCTGTCATTGGAAAATACAGCATCATTTTTTCCAAAACTGTAGATCCACTTTTTTTTTTTATAATTCTTTATTTTTCGTTTTATAGTAACAATAGAAAAAAGAACCAAAACTTACAGATTCAATCATCTTGCAAGTACAAAGAACTGTTCTTAATAAAATGTATTCTCATTAATTGAATCACAAATCAGTTTCTAATAGTCAATAAGCTTGATAAAAGTATTCAATTTACTATAGCAATATTAAAACTAACTCTGGCATGAAAAACAAGCTGTCTAGTATAACACATCGGAGTTGTTTGCCAGTCATAATTATAAAACAAGCATAACGTACTCCATAGGTATCCGTCTATTACCAATAATAATGACAATGAAAGACAAAAAAAAAAAACAAAAAAGAAAGGAAAAGATAGGAAACACATAAAGAAAGAAAAGAGTAGAATAGACCAGAACGGGGGATAGGATGGGTGGGGGGGTATGAAGAGGGGTAGAAGGGAGGGTAAGGTAGGGGTCTCGTGAAGTTACCAAACCTCAATGGAGTAAAAGGAACTCTCAATCGCACCCATTTACTA
The DNA here is from genome assembly GCA_033576535.1 of Allobates femoralis. NCBI lineage: Eukaryota > Metazoa > Chordata > Amphibia > Anura > Aromobatidae > Allobates > Allobates femoralis. The sequence continues at coordinate 62,161,259 of JARQOC010000007.1, forward strand.
ACCAGTTCTTAAGAGCAAGTTCCTCAGGAGCTTCTGTGAGACTTATACAGGTCAGATTGTTGGAAACTCATCCAATTAAACCACGTGTTTCTGAACTTCTCATATGAATCATGTATAGCTGATGTCAGGTCCTCGAGAAGCATGAGGTCGTTCACCTTCTCTATCCACATAGCCACAGAAGGACATGTCTCCTTTTTCCAAAGTATCGGAATGCAGGATCTCGCAGCCATGACTAAGAACCTCAACAGTGTATGTTTATATTTGTTTGGTGGAATCCTACAGTGGTGCAACATGAAGAGGCCAGGATCTAACTCTAGATCCACTTTTTAAAGGGAGGGCTACTCCTAGGGAAAGCCGACGCTGAATGGGGGCACCCAAAAAAAGTAAGATCTAAAAACCTCCATTGTAAGGTAGGGTCCAGTTACTGAGGGATAGTGAAATACCTGTCAATCATATGGTTGTTTTGTACCGGAGAAGCAAAGTTTTAAGATATGATGTTTGTCTGTACTTGTGAATCGGTTTATGACCGTTTTAGAGTTTCAATAAAGATTCTTTTATTTTTATAAAAAGTTGGTAATTAATATATTCTTTCTAAAATAGTTTTGAATTGAACCATTAGTTTTGCCATATAAGGCTGGAGACACACTATGCGAGATGCGGGTATCTCCCATGCATCTCACATGGTTCCCCCAGGATGGTCCCTGGATTGGAGTGTGGATTTGCATAGAAACACAAGCAGTGCTCCTGTTCAGAGAGGCAGGGGCCGGGCAGAGTCATGCGATATGTTAGGGTGTCTCTGGGGGGAGCAGCAAGGTGTTTTATGCACTGAAAACTCAAAAAAGCCCACCCTCTTGCCCTGTCGTGGAAAGACTCGTTTTATGGCCGGATATGTGTGGGCAGAGCCTATCTCTAATTGACTAACATTGGACTCTCTATTCGGATGAGTACGCGAGTATTACAAAGCACTTGTTTCAAGTATAGCGATTACGAATATTTCACTACTCGCTCATCCCTAATTGTGGCCAATTCTTTTATCCTCAGGGGAGATGAATTGCCCCAAAGATGACTGACAGTGGCTACTTTTCGCTTACCATTAAACACATTTACAGTGTTGCAGACTTCAGCATTCAGCAGAATGATAAGCACGCGGACATTGTGGGAGAACACGCTCCTACGTTGGACGTTCAGTATTCATCTGCATCATCATAACAAGGAGTATTAGCCTCTGTTCACACGTTGCGTTGCCAAAACCTGCTCTCTTGGCAGTTAAAAAAAAAAAGCTGCTCCCAAACAGTAGGTTTTGCTGTGTTTTGACTGAAATTTTGTTGTGTCATTTGTCTACAGTGCAAGTTTAATAAAGTTTTATTTACTACAAGAGGAGCAAAAACACTTATTTTTACTTTCTCATTGCATTCAATGGTGAAAAATTGCTGCAAAAACACTGAAAAAATGCCATGCTGCTTCTTTAAAAAATGCAGCAGTTTGTTTCATCTGAAGGCAATTGTCTATGCTGTGAAGATACGAGATGTGCAGCATCTGAAACAACGGATACTGGAAGCCTGTGCTGCATTTCTTCTGTGGTGTTGCTATCAGTGTGTCAAGATTTGGGAGAAGAGGGTTGCATTGACAATCCATCACAATGGGCAGCACTTTGAACACATTTTATAAGTGGTTATAAACTTGTAAATAACTCATGAAAGAATAAAAGGTACGTTAAAACCAAGCACACCATTGTCTTTCTTATGAAATTGGCCGCCATGGCCACCACCCATCTGGAAAAGTTTTCCCCCTCCCATATACTAATGGGCCACAAACAGGAAGTTGATATCACCAACCATTCCCATTTAATTTAAGTGCATCCATATAAATGGCCCACCCTGTAGATTGATACTGGCAGCATAAATCAGCCGGTATGTGAGAATATAGCTAGGTATGCCTTTCCCCGAAACACTGCAGCATTGAAAAGAAAAAATATTTTGAAGAGCTGAGTTGGGCCGTAATGATAGATGTGATTAGTCGGCCACCGGAAAACTTTGCCAAACCCTCCTCAGGGTGATTGACTGGTCTCAGCCATGTGTGTGCTTAGCCAGTGATCTACCAGTCACCCAGAGCAGGGCAGAGAGAAGTGGGCCGGGGCCATGCCAGACTATTGACCTCCCTCTTTATTGTTAATGGACCAACACAAACTGACTGAGATTCATTCTGCCCATGGTTTTAGCCTGGTGACAAGTGTCCTTTAAATCAGGTCTTTGTGTTAAACCTATATTTTTTTTTTAAAATGACAATTTTTGTTTTTCCACATGACAATCTGTATTAAAAGTAAAAATTAGAAATCTTGGACTTTTTAAATTGACCATGTTTCTTAGACTCTTCCTTTTTCAGGAAATATACATGTACGTTAGCAGCAATAGGCTGACTCTGACCCTATTTGTTGTATTGAAGCATCTAATGAGCGTGTGTAAACATTTTTGGAATGGGAGAGGGAGCTGGGACATGGGCTATTGTGATTGGTAGAGCCTGAGTTATCAGCTGTGTATAGAGGTATTACTTGTTATTGTAATCCTGCCTCTGATGATAATGAGCCCGCTGAAAACGCTTCCTGAAAGGTCAGGGAATAGGAGTAAAAGAAAGCTTCAGTGAGTGTGAAAGTACTGTTAAAATTGTGAGATTTCTTTAAAAAAATTGTGTTATCCAGATCAGAATAAAGAAAAAAAATTAATACATTAATAAAAATGTTTAAAGAATACATGCAACACAAAAAAAAATCAAATATCAGATCATTTTCTGATGACACTTTCCATTTAGATTTGCAGAAAAATTCAATTTTTTTTCAGATAACAATTAGTGATGAGTGAGCACTAAAATGCTCAAGTGCTCGGTCCTTGATTTGAGCAGGTAGGACGCTCGGACAGGCTCGAATCGAGTGCCAAGAATAATGCAAGTCAATGAGAAGCTCAAGCATTTTGCTGAAGAGTCATCCTCAAAAATGCTTGAGGTTCTCACTGACTTCCATTATAATCGTTAATCAAGATGTGCCCGTCTCTCTCATTGTCTCAATTACTCCGTTTGAGTACGGAGCACCTGAGCATGGTAGTACCCGCGTCTCACTAGTAACAATACATCACTAGAAGTGGCAGGGTTGAGCAGTGGATTTCTCCTGTGCAGATTTTTCTTACATCCATAAAGAAGTTTGTGATGGAGGTTGTGATGGAGGTTGTGATGGAGGTTACGATGGAGGTTGTGATGGCGGTTGTGAAGGAGGTTGTGAAGGAGGTTGTGAAGGAGGTTACGATGGAGGCTGTGATGGAGGTTGTGATGGAGGTTACGATGGAGGTTACGATGGAGGTTACGATGGGGGTTAAGATGGAGGTTACGATGGAGGTTACGATGGAGGTTACGATGGAGGTTACGATGAAGGTAGTGATGGAGGTTACGATGGAGTTAACGAAGGAGGTTATGATGGAGGTTGTGAAGGAGGGTGTGATGGAGGTTACAATGGAAGTTATGATGGAGGTTGTGAAGGAGGTTGTGATGGAGGTTACAATGGAAATTATGATGGAGGTTATGATAGAGGTTATGATGGAGGTTATGATGGAGGTTATGATGGAGGTTTTGATGGAGGTTTAATCCAGGTAAAGCAGAAGTGAAGTCACATAATGAGAGATTGCTAAAACCAGAGCAATCACAATGACTAGCATTGGCCATAGGGACTAATTGGTCACCTGTAGCCATAATTGGGTCCTGTGGGCTTCTCCTCTTCTTTTCTTTTTTATTCATTTTTGCTACAATATTACTTCTTTTTGTAAATAAACACTAAATAACAAGGCAGAAAAAGTATATACCGTACAAATGTTTTGTGTTTGTGTTGCTTTTTTAATTGCGGTGCTTCATCAGTTTTGGCATTCATCATTATAACTTGTTAATAAACCACCAGATATGGAAAATAGTCACACGACTGGCGCTAATGAAGTGGTGAGAAGCAATTGTATTATTGGCAAGCTGCCATCGCTCCACACTGATTTAATTAATATCTCGTTAGTGGCTTCCAGAAAGATTACCTCTAGATTAGTTTTCTTCTTATTTTCAGGGATATCCGTGCCCCCCGGACTGCACGGAGCAGAACTCAAGGCAAAACAGTCTTTACAAACCCGGTTGTTCCGTGCATTTTCCGCCAGCAGCTTGAATTCAGAACATTTCGCACAAATAACCTGTGATGAACCAAGATGGGACCAACATCAGATTACAGTAAACTATAACACAAGTAAACAGAGTGCAGACATATAAACTCATCATAAAGGGGGGGGGGAAGCATTGAAGAGTAATTATTATTTTTATAAAACAATACTATACATAAATAGTTGCAATATATCTTATTATAGAAATCTGCTTCTTTCTCCTCCTGGACTGATCATTCTCAAAATTTTCCATTCCAGAGCAAAATGAAATTCAGATTGTCACATAATGGGAAAAATAGAAAATATAACAGCATCAAATACATAAAAAATTAAGTTTATTTAGGGCCACATTAAAAAAAAATACAAAAAAATTGCATAAAAATAAAGTCAAAGCTTAGGTCATCTCTTCTGTGTTTTGGACAATAAAGTCCTTAATCATAGAGATACTTCATTGGAAAAAACCTAGCCATTTATAGACTGGAGATGGCAGTTGGTGCTCCTTAAGGTCAATGGTGAGGGCCCTTTCACATCAGCGTTTTTTTCAAATCGCGGCAGATGTGGTGAAAAAACCGCATCTGCCGCGATTACCGCATACCGGCTGCACTTGCGGCACGGTTGCGGCGCGGTTGCGGTAAACGCCATACAAGGTATAGGCGGACTTGCGGCAGGTGCGGCAAGTGCGGTTTTGGCACTTGCGGCAGGTGCGGCCGCGAAAAAAACCGCGGCTGACAGCATTTTTTTCGCGGCCGCACCTGCCGCAAGTGCCAAAACCGCACTTGCCGCATCCTTACCGCAAGCCCCATAGACATTGCATGGGCTTGCCGCAAGTGTGCCGCAAGTGTCGCGGTTATGCGTTAAACGCGGCAGATGTGTTTTTTTCACTGCATCTGCCGCGAATTTAAAAAATGCTGATGTGAAAGGGCCCTAACAGTCATTTCAGGATAACCATTTGCCTCTAGCTCCCATTCGTGGACTAAGGAGATGACAGTTGGTGGCTTTTATTATTCTACTAGAATAGTGGCCCAATTCTAACGCATCGGGTATTCTAGAATACGTATGTAATTTATTTATCAAGATTTAAGAATAATGCAATGAGCGATCAGTAAGGTACCGTCACACTTGGCGATGCTCCAGCGATCCCGACAACAATATGACCTGGTATGGATCGCTGGAGCGTCACTATGTGGTCGCTGGTGAGATGTCAAACAGTCAGATCTCACCAGCGATGCAGCAATGATATGGCAGTTGTTGGGACTCTGTCACTCTAGAGCGTAGTATTGAGGTCGTTGGTCGTTGTCCCACGTGGCTTGGCGGAGGATTTGAGTCCCGGCCGCCATATCAGAATACCCATAGCTTGGGTGTTGCAATATGGCGGTCGAGGTACTTCTGCTGCGGCACTGTTGACCTCCGTGCAGCAGGAGATGACCCACGGCTACCGTCAGGAGATCAACGTCTAGAGCCGCTGATCTCCGATGGTAGCGGTGGCGTGTGTGGTTAAAATCCCGCGGCAATTCACGGCCTGACTGCGCCTGTCGCGGATTGGCCAAGGGCAGCTGGCGCGACCAATCAGCAACGCGGGATTTCCCTTACAGACAGAATTAGACGATTATATAGTAGATGGGGGAGCTAGAGAACACCACAGTTCTCTTGAAATGACAACTGCAGGTTACCATAGAACTTTATGAGCACCAACTCTCATCTCCTATCTCAGCAATGGGATAATCACCAAATACAGATTTTACCTATGAATTGAGAATGATCAGTCCAGCAGGAGAAAGAAACAGATTTTTCTAAGACCGAGACTCATGAGGCTCGGTCAAGCACAGCCAGCAAATCCATGGGTGGCATAAATTTTGATGGAAATGTACCCGTGTGCCTGACTGGGGTCCATTTCCTGCAACAATGGTGGAGAAAATACAAGTGATGAGCGAGTAGTAAGATATTTGGGTTCGGAGAGCTCTAACCGCATACTTTGAACTGCTTCAGTATTCGGATCTGAGTGAGTTCCCCATTGACTTGTACTGGATTTGTTACTCATTCAAAGTATTCGGTTAGAGCTGTCCGAATATCTTACTCGCTCATTACTAGAAAATACCAATCCTGGTGAATAGGAGAGCCTAAATGTGGTGTACTTATGTCAGAATGGCTTCATAATCCTTTCTGAAAGATTTCCTCTTCTGATATTAAAATGAGCGTTATAGGAGTCCAACATTAGCATAAATCGCTTATCTTAATACCCAGATGATGAAGCCACTTTGATAGATTTTCAAAGTACGTACACCAATCACATCAGGTCTAAAACATCTATTTATTAATGTATGCAGTTTGAAACATGAAATCTTTTCAATACATTCAATATCTCAAGGTGTCCAAGAGAACATAGGCTTAAAGACAGTGGCGTAACTTGAAGCTCCTGGGCCCCGATGAAAAAGCTCCAACGGGGCCCCCAATTATTGTGAATCTTTAATGGCAATAGTTTTTTTCTATTGGCCAAAGGGACTTTTGGGCCCCCCTAGATTCCCCAGGGCCTGGGTGCGATTGCAACCCCCCGCACCTGCTGTAGTCACGCCCCCGCTTAAATGTAATCTGTCAGTTTTCCTAAGACAGGAGTAAATATCTATATTCTTCACAAAATAAATCTTTTCTTCTGATTCATTGTGACGTTCCTCTATTATTCCTTATAGAAATCTATGAATAAATTAATAACTATTAGTTGAGAATGTGATGAAGTAACCAATACACTATGAGCAGAAAACTTTCATATGTAAAATTCCTCTGTATTTGAGAAGGGAGAGGATTTTTAATAAGAAGTCTCTTATTTTTGTAGACCTTTGTCATTTTAATTATTAAAGAACTCGAGAAGAACGTTTTAAATATCAGTTAAGATGGGGAAAAACACAGCCGGACCACACTCAAAATGCTTTATTTCTTTTATTTCTTTGATCTAAAGAAAGAATTTCGGGATGGAGCGTAGGACGCCTCTCCCTGCACCGACACTTACCGCCCCGCACTGTTTGCAGTGGTGACGCCTCTTTGTTATGGAGTTGAAGGTCTCTCCACATCCTTTGCAGCTTTGCTTTTCTTTCTCACGTTTCATTTTGGTAGATTTTCTAAATGATTCTTGCTGAAAAACACAATGGTATTCATACATAAGCTTAAGCTCCTGGGGCTCCTGGGTCCTAAAATAAAAACTGCTCTGACTACTGTGTCATGGGCTTTTACTGGTCTCTACAGAAGGCCGCTGCAAAGCAACCGAAGCCTCTGTAAACTTTACACCTGTGCCCATGCATCATCACCTTAATGCCATAGACTCATATGATGAACACAAAGGTGTCCACTATCCTCAGTCCACTATAAGAGTCGTCTATTCAGTAAATTCCTCACTGAGAGTCGACTCTTATAAGGGGGGTTGTGTAAAGCCCTGGTAATGAGGGGGCTTTCCGTTCACTGCTATCCACCCCAACGCAGCATCCACAGTCAATAGAATGACCACAGACACGTCTCTGGGATAATAGATGCTTTACTTCAGCAGAACGGGAAAATATAACATGGAGTAAATTCTTTACAGTTCATATGGGTAGTCCATAGGAAATACAGTTCAGGGTTAAATTCTGACACAGAATTGAAGTCCTGGAGCTTCAAGACCCGTATTATTTAGAAGCAGTATTTGTAGCTAATTATAAGAGAGTTCAAAGTCTTTTGGTGCCTTAAAAGCAAATGAGTAGTAATATAGTAAGAGTATTTTACAGACCTACAGTATGCGCAGAGAAAAATATATAAAGTAAATAATGGACAATCACAGTGAGGCGGGGGACCCTCACATTCCTCAACACACAGGCAGATAGGTTCTTCTGTACCTATAGTACGACCTTCTATTAGAGAAGCACGGGTTAATCCGGACAGCAAGGACCCAGGGTTAAAAGTCTTCAGCCATCTTGGCTGTAGAAGTCAGAGATAGATCCAAGGCATTAGGCCTGGCTGTAAATCATAAGATGAAGGGAAAGGTGAATTTCCAGAGGCCTGGAAGTGGTGAGGAGAGCCCTCACATGAGGTCTGCTCGGTCTGGCATCCTGTACTAGACTGGAGAGTTTACAGCCCTTGTCTAGCCTAGGAGGAGACTGAAATAGCTTCTCCTATTGAACACTCAATTTTAATGTCAAAATTCACATTGTAAAATAACATAAATCATACATTTCAACAGCAGATGGAGCTGCAACACAACAAATGGAAAAATACCTGGAAAAAATGCATGAAAAGTACATTGGGTATAAATGGATTTACCTGAGAAATATGAGATATGATATAAATGAATCTGAAACTCACTAATAACAGTAGAGGGATAGCTAAGGAGTGAGCTGCAGTGTACAGAAGCTACTCACGGTCCAGGGGTACTTAAAGAGACAGACAACATCTGGACCTGGTCACTAGAGTTGTTGCTTAATTCAACTGACAATAGGAGTTTGTGATATAGTATATGCTCAACAAAGACTGGATACATTGTTAAATAGATCTCTTTGGACCTGATGAGGCTGGTATACTTACTTTGAAAATAAGTGTTTGAGTGGATAATCCTGGTTGTAAAATGAGCATTTTATGGCAGCTTCAAGTGAGACAGCTCATGAGTGTATCCGATGTCCGTCCACCCAGACAGAGAAGATGGGAAACACAGAGCAAAGGGTCTTATCCAGTGGATAACCATAGGTGAGGGATAGGGAGTTGCTCACCTTTTTGTGCTGTATAACCCACAGCAGAGGATAATCAGGTAAGACAGGTGCTGCTGTACTCTCTGACTGGGTAACCCACTGTGAGGACAACGTAGTGGAGGAAAGGGAGTAGTAGTCTCTGCTGCTGACAACCCAGGAAATCCAAGACAGCAAGATAGGATAAATGGTTTATTCTCTTTGAGTTTCGAAACCTAGCCAGCTTCTTAACTGGAAGAGCCACAATAATAAACCCAGCCTGACAGCTGCAGCTTGTGCTGAGCAATGCGGGGGGATGGCAGGGGAAACACTGAGGTACTGGCTAGATAAGCGGAGACGGACTTTAAAAAAATGATTTATGAACTACTGTAACATGGATTTTCACAGTAAGTACCCCAGCCTTACTAGGTCTAAGAATCCCACCTACTAGTATACAAATGAATGAAAAGCCAAACAGCACCTCCTGCAAAAAGCTAAGTGTGTACAGTTACAAGCTGCTATTGTAGCGGTGGCTGAGAGGACCACCGCAGTGCAGAATAATGTACGGTACACAAGATGGGAGTGCAAACCACAAGGGTGATTTTATTAACAGGCGGGGAAAGATGTGAAGAAGGCAGGTTCAAGCAGGGGTAAACAGTGGCAAAAGAGATTTAACAAAGTCTTCGTTTTCTCTAGCTGGTCCGCTCAATAATACGGTTCTCCAGCTATCACAAGTTAAAATCACATAGGTAAATGCACAAAAGCAAGGTAAAATGCTACTCTACGTATAACCTTTCTGGCCTCGCTACACAGGCCACACGGCTGCCGTGTTCTACCTACTGAAGCCTATTCTACCCTGAAAGGTGCACAATATTCAACTCACAGTGATGCAGGGATTTGGATGCAGTCCTGGGGCTGCAAATCTTCTCCTGTGTCAGGCCCTCACTGGATCCCAGGCTTGTCTGTGTCTCACTGGATCCCAGGCTTGTCTGTGTCTCACTGGATCCCAGGCTTGTCTGTGTCTCACTGGATCCCAGGCTTGTCTGTGTCTCACTGGATCCCAGGCTTGTCTGTGTCTCACTGGATCCCAGGCTTGTCTGTGTCTCACTGGATCCCAGGCTTGTCTCACTTTCAGTTCACAAGAAAAACTCCTGTCCTTTCTCAGACACACAGACGGTCTGTCTCCTCTTCACAAGTTCATCGGCTGCTCTCAAAACACACACTCCGAAGGGGAAAAACAGGACATACCATCATCCCACACCTGGGGGGGTTTCTGTCTCTTAAAGTGGCAGCGTGTTTCTTACTGTCCATAGCAGTGGCACCCCCAATACTATAATGGTGGGTTTACACACACCAATTTATCTGTTCAATATCTGAACAGATCTCTGGTTGCAGTGAAATCATGGATACATTGCTCCATGTTGTACACAGCCACAAAATGGAACTATGTGTCCATGATTTCACTGCAACCAGAGATCTGTTAAGATATTGAACAGATAAATTGGTGTGTGTAAACCCACCATAACAGTATAATATGCGCAAAAAACTACAGCAATGCTCTAAGCGCCAACTATGTGCATTGTAAATGCAGTATTAAATCCAGCCTGACGGTTGTAGCTTGTGCTGAGCAATGTGAGATCTCAGCAAAGGGGAGTGACACTGAGGTATTGTAAAAGGCTAGATGAGTGAAGACTGACTTTCAATAAAAAGATTAATAAAGCATTGTGACATGTATTTTCACATTAAGTACACCAGCCTCATCAGATCTAAGAACTCTACCTACCAGTGTATACTATTCCTAATATGTAGTCTGTTGATTTTTCTGAATTAAGCATAACAGCATGGGGATTAAGTCATCTTCAAGATCCAGAAGGAAACTATGCAACTAATGGTGGGTTTACACACTAGGATATCCTGAACGATAACCTTGAAAGGTCACAGATATGTGATCATTCCAAAGATATCATTTGTGCATCCTTGCGTGTAAATGAACAAGATAGGATGAAAAGATTGTTGGATCGTTCATCCAAGATTTGAGATCCTGACCTCAAATCTATCGTTCGTTGTCCAATTAACGTCCAAACGATGTGCCACATCGATCAGTGTGAAGCATTTTGAACGAGATCGTTCAAAAGGCTTCTATTTCTGCCGCTGTCATTTTATTAAAAACCTGGAATAAATACATTGTAAGGTAGTGATTGTACATGTAAAGCCGCTCCTGCAGCTCTGTGCTACATGTCGGCACAGAGCTGCAGGAGCAGCTATGAATCCGGTGTTTAAGGGGTTAATGTTATTGAGCTACATGGCCTCAGAGAGTGCCCACACTCCCTGGAGCCATGTAGCCCAAAACATTGTCAGCGCAGGGATTAAATCATGTATTTAGCAGAAGCCGCACTATGTCGGCTCTGCTAGATTTAATCATTAAAAAGCGGCGCGTATGAAGCCGTATTTAATGGGTTAATTAAACTGAGCTTCATGGCCCCAGAGATTGGCCACACTCTCCTGGAGCCATGTAGCCAGAAACATTGGCAGCTCAGGGGTTAAAGCAGCCACTTTGCAGAAGCCGCACTGTGTCGGCTCTGCTATAATCCTGCATTAAAAGCCGGCGGCTACTGTCATCGTGTAAATGTACTAAACAGCTTCCTGAATAGGGAGCTGTCCAGGGTACTAACGCTAAATGCATTCAGCATCCGTTGCTCTCCAAGGTGCTGAGCGCTGTAGCACTAATAGCTATGGCCAGCGCACCGGCGTTTCAATGTGTGCGGGCCATAGCTATTAGTGCTACAGCGCTCAGCACCTTGGAGAGCAACGGGTGCTGAACCGCTTCATGAACGCCAGTTTTTAATGATTGAATCTAGCAGAGCCGACATAGTGCGGCTTCTGCTAAATACATGATTTAACCCTGTGCTGCCAATGTTTTGGGCTACTGCCCATGAGTGTGGGCACTCTCTGGGGCCATGTAGCTCAATAACATTAACCCCTTAAACACCGAGTGCATAGCGCACCTGCAGCTCTGTGCCGACAGGCACTACAGAGCTGCCGGAGCGGCTTTACATGTAAACTAAATGACGGCATTTTTAAATAAAAGTTTATTAATAACTTTTGCATACAATAATGTGCCAGTGCTGCGGTCACAGCGCTGATTATGACATTATTGTACCGCCATTGCTCTGCTTTTTGGACATCGGACAGAACATTTTCTGTGACTTTAGAGAGGTGCCAAAGTTAACATCGTTAACGATATCCTTGTGTGTGACAATGCACAAATGATATATACATATCGTTCGTACGATTTCAGACACTGACTTTTCTAAGGATATCGTTAACAATATATACATATTGTGCGTACGATTTCAGACACGGACCTTCTAAGGATGTCGTTAACGATATATACTATTGTTTGTACGATTTCAGACACGGACCTTTCTAAGGATGTCGTTAACGATATATACATATTGTTCGTACGATTTCAGACACGGACCTTCTAAGGATATCGTTAACGATATCCTTGTGTGTAAACCCACCATAAGAAATATTGTGAGACAACAGTGTGCAGAGAAAACGTCTTAACTCCAGCAGAGAAAATGCTACCTGTACTTTTCCATCACTATCCCACATCCACTTTAATTGCATTACCCCCTCCTGCAGTTATCATTGCACAGGACTAATAGTATAATGGCTACATAAAATGAGCGCTATATGGTCTGCACCTATAGACCCGCGCACAACACACTTTTATGCCATGTTTTATGTGGATGGAGCCGCCAGCCGTGTACATCTGCTTATTACAATGTATCAATTCTCTCTGGCCTGAAACCAGTCACTTTAATGTGTAATGAGTCACGGGCCACAAAATGAGGGAGATGAAATGTAATCCGTCTGATGAGATTGATGTCTGGCAGAGAGCGGTAAAAGGGACACGTACAAGCACGACGTCGACATTAAATCCGACTCATATTAAAGCTAAACTTCCAACATGTCACGGAGGATCACTTATAGGCAGCGGATGATGCTCCTAATACCCCTCGGCCCCCCAAAAAATGATGCCATATGGTGAACACCAAAATGAACAATACATTGAAACAGCAGAACGGCCATAGTTTTTTTTACTTCGACTCGCCCAAAAAATAAAATAACAGGAGATAAGAAATGGACTCCAAAATGATAATAAAAAATTACCGCAAAAAAAAAAAGGTACGGCTCGGTCGTCAAAAAAATAAAGAAGGTTTTTGCAAACAGATTACATTATAAATGTTGCACTGTTGTCTTTTCCAGGCTTTTTGTTTCCTACACATTCCACTTTGATGTGGTCGCTTTTCATAAATCAACTGAGAGGAGTTTAGGGAAAGAGAGACAACCCTCAGACTGTCAGTGAGCTCGCTGATGGATTCTAAGTTAACTCATTCTGCAGCCAACAATAGACCGTACAAAGAGGTTATAGACGGTGAATGGTGCAAAATTGTTAACGAAACCTGGCTGCAAAAAATCACCGTACTTTCAGTCTTAAACGCAGGAATTTAAGCATAAAAAAAAAATTGGCCCTAAAGTTGGACAACTGGTTTAACATCCTAACGGTGAGCAAAGTACATTTACGAAGCTCATCGGCAGTGGTTGAATGGAAAGGGCTCAGGAGCGGAGTCCGCCTCATTTACGGCAGATGAAGACGGTGTTATTTAACCATCATCTGCCTCTAATAACCATGAGTGGAGAAGACCTGAACACCTGTGGTGTAACTAGGGGCCAATGGGACCCAGCGCAAAATTTGGACCTGGCGCCCACACCTGCATGTTGGTCAGATTTATGGGCCCTTAAACAATTCTAGATCCTATAAAACAGAGGTCCCCAACTCCAGGCCTCAAGGCCCACCAACAGTGCATGTTTTCAGGATCTCCTTAGTATTGCACAGGGCTTGGAATCATTACCTGTGCAGATGATCACATTAGCACCTGTGCAATACTAAGGAAATCCTGAAAACCTGCACTGTTGGCGGGCCTTGAGGCCTGGAGTTGGGGACCTCTGCTATAAAAGACATGTGCTTTTCCCCCCATCAAGGCACCTTCTTGTAATAATGTCCCCCATACCTTCCTGGTATAATGCCCTACATACTGGGCCCCTTTCACTAATAATGTCCTCCATCCCAGGCCCTGTAATAGTAAATATGTTCGTTCCCCATACCGTATTCCAGTACATCATATAAAAGCACAACTCTTCCCTTAAAATAGATAAATACACATGCCCTCATCTATAAGACTGTAGGCAAAAAATTGAAATGTATGCCTCTTGGAAGAAGTGAACAAAAATAAAGTAGAAGTGTGCCAGGAACATGTGATAAAAAATGTTTACCATGGTCTTTGGGAGCTGACAGCCTCAGACACTGTAACCGCCCCTCGTGTTTTCTGTGTAAACAGAAACCGTGCGCTCCCATTCACTGCAATATGTGATTTGTACGCAGGCGGATGCCCGCGCACAAATCACACACTCTCGTCCGCACCAGGAACGTGACATGGTCGCGTTCCTGGTGCGGACGAGAATGTGTGATTGTGTGTAATTTGTGCGCAGGCATCCACCTGCGTACAAATCACATATTGCAGTGAATGGGAGCGCACGGTCATGCACAGACCTGCGCAGCACCGTGCGTTCTCATTATAAACATAGGGGTTGCGGTCAGCTTGCGGATCTCCTCCGCAGGACGTTGAGGAGGGTCCACAAGTCTGAAGCCAGCCTTAACAACCTCTCATGCAGCCCTGCTCTCTGTAACTCCCCCTTCCCTTGTTAGAAAATGGCACTAATGCAAGATTCTAGGATTTATGGCTTCCAAGAGATAAGAAGAAATCTTGGAAGGAAAACCATGCAGAATTACTTTGTTCTCCCAGCTAAAACACTTCAAGTAACATTTCATACTCTATATTAATATCTGAATAATGAATCTTATATTTTCAGATTCCATACGACATGGCAAACTCAAAATACCATCTTGCTTTGCTGTGCAATGACGGTATTCATAGAAAATGGAGTTCTGCCAGTTAGATACTCACATCCATGTCATTTTTCCTGTCTATCAAAAGGTAAATTCATGAGGGGGAAAAATAACGCTAGTATCTTTTGTCTGTGAGTTCCACGGTCAAAGATATGAGAGAAAATTAGAAATCTATAACTTTTACAGATATGGGCACCTCCTAAGGACAGCCCATATATGAGGTCAGCAAAGTTTTATTTTATGGTACGATCATAAAAACCAGAAACTCCATTTTTTTTTCAGCTGAACCTACCGTATGCTGTGGAACTGAATCATATCTTTTCTAAGGAAACTCTTCCTCCCTATACAATGAAGTCATTCCTGTGGCATGGTGTCATATATTTCCTATTTTAATCCTTTTATTTTCATGTAACTTTTTATGCTGTACTATAATTTGTCCTCTTTATAAAATCTTGTATATTTTTGTAAACACTGCCTATTCTTTCTGATTAAATCTATAAAATTTGTATATCTTTGTTCTTTTTGCTCTATGACGAACAACCACAACCCCGTGTGAGCCTCACATTACCAGTAACAGGTGTCCAATCGGCCTCATAAACGATGGGTGGTGGCAACTTATTTTGTATTTACATGTTATTGTGGGCTTGTTAGTGACGGAGCCTAGGGTATATATATATTCCAGCTGGAACCGGTGATATATATATAGATTCCGTCACATCAAGTGCCTCAATATTCTGCACAATATCCAAGAGCTGTGCTCATTTCCTTATCCTCTGTCAACTCTTGATTGGCCTGATGGATAGGGGGCGCCAGAGAGCTGCTCGTTCCTGACAAAGCGCAAAACTAAACATTGTCTGGTCTTCAAAGGGTTAAGGTACTGGAATCTTCAATTAGAGCTACAGATGATGTCGACCTCTGCAGACAATAATGATGAACAGAGATATATAATGTCTACAAGTATACCAGAGATTTCTGCATGTTATATACTCAGTAAATTAATGGTCATCAGTGCTAAAAAAATATAATATTTTTCGAATACATCTGACCGTGCGTCACTGATTAATCACTAATTATCGCCTGTTTTAATGAAGAGAAACCGGCAAATTATAGAGACTCCAGAGTCATAGTTCCAGCCCTGTAATATCTCCGCCGTCTGTAGTCACAGGCAGGAATAGTCAGGCAGAACCCACGCCTGTCTGCTCCTGCCATCTAGTGGACACAGTTCCAGAAGTGCAAATCTGTGTCATCCAATAAGTGTTGTACAGCAGGGCATAAATCCGGTAATCTCAGCTGGAGCACACAGCACTGAATTATTGTTAATTGTTTTCAGCCCTCGGCCGTATTAAGTGATTTTACAGCAATCCGCTCACACAAACATGCCAAATGGGACAATCACAGAAACCTGGCATGGGGAGACTTGCATATCTTCTAACTTTATAAAAATATAGGAATCTGAGAGTCCTCAGTGGTTGATGCCTTTTAATGGCGAACTGAAAAGATGGTAAACATAGCAAGCTTTGGGACACTATGGCCCCTTCGTCAGACTGATACCCTAACTTTATAAGGAATTTAATAGGGAGCAGAGGGTGATCAGAAGTACGGTACTCCCCATCCTCTCCCTGCATATGGAAGAAAGTCATTAGCTGGACAATAGCCCCTGTACAAGTGATAACAAACTAGGAGCAAGCAGCAGCAACACATGTAACGTTAAGGGAAAGCTCCCAAGTAGTGAAAACACAGTGGATTTTCTGTGTATAGTTATTTGCAGAAAATCCCCTGCGTTTTACAGCTCCAGCATAGTGGGAGAAGTTTAAAGAAGTCTCAGACCTGCTGCAAAATATATCAAGTGTAAACTGAGAAAAGCTGTGGGCTTGACTTCTGCAGCAGATCACTTTATGGTTAGTGGAGACAAGGCTATGTGCCCCCTGAGCTTATTGTTTGTGGTGTTTTGTCAGATACACAAACACAGCTGTCTATAAGAAAAAGCACCACAACCCTATAGCGTGCACATACAAACACACCACAAAAATGCAGCACAAATATGGGGACACACAAAATCAGACAGACACACACAGAAACAATTTCTCACCCTCCTGACTATCCCGGTGATTCTTTCCTCTTACAGCAGTGGGAGCTGTCTTTATCTATCTGCCAGATCCTGCAGACAGGCTGAGTCACATGGTGCAGGTCCCTGGAAGATGAAGACAGCTTGCGCTGCGCGGAGGAAGAATCCCCGGGATCGCCGGGTAGGGTGACAAATGGAGCGTTTGTGTTCTGGAAATCGCTGTAACAAAGCACTACAAACAGACTGTGAGAATACCCGTCCATTTGTGATGCTTTTTGAGGGGTTTAGAATGGAGTCTATGGGCAAAACTCAGCCCAAAACAGCCATGTTAATTACAGAGACATAAAAAACGTGCAGGCGATTTATGCTACAAAACACACATGGGCACAGCTTTTGGAAAATCACATTGCTTTCATTACAAAACTAGAAAACGCACAGTCTTTACATTGCCTAAAGGCCTGAATGTGGTCTCCCTCACTCCTTCTTTGCAAAGATATTTGCAGCTGCACATGATCACACTAAATCTCAATCACAGCATTTAGTTTCAGGCATGTAGCAGAGCTGGGAGAGGTGAGCCCACCCACACCAGGCTCATTAGAGATTGTACATAGACAGTGAGGTGGCAATCACAGCAGAGGGCGTGTTGGACTACCATGTGTGTGTTTCTGGTCCTGCATTGTTAATCACAGGGTAATAAACCCTTTAGTTTATGTAAATAGTATCTCACACACAGATAAGAGAAGCACAGTTGTGTTTGTTTTTTTAACCCTTACAGCATGTTGCAAAATCCTGCTGACAGATTCCCTTTAGGGCTGCTTATACATATTGGATAGCCATCATTGGGCTGATGGCATTCTGTCCTGGCTCCTCCACACACCTGAACGCTGTTGTAGTGAGACACTACTAGACTCCTCTGACGACAGCTTATCACAGAGGAAAAGGATCAGCAAGCAAAATCCTTCTCTCCCCTATGATCTGTAGGGAAAAGAGTCAGAGAGCCCCCGTATAGATTGGATTGTTGGCAAATATTATCATATTTCATCCGGCTTAAGTCTGATGTGTATGGGACTTTAGGACATCATGTGAATCGGTAGGCATCCATTCACACTAGATGGTTGGCAAGTCCTGCTGAGATCTGCAGGTTGGGTTTAGGGATGGGCGAATCTACTCGCTAGGACTCGTTACTCGGCGAGTAGTAAGGGACTCGCAGGACTCGGTACTCTGCGAGTTTCCCAGTGATTACTCGCGAGTCTAATGCAAATCAATATCAATCCTAGTTTTGTCAGAAACGCTGACATAGGATTGCCATTGTTTGCATTAGACTCGCGAGTAATCACTGGCTACTGTGCCAGTGATAGCAGGGAAACTCGCAGATAACTGCTGTTTCTTTGCGAGCCGAGTCCAGCTGTCTTCTCTGTGCAGCTCCAGGGTCCTAGAGCCCGCCTGCTCACAGACATGATGTAGCAGTGCTGAGATTGTTCTCAGTCTGCTCATTCCCTGTGTACAGACATGAATGTCCGTGCACAGAGATGATGTAGCAGAGCTGAGATTGTTCTCAGTCTGCTCATTCCCTGTGTACAGACATGAATGTCTGTGCACAGAGATGATGTAGCAGAGCTGAGATTGTTCTCAGTCTGCTTATTCCCTGTGCATAGACATCTATATTTATGCACAGGGGATGTAGCAGAGAGGACATCGCGTTTTGGACTGCGTCGGACGGAAGAGGATTTTTTTAATTAAAGATGGAGTCCCTAATGGCTTTTTTTTTTATTTCTAATAAAAAATTTTCCTTGTGTTATGTTTTTTTTAAAACAATTTAATAGAAATTCATGGTGGTCATGTCTAATATTGGCGTGACCGCCATAAATTTCGGGCTTAGGGCCAGCTGATAATACAAAGCTGGCCCTAACCTCTTTATTACCCAGCGTGCCACCGCTACCAGGGCCGCTGGAAGAGCGGGGTTCAGCGCCAGAGGATGGCGCTTCAATGAACGCGCCATCTTCTGGGGCGGCTGCGGGCTGCAATTTGCAGCGGGGGGTGCCCAGAAAGCTTGGGCATCCCTGCGCTGCGGATTCCAGCCCCCAGCTGCTTAGCTGTACCTGGCTAGACATAGAAATTGCGCGGAGCCCCACGCATTTTTTTTTAATTATTTCATGAATTTCAGAGTCAGAATCTCAGAATTTCATGAAATAATTAAAAAAAAATGCGTGGGGCTCCGCGCAATTTCTATGTCTAGCCAGGTACAGCTAAGCAGCTGGGGGCTGGAATCCGCAGCGCAGGGATGCCCAAGCTTTCTGGGCACCCCCCGCTGCAAATTGCAGCCCACAGCCGCCCCAGAAGATGGCGCGTTCATTGAAGCGCCATCCTCTGGCGCTGAACCCCGCTCTTCCAGCGGCCCTGGTAGCGATGGCACGCTGGGTAATAAAGAGGTTAGGGCCAGCTTTGTATTATCAGCTGGCCCTAAGCCCGAAATTTATGGCGGTCACGCCAATATTAGACATGACCGCCATGAATTTCTATTAAATTGTTTTAAAAAAAAACACAACACAAGGAAAATTTTTTATTAGAAATAAAAAAAAAGCCATTAGGGACTCCATCTTTAATTAAAAAAAATCCTCTTCCGTCCGACGCAGTCCAAAACGCGATGTCCTCTCTGCTACATCCCCTGTGCATAAATATAGATGTCTATGCACAGGGAATAAGCAGACTGAGAACAATCTCAGCTCTGCTACATCATCTCTGTGCACAGACATTCATGTCTGTACACAGGGAATGAGCAGACTGAGAACAATCTCAGCTCTGCTACATCATCTCTGTGCACGGACATTCATGTCTGTACACAGGGAATGAGCCGACTGAGAACAATCTCAGCACTGCTACATCAGGCAGCAGGCAGGCTCTAGGACCCTGGAGCTGGGGCAGCCAAAACACAGAGAAGACAGGATCTTATCTGTGCGAGTCAGCGATTACTTACAAAGTAAACTAGCAATGCAAATAAATGACACAACTCGGATTGCTTCAGGCTGAAGCTTCCGAGACACATCTGCGATTTGCAAATCTCACACTACTCGCTATTACTCGCTTCCCCATTCATTAACATTGGACTCGCTAGACTCGCAACGAGTAGCGAGTCCTGGGCTCGGACTCGCTAGAGTCAAGCGATTCCGAGTAATTTAGGATTCGCCCATCACTAGTTGGGTTGACTTTAAAGGATTATTCCCTACATTGCAATACACCAATCATCTACCAGATTGATAGGATTGGGGATCCAAGTAAAGCGCTCGGCTATCTCTCCACCCCTATACACAATGATTGCAACTAAGACATGCATATTCCTTTTGGTTTCTATCAGAGCCCTGTTTTCGGGATCATGGAGATCCCAGTGGTCGAACCCTCATTGATAGGCAAGTTATCACTGATAATGTGCACAGGTTGGGAATAACCCTATAATCTAATGTGTAGGAAGCCTCCATCTGTACTGGGTGCTCTGCTCTATCGGAGAGTCATCTGTTTTGCAATACTATCCATGATCCATCTATATAGGATGTACGTTAACTTATGACTAATCCAAGTGACATAATCAGGATGTTTAATCTACGTCTTCCTATTCCTAATCCACAGTGATAATAATGATGGTCGCCACATGATACAATTGGCATTTATGGCTTTTAATTTATACGAACATGGCCGGGCTTGGTCCTAAATAGCAGCAAACTTTCCAGAGAAGATTTTCTGACATTTGTACACCCTAATGGTTTGTTCTGCAGCGATTATGAAGAGTGAGGGATATTCATCTGCACTCAGTCATATTGTAAGGCACATTCACATTCAGTCTGCAGATAATGGGATTATGGACACTTACTCCCCCCGGTGAACTGCAGCTGTCGGATCCTGGCGCTGAATCATACGACCCCAGAGTTGCTATCTGTACAAGAATGAGAACAAGCAGATGAGGTGTTGTTTTATTGTTTTCTCCACAAAACAAAAATATAAATAACAAAATTAAGAGAAGTTGACATTAACTTCTATTTTTTACTTTAGTTATTTTGTCCAGTATAAAACTCATGAAACCTTGCAAATTACTTTAGTAGAAGATTTGTTCTCAATTCTGTATAGAGAAAAAGCTTGTACGCGACTTCCAAACCTTGCTTTTCCCCAGTTTGTTTGCCTACCTTAAGAATGTACTCATGTGGAGAACAGATGATGGCAGTGATGGGTTACTGTCCATCTCCTCTGAGTGTTGTGGTTATCAGAACAATCTAAACAATCAGCTTCTACACAGAGTTAGTGACACAGAGGCTGAGCTATCATCTGCACTCCCCAAAGTTAGTGACACAGGGGCTGAGCCATCACTGCCATCATCTGCACTCCCCAGAGTTAGTGACACAGGAGCTGAGCTATCACCTGTACTCCCCAAAGTTAGTGGCATGGCTGCTGTGCTGAGCTGACCCATCACTGCCATCATCTGTACTCCCCAAAGTTAGTGACACAGGGGCTGAGCCATCACTGCCATCATCTGCACTCCCCAGAGTTAGTGACACAGGAGCTGAGCTATCACCTGTACTCCCCAAAGTTAGTGGCATGGCTGCTGAGCTGACCCATCGCTGCCATCATCTGTACTCCCTGGAGTTACAGACACAGGTGCCGGGCTGACCTTTCACTGCCATCAGCTGTACTACCCAGAGTTAGTGACACTGGTGCTGAGCTGACCCATCACTACCATCATCTGTACTCCCCAAAGTTCGTGACACAGGTGCTGAGACATCACTGCCATCAACTGTACTCCCCAAAGTTAGTGACATGGCTGCTGAGCTGACCCATCACTGCCATCATCTGTACTCCCTGGAGTTAGTCACACAGGTGCCGGGCTGACCTTTCACTGCCATCAGCTGTACTCCCCAGAGTTAGTGACATATGTGCTGAGCTAAACCATCACTGCCATCATCTGTACTCCCCAGAATTAATGACAGGTGCTGAGCTGATCCATCACTACCATCATCTGTAATCCCCAGAGGTAATGACACTGAAGCTGAACCACACTGCTCAGAGTTAGTGACAAAGGGGCTGAGCTGGGCCATCACTGCAATCACCTGTACTCTCAAGAGGTAGTGACACAGGGGCTAAGCTGACCCATCACTGCCATCATCTGTACTCCCCAGAGTTAGTGACACAGGTGCTGAGCTGACCCATCACTGCCATCATCTGTACTTCCCAGAGATAGTGATACAGGTGGTGAGCTGACCCATCACTGCCATCATCTGTACTCTGCAGAATTAGTGACACAGGGGCTGACCCATCACTGCCATCATTTGTACTCCCCAGAGTTAGTGACGCAGGGGCTGAGCTTGGCCCTCAGTGCCATCATCTTTACTCCCCAGAGGTAGTGACACAGGGGCTGAACAGAGCCATCAATGTCATCATCTGTGCTTCACACGAGTAAATTCTAATATCATTGCATCAATGCAGGTAAAGGCAGGTCAACAAACTGGGGAGAAGCAGGGGTTTAGAAGCCACGAACTTGCAATTTTTTCAAATACAGGTATGTATTAAAAGAGTTTCAAAGTGTCATAACTCTGCCTGCTTGACAAAGTTCTTAAAAATAAAATAAACTGTTTAGCTACCCTTTAAGAATGTGACAGCCTATCATTAGCAACCATGAAAAATCCCATGAATCACATTGGCAATCTTAGACTTGGTGATAATTACCGGCGAGTCCGGACAATGCTCCTCCTCTCGGGAGAACGAACTGTTATACGCCCGGAAAGTTTCACTGTTTTGTTTGTGCTTCTCAATTGTTGCTTGAATAACCTTGAAATAGAAAATTATTAATATAGAAGTTTAAACCATAATCAACACACAGATTATCTTGCATTTTCATCAGTTTTCTCCTCTGCCGCCTTTCTCTAACAATTTGCAATCAACTCTAAGCTAGTGGGAGGAGACCAGCTGCTATGAGATCTCCCAAACACAGCTCACAAAAGGAGGAAATTGTGTTCTTCATTCCTTAGCACATAAGGAGCAGTGATGTGGAGAACATTATGCAGCAGTACTGAGCTGTGCAGATGTGAATCCAGCTCTGAGGTGAGGTAAAAGACTTGTAAGAAAGCTCAGCACAATCTGAGTCTCCCTCTGCTTGTTTCCTCACTCTGCTCATCAATTCCTCCTCTCTCTAATAGTATAATTGGCTCCATATAATTGGCTGAATTCTCATAGTGTTGTCACTCCATCTTGGCTTGAGAAACAGAGTGGAGTTATTAATTTGTGGAGTTCAGTAGGCAGAGAGGTGAAGAAGTGGCTCATAAATGGAGAAAGAAGCAGATTTCTCTAATAATAGTCTTTTATAGTCACCTGTATTGTTTATTTAGGCAAAATGTTTTGAAAGTATAGTTTCCATTGAAAAGTTTTATAATGTTACTTCCATTAGTCAAGTCTTATCAATCATGAATTAGAAGTGTTAGACCGGTGTCACATGTTTGACATTCACAGTCTGAGCACAGATCACAGTTTCTAGTCGTGCATATCCAGGGGCGGACAAACCATTGGGCAACCTGTGCAGCGTTCAGGGGCCAAAGAGGTCAGGGGCCACAGCCACCTGCAAAGCAGGTGCGATTGTGCACTATGTAAGTTATTAGACTGCAAAGAGCCCATATATTGTTCTTGCACAGGGGTCCTCATCGGTTTGGGTCCACTCCTGTTTATATCTGTCTATGAGTTTAAGTCAGGAGATTCACGGCCAATCCAGACATTGTGCTCTGTACTCAGACTATGAATGTGGTGAATTGCAAGACCAGCGTTCGGCTGAAAACACATATCCTTGTGTCAATGTCTAGAGTATGGACTATGATGCACGGACTGGCCACATTGACCAGACCCTGACAGCCTTGAATATGCCCATCAGACTGCTGAGTATTAATAACATACAGATATGTGAATGCAGTCATACTCCTATCAATATAAAAATCATTTTGGCCAACTTTACTATCAATTAGGCAGGCGTAGCAAATGGCATTATATAATATAACAATGGCTGATTGGAAAATTATATACCTGGATCCATTCTTTTTTCTCCTCTTCCGTCCTGTAAAGAGATAAAAAAAGCTCTAATAATTAAAGATTTTCCTATTATACAGAAAGCAACTGGACACAACACCACAAGTGAAAAACTTTAAAAACAGAAGCAGCCACCAAATGCAATTATTCCGACTCCGGATCACATCCTTCAGGATTGTTGTGATAGGGAAAGCGCTCATGGTCCGGAGGAGCTGCGTGTTGGACCTGAGTGAAGCCACGGGTGGCCGCAGGGAGATCGCAGCCGCCCTGTACTCACCATGTGCGGCGGGTGCAGGGCGGCTTCTCCCTGAAGTCACCCGAAGGGAGCCGCTTCCGACTCCGCAGCATGAAATAAACATGCTGCGGAGGAGCGGACTCCCGGCAACCCACACCACAGCTGCAAACACTCTGCGGGCGGGTTAAGCATAGTGAGGATGGGATTTCTTAAAATACTGTACAACGCAGCATTTTGGAGGCAGCGGAAAATGTTACGTCCAAACCGCTGAGACTATCGACGGTGAGTATGCAGCCATAATCAGAGACGTAATTTGTCCACTTTATCATAAACTTTAGCACTTTTGCCTTTTCAGTACTTTAGACACATCACACAATTATTCTCACCTTGGTCTTTTTTGTGGTGTATTTAGGAAATGAGATGTTAAGGTCAAGTCTATTTTTATATTCTCCCTTTTAGTAAATAGATTTTACTCGGGTTTCTCCAAGTTAGATCATTTATGTAGATATCATTATTAGATGCAAACATATTATACATTATTGGTTGTAGTGCTCACCATGGGGGCATGGACAGATAACAAAAACATTTTTTTGAGGAGAGTGCAAGGATGGAGGCCATCATTATATAAAGGGGCCAGGATAGGGGACATTAGTATAAGAGACCAGAATGGGGGACATTATTATAGGAACAAGGCAGGACAGGGGCAATTACTACAAGAAGAGACCAGAATGGGGGACATTATTATAGGAACAAGGCAGGACAGGGGCAATTACTACAAGAAGAGACCAGAATGGGGGACATTATTATAGGAAACAAAGGTCAGGACAGTGGGCATTATATAGACAAGGCAGGAAGACCAGAATGGGACATTATTACATGAAGGATCCGGGCTGGGGAACATTATTATAGGAAGGGCCAGGAAAGGGGACAATACTACAAGAAGAGACCAGAATGGGACATTATTACATGAAGGGTCCAGGATGGGGGACATTATTATAGGAAGACGCAAGGATAGGGGACATTACTAAAACAGGAGAACAGAATGGAGATATTATTACATGAAGGGTCCAGGGTGGGGACATTATTATAAAAATGGGCCAGGATAGGGAACATTATTACAAGAAGGGCCGAGGATGGGGGGACATTATTATAGGAAAGGGTCAGGACAGGGAACATTACTACAAGAAGAGACCAGAATGGGAGACATTACTACATGAAGGTCAGAAGGGGACATTATACATGAAGGTCCAGGATGGGGGACATTATTGTAGGAAATGGAAAAGGATTGGGGCCATTATTCTAGAAAGGGACTAGGAGAGGCGCCATTATTATAGGAAGAGGTCAGAATAGCGGATATTAACACAAAAAGGAGCCAGGACAGGGGAAATTACTACAAGAAGGGCTCAGAATGGAGGACATTGTTACATGAATTATATAGGATAGGGAACATTATTGCTTGAAGGGCAAAGGATGAGGGTTATTACTACAAGATGGGACCAGAATAGAGGACATTATTAAATAAAGAGGCCAGGATGGGGGCCATTATTACAGGATGGGGGACGTTGCTACAGGGGCCCATAGATCTGACCAAGATGGTGGGGGCCCCTGCCCTAATTAAGCGCCGGGCCCACAGCACTCTAGTTATGTCACTGGTCCTAAAATAAGCAGTTCCTGCAGTCTAATGTAGCAACATGTTGTAAATATTGGGCTTTACAGTTGGAAGATGCAAATCTGTCCTGACTTAAGACAACAGATAATACCTGGCCTGCAGTTCCAGTGATCGCTTCTTCCCCGTTATCAGGAATGTATGGGATGCGTTTGGTTTCACAATTTCCTGAACCTGACAGACAAGAAAAGTTTAAGATTAAAACTTGCAGATTGATCCTGGGGGAATGTCAGTTTTTGCTCCATTAGTTTCTTAAGCAATTATGCTCCAAATATTGAACATCTTTTAATAGAACTTTACACTGATGTGAAACTCTTGGCAATAAGACTGTCAATCAAAAGCCTGCTTGTCACTGAGGGATGACAGCTGATAGATAACATAACTGAAATTACGTGCTACCAAGTTATTTCACAGCATAGAATATGAGAGAAATAACAGTCCAGCTGAAGTATACTTTTCTCTAGGAAAAAGATGCACGGGCACATAACAATTTATTGCATTTGATACATTATATTTTGCGTATTTTAACTCAACATAAATTGAAAATTACATTCTTTAAAGAAACCCCCCCATGAACTTTTCATTTTACCCCTAAACTTGTGTATGTATGTAGTGTCCAGTATACTAATACACTTGCCAACTGTAGTCTTCTCTGGTGTCCAGCGTTGCTCCACTCCTCTTCTCAGTGATGTCACCCCTCTGCTCCTCTGTTCAGTGATGTCACCGCTCTGCTCCTCTTCTCAGTGATGTCACCGCACTGCTCCTCTTCTCAGTGATGTCACCGCTCTGCTCCTCTTTCACAGTGATGTCACGCTCTGCTCCTTTTCTCAGTGATGTCACCCCTCTGCTCTTTCTCAGTGACATCACACTCTGCTCCTTTTCTCAGTGATGTCATCAGCTCTGCTCCTCCTCTGAGTGACTTCAGTTGCTCCTGCTCCTTTTTCACAGTGTGTCACTCCTCTGTCTTCTCAGTTATGTCACCATCCACTCCTCTTCACAGTGATGTCACCGCTTGCTCCTCTTCTCAGTGACTTCATGCTCTGCTCCTTTTCACAGTGATGTCACTCCTCTTTCTTCTCAGTTATGTCACCAATCCACTCCTCTTCACAGTGATGTCACCCCTCTGCTCCTCTTCTCAGTGACGTACCACTCTGCTCCTCTTTTCAATAATGTCACTGCTCTGTCCTCTTCTCATGACTTCAGTGCTCTGCTCCTTTCCAGTGATGTCTCTCTTCTGCTCCTCTTCCAGTGATGTCCCGCTCTGCTCCTCTTCTCAGTGACTTCAGGCTCTGCTCCTCTTTCGAGTGATGTCTCCTTCTCTCCTCTTCTCAGTGATGTTACCCCTTACACTCTTCCTCTCAGTGACGTCACCACTTCCACTCCTCTCTTGTGAGTCACCCCACTGCTCCTCTTCTCGTGACGTCACCGCTCTGCTGCTCTTCTCAGTGACATCACCACTCCTCTCTTCTCAGTGACATTACTACTCCACTCCGCTTCTCAGTGATGCCACCGTTCTACTTGTCTTCTAAGTGACTCACCACTGCGATCTGGTCACAGTGTGCTCTGCATAACCCAGAAGTGGCTTTTACAATGTAAGTCTATGGATTTTCAGAATGAGGTCCTATAAAAGAGACTTCCAGCTCATGTATAAAGCATAGAGTGATCTGGAAAGAGTGAAGTGCAGTGACATCCCTGAGAAGACGTCATTATCCCCACTCTCCTTCATAACATTAATGGAGTTCATTGAGGTTTGTGGGCAATCTACAGATAGCTTTCTTAAGATCTTACCACAGCATTTAAATTGTGTTGAGGTCTGGACTGTGACTTGATCACTGCATCATTTTAATGTGGATTTTCTAGTGTGCTCAGGTTCACTTTCCTGTGGCATTAACATTTCACATGATACCCAAGTCCTTTAGAGTCTGAGCTGTATCTCTTGAGATTCTCTTGGCCTGGATAAATGCAGCGATATCAAACTTAGGCTACATTCAGATTGTGTGTTACTTTCTCTTCTGTTCTGCTGCGTTTTTAGCTGCAAAAGAGGAGCTGTCAAAAAAAGTACCAAAAAATGGTCATCTGTTTCCAATCCGTTTTTGGGTGCGTTTTTGGTTGGTGCATTTTTTTACCCATAGACAATGGCTCTTATGGGAAAAATGCATCAGAAAAATGCCAGACAAAAAACTGACAGACCCTTTTCCAAAACAGAGCTCTCCAAAAGTGAAAAACGCATCACTTTCAAAGTGCCCTGTGTGAATGGCAAAAATGAAAACCCATAGACTTTGCTGGGATGTCATTTGAGTGATATGCTTTCTGCAGCGCTCTGAAAAAAATGGATAAAAAAATGCACAGTCTAACCATAGCCTGACCGAGTAGAGCTTACATTTGACTGTGTGTGTCTGATGTTATTCTTTCGTGCATGCACTCGGTCCATATCTATTAGGCCAGAAGCAGGCAACTAGTGAACATTTCAAACTGTTCACCCTAACATTTTGGTAACCTTAGGCTCCATTCACTCTGTGCATTTTTGGTCTGTTTTTGCTCATCAGTTTTTGTAGCCAAAACCAGGAGTGTAACAATCAGAGGAAAAGTATAATAGAAACACGTCACCACCTCTGGATTTATCACCCACTCCTGGTTTTGGCTACAAAAACTGATGAGCAAAAACAGAGCAAAAATGCAGTGTGAATGGAGCCTTATAAGGGCTTTTTTAATATTTTTGTGGTTAAAATCACATTCAGAATCCTATATAAAAAATTGTGTTTACATTTTCAGAGATCCATAACCTTTTTTCTTTCCATCCATGGAGCTGGAAAAGGGCTTTTTTTTTTTTTTTTTTTTTTTATTTAGTGCTGTACTGTCATTTTGATTGGTACCATCTTGGTGAACATATGACATTTTGATCACTTTAGGCTGGCTTCACACCACGGTGTGATCCGGTCCGGGGCTGTCCGGGATGACCCTGACAGCCCTGGACCGGATCAGCACACAGAACCGGAGGGCCAAATGTGCCCTCCGGTCCTGTGTGTAGCCGGATGCTGCTAATTGCAGCCGCAGCTGCTGATTTTTCAAGATTGTGGCTAGCATGGAGCTAGCCGCAGTGCTGAAACAACAGCGGCGTGCAGCCGCCAGTGTCCGGTTCCCGGATCCTCCTGGTCCGGGGCAATCCGGCCCCATAGGCTCCCTTGTTAGGGAGCGCCGGGTTGCCCTGGCTCCGGGAGAATCCGGCTGAATCCGGGATCCGGCAAATTGGGGAGATTTTTCTCCCCGGACACAAAAAATGATGTAAGCATCATTTTTGTGTCCGGAGAGAATAATCCGTATTCTTCCGGATTGTCCCGGAGTGATAAAACCGGATGGCAGAGAGCTGCTATCCGGCTCCATAGGATACTATGGGGCCAAAAACTGGTCCAGGGCTATCTCGTTTACACCGGACAGCCCCAGATCGAAAAAATCATTTTTTATAGGGAAGTGCGGCAACTGAAAAATACCAATGATTGCATTTATATTGTTTTTGACATTTAACTTATGGATTAAATATGGCGTTAAACATGGACAAACAACATCTGTGATAAAACCAGAATAATCATTGGCATTTTAAGTACCGTATTTTCCGCACTATAAGGCGCACCTAAAAGACTAAGATTTTCCCAGAAATCATAGGTGCGCCTTATAGTGCAGTGCGCCTTATATACGGATTTTTCCAGGAAAATTTAGCACCCCCCAGAAAATAAGGCATACCTTTGTGCCGCAATATCCTCCGTCCCCGCCATCCCCCTCTGTCCGGTGCCCGCCTGGCATCGCTGTGGCGGGGCGCGATCACCAGCCGCCATTCCCGCCATCCATGCTGGTGCCGGGGCCTGCCTCACATCACTGTGCGGGGACGCGATCACCAGCCGCCGTCCCCGCCATCCATGCTGGTGCCGGTGCCTGCCTCACATCACTGAGCGGGGACGTGATCACCAGCCGCCGTCCCCGCTGTCGTGTCCGGTGCCGCCGCTGCATCGGGCGCGCTCACAGCCCAGGAGCCCATCAGCCAATCACAGCTCCGCCCAGGAGCCTTGAGCCAATCCGAGGCCAGCTGACGTCAGCCCATAGCCTCTGATTGGCTGAGGGCTCCAGCGCTGTCATTGGCTGTGGGCTCCAGCGCTGTCATTGGCTGTGGGCTCCAGCGCTGTCATTGGCTGTGGGCTCCAGCGCTGTCATTGGCTGAGGGCTCCAGCGCTGTGAGTGCCTTGCCACACAGTACAGTAAGTGTGTGTGTGTCTGAGTGTGTATGTGTGTGTGTATGTGTGTGTGTATGTGTGTGTGTCTGTGTGTGTGTCTGAGTGTGTGTCTGAGTGCGTGTCTGAGTGCGTGTCTGAGTGTGTGTCTGAGTGTGTGTCTGAGTGTGTGGGATGCTGGAGGGTGATGGGAGGCTACACAGGGATGCTGGAGGGTGATGGGAGGCTACACAGGGATACTGGAGGGTGATGGGATGCTACACAGGGATGCTGGAGGGTGATGAGAGGCTACACAGGGATGCTGGAGGGTGATGGGAGGCTACACAGGGATGCTGGAGGGTGATGGGAGGCTACACAGGGATGCTGGAGGGTGATGGGAGGCTACACAGGGATACTGGAGGGTGATGGGAGGCTACAGAAGGATGCTGGAGGGTGATGGGAGGCTACACAGCGATGCTCGAGGGTGATGGGAGGCTACAGAGGGATTTTTTTTTTAGTAATATGGTGCGCCTTATAATCCGGTGCGCCTTATATATGGACCAAGACGGCTTAAAAGTCATTTTTTGAGGGTGCGCCTTATAATCCGGTGCGCCTTATAGTGCGAAAAATACGGTAGCTATGGTAAATAATAGTCACCTCACCTGCAATCCAGCAATGTCTATCTTTTCTCGGACACTGAATCTTTGCCCCATCAGCCTCAGTTTAGGGACGCAGTATAACATCATGCTGTTAAACTGGAACACAAAATGGCACTTGTTACAGAATTATTGTCAGGAGGTACTGGATTACCATTCATAGGATTAAATCATCTCAGTGTATGAAATACCATTAAGGCTATGTTCATGCATTGTGTTTGCTGCCTTTTTTTCTACAGCCAAAAACTATTCTCTTGGCTGTAAAAAAAAAAAAAACTGCTTCCAAAAAGCGGGTTTTTGATGGGGGGGGGGTGGTTTGCTGCTTTTTTTTTTTCTACTGCATTTTTGGTGTCATTTGTCTACGTTACATGTTTAATAGAGTTCACTTCATTCACCATAAAAGCAGCAAACACGCAAAAAAAAACACAGGGATTGCGTTTTTACTCTTTCTTATTGCTTTCAATGGTGAAAATAGCACTGAAAAAAAATGCTGAAAAAATGGCGGTTTTCCATTTCAGATGGGGAAAAAGGAAGTAATCATGTGCATGAGATTTCTGAAGCCTCATAGCTATAGCTAGAAATGTAAAAAAAAAAAAAAAAAAACAGCTTTTAATATGTATAAAACTCATTAAAGAAAAAACTCTACAAAAAAATTGCACAAAAATACAACATGTGAAAACACAACCAGATTTCACTGGTACAAACAGAATACCGTAACTCTCTTAGACCTGATGAGGTGGGTGACCTTGCTGTGACAATCTAGGTCAGGATGGATGGATAATTATTTTTTAAAGTTTAATTCAATTTCCGCCCACCTTTCCTGAGTGACAGATCCTCAGTGTCCCTCCTCCCTGCTGCTGCACTCACACTGCTCAGTACAAGTTGCCACTGTCGGTCAGTGAGACTCATGAGCTCGCTCACTTTTAGCTGGACTCATAAAAAGCTAATCTTAACATCACAGTAAGCACACCAGCCTCAACAGGTCTAAAAGATCTATTGAATATTGTATGCAAATTATGTTTATCTTAAACTGTACAATACGGTCTTCCAGCTTTGACAAAACAAAGTTACCAGATTGATCTGGAGTTATCCAACTCTTTTAGTTTCTAAAAAGTGCTGACGATAGAAGGTGAATGTCATTAATCAGGGATTAATTAAAGAGTTTGTCCTATGTAAGCGATCTCTTTTCTAAATAAAGGCCATTGAGTGATCAGAGATCATGTCCTCTGCAGCAGCAATTGTGGAGACACGTTTTATTACATGCTGCCCATTCAATTATTCAATACACACTCACACTTGGTAATTTCTGTTTTGGCTTATAGAGGACGATCCAAAAGTAGGGACCCCCAACCCATGTACCCCAGGACATAATGAGTACATATTGGTCGGTGCAGGTGAGATGATAATATACACTGCTGAGCTGATAAATCTGCACACAGACTACCAAGCCCACATGTCAAGGTCAGCCAAGGATCCTGACGCTCTGGAACCAGACAAATCTACCGGAGCAAGAACTTGCTGCATAAGTCAGGGCTGATTGCACCGCGGTCACACTCGCAGCCTTGTGATCAGCATATGTCCATTCTCAGATTCAATTTAATTTACAAGCCCCCTACCAAGCTGGCAGAAATGAGAACTTCCCATGCCAGACATCCACCCGCTCTGAAATTACACGGTTAAGTCTCTGATTTCTTTTTCTGCATTGATGTTGCCAGACATCTGAGCAAAAATAGCTCCCTGTTTTCTCCAGAAGTTAAAACTGTGCAATATTGGTGCCTAAGTGCAGTCTATACCTAATTCTCCAATTTGGATGCCCTGATGATCTTGCTCAATGCAGTGATCATGTCACTGGCGTATGCAATAACTAGACTAGGGGTTAGCCCTTAATATCAACTGTTGAAAAGTTGATGGGTTGTAACTGCATTTATTTATTTTTTTTATATTTACTTTTTTTCTGAAGTTAAGAACTTCATGAACTCAATTTGCAAATTTCTATGGTTATTTAATATGAATTGCACAATAGTCCTCGTGTTTGGGTCGATCCGGCATTTGGACCGTGGAGAAGAAACCTCTACCAAGCATGTTCCCCAATGTTGGTGCCTGACATCTGCTCCTGGCAGATACCCAGACAGCGGCTGTCCTATCCGGTTTCAGTTCGGTGGGCCCACAGCAGAGATTCGAAGATAGACGGATATCCATTGTGAGTGCAGTGAAAGACCCTGGTGGTCCAATGGACGCATCCCCATAAGTAGGGTAGGAATAGAATTGACCAAAAACCTCTTGAAATTTGCAGCGCGTATCGATGATGCTTAAGGGCATGAGCCTAGTGATACCGGGACAAGGGGAA
This sequence comes from Allobates femoralis, assembly GCA_033576535.1. NCBI lineage: Eukaryota > Metazoa > Chordata > Amphibia > Anura > Aromobatidae > Allobates > Allobates femoralis. The sequence goes on from JARQOC010000007.1 coordinate 62,194,308, forward strand.
CAGCCTGCAGCCAAACGTGTCAATGTAAATAGGCCACCCACAACTTACATATTTAATCGTTATAGTAAAGCAATTTTGGTAACTTTTATTGACCCTGTAAATAGTTTGTCACTTAACGAGAGTAAAAAGAAACTGACCTGTTGTACCAAGGAGCCAGCTGGAGCAGGATCAGCCGAGCTGGGGCTGCGCTTTGGCCTCAGCCGAGCCTTGCCAGTGACTACACCGGGCCCCTGGCACCGGCACCTCCACACATGTATGGATTGGGCACTGCCAGATGTGTTATACAGCCTGCATCTGCCTCCATTAGCAGCAATTCTTTAACCAATCATATGCCACTGTCAATCACTGAGAGACAGCCTTTAAATAGTTGGGTAGCCGATGACTGTGTGCTGATGAATTGCCATGTTTTTTGCCCCCCCCCCCCCCTTTGCCACCATTTTGGCCCTTCCAGATAGTGTTCGTGAAAAATTGCAGGACCAGCACCCTGGTCCCAACCATGTACTCTCCGAGGGTCCAAAACGAACCGGCATCATCTCTACAGCAATAGAGGAACTCAGGGGCACTGAGGCAGCCAGATCAGGCAACTCTAGAGAAGTGGTTTATGGCTCTAAGGCAAAGAGCTTGCAAGTGCTGCACTCCACCTACGAAACCAGCCACCACTGATACACTGCAGTAGTGGCAAGTAGCCTAGGAAATGAGCAATGTACAATATAATAAAAACCTTCTGCTCTTGAAAAGGAAGAGGATTTGTAATAAGAGATAAATTGCAACAGGTAGCGAACGTACTCGGCTCACCTGTACGGTGCTCGGTCTAACTGCTCAAAAAAAAGAGAAAAGACGTTGAAAAAGACGACAACAAAAGACGTCCAAGCAATTCTTAGAAAAAAAATCTGGGCACTGACTAAGGACCACACCAGTCAGACAAATGTTGCCATTTGTTTTGATTCCATATGTGCCGTACCTACTGTGCCCTTTCTTTTTGATAGCTAGAATATATTACCATAATTAAATAAATTAATTTTATCTAAGAACTGCTCAAATGAGACTTGTGCTGGTCTTTCTCAACATGTTTCTTTAAATTGCAACACCTTGCCATAGCAAGAAACATCCTGATAACTATTTGGAAATGTTTTTTTTTTTTTTATTTTTTTTTATTTATAAATGTGGCCCAGAACTAGGTGTTTCATCAGGATGGGTGCCACTAGTGCACAAGACACTTGGGCTGGTTAACATTACGGGCATATTTATGTCCCTGAAGGATCAATGCTTCATGAGGAGCCCCAAGTGGCTCCTGTTCTAACATTCAGGACCCGTGGAAGTGCCCATAGCACAAAACGGCAAGCCGTAGTCCGTCTTGCTCCACAAGGAAGACCTGGTGAGTGTTGCTTTCTTCTTTTGCTTATGGGTTCCTGTTCTAACTTCAGATCCCAGAAAAGCAGGTCATAAATTAGTAGACGGGGGCCTGATTCTATCACATCTAGCAATTTGAGAACAGGTGCAATTATATATTATGCAATAGAGAAGAAAATACCAGGCACCTACCGGATTCAGGCTTAGATGTCTTCCTTGGCTTTGAGGAAAGCAATCCAGGGTCAGGGTGCCTCTCGGAGCCCGGTGTTGCACGCCATTGTGGAAGAAATCCAAGTATCCAAGAAAGAAAAAGCCAGGCGGCACTCACCGAATATCTGAGATCCTTTTATTTGTCCAGTTATTCACAAGACATAATCAAGCGGGGAGAGGGAGTGGGGAGCACGGACGACGGCTGCTGTTTCGCGGAGCAGTGCCGCTTCAACGGGTCCAGTTCCTCCAACAGCAGCTGTCGTCCGTGCTCCCCACTCCCTCTCCCCGCTTGATTATGTCTTGTGAATAACTGGACAAATAAAAGGATCTCAGAAATTCGGTGAGTGCCACCTGGCTTTTTCTTTCTCGGATATTTGTAATTATAGATTAGTCTAACTATTTCTGGTACTAATCACAGTGCCACCAAGGAGGGCGGGGGGGAGATCGCTATTGCATGTGGTGGCCGGCCCTCTGAACTCTCTCTTCCCTTGTCCCATCTCTGTCCCCTAGGAACTCTCTCCCCCATGCGTCGTCTCCCCTACTTGCACTGTCTCTACCCTTATGTGCTCTTTCTTCCCTTGTTCTGTCTCTCTCCCCCTGTGCGCTCTTTTCCCCCTGTTCGCTCACTGTCCTCTTGTGCTGTCTCTCACCCTTGTGCACCCTTTCTCTCCTTGGTCTGTCTCTTCCCCTATGCACTATCTTCCCCATGTGCTCTCCCATTGTGCTATCTTTCCTCTTGTGCTGTTGCTTCCCCTATGCGCTCGCTCTGCTCTTGGACTGTCTCACCCCTATGCAGGCTACCTCCCTCCTGTGGGCTCTTTGTCCCCCCCATTGTGTGCTGTCTCACTCACCTATGTTCAACGTGTTTCCCCCTGTATGTTGATGAAGTGGCCTGTCTGCCACAAAACGCGTAGGCTGAATAAACAGAGTGTGTGTGTTACTCTGTTACTCTTATTGTGGTCAGCGCGGCTTCTATCCATCCGGTTCTAATTTCTCCAAGTGTATGTTGAGGAGCTGCGGCAGAAGCGGACCAAGGCACAAGTGATAATGAATGCCTGCGCTGCAGCCATTGTCCTGGGCGGTGTGTGGGCCCCCTGTCACAGATGTTCTAGAGGTGGCGCTGTTTTCTTTGACTGATTAACCAAATTTATAGGCTTCTTCACATTCCAGTTTAACTGTAATTTTTCCAGTTTAACTGCAGTTTACATGATTTCCTATAGGTGGCGCTGTTTTTAGGACAAACTTATGGACACCCAGACACACAGACAGGATAGGGCTTTTATATAGTAGATGAACCCTTTACATTTCATGCACTTGGGGATCATTTAAGGTGAAGCAGTAACTTCCATATACTGCTGCGGCTTGCTAATATTATTACAATTACACATCACTTATTGGAGGATCTGGTGAACCAGTCTAGACAGTGACCTGAACCGTCTCCCTGTAACTAATAATGGAGCCGTGTAAAAGAAAAACTCATTAAAGCCTCATCTATGTCGTTCTGAAGGATTTTCTATCCAGAATTAATATGTATGGCCAATGATTGACGCATCCAGGAGCAAAACTCCTCAAAGTTTGCTGCTTGCAGAATCTAATGTTCCTCCTTACATCCTCAAGGACAACATGAAATTTGTCTGCATTATTCCTCATGCATTATTCACAGTGATCTATACTGAACCAGGCATCACCCGCTGGCAGATCTGTCAAGGCTGTATTAATAAGGAGGCAAAAAGTGAGTTTGCCCAAGGCCTAGAACAATGGGGCGATCATTAGAATTGCGATGAATTCTAGGTTAAGAAAAAAAGGGCCAGAAACCGTCTCAATTCACCAGGAAAGTCGAGAATAAGACAGAACCGTCAGATCCTATTTGCAGCTTATTATGGAAATAACTTGTCAGAAATCAACACGGAGCATCCGGAATGATTCTTGTTGAGTTTGGTTGTTCAGTAATAAGCTCAGTGCTTGTAGGAAGCCTCAGAAACCCAACAGATCACAAGGAATATTTAATACATGGAATCAGCTCCGCTCCCTCATTTCCAGCCCATTAATAATGCCTTAGTAAACTTTTCCTGTATTTACTAATTTAACCCATTAGCCATTATTAAACCCAATTTACATACGGGTAAAATAACATTCAGCATGCGGCATCGGGTGCCGGATCTTGGACAGATTCCACCACTGCTTCTATCCAGGTTACACTAAGGCGCCCAATAATGTTCTGCAGGGTGCATCACGTACCAAAATACACACGTTCACCACTTTAAAGCCTAAAGGCTCATGCCAACCACCATTTTTTTTTTTTTTGCAAGACAAATGGATTGTGTTTTTTCTATAATTTTCATCCATTTTTGATCCACACATCCATTTCTATGCATTAAACAGTAAAAAAGGATAGTATTACAAAGAAGAACAGATGACAGCAAAGTGTTATCCGGTTTTCCAGCCCCTATTTGCTAGCGTTGGCGAGTCTGATCAGTGACTCGGATTAAAAACCTACCATATAGGTCTCCATTCTTTGCAGAAATGTGAACAGCCCCATAGTCCATAATGGGTATGTGTTCTTTCCAAAAAAATGTACACAGTATACATACCTGAAAAAATGGACGCATGAATGAGGCCTGAATCTACCCAAAACGTTAACCTTCCTTTATACCACTTTTTCCTAGGTTTTAATGTATTTTTTTATTGTTATCCGTTTTACATACTTTTATAGCACCATTAACTTCACAGCACTTTACAGACATGATTATCACTGTCCCCATTGGGGCTCACAATCTACATTCCCCATTTCTCTGCATTTAGAGTGTGGTAGGAGACCCACGTATCCTGGGGAGAACAGATAAACATCTTAAAGATGTTGTCCTTGGTGAGCTATGAACCAATGAGTACTACGTACTTAAAATAAATACATGGATTGTGTCGCTATATTATAAGTAATGTAAATTTAATGTGTTTTTCCTCACCAGATTCCTTAGACCTGATGAATTTGGTGTACTTCCTTTTCAAATCCATGTTAGAATGGCCGTATAACCCATTTTGAAAGTGGCTGTGTAATCTTTTATGACAGTTTAAACTCACTCTCTGCCCACCTTGCCTTACTGACAGCTCCTTAGTGCTCTTCACCCCTGCTGATGTGGCACCTCAGTGGTCCGGGTGCCACAGTGGCATTGCCTCCTTCACAGGGGGTGATGTAATGCCTGGAAGCAGGAGGAGGTCCCCACGCTAGGTAACATCAGCGTGCAACACTTTTCCTGATTCCAGGCCAGAAGGGGGAGCTCTAGAACCCGACTTCAGGGGAGCTGCCCTGGTTCTGTCCAGGAGGAGGGGTTAGTCAGAACGTCTGAGGAGAGGGAAGAGAGAGGAAGTGAGGAGAAGTGCTCCGGGGAGTGGAGCTGCGAGAGAGCTCGCACTGGAGAAAAGACACCAGAGTCCTTGGCTGTGCGGGCACTGTATGTCCAAGCAGCTGAATCTGGAGGGCAGGAGGCTGGAAGTCTCCTGGCCACACCGGGCACCCAGCAGCACAGCAGCATCCTGAGAGCCCGGAGTAGCCACAAGTTCAGTGGTAGTCGCGATAGGCTGGTGCTGCCTGCCATACGGTTCAGAACCAACATGCAGGAAGAGGGTCACAGTATAGCTATAGTCATCAGGGACCTGAAAGGAGAGAACAGCAAGAAGGCCTCCAATCCCACCTGGCGAGGTGGATCCCCAAATGCTGCCAGACTGGCTGGGCTCCTTTTACAATCTGTAACCAGTATCCCAGACTGCATTATCATCTGCCAAGTAAAAGTAAAGGAAAGTACAACCCCTGTGTCCTCCGGTTATTTCCTGTGCCTTCTGTCCTTGCCCCCAATGACCATCACCACCCTAATAGACTGTCTCACTTATCCCTGGGGCCCCACTCCACCTGTAGGGAGCAATACCATCATGGCTGCATCACCATCTGCCCCAGTGGGCCAAATCTGCAGTGTCGGCCATTCTTGGCCGAACACCACTGGTGGCGTCACGAATATCCCCTGTAAATATCCCCTTTACTGCATGCCCAGGATCACAGAGCTAGGTCACCCTCACCGCGATTCCCCAAAAAACAGACCGGCCTGGTCCCGAGTACCCCACGGCCCTGGTGGGCATCGCACTGAGCTCTCACAATGCTCAGTACAAGCTGCAGCAGTCTGGCTGGGTGGGCGGAGGCTGATCACACTTGGACTCATGAGCTTTCTCACTCTATAGCTGGACGCATCTTAATATCAGGATTATGCAACTATGCTGACATAGGCTTTCAAAGTAAGTACAACAGCCTAATCAGGTCTAAGTAGGGGCATAACTATGATAGACACACCATTGATATGATAGAGACTTGGAGCTCTGATGGTCTCTTTGGCCCATGTTAAAAGTCAAGTACTATTACAGACCTATGCTGGATAGTGGCCCTGATGGATATCTACATGATGTATATAATATATATGTGGCACCCTACGGTTCGTTTGCCACAGGAACACCTGGTGCAGGGAGGGATTTCCACATCAAGTAAACTTACACTCAACACCCTCCACCCCAGACCTGAAGGGGGAGCTCTACTTGCTGACATCAGGCAAGGTCCCCTATAAATTCAGACCTGGGGAAGGTGTTAGGCAGTGCAGTTCCAGAGAGAGGACTGTGAAGACACCTGGTGAATGGAGCCGCACTAGGCCCGTGCCAGAGGGAAGCCTAGCCAGTGTAAGGGACCCAAGAGTGAGGGTCGGAGGCAAGGCGAGACGGTGAGGGGGCAGAGGAACCATACCGGTTCACCCCAGAGAGGCAGCAGAAGCAACCCTGACACTGGAGTCCGAGTCTGCACGGGTCCAGTTAGCCCAGTAGCGATGACTGGAGGGCCAGGGAGATTTCAGTCTCCTGGCACAGCACTTGTAGCACAGCCACCAACAGAGCCAGGGGCTGCAGAGGAGTTAGCGGTGCCCAGCAGAAGGTTCTCATCGCCTGCTACACAAGTGAGGGACACAGGAGAGGTCAGGGCCAGGTGTCAGACAGGAATAGAGAACACACACAGTAACAAGGAGGCCTCACAACTCATTGGGTGTGGAAATTCTGAACTGCCACCTGAACACCTGGACTGTTCCCTGGACGATACCTTCCAATACCATCAGTAAAAGGTATGGAAACAAAGCCCCAGTGTGTGTGTGTCTGTTATTGCGGCCGCTGATCCTGCCCTCATCATAAATTGTTTGCCAGCATCTCCACCTGATGAGCCACCTTCACCTGCAGCACAAGAGACAATGCTGTGTGGAGAGCTGCCTCCCCGTGTAAACTCCTACTCTCCACAACTGCCCAGGGGATCCCACTCCACCTATGGGGAGCATCACCAGCTAGCTGCATCATCACCCCGGATGTCTGCAAGCAGCGCCGGAATTATTATCTGGAACCGTAGGTGGCGTCAGGAACACTTTGATTTTTTATTTTTCCCCTTTTTCAACGACCACCAGGGCCACGGGCCCGGGCACAGGCCGCCCATGAAATCCCCCTGAACTATAGCCTGGGACCTGGTACCCCACGGCCCTGAGGTGGGTCATATATACAGCAACACCCTCTAAATTTCAGATTATTTACACTGCTCTCTGCATTAAAAGAAAAAAGAAATCTGCTTTGCTTTGCTGATTGCAGTTGTGAGCGGCTCTTTAATTCACAGCAGACCTCCATAAATAATCCTCTTAGCTCTAGATTTGTAAAATCGAGGTTTTATGGTAATACCCTCTTGGCCACCCACACTGGAGTTCTACACACAGAAAGATGCTATATACTGCATTGAAAAAAGCTGCAATACAGAGATGATCGTATAAAACACATACAAATTTACCAAGCTAAATGCACTAGAATTCTGCACAATATGCACGAAAAATAGACAAAGGTGTGTTTCACGACATGCATTAAAGCAGCTGTAACACCCCAGAGTCTGGTTGCCACAGTGGCATTGCCTCCCTCACAGAGGGTGATGTCACGCCTGGAAGCAAAAAGGGGGTCCCCTATTCAGGTGACACAGCATCCAACATTTTCCTGTCTCCAGACCAGAAGGGGGAGCTCTAGAACCCGGCTTAAGGGGAGCTTTCCTATAAGGGTAAGTGCACATCAGTCGTTTTGTGGGCTGCTTTTGGACGTTTTACGTCGGCGTTTTCCGCTCCGTTTTATGTTAATTTATGTTAATCCTATCCTCCGGTTGGATTAACATGCTAGTCAATGGATTTTAGAAAACTCTGTCTTCACTAGAACGTTTTTCTTCTGGTCGTTTTCAGTCAAAACTGAGTTTTCTCAGTCAAAACTGAGTTTTATCACCGTTTTCCAAAAATAGAGCAAGTGACTTCTTTCCTCCGTTTTTCCACTGGTTTCAGCTGAACAAGTGCAGTAAAAACTCAGTTTTCAAAACAGCCGAGAAAAACGCTGGAAAACCCGGCGTAAAACGAGCAAAAAACGAGGGACACTGCTGAGCACAGAAAACTCAGTTTCTGCTAAAAAAACCCAGGTTTTTGGACGTTCTGCAGAGATGCACAAACGTCAGATGTGCACATAGCCTAAAAGTTCTGGCCTGGAGGTGGGGTTAGGCAGAACAGCCTGGAAGAACAACAGAATAGTCATGGAGTGAGTCTGAGGAGGAAGGAGAGGAGAGCCTGGGGAGCAGAGCGGTGTTGAGCTCACCCCAGAGGAGAAAGCGCCCAGAAAGCCGGACACCGGAGTCTGAGGCTGTTCGGGTACTATTGGCCCAGCAGCATAAATCCGAAGAGGTGGGGGATTTCAGGTTCCCTGGCCTACCTAACGCCTAGAGCACAGTACCATACTGAGGAGCAACCCTTGGAACAGGTACAGACTAGGAGAGAAAGGGAGAGAGGGCCGTAGCACAGCTTCAAGCAGCAGCGAAGACTCGCAAGTGAAAGCGCAGAAGGGAGGCCTCCAACACACCTGGCTAGGTGGATCTCTCCTGATTGCTTCCAGGCAGCCCGGGTCCACAGCAACTTCTAAACCAATGCCCCAGACTGTATCTGCAATGGACAAGTAAAGGTAAAGGAAACATTCATTGCTGTGGCCTCCAGTTATTTCCGCGCCTCCATCCTGCACCCTACATTTTCCCAACATCCACTGCCCTGAGGATCTGCTCAGCATGTGGGGAGCCATTCCATCCCAGCTGCCCGTTCATCATCCACAGAGGTTCTGCAACAGCGGTGGCTACCCATAGCCACAAACCACAGGTGGCATCACAAATAACTCCCTTATAAATCACCCCTTTCCCTACCTAAGCCAAGAACTGCCTTTTACAACTGAACCCAGGATCATGGAAGACAGGTCTCGACCCCTCTGACTCCCCAGAACTGCTAAACAGCCAGGTTCTGAGTACCCTACGGCCCTGAAGTGTCACACAGCACTCCAGAGTTTTGTTGTGTTTGGTTTTTGCAGCACTGGAGTGGTTAATCTAAGCTCCTTTGAAATAGTCACCCTACGGCATTTTCATTTTTTTGGGACTGGAAGTCAGAAGTTATGTCTTAAGCGCTCAATACAAGTCTATGAAGGCGAAAACGAGGGACTAGATCAAGGGATAAGAGCAAGGGACAAGAGAGCAGAGCAAGATCAAAACGAAAACAGAACGAGACCAGAGAGAAACCAGAACGAGGCCAGAGCTAGGCCACAATGAGGCCAGAACGATGCCAAAGCGAGGCCAGAGCGAGGCCAGAGCAGGAGCAGAGCGAGGCCAGAACAAAACCAGAGCAAGGCCAGTACGAGGCCAGAGCAAGGCCAGAACTAGGCCAGAGCAAGACGAGATCGAGGCCAGAGTGAGAGAAGAGCGAGGCCAGAACAAAGCCAGAGCGAGGAAAGAAGGAGGCCAGAGCGAGGCCAGAACAAAGCAAGAGCAAGAACAGAGCGAGGATAGAAGGAAGACAGAGCGAGAGCAGAGGGAGAGCAGAGCGAGGCCAGAGGGAGAGCAGAGCGAGGCCAGAGTGAGAGCAGAGCGAGGCCAGAGTGAGAGCAGAGCGAGGCCAGAGTGAGAGCAGAGCGAGGCCAGAGTGAGAGCAGAGCGAGGCCAGAGTGAGAGCAGAGCGAGGCCAGAGTGAGAGCAGAGCGAGGCCTGAGGGAGAGCAGAGCAAGAGCAGAGGGAGAGCAGAGCGAGGCATGAGGGAGAGCAGAGCGAGGCATGAGGGAGAGCAGAGCGAGGCATGAGGGAGAGCAGAGCGAGGCATGAGGGAGAGCAGAGCGAGGCATGAGGGAGAGCAGAGCGAGGCATGAGGGAGAGCAGAGCGAGGCATGAGGGAGAGCAGAGCGAGGCATGAGGGAGAGCAGAGTGAGGCCATAGGGAGAGCAGAGCGAGGCCATAGGGAGAGCAGAGCGAGGCCAGAGGGAGAGCAGAGTGAGGCCAGAGGGAGAACAGAGGGAGAGCAGAGCGAGAGCAGAGGGAGAGCAGAGGGAGAGCAGAGCGAGGCCATAGGGAGAGCAGAGCGAGGCCATAGGGAGAGCAGAGCGAGGCCATAGGGAGAGCAGAGCGAGGCCATAGGGAGAGCAGAGCGAGGCCAGAGGGAGAGCAGAGCGAGGCCAGAGGGAGAGCAGAGCGAGGCCAGAGGGAGAGCAGAGCGAGGCCAGAGGGAGAGCAGAGCAAGAGCAGAGGGAGAGCAGAGCGAGGCATGAGGGAGAGCAGAGCGAGGCATGAGGGAGAGCAGAGCGAGGCATGAGGGAGAGCAGAGCAAGGCATGAGGGAGAGCAGAGCGAGGCATGAGGGAGAGCAGAGCGAGGCATGAGGGAGAGCAGAGCGAGGCATGAGGGAGAGCAGAGCGAGGCATGAGGGAGAGCAGAGCGAGGCATGAGGGAGAGCAGAGCGAGGCATGAGGGAGAGCAGAGCGAGGCCATAGGGAGAGCAGAGCGAGGCCATAGGGAGAGCAGAGTGAGGCCAGAGGGAGAACAGAGGGAGAGCAGAGCGAGAGCAGAAAGAGAGCAGAGGGAGAGCAGAGCGAGGCATGAGGGAGAGCAGAGCGAGGCATGAGGGAGAGCAGAGCGAGGCCATAGGGAGAGCAGAGCGAGGCCATAGGGAGAGCAGAGCGAGGCCAGAGGGAGAGCAGAGCGAGGCCAGAGGGAGAGCAGAGCGAGGCCAGAGGGAGAGCAGAGCGAGGCCAGAGGGAGAGCAGAGCAAGAGCAGAGGGAGAGCAGAGCAAGAGCAGAGGGAGAGCAGAGGGAGAGCAGAGCAAGAGCAGAGGGAGAGCAGAGCAAGGCATGAGCGAGAGCAGAGCGAGGCCAGAGCGAGAGCAGAGCGAGGCCAGAGCAAGGCCAAAAGCAGGGCGAGGCCAGTACGAGAGCAGAGCGAGGCCAGAGCGAGAGCAGAGCGAGAGCAGAGCGAGGCCAGAGCGAGAGCAGAGCGAGAGCAGAGCGAGGACAGAGCGAGGACAGAAGGAGGACAGAAGGAGGACAGAAGGAGGACAGAAGGAGGACAGAAGGAGGACTGCGAAGACAGAAGGAGGATAGAAGGAGGACAGAGTGAGGACTGAAGGAGGACAGTGAGGACAGGAGGACAGAGCGAGGGCAAAGCTAGGCTCAAGCAGTGAAATAAATATAAAACACTGGAGTGGTGCTTTAAGTGTTTTATCCTATGTGCACGTTGTGTGCCTTTCTATATAGCAAAACTTATACACTTAGAAAAGCTCCTGGCACATACAATTTCTTTAAGGGAAAGGGACATCTGGAAAGTGTCCCTTTCCTGTTGTCTGGCCATAATATGGCAGCATACTATTTATTAAACTGTATAGAGAAGCACAGCAGACTGCACTCTCCTATACAGATGGGCACCACAATGGGCACAGTATTCTTTTAGAACATTTTGGCCCTATAGTTGACAAACACCATGGAATCCATACAGATTGTGGCCAATGTTTGACGCTTATTTTGTGAGTGGTTGTGCCCCACGGTCAAAAATTCTGTATCCACTGAGCCTCACAAGCTCTCTTCAACCTGTTGAGTATGAAGATGTGACTTAAATGAAAAATAGGCATTTACTGGGAAATAGCATAGATTGAAATATGATATTGTAAACTAAAACTGTGCAAACATTTTACGACAAAATAGGTCAAACAATAGGTGGCGCAAACAGAGTAGACAGACTAAAAATGCACCAAATCCATCATCATGAGCCACTTTTATAAATCCTATCTAAAAAGTAGATGGGATTAGTACAGCTGCCCCATTGTGCGCTGGCTTACCAGGTATAGATAGCGATCTTGTGCCGTCCCATTCTTTGCAGATAGTTTCTGGATATGTCCTTCTTTGATGAGCTCATTTGCAGGGTTCACAATATCCTCCTCACCGCCCAGTCGCTCATACACCTCCAGCAGCTTGTGCATCTTTTCCTGAAAGAGTTTGACAGGTCATCATCAGAGTTCAGAGACTCGTGGAAACATTGCATTCACTGGTAGGACCCATTAACTATCAAACTATAACTGTTTCCAAACTAGCCCTGCTTTGATGGGGTCAGGCTGGTTCTCAGTTGCTTCCCTGGAATATGTAATTTTTACCAGGTGTAAATGTCTTATTTTTATTTTATCTTTGCATCTCTCAGATTTCACTGCCCCTTCGTAAAGAGGAAGAACCCAACCGGCAGAGCTGCTATCTCGCCAAGGCGGCACTGCATATATGGGACATGCAATTAGGTGGAGTCTCTAATCTTAGGCCCTGTTAGCTGCTCAGAAATTTGGTTGTGGAAAATTTGCAATTGATTTAATCATCCCTTTTGTTTCAATAGCTCTCAAATTCCAATACTGTAGTGTCAAAGGAGTTTGAGCATCGTTTAAAGTCTACTCATTCTGGAAATCAAAGGCGCACCAAAAATCATTTTTTAAACTCATATCTATGACAATTAGATGTCATAGATATGACGCGGTAGGCGAAACGGTAGTAGGGGTAAGGACACTATCAATTGATCTCCAAAACATTATTATTTATTATTATTCCATGGCACTTTACAAGTGGAAAGGGGCATAGATAGACAAGTACAATAATCATGAACAATACAAGGCACACACAGGTACAAGAGGAGAGAGGACCCTGCCCACGAGGACTCACAGTCTACAAGGGATGGGTGAGGATACAGTAGGAGAGGGAGAAGACCCTGCCCATGATGGCTCACAGCCTACATGGGATTGGTGAGGATACAGTAGAAGAGGGTACAGCTGGTTGTGAGGCGGTAGAGTAAATGAAGGGTTACTGCTGGTTGTAGTCTTGTCGGAATAGGTGGGTCTTCAGGTTCCTTTTGAAGGTTTCCACGGTGGGTGGGAGTCTGATGTGTTGGCACAGAGTTCCAGAGTATGGGGGATGAACGGGAAAAATCTTGTATGTGATTGTGGGAAGAAGAGATAAGAGGAGAGTAGAGATGGAGATCTTGTAAGGATTGAAGGTTATGTGTAGGTGACTACTAGGAGAAAATGTTACAGATGTATGGAGGAAACAGGTTGTGGGTGGCTTTGCATGTAATAGTTAGGGTTTGAACTAGAACCTCTGAGTAATGGGAAGCCAGTGAAGGGCTTGGCAGAGAGGAGAGGCTGGGGAGAAAGGTGGATTAGTCGGCCAGCAGAGTTTAAGATAGATTGGTGAGGTGCAAGAGTGCGATAGGGGAGGCTAGAGAGTAGTAGTTTGCAGTAGTCAAAGTGGGAAATGATGAGGGCATGCACAAGAGCTTTTGCAGTTTATTGGTTAAGGAATGTACAGATCAGGGAATTATTTTTGAGTTGGAGTCGACAGGATGTGGCATGGATATGGCTTGAAGGAGAAGGTCACCCCGACTACTGATGGCCATTTATAGGATATAGTATTGTGTATTATGTATTCTGTTTAAGAGACCTATTGAGATTTACTGAGATTTCATTCTCTTTATCTTCAATGGTATATTCCTTACTGGGGGTATACTAGTATATATCAATAGAGAATATATTATTTCCTTTACTGGACATATATTATAAAATATTTACTTATATCTGCTTTTATTTATATTGATTATCTCACACTTTTTAATGATAGCACCTATATCACATATGTATCTATATTTACATTATTTTAATGCCTATGATTTACTTACCTTGGGTATTGGATTTACATTAGAATCCTTGCCCACCCAATTTAATTGGTTATTTATTAATCTACATCCCGTTCTACTTTTCACCATTGTTGACACTCAGGGGCTGGCTGGAGCCTCTTTCCCTGGGTGGCAGTTAGTGTATCCCCGGCCCTGGTTGAGAAGCGGGGGGGGGGGTGCTGTCGGGTCCGGTCCGGCAGCCTTGAGAAGCGGGGGGGGAGGGGGGGTGCTGTCGGGTCCGGCAGCCTTGAGAAGCGGGGGGGGGGGGGGTGCTGTCGGGTCCGGCAGCCTTGAGAAGCGGGGGGGGGTGCTGTCAGGTCCTCACCTCCTCCAGCCGCTAAGCGAGCCCGCCTGCCGCAAACCGTCGCGCCGGCCGCAAAGCGACGCCCGCGGCCGGCCCGTTTCTGCAGGGGGCGGCCCTAATGGTGGACTATACCACCAGCCCAGGGGGCACTTGCCCCCCTGCCACCTGGGCCAGCCCGCCCCTGTTGACACTGCTATATATTTATAATTTATAATTATATATATAATCATTTATATCCACAGTTTCAAAACTTGAGCTCTGAAATCTGGCTATTATATATATACATTGACCACTCCCTTCTACTACAGATCCTGGAATCTCTTGGCATCACGGACCTTGCCCTCTCTTGGATCTCCTCATACTTAACGGACCGCACCTTCAGCGTCACCCACTCCCACACATCCTCCTCTCCCTACCCCTATCTGTCGGGGTCCCTCAGGGCTCGGTTCTTGGACCATTACTGTTCTCAATCTACACTCTCGGCCTAGGGCAACTCATTGAGTCCCATGGCCTCCAATATCACCTCTACGCCGACGACACCCAAATCTACCTGTCTGGTCCTGACATCGCCTCCCTTCTATCCAAAATTATACACTGCCTGTCCGCCATCTCATCCTTCTTCTCTGCTCGCTTCCTTAAGCTGAACATGGACAAAACAGAGTTCATAGTCTTCCCCCCAAGACGCTCCCCCTCACTACCTGACCTATCCATCGTCGTCAACGACTGCTCTCTCTCTCCAGTCCCCCATGCCAAGTGCCTCGGGGTTATCCTTGACTCTTCCCTCTCCTTCAAGCCCCACATCCAGGCCCTCGCCACCTCCTGCCGACTCCAGCTCAAAAACATCTATAGGATTCGCACTTTCCTTGACCACGACACTGCTAAAACCCTTATTCACGCTCTCATCATCTCCCGCCTCGATTACTGCAACCTCCTGCTCACCGGCCTCCCCAATACCTCCCTTGCACCTCTCCAATCTATCTTGAACTCCGCTGCCCGCCTAATCCATCTGTCTCCCCGCTACTCCCCTGCCTCCCCCTCTGCCAAGCCCTTCACTGGCTCCCTACTTCCCAGAGATCCCGATTTAAAACATTAACCATGACATACAAAGCCATTCACAACCTGTCCCCTCCATACATCTCTGACATGGTCTCCCGATACCTACCCTCACGCAACCTGCGATCCTCCCAAGAGCTTCTCCTCTACTCCCCCCTCATCTCTTCTTCGCACAACCGCATACAGGATTTCTCCCATGCTTCACCCAGACTCTGGAACTCACTGCCCCAACACATCAGACATTCTCCTACCCTGGGAACCTTCAAAAGAAGCCTGAAGACCCACCTGTTCCGCCAAGCCTACCACCTGCAATAAGACCCGGTCCACCCACCGCCTCATGACTGGAATTTCCCCCTCCCACTGTATCCCCACCCGCCCCTCGTAGACTGTGAGCCTTTGTGGACAGGATTTCTCCCCTCTTGTATCTGTATGACCGAATTGTCAACATTTATTGTTACTTGTATTGTTACTATGTTACTTGTCCTAGTCTGCCCTTTTTAGCATGTAAAGCGCCATGGAATATAATGGCGCTATATAAATAAATAATAATAATAATAATAATATACATAATTAAATATATATTTTTTTATTATTATTGATTTATTAAATTGATTTACCTTTGAGAGAGGGTTTCCCTGTTTATTGTGTTACTGTCTTGCAACTCTTATGTACTAAAATTATTTTCAATATAAGGCATATATCTCTTCTCCTTTCCTTTTTTTTTGGGGGGGGGGGGGGGGGGGAAGAAGTATATTTGCTTTCAAAATAAATGCCAAAAACATTCTGACATACTCCCTTTAAGAACTATCTTCAGCATAGAGAAGAACGAGGAGTCGTGGAAGTGAAGACCCGGCTACACCGAGCCCTGATCTCATATCATCCCGTCTGTCTGGGATCAAGAGACAGAAGGATCCGCACAAGCCTCATACACAGAAGATCTGCGGTCAGGTCTCCAAGATGTTTGGATCAACCTCCAGGAAAGATCCTTCATAATCTATGTTCAAGTGACGAGTAGAACTGAGGCTTTGAAAGACAAAGTGCGGTTACCAAAATTTAATGTGATTTAGATTCCTTTTATTCATTCAATTAACATTTTATTAATTATGATCAAAATATTCTATTTGTTTTTAAAGCATTCTTACTTTACAGCACTTGCTGTGGCACGGTTCTTTAATTTCATACTAATTTGAACTTCCCCGGGAGCATTTGGCACCAAATAATATATTGTAATCTACGAGCTGGCACCATTGAGGCAACACTGTGATGCAATGCATTAGTTCTAACCTCGAGTTTTGGTGACAATATTCACCAGTCTATCTGCTGATCTACTATGTCCTGCCCAAATAGGGAAACATTCTTGCCTTCGACAGCGAGGATGATCTCTAACAGGATCGTTCATACATAAAACTATTCACAGAATTCTGCACAAGAATGGCTGACGCCAGAACACAGATTGTGTTTTTCATTTGTTCCAACCCAATTACCTGGACGGCTGCTGTGCTCCAGCTGAGTGTCTGACCTCTTCTGTCTACAGAGGTGGCTATATATAGGCCACATGTTCTTATAGGAAAAAACACTTTGGAAAATATCAGTGGAGCGATGATGAGTCTCTTTGTTGACAGACAGTAAAGGCCATTAGAACATCTTGTTAAATTTAGCATTACATAATAGTGTCACCGGTGTGAATCATTAGCACAACACTGTAGATAATAATAAGAATGTGAACTAGATTTACTTCCATTAATCGAAGGTATACTAAGCGGGAATTAAGTTGACCCGGTAAACAGAGGGTCCCCCCCATAGGGAGAGTGCATTAAATGAGTATGGTTAATAAATTATTGGCACAAGGTGGCCGACAAAAGTAAAATGTTTTTACCGGTAACCGCAAGTGTCGAAATTGTTGCACTATAAAATGGTGTTATTATGGTTAAGTATATCCCTGATTGTATTGAATATGACTTCTTTGCAGTCCGGCCATATGAACGTCAGCTGTGCCAAGACCAGGAGGGATCAGCACAACTGGGGGATGATGAAGGCACAGTCAAGCAGGGTGCAAGAAAAAGCAAACTGCCCTGTGAATCCAATGCGGAAAAAATGGCCACGCTTTTCTTAGGACAGTATGGAGTGAGGAAAAGTAGTAAAAAGTCTTATCACACACGGTGGTGCATGGGCAGTTCTTCGTGTGGGGTTTTCTTTAGCACAGTTTAAGCAAAATTGCAAAAAAAGTGTAAAGACCCCTCAACCTAGATTACAATGGCAACTCAAACGCAAAGGGACTAAATTGTCTTGAGAATAACTAATTCCCAATTCAAAGTGTAAAAGCACATTTCATGGTAATATACACTTCCAAATCATACCTCTTCTCACCATGTCCTCAGTTATGCAGTAAAGGGAATGTCATACAATTATCCAGGGTCAACGAGGGTGTATTCGCATAGGGTCCGGCATCAGTAATAAATAGACTATTCCAGGGATCATTCAACAAGTCAAAAATCAAAGGTAATATTAATAATTTAACACAAGAAGAAGTCTGGCTGTGTCTGAACAAATTAAAAATTGATGAATCCCGTGGTCTAGATGGCATTCTTCCACAGATATTGAGGGAGCTGAGCTCAGTAACCGATGGACCGCTGTATCTTATCTGCTTAGACTCCCTTGTAACAGGGTTGATGCCTCAGGATTGGCGGAGGTCGACATAGCACCGATATGTAAGAAAGGTAAGAAGGTGGACCCAAGAAAGTAGAAAAAAAAAGGATCCAGCTCCATATAGAATTGTTTAATAGAACAATATCATCTGACTCCAGATACAAAAAATGGAATAAAAGTGCAAAATGTTAGGTAACAAATGTTTGTGCCGCGTTAGCCAGTAGATAGAAAAATATATATTAGAATCTAAGTCTGATGAAGAGACCGTAGAGTCTCGAATCTTGCTTTGCTTTTTCTTATCATCTCTTCAGTTCACTATTAAAAGGTATCAACCAATGAGGACTCTCAGATTCTAATATATATTTTTCAAATAGGTCGATTCCTAACGTTTAAATGCCTATAACATAGGCCATGAGCGAGAAGGTGGATCCAGGCAACTACTGTCCGGTAAGTCTAACATCAGTGGTGTGCAAAGTTTTGGGGGGCATTATAAAAGATGACATGCAAAAATATATTGCAGAGAATAATACACTAACAACCAGCATGAACTTACTAAAGAGAAGTTGCGTGTAACCAACATGTTGGATGTCTATGAGGAGGTAAATGCAAATCTGGATGTTGGTAATGCGGATGATGTGAATTATCTGGACTTTGGAAAAGCATTTGATATTGAACCACACAGGAGCCTTATACTGAAGCTCCAGAAGCAGGGACTATGGGAAACTATATACAGATGAGTAAGGAATTGGCTAAGATATAGGAGACAAAGAGTCATCGTACATGGGACATTCTCTAAATGGGATATAGTCAACAGTGAGGGACCGCAGGGATCTGTGCTAAGACCAATTATTTTTAATCTCTTTATTAATGACCTTGTGGATGGGAATTTGAGTAAAGTGTCAGTCTTTGCGGACGACACCAAACTATGTAGGATATTGAAAACTGACCTTGGCAGTACAACATTACAAAACTATCTGGATAAGATGCCTAAATGGGTAAACACTTAGCAAATGAGATTTAACGTTGATAAATGTAGAGTAATGCCCCTAGGATGGAGTAATCCTATTGCTGTATATAAAATAAATGGAATTAACCTTGCGACTACAGAACAGGAGAAGGATTTGGGCATTCCAGGTTACAAGTAAGATGAGCAGCAGTACTCAATGTCAGGCAGCAGCTGCAAAAGCAAACAAGATGTTAGGGTGTATAAAAAGAGATAAAATCCAGCGATCCCAATGTAAGGCAGCATCTAGAATATGTGGATCCAGTTTTGGGCTACACATTTTAAAAAGGATATTCAGAAGCTTGAGCCAGTTCAAAGATGGGCAACTGGATTATTACAAGGGATGGAAGGTCTCCCGTATGATTAGAGATTGGAAAGGTTGAGCTGGTTTAGCTTATAAAAAGACATCTCAGAGGATATGTCATTTATATGTATAAATACATGTGTGGTCAATACAAAGGACAGCATATGACACATTACTTCCAAAGGCAATAATTCCAGCAGCTAAACAGGAAAGGGTTCTTTACAGTTAGAGAAGTCAGACTGTGGAATGCCGATCACAAGAGATAGTAATGGACGACACTGTAACAGCCTGTAAAAAAAGACTGGATGATTTCCTCAGTACACATAACACTGTGGATTATAGATAATTTAGCGACAAAAATGTAGAATTGGTGAGAATATTGGACTCAATGGATCAAAAAAAAGCAGGATAAGAACACCACAAAATCAAAGCATTTTTTCTGCAAAGTTCGGTGTATGAAACCAGTGTAGAGTCCCAAAAAAACATATGATAGGCGCCATTATGTGGAATGATTCTAGAAGAATTTATGATGGACACAAATTCTGTGTTTTAGGCAGCCCCCGAATTAAAAAGCATCATTGCCAGAAGCTCACTGTCCTCTCCAAAAACAACAGGATACACTTCCGTGCAATCAGAACAAGTGAAAACCTCTATAATGACAACTGACAAGATAGAGATTCCCAGCACAAATCAGGACTACTTAATCCCAGGTAATTTCAGCTGCACCACAACTAATGTGGTGTACTTAATTATATGTACTAAATGTGTGAGTGGGAACCTGTATGTAGGGGAGACGGGGCAACAACTCAGAACTAGGATGAACTCTTATCGCCACACAATAAAAGAAAGAAGGACAGATCTACCTGTGCCTAAACACTTTTGTAGCCCTGATCATACCATAGTGGATATGAAAATATAGTTCTGAAAGTAACTTCAGATCACAAAGAATCAGGAGAATCTGGGAATATAAACTTTTGATGACATTTGACACCAGTTCAAAGCAGGAATGAATGTGTTGCATTGATTTATGTCTTTCTACATCAATTGAGGAATTTTCAAGTCTCGGACCAACCACTAATCAAAGGACAATAAAACTATTCTATTATTTCCCTCCCAAGACAGACCATTATATCTTGCTTCAATCACCTGTCTTATTTACTGCAATATCCATCCTGTTATGTGTATAATTGGTGATTCAGAAGTTGTGTAATTATTAAGCCTGATGAAGAGGCCATAGAGTCTTGAAAGCTTGCTATTATTTACCATCTTCTCAGTTAGCCATTAAAAAGGTATCAACCACTGAGGACTCTCAGATTTTAATATTTTTCCACTATTAGCTAACACGGTAAAAACATTTTTACCTTAATTATGGGCAGTAACTCTCCCATCCCAAATTTTTCGTTTACAATGTTGGTAGGGAGAGGCCGAATTAATAATCTATCATTTACCATATTGTTCCCAAAACTTTGTTTAAATCAACTTTCTAAATAGTGGGCGAAGCTTAGACAAGAAGGGGCACAGCCGAGTATGGATGACAAGTTCTTCATAAGGTTACACCAACAAAAGTGCGTGAATTAAGACAGAAATGTACTTTAGTCATAAACTAGACTTTTCTTGCGGTAGAGAAAGGCAGCTAAAACGTGCACCATAATTAATTTAAAGGGTCTTCTTGAATTTGGCCCTTATCACTACAGAGCTTTCTTCATCATGCTGGTGTACAAAATAACAGTCCTAATGGATCTTGGGAGCATAGAACTCTTCTGATGTCAAATGTGGATATGTGATTTTACTGATAAACAAAGCAAAAATATTCAGTGTTACGTTTTGATCCAAACATACCTTCATCAGACAGTGAGGCAGAGAAAGTGGATATGTGGCACAGAACTCGGGAGTATGGAGACATATGTTACTTGTGTATAGCGTTATTGT
This sequence comes from Allobates femoralis, assembly GCA_033576535.1. Taxonomy (NCBI): domain Eukaryota; kingdom Metazoa; phylum Chordata; class Amphibia; order Anura; family Aromobatidae; genus Allobates; species Allobates femoralis. The sequence goes on from JARQOC010000007.1 coordinate 62,215,183, forward strand.
TGAGTGCCATACCAAGCTCTCACCATATTTCCAGTCTTCATTGTTTTCTGATGAAGGTCAGGTTTTTGGACCAAACCGTGAAATTGAATATTTATGAATTGTTTATCCAAAAATCATATATGAACATTTAACCCCTAAGGGTCTTTATGTATGTTTTTAGTTCCTGGTATATTAATCGGTTAAGCTAAATTCTCTTGCAATCCTACACTGATGAGCAAAAGAGTAACAATTAGGGATGAGTGAATATACTCATCACTATTCATTACTCGCACGAATAGTATGGTATTCAAGATACTCGGGTACTCGACAGTGATGTGTCGATCATGAATAATCTGACACAAATTGCCTCTTACCTTCAGTTACAATTGGAGCTGGCACCCCAGTGAGATCCTGCATGAATCGAAGGCTCTCAATGTGTTGTATGCAATGAACAAAAAAGAAAAAAGCTCACCTTCCCTCTCCGGAAATGCCCATTTTATGGCAGGCTCTGTGGCAGATAACAAGACTAATTGACTTACATTAGCATTGTAATGCGTGATGAGCACTCGAATGGTAGGAAGTGCTCTACACGAGTAATTCGAACTCAAATATTTTACTAATTGCTCAACGCTAGCAAAACTATTTTGAACTTTTGACTTTCTGGCTCCACATCTCACCATCCACTACAGCTTTGAGTGGGAGACTACCTTCATTTTATAGACAATTATCTTGGCTATATCATAAATAAATTTGACTTGCAACAATTTAGCTTATAGATTAGTTATCAGATTCTTGCTATGATACTGCATTGTTACTGTTTTGCTCTTGGTGTTTGAAAAATCTTTTTCTTCCAGTGTACTACAAATTACAACCTGTTCTCACATTTCCAAAAGCTTGGTGTGTTATTAGGAGCAGCCGTAAAGACGATTTTCCAGAAAAAGAGAAACAGCATCATCCAGCTCATCGATAGCGGTCTCACGGTGAAGAAAATTGCCAAACTGCATTATGTGAGGCCAAGACAGTTGGAAGAATACAAAATGAAGTCTGTCTATCCATTCAGAAGCTAAGAGGTGGACGTCCAGGCAAAATATTGGTGTTAGCAAGTCGGCTCATCACAAGGTCTATCAGTTCTGGCACACCAGACATGGCAGTTGCGGCGGGTCGTATGTCTTGTAATAGGGAGTTCACAGGCATCTATGAAAGCACCGTGCAACGAACGTTACACAAGTCTGGAATGGTGGCCTGAAAAAAGTTGTAATATCATCATAAGAGGCATCAGCTCGAGTTTGCAAAAATGTACAAAAAGTGAAAAGTAGAAAATTGGAAACAGGTAATTTGGAGCAATTGGGTTAAAAGTCAATAGATGGCACTGATAGGTGCAAATAGGTTTTTAAGAAACAAGGTAAAAAAAAAAAGAGGCTGCCTGATGGAGAAATTGAAGGAACTGTCAAGTTCATTGGAGCCAGCCTCGTGATATGGGGTTGTTTCACAGCCAAGGGTCTCGGATACTTGGCCAAGTTTGATGGTGGTCTCAATGATGAGCTATATGTGAGTATCCTACAAAGAGAGTACTATGGGAATATGAGAATGAAAAGGACGACATAGTGTTCCAGCAGGACTATCACCCGAAATGTATGGCAAAATTGGCAAAGAACTCATTACCAATGAAAAAGAAGTAGAGGCGCTGGATTGGCCCCCACAGTCCCCAGACCTCAACCTAATCAAAACACTTGTGGGTAGAGTTGAAGAAAAAGTTGTATACCCAAGCAAGTCAACCATTATACACCAACATTGGGACAGTGTAGAAGAGACCTGAGATCAGAGTTTGGTCGACTCATGATTGAATCTGATGCAGGCATGCCCAGAAGAATTCAGGTAGTGTTGAAAGCCAAAGTTGGATTTACAAACTTAAACAGTAACAATGCAATTCCATGACAACAATCTGCATAATAACTAATCATAGGCGAAATAGTTGCAAGTCACATTTATGTATTAGACAGCTGTAATGAGGTGGACAATTCAGATTGTATTATTGAAATTGAAACTGCAATGAACTGTGCACAGTCCGCACTTGTCCACCAGTGGGCATCAGTGGACTGTACAATCACAGAGCTGGGAAACCCAGCCATCTCTGTTGTTTAACCAGGAAGTAAAAGCAGAGAATCAGAGCAGTATAAATCCAGAGCTGAGAAGATCTACCTGCGGATGTCTGTTTAAAGTGGACTACTTTGCTACACCTTGCCGGAAAAATCACCCCGCGGAAGCCCCTGTGACTGATCCTGGGCCACTAGACTTTGGTGCTGTGACTCTGGCCGCTCTGCAAAACCTTGCCCGCCGAGCACCCAGAGTGCATGTGCTGGGGCCGTGACCGACATAAGGGAGCCATTTGTGCTGCTGTGATCTCCCTTCTGCTGTTGCTCTGTGTGCCCTGAGACTGGGAGAGACAGACTGTTACCTGCAGAAGGAGACCAAAGAAGAAGAGTGAGGAGATCCCCAGGCCTGCTACGTGGGAGCGACATCTTCTTCTGTGATAAGACTGGCACGTGATTTTAGGGAAAGTTAGGGAAAGATACCTTCATTGTTGTGTTTTCTTTTCTTGCTGCGTACCCAGAAGAAGTGAAGATCCAGAGACTCTATATATACAAGTGCGCATATAGTTCGGTTGACTGTGAGATAAATATGTTTTACAGTAAAGAAATGTTATTATCGGTTAAACCTGAGTATGGGGATTCTGTTGAGAAAGATCATACACACACACCCGCGGCCTTACCACCGGTCGCTACACAGCCAAGATGACTGTCTATAAAATGAAGGTTGACTAATGCTGAAAGCTGTGGAGGAGGATGAGATATAGGGCCTGGAAGTCAAAAGTTCAAGACATTGTTACCCGTAAGCTCGTCCCTGTATGTAAAATTATATTGAGTTTGGCAAAACACAAGCTCAGCTATGATCTGTATGTCGTAATACACTGCAGGATGCGCATTGTGCCTAAACTGCGCTCCCTCAATAATCTACGTATCCAGGTCAGGCATCCAGCTAAGCGCAGTGTTTAGAGATGTGGATGATCAGATCACGCCGTTCCAGCCGCGGGGAGACGAGACGAAAAGGATTGGAATGATAATGAGGAGAGCGGAAAGCTCATATCAACTAGGGATGAAAAACCAGGACACCCATGTGATAAAATGTTTCATTAGTCTATAATCTCCTCCCTCTGCTTCCATTTGGGTGATAATTAAGTAAAATGGTTCTGGGGTTTTAGTGTCATTATAGCTGTCAGTCATCAATTCTGAAATCAGAGAGAAGAGTGGTGAAATCCTGTATAAATACATCTGTGATGATGGGTCTGAACAACGAGAGAAGCTGTTATGTTCACCCTGGACTTATCCACAGTAACAAAGCATCAGCTGTGAAAGCAGGGCTGGAGGTCCGAGTACACTGACCAAGCAGCGGCTTTCATCGATTAGACTGTTTAGTCAGACCACACTTCAGGTGATGGACCGTTCAGTGCACATAACCTGCCACTGTTCCCTGCAGCACAGGTCCTGCTCACCTAGGACGATGTGCTGCCGAGAACAATGGTCTTTTGATCATTTCATCTGACAAGTAAGCGTTTGGCTTGTACGTTGAGTGATCGGCACTTGTAAGACTGTCGTGAAAAGGAGCGTTCTTAGGAATACTTGTTCACAATGATCGTGTCATGTAAATGCACATTAAGTGATAAAACGTTTGGCCCCTGAATGTACGCAATAAATTTCAGAGCTGTTCAAAGCAAAGTATAGTACAAAGTTCTAGACTTTTTATCATACAATGATTAAAGGGGTTGTCCTCGATGAAGATATTGATCCTTAGAATTAGTCGGTACCTGGAGCCGCGACCAAGGGAAATAAACAATACACAGAGCTGGAGCACCACAGCGCCATACTCTGTAGTGGCCGCTCTCAGGTACTGCAGCCTGGTTCCATACACTTAATTAGGAGCTGAGCTGCTGTACTCAGGAATGGCTGCTACAAAATGTACGGATCTGCAATGTTTCAGTTGCTTACGGTACATCATGTACTTTATGACCATGATTGATCGCAACATCAGGTATTGGACCTCCACCGATCTACTACTGATAGCCATCCTCGTGTATCTGCTCGACTAATTCATTATCTATAGGAGGGGAGGGTTTACGGTTTTGCTTTTTTTTAATTATGGTATGTGATGATTTTTTTTGTACACCAAATTCTTCAACTCTATCATTTGTGCAAACATTTCTGGCATGGAAGAAAAAATCCCTCCCAAGGTAAAGACTGCAGTACACTTGTGCAGAAATTATACAACTTTTTAAAAGTTCGCAAGTAGAATTAGTGTAAAATGGATTCCCAGGAGCTTTAATCTGTGGCGCCCGGAAGGGAGGCCTGAGCCCCCTCTCTTTTGGCTCCTCTCTTTTTATTATTCGGCCTAACAGAAAGGAGAGGGTTAACACCGTATTGCTATCTTAAAAGGATCCTGTCACCTCCAGAACGCCTCCTAAGCTACCAAAACATGTCTCTGCACCATCCTATCACGAATCTCACACTCCTTTTGTCTCCTAAAAGCATCCTGTGAAAGTGCAGAAAAACGTTTTAATACTTACTCATTAGTGATTATAATTAGCAGGGGCTATATTCTTTAGCCCTTAGGGCGTGTTGTTTGCAGCTCCAGGATCCACCCCTTTCTGTCTGTGTGCTCTGCTTGTGCAGGCTTTACCCTCCCCCTCTCTATCACTCACAGAATGCAAATCATTAGTCCTGCCTTCAGCTCCACATCACAGCACACAGACAGAGAGAAGGTGAATCATTCGGGGCGTGAAAATGAGCACCTAGGGAGGGCTTAGAGTCTCACAGGGGACGCCCTATGAGACTTATTCAGGGACAAGAATTCACAGATTTGTAAGTGTATATTGTTGATTATTCCAATGTTACAGAGCGCTTTTTTTTTTACAGAAAAGGAGCACTAATAATTATCTGTCATGGTGCAGGGACAGGTATTAATAGGGTTGGGGGTGATTTGGAGGGGTCAGGTTCCCTTTAAGAATGACAAACGTCAGATAGTGATCCAAAAGATGGTACTTCTACAATCCGCCACTGCTGTCAAATAATGAGGACCACACAGGGTCTGAATGCAATGATGATTTATTCTGACGCATTTCGGTGCTGTCCCAGGGTTACCCTGATGAAGGAGCTGATACGGCATAGAAACGTGTCGAAATAAATCATCATTGTATGCCACTTTGCACGTGGAAGTGCTGATCCAGCGGCAGCTGTACAGGCGCATATACTGGTTGTGGGTTATCACAACTAGCCCAGGTGAGCAGATATAACCATAGATGCCTTATATTTAACGATAAGACCCATTGCACTTTTTCTGTCTCTTAAACCTCCAGATTAATGTCAGGTAGTAATCTTCAATGTAGTGATTTATTCAACACATTTCGGAGTTGTATTCCATCAGGAAATATCACTTCACCTGATCGAGTACAACTCCAAAACACGTTGAATAAATGACTACATTGAAGATTACTACCTGAACGTTCTCATTTTCAAGATAGCACAGTGTTGACCTTCTCCTTTCTGTCATTCCTGTACCGTTGATATTGGGGCAGCAGCGGCTATCTCACAAATCATAGTGATCTACAGTGGTTGTGTCTGACAAAACCCACCAAGGTGAGAAATTCCTTGGCTATCAGAAAGCCACTTGTATTAGCAGTTAAAACCCTATTGTCAATGGCGTAACTTGAAACTCATGGGTCCCAATGCAAAAGCTTCAATGGGGGCCTCAATTATTGCAGATCTTTGATATCATTAGTCTTTGTCTATAGGCCAAAGGGACTTTTGGGGCCCCCTAGGCTCCAGGGTCGGGTGAGATTACAATCCATGCACCTATTTTAATTACACCCCTGCCTCTTGCGCTTTTTGTCCATTTTTTACCTAGTATTAGTCAGTGTGGAAGAGCGTAATTCCAAAGACATAAGGTTATGCCAGGTTGCCTACCTAAAGGGAAAAGCCACATATGCCGCCAGGTAGGAGGTGGCTCACAGGGTGTCCATCTGACAGCCACAGATCACCAACATGGCCACTGCAATCACACAATGATGTATTGGGCCCTTAGCGCCTCTGGGGCCCAGGTGTGACATCCACCTCTGCCGCCTATAGCTTTATCCTTGATTTATGGCCTTCATTTTTACAGCTTTCCATTGATTTAGCTCAATCCTACAAAGTGAGTCCAACACTTGACTTATAAAATGTCTTGACCTTTCCCTTCAGATGTATAGACATAACACTCCCGTGTAGGCGACTACCATTTTTCTGGTTTATAAATGCCAAGCCGGGTTGTATACATTTGTTTCCACATTCCTAAATATTGAGCCAATAATTCTACGTATCTGTATACGGCTTTACTCACCATTTTTCGAATGGCTGCATTTGAGTGATTCGCTGCAGTAGAAATAAGCTCCAGGGACTCTGTAATAAGGATGATCCAATTACACATATTAAACATTCAGCGAGCGCACAGACTGCAGTTCATCATAGTGCACTACAAGGTTATAGTAAGGTGGCCGACTGTCAGAGGAGCGACCTCAGAGGACACGGATACAAACAACCATTATCAAATACAACAGATCTCATGAGGACGGAAGGAACAGAGGGATCATTGTGTCGGGAATGGCATCAGACAAGACACGGTTATTAAATATCATACTCTCTGCATCCTTTCGATCCGCCGACTCCTCGGGCAGTTTCTTTAAATAATCTTTTAGGAGAAGTTCATAGCGAGGAATTCGTTGGACCGGCTCCAACATGTGATGCTGTAATGTCAGATTCCCACAGACGTCTTCTTTCTGTAAAGAATAAACATTAGGCAGATGTCACTGGAAAATCAGGATGTTGCAGAACACAACACAGACTTACCATTGCGTAGCCATCCTGCCCCACGTTACCCAATTATGACCACAAGGTCTCCTACATTAAGTGACGTCTTATGGTCTCACTCATGGCTTCCTGCTGTTTTGTAACCAACAGGACCATCCACTAGTCAGATGGGTCCCGGTACGAAGCAGCTTCTGACCCACAAATTATATCCCCAAAAAAAGTATTGTCACAAATACGCTCTACCCAACACCCTCTTGCAAGTAGGACAAGAAGGGCAAGTAATCAAACAGTCGTTCCAGGACCTGTCACAGCTAAATCAGTGTGTATTTAGCACTGTCATATAACATTAATATTAATAATAATATTCTTTAACATGCAGCAAATACCCGTCAATACTGCAGCATATAGTAAAAGCAAGCACCCACCTAGCACCTCATTACTGCACCCTTGGGCACTCACAGACAGAACACACTTTCAGTTTCCAGCATGTTGTATGTAGTGTTAGGGCCCACATCCATCCACCAACTACAATTTTGGTCACTTTACTTGCTTACATGTGTAAAGGAGCAGAAAACCTGTAGACACCCCCTGTCCCCTTGAAGATCCAGGCCGGCTTCACACCACGTTTGGGATCCCACCGAACAGCCCCGGATCCGATTTTGCCCCTATTGTATCCCTATGGGGCCGGATGACAGTGATTTGCATCAAGTTTTGTGCTGTCTGGAGATTCGGCAGATTTCGTTTTTGAAGCGGACACAAAATTGGAGATTGCAGCATGTTTTTGTGCCCAGGGCAAAAATAAGACAAAATCGGATCCTCCCGGATCCGGCGCCCATAACATGGGAGCCTATGGTGCCGGATCCGACATGAAATCGGACTGGTTCACGGACACCGGGTGCTGAAAACTGCAAGCAACCGCCGCTGAAATTTCAGCACCTGGAGAGCTCCCCGGCTGAAACCTCAGTCGCCGCGGCCAGCTCCCAACCAGCCACTATGCTGAAATTTCAGCACCTGACAGCGGTGGCTACATGTAGGGAGGATTCCTGGCACAAAACATATTTGCCCACCGGTTCTGTTTTGTCCGGAGCTCTCATGTTCTGTCCGATGCATCCTGCAAAACACCGGACAGAACCTGATAGTAAAAAATCGTGGTGTGAAGCCAACCTTAGGGTACTATAATGCATGATCATGGTTTAAACGTGTTTTATCTATTTCGTGGCCTGCAACACTTAGTTGACTACTGGGGCCAGCACATGGTGAGATACATGGGCACAATGAAGTTACCTCCTGATTGTTAGGCAGATAGGGAAGAGCACTGAGAAGTGAACAGACCTACGGTCCTAATAGTTCCAGACCTACATAAAAAAGGGTGTTTGTGCACCAGGAATGGAGACCACACTGAGATAGCATGTTCTGGGGGACAGAACGTGTAAGTGAAGAAAGATTCCTTATTTCAGGTGAGTGTGAGCTACAGCAAACGTTATCTATACTAAATAAGAAGATAGAGAGTAGCCTGATCTGGGGTCATAGAGGAGAAGATGGCCTGGCTGGGACATGAGTTCTCCTACAGGAGCTGAAGATGCAGTGGCACATCAAGGAGCGGGGCTTCATCAAATAGACTCTGAGAACAGTAGTGAGGGGTCGTCCTGACATACCTCAGCCAGAGAGGGCGTCAGAAATAAATTTTAAGTTGGGACTCACTTTTTGAGGGTCAGTAGTGTTACACTTTGACCCATGCAGTCATCACAGAGGACTATGGAGGTTCCCATAATGGTTTTCTGCACTGATATAATAGATGTGATATACCACCATGTGTAACTGTGAAGTCGCAGACTCAAGAATGCACAATCTGACGTATAAACGTGTCATTATTTTGTTCACTAACGAATAGTTTATTATAGGACTCTAGTCTCCCCTCACTTATCCCTCACTTATCTCTACCTCATCGGTTGCTAGCCTGCCATATCAGGCGGCAGCTATGACTATTTAAAGAGAATCTGCAAGTGGTTTTCACACCTCAACCTATTTATATGTGAATGTAGCTTTTTCGAGAGAAGTCCAGCAATCCCTTTATATTTTCAGTTTGTTCCTCCATTACTGAGAAATCAGCATTTAAATTTACATACTCCAGCTGCTTCACTGATGCCTCTATCCTGTGCCAGTCATTGCCCTGGTTGCCAATCCGCTATAGAGCACAAATAAAATTATCACTTCTGCACTGCCCTACATCTCCTCCCTAATCTCTGTCTATCGCCCTATACGTGCCCTCTTTTCCGCAAGTGACCTAAGACTGACATCATCTACAATCTGAACCTCCCACTCCCGTCTTCAAGACTTTTCACGAGCTGCACCAATTCTCTGGGCTGGATTACCAAAAACAATTCAATTACTTCCCAATACCATAGTTTTAAACAGCCCTAAAAATGCATTTCTTTACATTGACCTATCACCGCACCCATCTAACTACTCCAATTCTACCTTTTCCAAATCTGGCCTCTTGTATCATCTGTCTACATCCTCCATGCTCTATATAGCACTTTATGTGTACTTGTACAGATCCTGGCTGGTGACCGGTTCATGCAGCATTATGTGAATCCCCTATTTATTACAATAATGGCTGGACTACATATGATGGTAATTGTCACCATTTATCTTTTGTGCCTCCCCTATACCCTCATAGACTGTAAGCTTGTGAGCAGGGCCCTCACTCATCCTGGTATCTGTTGAATTTTTGCTTACTCTGTATTGTCTGAATTTGTCTATACATTTCCCCTTTAAATTGCAAAGAACTGCGTAATATTTTGGCGCTATATAAATAAATGACTATTATTATACTCAAATTGTCCTGAAGAGCAATTTGTAGATCTGAAGCTTCCGTCACTCCAGCTCTATTCCTTGCTGACCGTTGCCTCCTCCTGCTTGACTGATGGCTCCTTTGTCTGAAGTCACCCAGCATTGATGCAGTCAGTCATTCAGGAGGAGGCAGTGCTGGGTGGTGAATAGAGCAGGAGTGGCGGAGGCTTCAAACCTACTATAGCTTTTCAACCATATTTGCTTATCAATTCAAATGCTGATTTTTCAGTATTCATGGAAGGGGCATGTAAAGTATGCTTGACGCAAAGGTACACTGTGCAGCAGTATTGCCCCAAACAAGCTACAGGCTCCATATTAAAGACATTCTCCTATCTTATAAAGTGGTGTGATGCTTCTAGGAGGAGTCCAGTCTATGAGACCTCCATTGACCCCAGAATAAAGGGGTACGGTATTTGGAGAGGACTCGCTTTCACTGTTCTTTCACCAGTAAATGGTGCCATTTTCCGCAAAGCCGGTGTAGTTGCAGAGGTGCTGGTCAGTGGGTCGAGGGGACTTATTGCAGTTTTTTTTCCAAGTATCCTAAGGCGAAATCACTCTCTAGCAGAATATTGAGGGTTTGTTTATGGAATGTATAAATATATTCTAGTTTATTTTTTGTAATGTAAATCAGTTTTCCTATTAGCACATACAGCAGCCAAACTGCAAGGCACAACGCCTGGGATATATCAACCATCAGAATATTTTCCACTTGAATTCACGTTGTTAAAAGCATTTAGCTCGTTTGACAAGATGATGGAGTCTAGAATTAGAACATGGAGAATCCTCTAAGTGCTGCATTAATGCAAACCACGTAGTGATTGTGCGCCACGCAACAGCAATGGCATTGAATGGAGAGCCGTCCCCTCCACCTCTACATGCAGCACATTCATCTCCATTGTTCAGAACTAGTTCACATTTGCAATTATTTGGCAGATTGCTTTCAACAAATTACATTTCCTCAGATAACGAGGGAATTGTAATAGGCGTTACATCAGGAGGAACTCAGCCCGACATTGCCGTGCTTTATCATTTATCAGCGGCTGGAAATGCAATCGCTAACCACTTCATTATGTAAAGGCGGAAATCTTACTGTATTCTGCTACATTGACAAATATCAATTATGTCTGAGCTGAGTAAGAATCTCGACTACTACTAAACATTTACTATTATAACCTAGAACAAGAACGTGCCAATCTAAAGCAAAAAAGCAAAAGGCTACATTGTCCAAGGTGATGCGGCATAAAGCCAATGGGGGAGAAAGGGGCGCAAAGTGTAGAAACGGTGCTAAAAACGGCCATATGTGACCTACACACTCAATACAAGTTTAACGCAACTTGTGCAGAACCTGACCATGTCTTGGGTCAAGTCTCAGTGGGAAAAAGCTATGGCTGCAGATGCAAAATTGTGCCAGCATTTTTGTACACAATTCTGGCACTTGGTGAAAAATGGGAAAAACCTCACGGTGTACATAATTTTAGATTGTGTCCATCTGCGGATACAGTTGATCAAAGGTTAAATCGGGAAATGTTTATAAGGTCAACCATTAAATATATGCCTTTCTAGTATATCCAGGACCGGTACGAGGAGTGGGAACACGAAGGCCCCTGCCTACGGCACCATCTAACCATATATATCAGAAGACGCAATATAAATAAGGAGAAGCAGTCACTAGTTAAACAACAGAGCCAATCAAACCCTCCACCTTGGGACAGACTTCTGCTTTACCAACCAGGTGCTTTCCCCAGAGTATAAGAAGAGGTGCCCAAAATACTGTAAGGGGGTATGGGAGTGTGTTAGTGTCCCCCTTACAATGTAGAATGCTCTGTACCCCTGGGAGCTGTAGTATATGCATAATTATGTATAGTAAAAGAGTGTAACCGTGTGTTGCCGGCCCTCTAGCGGCTAGCGTGAAGGCTGCTACCCAGTGCCCATGGGTTATTAATAGTTTCCATGCTCTTGGTAGGTGGAGAATAGTCCTATAAAAGAGGCCTAAACAGTAGTTGGTCAGGAGAGTCCCCTAGAACGATTAAAAAGGAGTCGCAGGAACGTTAGCCAGTGTATAGATTGGCCAGGCCACCGATTCTCTTGTTGTGTATGGTGGCTGTTAGCATGAACCTGGATGAATGGACGGACGTGGTACTGGCAGTGAAGGAACAATGCCCAAACAGACAGCCCCACCATTTCTTGGAGCAGTAGCCTATGGGAAGCATTGGGTTGGAGTCAGAGGGACTTGATGAGCACGCAGCCAGAAGCCAGAAGGCTGAATGTAGCAGGCGCAAGCGGGAGGTACTAGAAAGGGGAGAGCAGTCTGCATCAAAGATAAGAAATGGGAATATCCAAAAAGTCAATGTTTAAGGATTGTGTCCTTGTTTCATGAGACTGCTTCAGTTAAGGCCTACTGTTGGACATAATTAACTTGTGTGTTCTGACCCTCACCGATAGGAATAGTAAATTTAACTTTTTACTGGGGAGCTGGAGCATGGGCTGCTGCGGGACGGATCTGCTCCGTGGCCTGGCCCCGACTCGAGCCGGACTATCCAGCACCTGTGCCACCGGCACCTCGTCAATCCTACCAGAGGGGCACGTGGTTATGATTAACGGATTGTCGCTATGATATAGGTAAGTTAACACCTCCTGACTGCTAAATATACAACTACTGACTATACAGAGAAAAAAGCAAAATGCTGTTCTACATCCTTCCATTAAACCCACAAAGCTCCACTACTTATGACAGGTGGGAAAAGACGTAAAGGGTTAGAGTCAGTCATGCTGGTTAAAAGAAGCCCTTTGTAATTTACCATTTGTTAAAATTTGTAGCCATTCTTAAAAACATTAAGCACTTTTATTTTATTTTCAGCTAATTGCCTAAAAGACCGACCACTGCTGCTGACTAGCTTTAAGCCGTGCACTTATGCTACCCGTAAAAAGGAGGTAACAGTTCGCTGCAGCTGCGGGTCAGCTTGTGATCAATAGAATAGGACTTCTAAGCACTGAGCATATTGGGCCACCACAACAATGGTCATTCTCCTGGGCAACCAACTGTAAACCAAATACAAGAAAAGTGTTGATATCACAACAAATTTTAATAAGCAATTAACTGCAAAAGTGCTTGTTTTCCAAGTCCACGCAAGTGGGCAGAGTGTGAGCTTACAAGTATGCACAGGTATGCAAAATGTATGTGCATACAATGTGTATACAAGTATGTGCAGATGAGCAGAATGTGTATACAAGTGTACATGCATGTGTGAAAAATGAGTGTATACAAGTGTGCGAGCAGGTGTGCAGAGCAAGCATACAAGTATGTACAGATATCCCGAACATGTGTACATGTGTATCAAGTCTGTATAGATGTGCAGAACGTGTATACAATTGTACATGCATGTGTGAAAAATGAGAGTATACAAGTGTACGTGCAGGTGTGCAGAGCAAGCATACAGGTATGTACAGATATGCAGAACGTGTGTATAGAAGTATCTACAGGCATGCATAATGTGTATACAAATATGTACAGATCATGTGTATACAAGTCTGTACAAATGTGGAGAGCGTGTATACAGGTGTACATAATGTGTATACAAATATGTACAGAATGTGTGAGCTTACAAGTATGTGTGCAGGTGTGCAGAGTGCTTGGATACAAGTGTGTGTGCAGGTGTGCAGAGTGCTTGGATACAAGTATGTGTGCAGGTGTGCAGAGTGCTTGGATACAAGTGTGTATGCAGGTGTGCAGAGTGCTTGGATACATGTATGTGTGCAGGTGTGCAGAGTGCTTGGATACAAGTGTGTGTGCAGGTGTGCAGAGTGCTTGGATACAAGTATGTGTGCAGGTGTGCAGAGTGCTTGGATACAAGTGTGTATGCAGGTGTGCAGAGTGCTTGGATACAAGTGTGTGTGCAGGTGTGCAGAGTGCTTGGATACAAGTGTGTGTGCAGGTGTGCAGAGTGCTTGGATACAAGTGTGTGTGCAGGTGTGCAGAGTGCTTGGATACAAGTGTGTGTGCAGGTGTGCAGAGTGTTTGGATACAAGTGTGTGTGCAGGTGTGCAGAGTGCTTGGATGCAAGTGTGTGTGCAGGTGTGCAGAGTGCTTGGATACAAGTGTGTGTGCAGGTGAGCAGAGTGCTTGGATACAAGTGTGTGTGCAGGTGAGCAGAGTGCGTGTATAGCAGTATGTAGAGATGTGCAGAATGGTTATACAAGTGTGTGCAGGTGTGCAAAATGTGTGTGTATAAAAGTATGTACACGTGTGCATAATCTATATGTATACAAGTGTGTGTGCGGGTGTGCAGAGCATATGTACCGTATGTGTTCTGACTTTATGTCTTTGTGCACATTCACCTTTTGTAGGTTTTGTTTGAACAATTGCAGATTGAATATTTAGCATTCTTCTGCTGCTTCACATATTCCTTCATTGGTTTGCAAATGAGAGCAGTTAAATGCACTTTTCTTGGTAATTGTCACATTAACATTGATGGTGTCTTTAATTTCTACCCACTTACTCACCGCACCAATCTGTACGTCAACGCAGCTCAACCCCACTATATACAAGCAGCGTGCCATCAATACCTGGTGTGACAGATTTCACTTCCCATCTTTTTGTAGAATTATTATTCTAAATGTTGATATTAAACGTTTTGTTAATGCTTTTTAGTGGAAGATGCCACCCTGTAAGTCAATGTCCATTGCTTTAATAATCCTTGCAAAATGCCCAGGGTAATACTCAGACAGTCACCCATCTACAGAGAGAGCGACTTACAGGAATTACTTCCACTAGGTGGCACTAGCAAGAGTTATTTTCATCCAGAACAGAGCAAATTTGCATGTTTTTTTCCCATGGAGCTTTGCCAATAAGACTCCATACGCAGCGTGTCTTCTTAATAGGGTTGTCCACTGCTTACACCACCTCTTAAATGCCCACGTTCCTCTAGTAAAACAAGCTTTCACTCACCTGTCACACTTGTGTTATTCCAGCAATATTGGCACCAGGTATCCCGACACTCGTGTGACATGGTTACCATTTTATTAATTTGTAGATCCACTCTGATGAACCTCTGATGAGCAGCAGCCAGAGACCGGTGATTGCCTGCAGCGTTCACAGGCCATAACAATGTCACACGAGTGCCAACATTCCTAGATCATCTCCAACGTGGGCATTTAGTATAAGCTTTCCTTATTTTACCGGGCAACTTGGGCATTTAATAGAGGACAACCACTTTATGGAAATCAACGCTATACCTGGATTGTATGGATGACCTCCTTGAAGATAGGAGACCTCTGGGTCCAGGAGTTTACCATATCCATAGCCTTGTCAAAGTTCTTTACATATTCCCCATACATCTTCAGGAACGGAGCTAACTTCTGAAGAATATCCCCGATCCGTGGGTTTGTATTCCTGGAAATAACATTGTCAGACAGCGTTGTAAGAAATAAGTGTACCTGGGGGACTTGGAATATATTCACGTTTATGGTTTAATTGCAGAACTTAAATAATTGATTGCCAACATTCTCATCTGCCAGAAGACCAATCACTGGAAACGTTCCAGAAATGTCTGATTACTGGCTTGATTAAGGTACAATGTATTAGATTATGCATGTGACACAGCAATGAGGAGAAGAGTTGTGGCCCCTGTGTGTCACAGTTTGATGCCTCCATACAGCACCGTATTGTGCTGCCACGAGAACGTGCAAGAAATTGTGAACTTTTATATAGATCAATGAGAAAAAGTCTTGGGTGCACATTTTTTCCCAACCTATGGGTTGCATAACATTTTTCACGACGTTTCCAACAGTCATATACCAGTTTTCTGACACAAAATGTTTAAAGGGAATCTGTCAGCAGGTTTTTACTATGTAAACTGAGGACAGCAAGTTGCAGGGGTTAAAAAACAAAACGCAACTGTGCCTCTCTTAACAAGCTCTGTGCTATTGTTTAAATAAACTAAAGGCTTGATCACCTGGGGATTAGTATTGCAGGACTAGAAAGTCACCCACAGGGCAGTCCAACCCACCCCTTACGGTGATTGACGCCTCACAGTGAGGCCTGGTGTGGGCAGGGGCAGCCATCTCTGCTCTGCTGTGTTCCTGAATTCTTTGATAGTGTCAGAGCCACTGCAGGCAGTAATCTATGTGATACTTTATTGGATTCAGACGCCTACATTATGTTGCTGTCAGAAGAGATAGCAAAAACCTGCTGACAGATTCCCTTTAAAGGGATCCTGTCACCCCCAAAACACCTCCTAAGGTATTAAAAGCTGTCCCTAGAGCATATTAACACTTACCCTACACTCCTTTTACCTTCTAAATGCACATAGTCAAAGTGAATAAAAACGTTATTATAGTACCTCATTACTGATGATAATGAGTGACTATGGTATTCATAGTCACTCATCCAGGCTGCCCCTCTTCATCATAACACGCCTGAATAGGCGTGATCTACATCACAGATTCAAATTCGCGCCTCCCTGCGCGCCTCCCCGCTCTCCTATTCCGTCCGGGCTTCAGTGTGGGGGCTGTATGACGCGATCCGCATCATTCCCGGCGCCGGGTGACGTATTTACACCCGCGCCGCTGTTAGCTTCACGTCCCGCATTTTGAAGCTGATAGCGCGGCGCGGGTGTAAATACGTCACCCGGCGCCGGGAATGACGCGGATCGCGTCATACAGCCCCCACACTGAAGCCCGGACGGAATAGGAGAGCGGGGAGGCGCGCAGGGAGGAGCGAATTTGAATCTGTGATATGATGAAGAGGGGCAGCCTGGATGAGTGACTATGAATACCATAGTCACTCATTATCATCAGTAATGAGGTACTATAATAACGTTTTTATTCACTTTGACTATGTGCATTTAGGAGGTAAAAGGAGTGTAGGGTAAGTGTTAATATGCTCTAGGGACAGCTTTTAATAGGTTTAGAGGTGTTTTGGGGGTGACAGGATCCCTTTAAAGAGGACCTGTCACCCTCTGGTGCTATGCTAACTGAATGCAGCACTGAATGCAGCGTGTCTGCTGCACTCATGTTTCTACACCCCTTTAAGTTGTAAAGAAGACTTTATAAAGTTTATAGTTAAGAAGTCCGGAGGGACTTACTTAGTTATGAGTCATCTCTGTTGTATGGTGTCCTCCCCGCCTCCAGCCCTTTCTTGTTCAGCCTCCTGTATGTGTCATCGCTGTTGCTGGTGTCCTCCCTGCCTCCAGCCATCTCTGTGCCACCTCTTGTTCAGCATCATTTACGTGTCTGCCCTCCTCCCCGCCTCCAGCCCTCTCTGTGCCACCTACAGCCCTCTCTTGTTCAGCCTCCTGTATGTGTCATCGCTGTTGCTGGTGTCCTCCTTGCCTCCAGCCATCTTTGTGCCACCTCTTGTTCAGCGTCATATATGTGTCTGCCCTCCTCCAGCCCTCTCTGTGCCACCTCCAGCCCTCTCTGTGCCACCTCCAGCCCTCTCTGTGCCACCTCCAGCACACTCTTGTTCAGCCTCCTGTATGTGTCATCGCTGAGGGCTGGAGGTGGCACAGAGAGGGCTGGAGGCGGGGAGGACACCAGCACCAGCGATGACTCATTACTGAGTAAGTCCCTCTGGACTCCTTATCTGTACACTTTATAAAGTCTTTTTAACAACTTACAGGGGGACTAGAAACATGGGGGACCCCTTCCCTGAATGCAGCTGACACGCTGCATTCAGTGCTGCATTCAGTTAGCATAGCACCAGGGGGGTGACAGGTCCTCTTTAAGGATTCCTTCCTTGAGTTTTTTCTTTACAGTATCTCCCATTTATAATCCTTTCCTGATTTTGCCTTCAAAAACTGCATAAAAAAAACTGAACCTGGAGACATACCCCAACAACTCCATTTTAACATTTGGGATCTCAAAATATCCCTCAAAATAACAAATTATATAAACGTTGATATAGAAATCCAACTCACCACTCCTGGGTTATACGTGTCTTAAGTTCCGGAAATAGGAACTGACAATGAAAGCAATAGATGGAAGAAATATTAGAAAATATCCCTGTGGTCACTTCTGGTGGAATTCCAGCCTCCGATAACTTTGTGCAAAATACCTGGAATGAGACAATGTTGCATCAATACATGGATGACAAAGACATCATAAAGCAGATATGGTACATAGGTAATATATCAAGTTATTTTTGATAATGAAAACATCACAATAAGTCATTTTATTTTATTTTTAAAACCTGTTTCAAGTAGGCCGGATGGATGAACTTTATTAATGTTCGCCAAGTTTAACTTTTCTTTATGATGTTTTGGCCAAAAATAACTTACTTTTATCAAGACAAAGTAGAAAATGAGAAAAATATTGGTTATCAGAATTTGAAACATTGCTTTTTGCCCAATATGAATAGTGATTAGTAAAGAATATCAACTGAGGAATTACCCTAGTGCCTTTGATACTTCCATCTGGAAGGTTTGGTGAACCGGCGGAGAGCTGCACCAAGGAAGCACAGGGTTGGTACCGGCGGAGAGCTGCACCAAGGAAGCACAGGGTTGGTACCGGCGGAGAGCTGCACCTAGGAAGCACAGGGTTGGTACCGGCGGAGAGCTGCACCAAGGAAACACAGGGTTGGTACCGGCGGAGAGCTGCACCTAGGAAGCACAGGGTTGGTACCGGCGGAGAGCTGCACCAAGGAAGCACAGGGTTGGTACCGGCGGAGAGCTGCACCAAGGAAGCACAGGGTTGGTACCGGCGGAGAGCTGCACCTAGAAGCACAGGGTTGGTACCGGCGGAGAGCTGCACCAAGGAAACACAGGGTTGGTACCGGCGGAGAGCTGCACCAAGGAAGCACAGGGTTGGTACCACCTGGCGGAGGGGGCTGCACCAAGAAACACAGGGGGTACCGCGGAAGCTGCACCAAGGAAGCACAGGTTGGTACCGGCGGAGAGCTGCACCAAGGAAGCACAGGGTTGGTACGCAAGTCACCAGGCACGGTGGTACGGGGGGGCTGCACCAAGGAAGCACAGGGTTGGAGTGTGCTGCTTGGAACTCTCCAATAAAACTGTATGATAATTACACAACCCAAAAATAAGTAAAAAAACCTTTGATTTGCTTCGGTTTTTAGGTCTGTTCCTGGAGTTAATTAAGGTGATAACTCACAAAATTGCATTGGGTAGACCGCATTAGCCTAGTGTCTTAGGATAAGGTTGCATTTATGTATTTTAGTCTGTTCTTTAAAAGATCTCTTCTGCAGAATCAGGATGTCACAACGAGCTTCCTTATTTGAATTGGAAATTTATGTATTTAAAATACCCACTTTTTTGTGTAAACCAATGACCTGTTACACAACCTTTCGTCTACTTCCTTTCCTATAATGCTCACTGGCATGAAAATGTAACGCTCAAATGACAAGATGACTTTTGTTCTGTTTTATTACATAATTATGCAGAATAAAATGTAGATGTCAAATCATGGTTTTCGTAGACTACATCAATTTGTATTTCTGAGGTTTTTCAACCTGATCTGTCAGATGTACATACATTTAAATTATAATTTTTCAACTTGTTCTTCTGTTTTCCGGTTTGTGGTTTTGCATATAAGATAGCAGATATAGGGAGCGCAATGTTGGACTGGAGTACCAAGGGCTCATCAGTAACATTGACTCTGGAGACCCACTGTTCATCTACATGTGAATATTAGATTACCCGCATTCACAATTTTACATTTCTTCTATGCAACAATAAACTGAGTAGTTTGATAAATTAATGATTATGGTAGATGCTGCTTTTGTATGTATACAGTTAGGGCCAGAAATATTTGGACAGTGACACAATTTTCGCGAGTTGGGCTCTGCATGCCACCACATTGGATTTGAAATGAAACCTCTACAACAGAATTCAAGTGCAGATTGTAACGTTTAATTTGAAGGGTTGAACAAAAATATCTGATAGAAAATGTAGGAATTGTACACATTTCTTTACAAACACTCCACATTTTAGGAGGTCAAAAGTAATTGGACAAAAAACATAACCCAAACAAAATATTTTTATTTTCAATATTTTGTTGCGAATCCTTTGGAGGCAATCACTGCCTTAAGTCTGGAACCCATGGACATCACCAAACGCTGGGTTTCCTGCTTCTTAATGCTTTGCCAGGCCTTTACAGCCGCAGCCTTCAGGTCTTGCTTGTTTGTGGGTCTTTCCGTCTTAAGTCTGGATTTGAGCAAGTGAAATGCATGCTCAATTGGGTTAAGAGCTGGTGATTGACTTGGCCATTGCAGAATGTTCCACTTTTTTGCACTCATGAACTCCTGGGTAGCTTTGGCTGTATGCTTGGGGTCATTGTCCATCTGTACTATGAAGCGCCGTCCAATCAACTTTGCAGCATTAGGCTGAATCTGGGCTGAAAGTATATCCCGGTACACTTCAGAATTCATCCGGCTACTCTTGTCTGCTGTTATGTCATCAATAAACACAAGTGACCCAGTGCCATTGAAAGCCATGCATGCCCATGCCATCACGTTGTCTCCACCATGTTTTACAGAGGATGTGGTGTGCCTTGGATCATGTGCCGTTCCCTTTCTTCTCCAAACTTTTTTCTTCCCATCATTCTGGTACAGGTTGATCTTTGTCTCATCTGTCCATAGAATACTTTTCCAGAACTGAGCTGGCTTCTTGAGGTGTTTTTCAGCAAATTTAACTCTGGCCTGTCTATTTTTTGAATTGATGAATGGTTTGCATCTAGATGTGAACCCTTTGTATTTACTGTCATGGAGTCTTCTCTTTACTGTTGACTTAGAGACAGATACACCTACTTCACTGAGAGTGTTCTGGACTTCAGTTGATGTTGTGAACGGGTTCTTCTTCACCAAATAAAGTATGCGGCGATCATCCACCACTGTTGTCATCCGTGGACGCCCAGGCCTTTTAGAGTTCCCAAGCTCACCAGTCAATTCCTTTTTTCTCAGAATGTACCCAACTGTTGATTTTGCTACTCCAAGCATGTCTGCTATCTCTCTGATGGATTTTTTTCTTTTTTTCAGCCTCAGGATGTTCTGCTTCACCTCAATTGAGAGTTCCTTTGACCGCATGTTGTCTGGTCACAGTAACAGCTTCCAAATGCAAAACCACACACCTGGAATCCACCCCTGACCTTTTAACTACTTCATTGATTACAGGTTAACGAGGGAGACGCCTTCAGAGTTAATTGCAGCCCTTAGAGTCCATTGTCCAATTACTTTTGGTCCCTTGAAAAAGAGGAGGCTATGCATTACAGAGCTATAATTCCTAAACCCTTTCTCCGATTTGGATGTGGAAACTCTCATATTGCAGCTGGGAGTGTGCACTTTCAGCCCATATTATATATATAATTGTATTTCTGAACATGTTTTTGTAAACAGCTAAAATAACAAAACTTGTGTCACTGTCCAAATATTTCTGGCCCTAACTGTATAGTGATCTAAAAGCCCCTGTCACACATAGCGAGATCACTGTTGCGTCACAGGTTTTGTGACGCAACAGCGACCACGCCAGCGATCTCTCTATGTCTGACATGTAGCAGCGATCGGGCCCCAGCTGTGACATTGCCGATCGTCTCGGAATGGCCTGGACCATTTGGATTCCCGCTGGGCAGCATGCATCGGTGTGTTTGACGCCTTAACAACGACCTCATTGGCGACTCAGATCTCAGCCACATAGGTCTGAGTTGTCAGACTAGGTGATGTGTGATAGGGTCCCAACGACCGCCGAGTTCGTTATACGGGTCGCCGTATCTTTGCTGCGTCGTTGAGTAGATCTGACTGTTTGACATCTCACCAGCGACCACGTAGCGACGTTCCAGCGATCCTTACCAGGTCATATCGTTGGTGACTTTCCAGCAATCCTGACAAGTGTGACGGGAACCTAAGTGTATTGCAAACATTACTGCTCATATAAAAGGGACCTATTCTTATAGAAAGGTCCACCGGGAGATTCACCAATCTAAGCCTGGGTTACAGAGTTTACATATTCCCATGATAATGGATGACTGTTGATGGACTCTTATGCAGGATGGTCTAGCAGATCTCATTCTCAAAAGTCTTACAAAAGGAACTTCTTGTGTGTCAAATGACTGCAAAGTTTGTATCTTATATCTGTGCTTTTGTTATGTAATACATAGATTTTCAAATAGTATGTTTCTTTTTCAATTTTTAATGTCTCCTTCATGCTTTAACAATATTAATTTAAACACCATATTATCTAATTTTTTTAGAGGCAAGCAGAATGAAGAGTGCTATATGGTTCTGCATCTCAAACACTAGAACGATGGTTAAAAATGTTGCAATTTTTGCAGTAGGTCAAAAATATCCAGAAAAAGATCTAACATTTGAGACACCAAAATGCATGTTGGCCATTGTTCTCTAAATCAGTAGTGGTTCTTGACCCCATCCAATGTCCAGTTTCCCCTGTTTGTAGCAGACAGATGGGAAATGTATTGTATTGGAAATGATCAATATGAGAAAAGATCGGTGTCCAATTCTGCTTTTCATGTGTTTTATTTGTGCATATATAAAAGCATCACATACCCTGTAGGTAGGGTTACGCTAGCGTAACCCTACATGGTATGTGATGCTTTTATATATGCACAAATAAAGCACATGAAAAGCAGAATTGGACACCGATCTTTTTTCATATTGATCATTTGCACCAGTGGCTGACATTCTACCAACCGGTGTCTGGAATCCTGGGAGTGATTATCCGGAGAGCCGCCTTCCTTCCCTAATGTATCAAGTCATTGTATTGGAAAACTGATTAAATGCTCTAGATGTTATTGAGCTCATGACCATGAATGACAAGACTCTCTTTGCTGCCAACAAGTTATATGACATACAGTCGGAGTCAAAGCTCGAGATTTCACCTAATTACACATTTTTGACAGATAATTAGTTTACATGGCAGAAGAACTGATGATTATGAGACCAAAGAGATGAGTGAACCCAAAGTGTAAAGTTCGGGGTTCGTGCCGTTCGGTGGTGAACCCTGAACACAGACTTCTTTATATGTCTGGTTTCTGTTTGGTGAGAGAAGAGAAGAATGAGGAGATAGGGGAGAGAGACATTTTTGCCAGAAAAGATCAGGTCTCAATCCACTTCACTGGGGATCCGGGTCCAGGGTCAAGTTCAGGTTGGGGCTGTGTCATGAACCGGACTTCTCTAAAAAGTTTGGCTGGACCCGAACGTTCACGGGTCCGATCGTCTCTGGTGATCAGCGTTATTTTATTGTTCAAGAACTAAAGTTTCCTCTCCTATAGAATTTATTAATTTTGTGGGCCATGTTTTCTTCGCAACACCCCAATATTTTTAGGCACTCCACTCCAAAAGTGGGGACAATGGCGGAGGATACCAAACATGAAAATCTACAGCAGTTAGGCTACATTCACACTGTTCATTTGTTTTCTCCTCTGCTGTGCTGCGTTTTTTGCTGAAAAACAAGAGCTGTCTTCCAAAAAGCAGAAAAATAAGGATCTGCCCTTTTACTGAACCGTTTTTTTGTGGTTTTGGTGTGATGCGTTTTTTGGCCCCCTTACAATGGGAAAAACAGATCAGAAAAATGCAACAGAATCTAACATGCTCATTCTAAAACAGAGCACTCCTAAATGAAAAATATGGATCACATTAAAAGCGTACAGTCTGAAAGGCAAAAAATGAAAACCCGTTGATGCTGGATTTCATTTGAGTGATCCGATTATATGCAGTGCAAAAAAATGGATGAGAAAAATGTGAATGTAGCCTTAGAGCTAGTTCCTCCATAGCAAATTTTATGCCTTTTTACACAGGATTTTACAATACAGCAAAATCAAGGAGATTTCTAAAAAATTATTTGCTTTTCTTGCATATTTTTTTGTAAAAAAAATAGCAAAAACAAAAAAATTGCATCAATAATGTGTCATTTGCTCTGTTGTTTTCTTGCATTTTTTGAAATCAGAAAAAAAGATGCAACCAGACTGCTGCGCGTGAACATACCCTATGGAAAAAGTTAAAGGCGGCTTCACACCACAGTTTGTGGATCCGGGGCTGTCTGGATCGATTTTGGACCCCATAATATTCCTTTGAGGTGGATGGGGTCGGATGGCAGTGTTTTGCATCTGTCCGGGCAGCACAATTTGTTTTTTTTTTCCCCGGACACAAAATGGCAGCTTTGAGCGTTTTTTGGGCAAAAATCTAAAAAATTGGATACTCCTGGATCCGGTGTGATCAGGCGCCCCAACATGGAGTCTATGGCGCGGATCACCAACAGAGAATTGTCCGGTTCCTGGACGCCGGCTGCTAAGTTTAGCGGTGAGCGCTGCTGAACTTCAGCAGCTGGAGAGCTCATTTCAGAAGCGTGGATAGCTCCCCGCTACTCGCGAATCTGAAAATTCAGCATTTGGACAGCAGCAGCCGCTCTAATGATTCCGGCTGCAAACAGGATCGAGGGCATATTAAACTCTCCGGTTCTTTTGTCTGGAGCTGTCAGGCTGTGTCCGGTGCCTCCTGCAAAACACCGGACACAGCCTGACAGCAAGAAACCGTGGTGTGAAGCCGCCCTTACCTGTAAGTATAAAACAAACTTTTTTTCTGATAAAATATGAAAAATTCAAAGTAGCGGTAATTTTGCCTTTTACCTGATCAAGTAGATGAAGTCTCTTGACATAGGCCTCCTCCGTGTGGAGCAGCTCATTGGCAATGTTAAATAGCTTCTGTGGTTCACTGCACTGTGAAATAAATTGAAAAAGGAATCAATATATAAATGGCTAAGGGAAGATTTTTCCAGATTCACTGAAACCAAGATAAATCGTATAAGAAATTGATTATGCAGGAGCCTCAAAGATAGCAGTTGCAGCATTTTAATGCTTGATTTAATTAATTAAAATGAAATTATTATTATTATTACAAAAGACACATGAAAGTGTAAGACTTTTCTCATCATTCTCCAAAATTTGTAAACAGCGGGAAAGTGGACATGGTCTGCAATGAGCATTAGTCACAACTGTAAAGCCAGAAAATGGCGCTAATTTTGTCCAATCAACACCCCTCATCGCAAGAGCGGATTGGGGTTTTCCGCCTGTGAAACATTAAAAATACAGAAACAGGCCCTTACATTTTTAAAATTAATTTGGCAAGAGTAACATTATCTTTCTCTTTACTAACAATATGGAGTTATGAAATAACACGAAATGACCAAAATCTTACAATGATAAAATTCTGGGTGCTGACAGCCAACACTGCATGCCCAGCGCTTAAAGGGAACCGAATCCACCAGGATTTACCCACCTGTAAATCAGTGCAGAAGGTGATTGAGTTGTGCAGCATGGCATCACTATTTGAGTTTTAATGTTATAACTCCCCTGTAAGCCGAACCCCTTCCTCTTATCCAGACTCAATCAGGGGGATGTGGTTTAGCTTACAGCAGAAGACAAGTCCACAGGGGAAGAATACAAAGGAAACCCCAAATGTGATGTCATGCTGCACACGTCAATCACCTGCTGTACCTATTTACAGGTAGTTATATCGTGAAGGTTGGTTCCCTTTAAAGGGGTATTCCCATTTCCAAGATCCTATCCCAATATGTAGTAGATGTAATACCAATAATAGTATTGGCAACAATGTAGTCTAGTTCTCCTGATATGGCCATGTCTATTACCTAATGTGCAGGCCTTAGGTATTCATGGTTACGACCAATCATATAGTGAAAGCTAGTATAGTTAGCTAGTTGTTCATGGATACCTAAGCTGCAAAGGCCTGCACATGAGGTAAGAGACATGGCTAGATCAGGAAAACTAGACTAGATTTCTAATTGGAAAAATTACTAATAATAATATTATTACACCAACTACATTTTTGGATACAATCTAGGAGATAGGAATACATTTTTACCCCTACATAGATTCCATGCCAACAAACTCCAGTTTTAGCAGTTGTTTAGGATCAGGGGTGCAATTACAATAGGTGCAGGGTTGCAATTGCACCCAGGCCCTGAAGCCTAGGGGGCCCCAAAAGTCCCTTTGGCCTATAAAAAAAGACATTTGCTAATAAATGTTTGCAATAATCAGGGGTTCTGTTGGAGATTTCACATTGGGACCCATGAGCTTCAAATTATGCCACTATTTAGAATATCTACTTTGTATATGATGCAAGCAACATTTCCAACAAATGTTTAGAAACATAATTTCATTTGTAATTCACTGAATCAAAATTCAAGGGGATCAGACATTTATACATTAGTTACCTGTGCCTTTAATTATTACCGGAAATTCCTGAAAATTAAATGTCTTGGCTTTGGAAAGTCTCTAATAGGCCAATTGACAATATTTCAGTTAATTGGAGTTATACAACTGGATATATTTTAGAAGAAAACCTTCCGGTCCTAACTGTATATCACGGACATCATAAGAAGAGAAAATAATAATTGAGTAAAGACATCTAAAATAAAGTATTGTGAACCGCCACAATGTTAGAACTTTTTTGGGAGCAAGTTCCAGGTGCCTGAAGGTACCACGTTCTTTTCATATAATTATACTCAAGTTTTAACACCATAGGTCCACAAGGCGAATAACATAGCTGGCAAAAGGTTTAACTAAATAGTCACCTCTCTGGTCACTTCCCAGCTCATCCGCATACGATGCTTTACTGCCACTGACCAGTGAAACCCAAGGCTTGTTTGCATGAAATCAGGATTCCAGCCACCACCAGGCCTGAGACATCTCTGCACATGTGCATTGTAAGGACTCAGCAATGGGCACTCAAGGCCACGTCTTCCAGCAGTAAGTCCAGGATGAACTTGCGCATGTGCAGGGATACCCTGGGCTGAGACTTGTCTAGAAGTCTGGGCCTAGTTGCACTTGGAAATATTTAACCTAGTATGAAGGGGTTTCAGCGTGTGGCCGTATTAATAGGAGGTACAGAGGACCATACGGGAACAATGACCAGCAAAGGTAGGCAATGAAGTGACTACTGGTTGATTATTTTTTGGGATTTTTCTTTCTACACCTAATGTTTATTATGTTTGGAGTATCTCCAGAGCATGACAAGGGACATTCAATTTACAGACACTAATTTCACCAATTCGGAATTCCTGGTAAAATTCAGGGGAATTTGGCAAATTCGACTCTGGTTAGAAATGCTCATCAGGTCAGGAGAAATAGGCAACAATTATAGCAACTTGTTTTGAAAGGGTTACGGTGGGCTACCTGAAATGTGTGACCCAAAGTAGACATTTAAAGGCATTGATACCTAATACTAACTTCTGATACACTGAGGGAGTCATGAAAAAAAAAAGCTGCAATAAATAATTAACTATGAAAAATAATATAAAACACAGAATAACCTGGATGTCCAACAATGCATGTCACCCTGGGTGACTGATGAGCCGAATTCATTAAGCGGCACATAGTCTGTACTCTAGCGAGCGCTTCCCCAGTCATAATGAACTGACTCCATAGTATCCAATTATATATGTTTCGAGTGGTGTATTGGCCCCTAAAGCACAAATACATTAATAATGTTGGTCAAACAAGTAGATATTGGCGACTTTGGCCTACAGTGTAATGTGTATGGGGGGGGTCTCTGACTGTCCCGTTAAATGTCGGGGAGATATAAATCAGCCATGTACGATTTCAGACTGATGATTCTGTTGTTCTCTAAGGGTGCTTTCACACGCTGCGCATTTGCTGCATTTATTTTTACTGGTGAGCTCATCACAAACCAGGTGTGGAACAACCAGAAAATAAGTATAAGGCCGGTTTCACACCACGATTGTGGTGTATCAGGTTCTGTCTGGTGTTTTGCAGGAAACACCGGACAGAACCTGATAGCTCTGGATAGAACAGAACCGGAGAGCAAATATGCCCTCCGCTCCTGTTTTCTGCCGGAATCGGCAGATCGCAGGGTTCAGGAGCTGTCCCTGCTGAAGATATCTCAGCAGGGGACAG
Organism: Allobates femoralis; assembly: GCA_033576535.1. Lineage (NCBI taxonomy): Eukaryota > Metazoa > Chordata > Amphibia > Anura > Aromobatidae > Allobates > Allobates femoralis. Next base: position 62,242,800 of record JARQOC010000007.1, read on the forward strand.
CTCCAGGTGCTGAAGTTCAGCACGGCCGGTGCGGAGCTTCAGCACCCGCTGTCCGGGAACCTGACAGATTCTCTGTCGGCTAGAAAAAAGAGGAGATACAAGAGGCGCAGATTGTGCCTTATGAAAAAGACACTGTAGCTTCAGTGTGGATTATAAGGATATCCACTCACCTTTTAAGGTTGTGAGACCCACAACCAGTTTGAAAGCATAAGGGTATGTGCCCACAGGGTGTTTTTGCTGCGGTTTTGCTGCGGTTTCCGCTTGCAGAAAACCATCGGTTTTTATGGTAATGTATGCTAATTTGTTCCTGCGGTTGGGCTTCCCAGCAAAACCAATGTGTTTTACAAAAACGCTGTGCACACACATTAGTTTTGCAAGTGTCAAGAACTGTCAAATACCTGTGTTTTTGGTGCGGATAGCAAAGAATGGACATGTCAATTCTTTTTGCGCTTTTGGTGCAGTCAATGGGAAAAATGCTGGAAAAACGCAGCATCAAAAACGCAGGAAAAACGCACAAAAAACGCAGTAAAAACGTACAAAAATCGCGCAAAAAACGCAGACAAGATCATAGCACTTCTCCTGTCAAGGACTCTAGGATCCTCAGGTTTTCCTGCGTTCATGACTGCTCAAAAAACGTCCTGTGGGCACATACCCTAAGGCAGCTGCTGCAGAACCTCCACCAACGCCACAAACTGCGGGAAATCAGGAGACAAAACTGGAATGGTATCCACGGTCCGCGCTGCTGCTCTTTATCCAAGGATTTCACAAGAGGTTATTACCATCAAAGGTCCTTTATTTCATCACACCTACGCGTTTTAGTGCTGACCCTGAGGAAGGTGCTGGGACAGCACTGAAATGCTTAGGTGTGATGAAATAAAGGACCTTTGATGTTAATAACCTCTTGTGAAATCCTTGGATAAAGAGCAGCAGTGCGGACCGTGGATACCATTCCAGTTTTTTCTCCAGATTCTGTCGGGTCCGACGTCCCATAGACTCCCATGTTAGGGCGTGCAGGATCTGGGAGAATCCGTCAGGATCCGGTTTGGTTTAATTTTTTGCTCCAGACACAAAAATGATGCAAGCTCTGATTTTGTGTTCGGAGCAAAAAACTAATGCAGCCTGACAGGGACAAAACCGGATGGCAAATCACTGCCATCCGGCCCCATCCAGCACCATAGGGTTATATTGTGCCAAAATCGGGGCCGGGGCTGTCAGGTTTACACAGGAAAGCCCTGTACCTGATCACACCGTGGTGTGAAACCGGCCTAATAGAAACAAGTGCTCCACTCCTGAATTTAAATCACCACTTCTGGTTTGTGATGGGCTTGAGCATAAAAAAAATGCAGCAAATACGCAGCGTGTGAACACACCCTAAGAGTTTAGCTGCCAGAGGTTTGTACTTGTCTCTCTAGAGATCATGGAAGCGCTCAGCCGAGTGGTCTTTTCTGTGTCTCACAAAGTCCCTGCCGAACCATCATTCGGCCAACAACGGTCTAAAGTGTATGGAGGTGTAAGTTGCAGCATCTGTGCCAGTCGGTTTTGTATTTCTTCCACTCCATATTGAACTCTAATGGTATTTTAATTCGTCCTAAAGGTTTACCCGTAAGAAGCACAGGCAATGTAAGACTTTTCAGTAAAAGTTGAAGTAAATACATAAGGAAGTTCAGAAAGAAAATTGTAAAGTGTGGTTTATATTTTAGTCTAAGATTACATTAAAGAGGAACTAAAGAGCAAAAATAGGTTTACATGAAAAGTTTGAGTAACCAATATGCAATCAAAAGCCAGTTTGCCCACAGTCAGCAAGTAGATTCCACAGGTCAACTAACTTTCGAGATCCACAAATAACGCTATTATTCCACCGAAACACATCAGCTTGAAATCTATACCTGTTTTATTCTTTGCTGTGAAGATGGAAACTTTTTAATTCATTAATAAAGACTGTTTTTACAAATGAATCTCTCTCTGGATGCTGGATTTCTCTTTTCTTCATAAGTCTTCTCTGCTGCTACCATAGCAGTATCCAGGCGGCAGCTGTGATTTCCATGGGAGCCCTCCGCTAACTGTGTCTAAAGCCAGTAACCTAGCTATGCGGTCGAGTGGGCTCACACAAGTGACAGAAGTAATTGTTGAGATCCTTTCCTGGAATTTCCACCTGTGAAGGTACCATTGCACTTCTGTGTCATCGCCCTTTCCTCGGAGTGCACAAGTTCTGTTCCACATCCGGACCCGATCGGAGGACTTTGCTAAGAAGGGAGAGCTACCCAAAAAACTTTTTTCTTGATACAAAAGTTCAAGTCACCCGCCTTCTGCTAAATTAAATATAAACAAATTTGCAAAAGAAAAAATATGTATATTTGGTATCGCCGTGTTCAGAAAAGTCCGATCTATCAAAATGGAAAATAAATTAATTCGATCGATAAACAGCATAATGGAAAAAAAAAAAGTCAAAACCCCTAGAATTATGATTTTTTTTTTTTGTAGCAGCAACATTCCAATAAATTACAATAACAGGCAATCAACATAGCACATGTATCCAAAAATTGTATCAGTAATAACAATAGCTCAGGGTGCAAAGAAATAAACCGTCACTTGACTCCAGTTCCCGAAAAATTTAAAAGATTATTGCTCTAGGAAAATGCGAAAAGTTTTTTTTTTATATATATACAAGTTAGGATGCTTTCACACTGGCGGTTTTGCCCGAATCCGGCCAAAAAAAACCTGCAACTGCCGCAAGTGCCACCTAATGGCGGCACTTGCGGCACAATTGTGGCAAGTCCCATGTATTGTCTATGAGGCTTGCGGTTGGAGTGCAGCAGACGCGGCAAGTGTGGTTTCGGCAGTTGCGGGCGCGGAAAAAAACGCAGCTGACCAAGTTTTTTTCGCGGACGCATCTGACGTAACTGCCGAAACTGCACTTGTCACGTCTGCCGCACACTTGCCGCAAGCCCCATAGACAATGCATGGGGCTTGACGCAAGTGTGCCACAAGCGCTGCCGTTAGGCGGCAAATGCGTTTTTTTGTCCGGATCTGGGCAAAACCGCCAGTGTGAAAGCACCCTTACTGAATTTGTTTTCACCACTTAAATTTAAAAAAAACCATAGTAATCACTGATCAGTGTGTAAAGCGGGTGCACAGTGATGACGTCACTGTCCGGCACCTGCTCTACACACTGATCAGTGATCACCACATTCAGCATCAGACAGGAGGACATCGCCGGCAGACAGGATCGATGGAGAGGGAGAGCATGATTATCTCGTATATCACAGTTCTCCATGCAATGAGGCTCCCAAGGATTATAATTATACAGGCCGTGGATATTTCCTGTAAAAAATCTTTATTTATCCAAGACAAACACATACAACACGTTTTGACATACAAGTGCCTTCCTCAGGTATAATATCTAAATGAACTATTGTCCTAACTGCTCCTAAATAGGAACCCAATGCTGAGCTGAAGGCAGGCACACCCATTTTCGGGTGGGTGGACATCAGTATCACTATTTTAAAAGGTTTCTCAATTAGTATTAAATAAATAAAATTGTTACTTAAAATGTGATCTATAACAAAGCAATACTACTCCTGTCCTGAAAAACAACAATTATAAGACATATAAAAATGCATGAAAAGTATACATAAATAAAATACATAAAATATGTTTAAAAAACATTGTCCATAAAAATCATTTTTTTTATACATAAAAATCATTACACATTCATAAGTGTTCAGTTAAAAGTTAACAATTTTTATATACGGTATTTATGATAAACCTGAGATATTGTTCTGTAGTTTTATATTTCCTCTATGACATCATTTAATAATTTACTTATGAATGTATAATAATTTTTATGTATAAAAAATTATTTTTATGAATAATGTTTTTCAAGCATATTTTATCTATATTGTTTATGTATACTTTTCATGCATTTTTATATAGGTCTTATAATTGTTGTTTTTCAGGACAGGAGTAGTATTGCTTTGTTATATATCAAATTTTAAGTAACAATTTTATTTATTTAATACCAATTGAGATACCTTTTAAAATAGTGATACTGATGTCCACCCACCCGAAAATGGGTGTGCCTGTCTCCAGATCAGCATTGGGTTCCACCCAAAATGAAGAATGTCTGCTTCCTATTTAGCAGTCAGAACAATAGTTCATTTAAATATCATACCTGAGGAAGGCAGTTGTAGGTCAAAACGCGTTGTATGTGTTAGTCTTGGATAAATAAAGATTTTGTACAGGAAACATCCACGACCCATATATTTATAATCCTTGGGAAGGCACCTTGCCCGGTGAAAATTTCATACTAACACAGTCTACAAGGGATGGGTGATGATACACTAGGAGAGGGTAGAGCTGGTCATGCAGTGGTTCAGTAGATTGAGGATCACTGCAGGTTGTAGGCTTGTCGGAAGAGGTGTGTCTTGTGGTTCTTTTTGAAGGTTTCCACGGTGGGCAAGAGTCTGATGTGTTGAGGCAGAGAGTTCCAGAGTATAGCGGATGCACGGGAGAAATCTTGTATGCAGTTGTGGGAGGAAGAGATAAGAGGGAAGTAGAGGAGGAGATCTTGAGAGGATCGCAGGATGCGTGAGGGTAGGTATCGGAAAATCATGTCACAGATGTATAGAGAAGACACATTGTGGATGGCTTTGTATGTCATAGCTAGGGTTTTGAACCGGGGCCTCTGAGAAATGGGGAGCCAGTGAAGGGCTTGGCAGAGAGGAGAGACTAGGGAATAGCAGGGAGACATGTCGATTAGTCGGGCAGCAGAGTTTAGGATAGATTGGAGTCACGCAAGGGTGCTAGAGGAGAGGCCAGAGAGCAGGAGATTACAATAGTTGAGGCGAGAGATGATGAGGGCATGTACAAGTGTTTTTGCAGTATCTTGGTCAGGGAATTCCTCGGTCTGGGACTACATGTGGGATCTCGCCTCATGGTTTAAGGATGATTCTGAGAAAGGTCAGAAATCAGTGCAGAACTACACGGGATGACCTGGTCAATGACCTGAAGAGAGCTGAGACCACAATCTCAAAGATCATCATTAGTAACTCACTACACCTTCATGGATTAAAATCCTGCAGAGTATGCAAGGTCCCCTGCTCACACCAGTACATGTTCAGGCATGTTTGAAGTTCACCAATGACCATCTGGATGATCTAGAGGAGGCATGGGAGAAGGCCATGTCGTCCGATGAGACCAAAATAGAACTTTTTAGTATCAACTCCACTCGGTGTGTTTGAAAGAAGAATAAGGATGAGTACAACCACAAGAAAACCGTCCCCACTGTGAAGCATGGGGTGGAAACATCATACTTTGGGGGTGCTTTTCTGCAAAGCTGACAGGTTGACTACACCGTATTGAAAGGAGAATGGATGGGGTAGTTTATCATGAGATTTGGCCATGAACCTCCTTCACTCAGTAAAAGCATTGAAGATGGGTCGTGGCTGAGTCTTACAGCATGACAATGACCTGTAACACACACAGCAAGGGCAACTAAGGACTGGCTTCATAAGAAGCATTTCAAGGTCCTGGAGGGGCCCATCTAGTCTCGAGACCTGAACCCAATAGAATACCTTTGGAGGGAGTTGAAACTCAATGTTGCCCAGCAATAGCCATAAAACCTGAAAGATCTGCAAGGAGGAGTGGGTCTAAATCCTTGCTGCAGTGTGTGCAAACTTGGTTAAGAACTGCTGAAAATGTCTGACCTCTGCACTTGCAAACTATGTTTCTGTACCAAATATTAAGTTCTGTTGTTCTATTGTATTTATTTCACCCAATAAAATGCAAACTAATTATGTGAAAATCATACAATGTGACTTTCTGGAATTTTTTATTTTAGATTCTGTCTCCCACAGTTGAAGTGTACCTACGATTAAAATTACAGACCTCCTAATTCTTTGTAGGTGAGAAAACGTGCAATTTGGCAGAGTATCAAACACTTATTTACCTTATATATTTCACTTTTTTTTCCCCATTGCCTTCCCCGGAAATCACTTTTCAAATACGCCACAAACCTAACCCCCCCAAAAAAAATAACAAGAATACCTTATAAAAGAAATAACGAGAGCATTATGAGATTTAAAATAATCTTCCATAGAGAGATCTTTAATTTTAATGTGCTTGGCGTGTTTATCTGTATTCTAATTGTATTAGGTTATTGTTGTATCATATAATCCGCTTGATTTAAAGCATAACTGCTATTTAATTTCTTATCTAATAGTAATGTAGCACAAGTGAATATAATAAATTTTCAAATACACTTTAGAAATAAAATCTGGAATAAAATCCTTCAAAAACCTTCCAAAAGATGACCCCACTAGGCTGTTTCTGAACCAGTCATATGCTCGTTGTCAGGGAAATCTGTATTCAGCTCCACACATTGAATATGGCCTTATAAGGGTGGAGTGGAGCCTACAAAGTGTATAGTGTGGCTACAGCTGATCAGAGAATCTCAGGTTAACTCAGGCAGGGACAGTGCTGAGTTCTTCATGCTGTCAGCATACAGAGTCTGTGATCTTATCTCCTCTGCATCACATTGGCTCTGCTCCATGCAATCAGCTGAGGAGCTGTGTGGGGGCTATCAACTGATAATATCGAGCAGAACCAATGTGAATTCAGGAGATAAGATGACAAGAGCAGTGTGCTAACAGCATGGCGAACTCTGCGCTGTCCCTGCCTGAGGTAACCTGAGACTCTGATCAGCTGTAGCCACACTACACAGGTATGCTTTGTAAGTTCCGCCCCACCCTTATAAGTCCATATTCAGTGTGTGGAACTGAAAATGGATTTCCCTGACAACCAGCATTTTTGAGATTTAGAAACAGCATAGTGGGGACATCTAGATGGTTTTTGAAATGTTTTATTCCAGATTTCATTAATAAAGTATATTTGAAAGTTTATTATAATCACTTGCTCTACATCATTAGCTAAAAACGTAAACGGTGGTTACCCTTTAAACTCAAGTGCCTTAAATAGAAATAAAAAAATATTTTTTTTTTTTAAATAATTAGGTTTTAAAAAACTATAGACATCCAATTAAAACCTTAAAATTAACTTTAACCATTCCTATGTTTACCAGTTTAGGGAATGTGCACTCTTTATTCATTGCTTGGACCACACACGTTTTGTGTATTTTTGATGAATTATGGAACAATCCATTATTGTTTTTAGTTTTTTCGTTGACTACAAAAAAAAAACAGAAGCCCCCATAGAAGATCATTATGTTAAATGATGGCAGTCAGTGAGCATCTCCTGAATGTCCAGTCTTTCTTCTGGCCTTTTCCTCCACCTTTGCAATTCTGGTAATCTATTGTATTCCCTGTGAGAGTTGGGGGGTCATAGACTCATGTACACTGCATTAATGACCATTGATTAGCAAACTGCTGGCTAAAGTAAAAGAAAATCCATCTTCATTTTCTGCCCATTACTTCACATTAGTGGAAACAGTTAAAAGACTGTTAACATTTGCAAATTGTTTAATTTCAAGGAATGTAAATGTTAAGTTACTAAATTTAATTTCTCCACAAATAGAATAGTTTCTTCCGAAAATCAATTACAAATCTCTGCTTCTCGCTCCGCTGAGTCTTGCAGCAAAGTGATTCAGCTATAAGGAAACAACGGTCCGATGCAATAACGCTTGACAGTGGAAATATGGATCACCACCAACTAATAAAAATTGTTATTTTTTTATAGTTATTATTTTTTTTATTTGATTTTACCAGCAGTTCTGCAAAATTGTCCTAGAAGGTTTTTCTATTGAATTCCAAACTGAAATAATAATTGTACAAGAGGTAACTGCTAGAAGAAGGGCTTATTGTAGACAAGGGAAACCCTGGAAAAAAAGGGGTTCAGGATCACTGCCATAAAAAAGTATTTACATCACGGGAGTTTCTTCACATTTTTGACGCTACATCCACAAATTTAAAAGCATTGTGATTTTATGCAATACCAACACTAAGTGCTAGTATTGGTGAATTGTAAAGGAGAAGATACATAATTACCCAAATATTTTATTTATAGAAACCTTAAAGGGAACCTGACAGGTGGTTTATGCTCCCCAGCTATCAAAATCTGTACCTGCATGTTCATAGTACTATTCAAATCATCCCTGTCTGAGCTCATAGTGTATTGTAAAAGGTGAAAAAAAGCTGTTCAGATTGCTTGCTGTGGAGCTTCAGCACCACAGTCAGCACCCAGCTTTAACGTTCAGGGCCATGGAGAGCTCCTGAGCCCTGAACTGCAACCGCCAGTGATTTCAGCCCCACACAGAAGTGCTGAAATTGCCGACTTTTAACTAAATAAATGATTAACACCTTTGGACACATTCTGTCCTGTCAGTTTGTGTCCAGGGAGTCTGGACAAAACCAGACACAACCTGGCAGGACAGAAGCATGGGGTTAAGCTGACATAACTGGCTTATTAACCGCATCTGCCGGCTCACGGCTGACATGCAGCACAGAAGCTGCAGATGGGGTTAATATGCCAGTTATCCCCGGGAAATTAAAAAAACACTGCTGTTAAAGTAGCAGCAAGCCCGATATAGCTATTATATCTACATATCTTTATCTGTAGATATAAAGCTACTGGGCTTTCCTGTGTCGGGTGTTTCACCCGCGCAAGAAAGCCCATGTTACACTTGCACCACATCACGGAATGCATTCGCATCACTGTCATGCATCAAAAATGCTCTGTTTTTGATGCATGAAAGTGTGCCTCCACCCTTAATGAGATTGCTAAACACAGATGTCTCCATCCAATTTTCACATCTTTTCCTTGATTCTCACAGGAATTTCGATCTGGACTCTGACTGATCTAAACCCTCTATTGCAGGTCTGCAGGATGTTTAGGGTTGTCCTGCTGGAAGGTGAACCTACACCACAGTCTCAATTCTTTTGTAGACTGTAACAGGTTTTCCTTCACCTTTACCCTCTATTTAGCTCCATCCTATAGGACACTATGGAAGGTGTACATAATTTTAACTGGAAGAAAGGTTGTACATATTGTCACTATTGGATCAGAGTGCAATCCCTATTTATGTACAATACACCAATTTGTCCTCTGTGGACAGAGATGCGTTTCTTTTATCTCATACAATCACACAACCACTTGCAGAAATTAGCTTACTAATTATGTAGGTAATTGAGGCAATCGACGTGTTCCATCAAATCGTCAATTCATTAATTTCATGCATCCTTTGCAGTCAGACAAATCAGATTACGGTACTTCATTTAAATAATCTGTTCATTAAATATTTTGCTACCTTCACTTTCTTGAGTTATAGTCGCACATTCCCAATTGTTCGGTTTTTAATGCAATGTTTTTTCAAAATTCAAAGCAAAAATAAGAATATGTCCTAGCAGGATACAATAAAAAGCATTTTGTGGGGAAAAAATAAACAAAAAATGTATTGTTCTTCCTTTTCGCTTGAGGGCCTTGCTCAACTCTTTACATACTCCAACCAGTTTACTGGTGATAAATGATAATCTTTACAGTAATCTGTCAGAAGCTGAATGATTTGTAGGAAATTCATCAGTTTTTGCCCTCAGCAGGAGAAGGTATATTCCTACTGTAAAGCCCCGGTCTCACATAACGATGTGTCAGCGATGCCGACAACGATCAGCATCGTTGATGCATCGTTGACACATCGTTATCAGGTCGCTGGTGAGCTGTCACACTGACAGACTTCACCAGCGACCTCTGGGCAGCCAGATCGTTGGTACCCAGCGTCCGCTCGTTCCCTGCATCCTGGGAGCGGACGGACGCTGGTAACCATGGTAACAGCGGGTCTCTCCTGCACTTAGAGACCCGCTTGTATACCATGGTTACCGGCACCCGCCCGCTTCCGAGTTGCGGGGAGCGAGCGGGTGCCGACCCTCCTATCCTGTCCCTCACTATTCTCATCTCTCCCTGCTATTTCCCTGTTCCCTACTCTATCCCCTATCCTAAACCCTAATCCTATCCCTCTCCTTGTTCTAAATAAAGAAATCCCCCCCGAGGCTCACCGGCATCAGAGGCTCCCATACCGGCATCTCTGTAATGGAGATCTCAGGGGTAAAGGACCTATGATGAGGTCAGTATCATGTGACCGGCCTATACTGTACAGTATAGGCCGGTCACATGACTGTGACCTCATTACAGGTCCTTTACCCTGAGATCTCCATTACAGAGATGCCGGTATGGGAGCCTCTGATGCCGGTGAGCCTCGGGGGGGATTTTCTTTATTTAGAACAAGGAGAGGGATAGGATTAGGGTTTAGGATAGGGGATAGAGTAGGGAACAGGGAAATAGCAGGGAGAGATGAGAATAGTGAGGGACAGGATAGGAGAGGATGCACCCGCTCGCTCCCCGCAACCCGGAAGCGGGCGGGTGCCGGTAACCATGGTAAACAAGCGGGTCTCTAAGCCTGCTTGTCACCCTGGATGTCATGTTACAGCGCTGCTGTGCGGCGCTGTGACATGGCGGGGGATCCTGACAGGTCGCTGATCGCTGCCCCCGCCGGTCACACACACCGATGTGTGGTGACCAGCGGGGGGGCCAACGACCAAAAAATGGTCAGGAGCCCTGTGCAACGATCAGCGACCTCACAGCAGGGGCCTGATCGCTGCTATCAGTCACACGCAACGATATCGGTAAGGATATCGTTCCTACGTCACAAATAGGACGATATCGTTACCGATATCGTTATGTGAGACCTAGGCTTTAGGTCAGTGAAATACGGTACTATATTTTTTGGACTACAAAATGCACTTTTTTCCACAAACATTTTTGGGGAAAGTGGGGGTGCATCTTATAGTCCGGATGTAAAGTATCTGGCTGTGGCTGTTGGGGGGCAGAGGTGGTGGAGTGGGTACTGGAGGCAGGACTAAGTTGCAGAGGCAGCCGATGGTCATGTGGGTCTGATAGTTAGGCTAATGTAATGTTCACTGCATTCCCCCGCCCATCACCTCTCAGCACTGAAGCCTGTGCTGTGGAATCATATACCAGGATGGGGATTAAATATCAGGATTTGGGGCACATGCCAGGTTGGGGGATCATATACCAGGATGAGGGATCATATACCAGGATGAGGGGGATCATATACTAGGATGGAGGGGATCATATACCAGGATGGAGGGATCATATATCAGGATGGGGGGGGATCATATACCAGGATGGGGGGGGATCATATACCAGGATGAGGGGGATCATATACTAGGATGGAGGGGATCATATACCAGGATGGAAGGATCATATACCAGGATGGAGGGATCATATACCAGGATGGGGGGATCATATACCAGGATGGAAGGATCATATACTAGGATGGAGGGGATCATATACCAGGATGGAAGGATCATATACCAGGATGGAGGGATCATATACCAGGATGGGGGGGATCATATACCAGGATGGGGGACATATATACCTGGTAGGGGCCCAGGATGGAGACATTACCCTCATAACAGTGCATCATGACCACATTTTTTGCTTACATTTTTTCCCTATTTTCTTCCTATAAAACCTGGGTGCGTCTTATGGTCTGATGCATCTTATAGTCCGAAAAATATGGTAACTCCATACACTGGTTACATGAAGTGTTGACATTTTCAGGCTAAGTTCACATATCCAGAATTATCGGTTAGATCAGATCCAGCAGCGATCCATTATGCAAACACAATTTTTTTGTTAATTTTTTTTTAAAAATTGATTTCTTCAGGATCCGTTTTTTTTAAGACTGGAGTCTCTGGAAAATGGATCTGGTAACTGATCGCTATTTAGCCTTCGTGTTTCTTTAATTTGTAAAGGATCCGTTTTTCTTATTGGATCAGTTTCAAATAGACGATAAATAGCAATCAGTTACCGGATCTTTTCTCCATAGACTCCAATGTTAAACAAACGGATCTTGCAGAAATCAATTTTGTCATAATGGTCAAAAAAAGTTGCATCTGCACAACTTTTTTTCCAATGGATCCGTTCTAAGGCCGGTTTCACACTGGCATTTGCATGCGTTGCGTTGGCATGCGTACCAGTGTGCGCGTCTAACGCATCCGCTCTGCATCCTTATCTTTAAATAAACATTTCTGGCCCAACCTTAACATAGACCGTCAGTGTTTCATCGGCAGGGGTACGGTCCTTAGCGTCACCGCCAATCATCAGGCCACATTAATGATTAGAACCGACTATCCATACAAGACTTTGAGGATCAACAAAATGGTTGGATTAAAGATTTAAAACCTAAATAAAGTAAATAAAAACTATTCAAACTTGATATTATTAATGATAACATTTTATTATAAAAACATCTACAATTCCTAAGCAAACGATAACTAACAGAGCAAATTACTATCCTAGAAAAGTCCTAGACATTAATGTCCCAGAAGGATTACGGAGACATCATTAGGCAGACGCGCTACAAGGACTCTCAATTCTACAAGGTCTTATAAATGGTACATAAAAGTGATATTTTATTAGCTCTGCTTCCTGCGTGGAATCAATATATTTATAGTAATGAAACAGACGCAGCACTATTAATGTGTTCATTTCATGAAGATACATGAACCCTAGTAACATTTTACTGATATAAAGCAATTTTATTGAGTTCAGGTCATCCATAACTCAGATATAGGACAAGGTAACTGGAAGTGCACTGATTTGTGGAGCTATTTGCACGTAGCTGGTAGAACACTGCACAGAGTATGGAGGACTCATTCATCATATGCTGTGGATAAATGCTCAGTTGGCCAACACTTCTTTTCTGAACCCCATACATTTGAACATGTTGAAATCCACCTGGTCAATTCTACTTCACCCTAATATATGCTGTTGAGGGGCTCTTCTGCACATTAGCTGGTCATCCAAGGGTGCCAAACTCAGTGAGTTTGGTCCCAGTAATTAAATATTTATACTCAATAAATATGGTCTATGAAATTAAAAGGAATTAAACTGTTGAAACGTTGCATTCGGTACCTAATTATTACAAATCCTAAACAGTACATCCATGTAATATCCAATCATTGCCACTGTTCGGATTTTGGATCTCTATTGGCATTCTGTGTCTTGCTGCTTTGCAAAATGGTGACGTTGCTACACTCCTGATCATGTGATCCTCCCCTCTGCCTTTATAAATCTCAGCCTGCCATCTAGCTACACTCGAATATTCAGTTTGAATCCCTGGCTTCCAGTACTGTACCAGTCTGTTCCACCTCCTGCTGATCCACTCTGGCCTCTCCAGCAATTACCACTGGACTACAGCAAATCTCACCTGCCTCCTGCTACTCTCCTGCTTCCACCTGCTTGTGCTTTGTCCCTCTAACTCTGCTGCTGTTTTCATCTGGCCCTGTGTCATGTAAGCCTCGTATGCCTTGCCAGCACTTACTCAACTGTTGTTTTTTTGTTGTTGTGCAGCTCTCTGGACATTGGGACTCTTTTAAAGCTGCAATAAATAGTGTTTGGACTTGTTATTTTGTGGATTCACATTCCCAGGCCTCTGGGAGTTTATTATTTAGGAGCACTATTTCTTGAGACTTTCAGTAGCTGCCTATTTAATGAACTTGCTGCACTTAATTTTATCTGTTACGTGTGATAATTCTAGCTTGTTCATCTTAAATCTTTGGTTTCAGTGTGTTGTCTGTGCCCCTATTGCTAATAGATCCCTGAGTAATCCTACAGCATATTACAACCACATTATGCCCACGTAACACTACAATATAACTTCTAATCCATCAATGCGCAAGTAAAATTGCCATGAAGTGTCCAATTAATGCCACCAAACAATGCGGGGGCAGGAAAGTTTATCATTGAAAGTTCTCCTTTGAAGTTAAGTGATTGACAATTGCAGAGGTTGTCGACCCTAAATCAGTCATTGATAGGATAAACGTCAACAACAACATACACATGATCACATAACAGATCATATCAGGACTGGTGCTACAACAGTATGACAATTCCTGGGGTAACAGGTCGTAATCGGGCTCATATTACATCTGTGCAGGACAATCTACAACCTCATGGAGAAGAGTTGATGGTTTTGAGGATTAGTTTATATTTCAATATTCAAAAAAAAGAGGATCACACAATCAGTAGACTAAAGATAGACAAACTTATAGCTTGAACTCAACCAAAATGATTTATATGGTCCATAACATTCATCCTTAGTGCCTCACCTTAGCCAGTCACATGTATCTTGTGTGGCCTCTACATTCTCTACATTCTCTACAGGGACTTCCGACTCAACTTGGCCTCTAAGGTCACTGCACATTATAACTGAGCCCTACCACTTACACGGGGTTGGATACATCAGGTAAATTTACATCTGCAATCTACAAGTCAGTATTCAGACTAGGAGAGGACCTAAATTTGACCCTGATATGTCCCTGCCTGATCACACAGTTTGTCACCCTAAATTACGCAATGGCACCCCTACGAAATATCAGTTAACTCTGAATGTCCTTAACTGCGCCCTCAACTATAATTTTAAAATGTGTAACCCAAAACAATAACAACCATAAATGAAGTGCACACAAGCAGAGGGTGAGGCACAGGGCTAAGAACGTCTACAGTCAGTCATACAAGAAACATCGAGGAAAATGGAATATGTGGAAACCCCTAAACTCTAAACATAGCAGAATGGGAAGAATGCTGGAAGGGAAACACACAAACTGCAGGAAAAAGCAATAGAGATAATCAGCAAGATAATACCTAACTGAAGAGATGGGACTCCAACATCCATCCACCTAGAAATATAGCCAGCAATGAAGGGATGTGCATGGAGAGTATAAATAGCACCTTCCAGGATGTGCAAGGGCCAACAAAACAAAGAAATACTGAAAACACCTGAACAAGAAAGCAAGGGAAAGGAAAGCAACACAAAGGATAGGAAAAGACAGAAGAACTGTCAGCATTAGACAAAGAAGAAACAGGCTGTGGTCCAACAGAGAGGGAAATCATCCAATCATCCACACAACCAGATATCAATGGATCAATCCTCAGAATCAAAGCATGACAGTATCATTGCGTTGCAAGTTAGGACATGACAACAATATGATGTGCATCGCCTGAGGACCAGCCAGCACCTCTGGCAATACATGTCAGATACAAAGTGCTCTGCGACATTAGAGGCCTGGTTGAAGTGGTAATCCCGAACCCAAAGTGAAAAGACAAAAGGAGATGTGCACGACTATGGAAGGCAATGAGAATAGGCGTGGAAGACTACATAATGGGCTGGGGGAGTCTTGAGCAGTGAAATGAACATTAATCTTTTTTTTTTTTACCTTTTGCCAGCCCTAATGTCAGCAGTGGCTTCCCACCATATTGCTGAATTTGCTTGGAGCTAAAATACAAAAATATCCATATTCTGAGGAGTATGGTTTTTGAAAAATGTGAGAATTGACTTACATTTTAATACATTTGTTCCTCTCTGCTGGACAATCATCATTTTAAAATAATCATTAGCTAAGGATAACAGCAAATTACAGTTGAAAGAGAGATGTCGATTTTTTCAGCTGATCAATCACTTTGCACAATCTGCCTTGTTGACGTTCATATAATTGATCCAACCATCAACAAGTAGGATCATTGCTCTAACGATCCAACATACCAATAATTATTAGCATTCTGGCTGCTGCTGCTAATAAACCTAAGCGTATGGTTGGCTTCACCATAGCGTATAAGTGTACAGCAGTAGGGTTGAGATTCTAGCTCAATATCTTCATGCATAAATAACCCTTGTGCGTAGGTTTTGTGGAGTTAACTATACAAATAATGGGATTTGATGTTATATTCAGGAATAAACATGGCTCTTACCTTGGTGGCATCACTATTCTCGAGTTTTGTCAGTTCTGTGCTTTCATGCTCTTCACTGCTTCCTTCATCCATGTCACTGTCTTCATCCTGAGTCGAGTCCCTCTTTTGGTCAACAGATGTCCTACTGCCCAATCCAATATTTGCAACAGGTAACATGAGCTTTCTTGGTTCTACAGTTTCATCATTGGAAAACACCTCTCCGACTACACAACACGAGGGGCTATCTATACCACTGTCTCGATTGGGTATTTTACCGTTGTCATTTTGATCTACTGTGAGGTCCTCATTGTCGTTTTCTCGGTTTGATTCCTCGATTGTATGCACAGATGATGTTTCTCCACAGCTATTGATGTCAGTGATGCCAAGTCCTTAAACTTCATGTTATCAGAATTTGACATTTCGGAGCTGTGAGACATCGCAGGATCATTGTCATCTGGTCCAGTTTGTTCATCTGCAGACAATCCACTCTCAACAGCTGAATCGTTCCTAGATGAGCGTGGGCATTGGGAAGTTCCTGATCCGCGTTCCATTTTTAGCTTAGAATTTGGATGGTTTTGCTTGACTGGGTTAATAGGTTGTCTGAAAAAGTAAGAATCAGTTATGTTGGTTGTTCCATCTATAGTGAATTCACATAGCAGTAATTATTTTCAGCATGAGATCTTGAAAAGTGCAACATACTATACAACTCAAAATGTGGAACTGTGAGCTACGTATTCCCATTGGAACGGCAGCATAGTCTTCTTTCCTGTACAAATGTTTTAAAAAAGAAAAAAAAAACTTCCCAAAACCCTTTAGCATTTGTCTTGCACAGAGGTCCCCAACCTTTCTGTCCTTAAGTGCCGCATGCAATTCTGAGGGTGCCGTTACATGGGGCAATATCGCCGCCCATTACAGAGGCGACGTGGGGGCGTGACTTATCACCGGCGTCATCGCCCCTATGTCGCCTCATGTAAAGGGGTGATGTCGCCGGTGCCGGGAGGTCGCCTGGTTTCAGAGCAGTGCTCTGAAACCAGGCGACCATCATGGGGCGATGTGCACACATCGCCCCATGTAACCGGGCGCCGGCAACCTGTCAGGCGATGAGAGCCATAGGCTCCCATTGTCCTGCATCGCTGCTGGGGTTTCCAGACACCCCGGCGGCGATGCCGCCTGAGAGATCGCCGGCGTGGGGCTGGAGGAGTCGCCCCGTCTAAACGGGGGACGGCGACGATGGCGGGGCCGGCATGAGCGTACGCGCCCCCGCCATTCGCCGCCAACATCCCCAGCCCCGTCGCCCCGTGTAACGGCACCGAGAGGTCGTGAGCCACATCCAGCCCCCGCCACCTCACAGAAATGACACCCGTAGCCCTCATTACCGATAAAACAAAAGCCAAAGCTTTTCCACAGAAATCCCACTGAGGTAGTATCCAGGGGTTCCCACCTTACCCCCATCCAGAGCTGCTCTTCTATGTGTGGGGCTACTCACATTTCACCATCAGGAGACCTGCTCTGTGTTGCCAGATCTGGTACAAATGCCCCAAGCTGGAAGTCAGCCACAAATCACACATCATGGGCCCGCGAGCCACATGTGGCCACTGAGAAACAGGTTGGGGATCCCTGCTCTAGCACATTAGACTTATAGATTGAGAATTTCCTAGAACACATTCTAAACATAGTACCTAATGACACAGTAAACCCAAAAGTCATGGGCGTGGTTCTTTTATTGCAAGGGAAGAAAAAAAATGTAGTATAGATAAATCAATAACAAATTGGAATTGAGAATGAGAATTTGCAGTGAAAAAACACCCTAAAGAACATTAAAATATTATTTCCATGACATGGACATTTATGGCAGTCTTCAGTCGAACAGTAGAATGTAAAATTTATATTTACCGGAAATTCTCAAACTTTTCAATGAGAATGCTGATGTCGGACGTGTTTGACTGATTCCTCGGTCTTGTTCCCAATCTTCTGGTGGCTTTAGGTATCAATGGCAATGGTCGTGAGGGGGCCGGAGGGATTCTTGGGCCAGACCTCTCTTGTCCTCCAGATATGAGATGTGCTGGCTTAGGAGGTACTAATGGTCAAAAAATAAAAAAAACAAACAATGTGTACATTAAAGTGTTTGCTTGGTATCTATTTCCAGACATATTTACTGCACTGATAAATGGGAACGGTCATTCAGCACCAATGATTGCCCCATGAGGATATGTTTTCAGACTTGTAAACCAATTCATGCTTCACCAAAGCAAGGTCAGGTCTATGCGCTAATGAGCAAATTAACAAATCAAGGAATAAAAGAAGAAACAAAGAAAGAAAACCCAAACAAAAAACACAACATTTTACTTGCATAGTGTTGATGTACAGGGTGGGCCATTTACAGTATATGGATGCACCTAAATATAATGGGAACGGTTGATGATATCAACTTGCTGTTTGTGGCACCTTAGTATATGGGAGGGGGAAAACTTTTCCAGATGGGTGATGACCATGGCAGCCATTTTGAAGTCGGCCATTTTGGATCCAACTTTATTTTTTTCAATGGGAAGAGGCTCATGTGACACATCAAACTTATTGTATAAACCGCTGTAATACAATATGGTGGAGAATGCAGGCACTGTGAACTGAGGCATACCCCAAATGCTGTATGTTCGTAATCAAGCCTGCAAAGCTACAGTTCTGGCCTGCCGACAACATGGAGGAGCTACTGACGCAGTTGGTACTTACTCATCGGCAACAACAGGAGCAGCACCAGCAGCTGTTATACCAACAGCAGCAGAAAACTAATGAGCTGATTCTGCAGCACACTGCGGCACTGCGAGACACGCCACCAGCGCCTACCCTGGAACGTCGAGTGGCTCAGGACAGGGTCCGCTCAGCATTGAGGAAGCTGAGTCAGGAGAACGATGTGGAAGCTTTTCTCTCCGTTTGGGCTGAAGTGGTGGCTCCGTTCCTGATGAGCGATGCGCAGAAGGCATACTTTGACCTCAGTTGGAATGATGCCCAAAACTATTTGAAGTTAAAAGGTGAGATCCTTGCCCGACTGGGGGTTAATACCTATGTGAGAGTCCAACAGGTGTTTGCATGAGCCTTTGTGGAGACCCGACCCACCAGGTCTCAGGCATATGACTTGCTGCAGCTAGTAAAAAGGTGGCTCCAGCCTGAGATCTTGTCTCCGGCCCAGATGGTGGAGAGGTTGGTGGTCGACCGGCTGGTGATGATGGTGCCATCCGCTATACAGCGTTGGGTGCGGCAAGGGGACCCAGGTAACCTGGACCAGGTGGTTAGCCTGATTGAGCGGTATACAGCCACCCAGGATGTTGTATGGGATTCTGCCTCCATGCGTCTGGCACGTCGTCCATAGGGGCAAGGAAAAGTTGCACGTCCCTTTGCTGGGGACAGTAAATCCCAAGCTCACACTGAGGGGGTACCCTGGAGCGAGGTTGGCAGGAGACCAGTTTCCCCCAGACAGGTCTCAAGTACTGGCGGTGCCACTGGTATAAGGTGCTAGCGATGCCAAGGGCCAGGACATGTAGCTCCCAATTGCCCCCTGACTGCTGAACCCATGGACTGGGAGTTTACATGCCAGATGTCTATGTATGCTCGCATTGTTTACACCGCAGGCTCTGTCGGACCAACAACTAAACGCCATTCTGTGCCAGGTGAGCGTCAATTTACATTGAGCGGAGGCTCTCTTAGACTCTGGTCGTCCATGGGTCACTGATCCCGGGGTTGGAACCCACTGAGGGGGTGGAGGTCGGGGTTATATGTATTCAGGGCAAACTCTGCGAGTATCCAACAGCGGAGGTAACCTTTTCCACTCCGTGCGGAGAGGTAAAACATGTGGTCGGAGTGGTAAAGGCTCTACCTTAGAGTACTTTGCTGGGAAGAGATTTGCCATTGTTTTGATCCTTATGGGAGAGAAAGATTGACCCTCCTCGAATAAAAATATGTCTAGGTGCAGAAACTAAAGATCCCAAGTCAGGGATACCTGCCGTAGTGGGTTGCCAACCTAGGGACAGAGTGTAACCCCGATAGGTTTCCCCTAGAGATATTGGCAGGAGAGGTTGAAAAGACCCCATCGATCCCAGAGCTGGAAGTGTCCCAGTGAGCGTTTGGGACAGCTCAGCTGCAGGATCCCACCCTGACCCGGGCATGGGAAAGGGTAATAGAGGTAAATCAGGTGGCTCAGCAACCAGGGGCAGAGACTGTCTTTCCATGCATGACGATCAACCATGATTTACTCTATAGGGTTCAAAAGATCCAGGAAGAGGTCGTGGAACAACTGGTAGTGCCACAGTCACACTGTCGGGCAGTGCTCGAAATGGCCCACACCCACCTGCTGGGGGGCATCTAGGGCTTAAAAAGACGCAAGAGCGCATCTTGCAGTGGTTGTTTTGGCCTGGGATTTACACAGAGGTTAAGAGGTACTGTAAATCCTGCCCTGAATGTCAGCTGACCACTCCCATTGCAAGCTTCTGTAGCTCATTGGCACCTCTGCAGGTTATAGCGGAACCTTTTGAACAGATTGCGATGGATTTGGTGGGAACCATTGTAAAGTCCGCGCGTGGCCACCAACACATACTTGTAGTCATCGATTATGGCACCCGTTACTCAGAGACCATCCCACTACACCACACCTCGGCTAGGCTTATTGCACAGGAGCTGTTTGCCATGTTTTGTCACCTTGCTGCCTAAGGAGATCCTTACAGATCAGGGGACTCCTGTTATGTCAAAGGTGACGAAGGAACAGTGTAAGCTGCTGAAAATAAAACATTTGTGCACATCGGTGTACCATCCACAGACTGACGGATTAATTGAGCGGTTTAATAAAACCCTTAAGCCCATGCTTAAAAAGGTGGTTTCCAATGATGGGAGGGATCAGGACATGTTACTGCCCTATTTGATGTTTGCCATCCGTGAGGTACCACAGACTTCCATTGGGTTTTCTCCCTTTGAGCTATTGTACGGCAGGCATCCTAGGGGGTTGCTGGACGTAGCCAAAGAGGCGTGGGAGCAGGAACCGACTTCGCATAAAAGTGTAATTGAACATGTGGCAAAACTGCAGGATCGGATCACAGTGGTCATGCCTATAGTAAAAGAGCATCTAATGGATGTCCAGGCAGCGCAAAGTTGCACGTATAGACAAAAGGCCACCATCAGGTCCTTTATAGTAGGAAATTGAGTATTGGTATTTGCCCACTGCAAAGAGTAAACTCATGGTCAAATGGCAGGGGCCATATGAAGTCCGGGAAAAGGTGGGGGAGGTAAATTATAGAGTATACCAGCCCGGGAAGAGAAAACCCGATCAGTTGTATCATGTCAATTTGCTTAAAGCCTGGAAGGACTGGGAATGTATGATTACGGAGGCAACTCCGGTCGTGTTGTCTGGGGACTCTCCGACATTGGCCCAGAAAGGGGCTGAAGGAGAGGTAAAAATAAGTAACACTCTCACTAAACCTCAGCAGTGGGAGGCTTGGAAATTAGTGCAGCGGAATACGGATTTATTCTCCGAACTGCTCGGCCGTACTTCTGTCATGACATTGTCACCGAGCCTCGGGTGAGGGTGCAAATGAAACCATACCGTGTACCAAAGGCCCAATGGCAAGCCATTGCGGCATAAGTAAAACAAATGCTCAGACTAGGAGTAATCGAGGAATCAAGGAGTGAATGGGCTAGCCCCATTGTGTGGATTCCAAAGCCAGACGGATCACTACGATTCTGTAATGACTCCGAAAATTGAATGAGGTGTCAAAATTCGTCATTTATCCAATGACCCGGGTGGACAAGCTAATTTAGAGACTGGGGCAGGCCAGTACTTCACGATACTTGATCTCACCAAGGGTTACTGGCAGGTGCTCTGACAGAATCGGCCAAGGAGAAGACTGTCTTTATAACACCAGAGGGCCTCTATCACTATGTAGTCTTGCCTTTTGGGTTACATGGGACCCCGGCTACATTCCAGAGGCTGATGGACAAAATGTTGGAGCCCCATCAGAAGTACGCATCCGCTTATTTGGATGATATTATAATGTTTAGTACTGATTGGCAGCCCCACTTGTCCCAGGTACAAGCAGTAGTGGATTCGCTCAGTGGAGCGGGACTGACAGCTAATCCAAAAAAATGGGCGATAGGTCTAGAGAAAGCCCATACTTTGGGGACGTGATTGGCCGCGGGGTTATCAAACCCCAAATAAACAAGATTGAGGCCATTCAAAATTGACCTGGGCCTGGTGTCTACTAAACAGGTGAGAGCGTTCCTCGCCATCGTCGGGTACTACCGACAATTTATACCTAACTTTGCTGGGAGAACGGCACCACTGACCGATCTGTTGAAGGTAAGAAGTCAGTCATGGTACGCTGGAATCCTCAAGCTGAGGAACCGTTTCAGTCCATGAAGTTGGCATTGTGCGGACAGCCTGTCCTCATCAGCCCCAACTTCAAGAAGACCTTCATTGTGCAAACGGATGCCTCAGAGGTGGGTGTGGGCGCCGTACTATCGCAAGAGGTGAACGGAGATGAACATCCGGCCACCTACTTGAGCAGGAAACTTACCACGGCAGAGAAAAATTATAGCGAGTGGAGAGGAGTGCTTGGCTATTAAATGGGTCTTGGAGTCCCTACGGTATTTGCTCGGGCAACAGTTTTCGTTTGGTAATGGACTATTCACCCTTCGTCTGGATGAGCAATGCAAAGAGAAGAATGCTCGGATCACCCAAATAGTTTTTCGGTGGAACATCGGCCTGGGAAATCACAGGGAAATGCGGACGCCCTGTCGTGGGGACCCTGTATGGTGTCAAGTGTTCAACGCCACAAGTTTGAAGGGGGAAAGGGGGTATGTTAGGCAGTGAGGGAATCATATGCAAGGGACGATATGTATCCCCGGAATGCACACTGAACATATTGAACCCACTGGAGTGCATTGCAATCACAGGCAAGCCTGTGAGTGCAAGACAGTGGGACAGCCCACTCCCTCCAGCCCTGGCCTTGCATGTGGCTCATGGCCACAAATTCCATTTAAAAACCTTCAGCAAGTGGTTTGTTTGCAAGCTGCAGAGCTGGACGTTCTGAGCAGGGCAAGTCTGTGTGAAGTCACAACACAGGCCTGTGAAGATAAAGTAAATGGCGCACCACAGAGTGAAACGGGACGGCTGTCTCCCACGGCAACAGGTTTACACAGACTGTGTGGATCACCCGGCTATGACCTGGAGGACATCTTTGACATTTGAGTTGTGAGTTGTACAAATAAAGCCGTTTAAGTTGAACTTTCCTTGGGTCACTGCCTCATTACCGCACAGTATGAACACCAATGCACTACACCATCTTTCACTTATCACACTGTCCTGGTAAAATGAAAGCTGTAATCTGATTGGCTGCTGTGGAAAACTAATTCGTTAATAGCTATAGTTAGAAAGCTGGATGTGTTGAGAGAGACGATTTATCAGCTGAAGTGGTGGATGAAGTGATTGTCTCACGGGATGGTACCTCAGGGGAGGTCAGGCTCTGGGGCACATAAGGCCGCTTCAACTCCTTTGATAACTGCCGTTGAAATAAAAAACAAGCACCCACCTCTGCTCCACAACATCGCAACTAGGACAATTCATCCCCATCTGCAGTAGGACCAGGACCTACCAATGCGCCATACTGCAAAGAAGGCCCTGGTCACTGCAATGATGAAAAAGGCTTGTAAGAAATATAAAGATTGGACATCTGAAAAGTGGAAGAAAGTGATGTTTGTAATGAGAGCACTTTAGGTTGTCATGGGGAGCTTAAGATTGCATTGTCAGTGTAGCGTGAACCGAAATATACAGTTAAGGTCCTTTCACATCAGCGTTTTTTTACCGCATAATGGCCGCACTTGCGGTTCACTTGCGGCAAGCCCCATACAATGTCTACGGGCTTGCGGCAGGTGCGGCAAGTGCGTATCGGCACTTGCCACATACCGCGGTTTTTTCGCGCCGCACCTGCCGCAAGTGCCGAAACCGCACTTGCCGCACACTTACCGCAAGCCCATAGACATTGTATGGGCTTGCCACAAGTGTGCCGCAATAGCGTCCGTTATGCGGTAATCACGGCAGTTGCGTTTTTACCGCAACTGCCGCGATCAGCGAAAAACGCTGATGTGAAAGGACCCAAGACTGTTAAACCCCCAGGCAAATTGATGGTTTGGGTGTATTCAGTGGCCATGGGCAGGGCAGGTTTGTACATTTGAAGCACATGCATGTAGCACTTGACTCCTTCCAGTCCAGACCCATTAGATTGTCACAGGATGCCATTTAGCAGCAACAGCGCCGACAACACAAATCTCTGGTTTCAAAATCAATGATACGCTCAGAAGATGCTGCATCACAGAGAGCATGACACACGGTTGAGTCTGCAACGTCAACGTCTAGGAGTTGACAAATAATCGGTATCACAAACCAAGTGAGGCTGGGGTTCCACATAAGCCCTCAGTCGTTTTGGCTTCAGTTTTCTCATTTTTTTCTAAGTCAAAAACTGACAGAAACGGATTGGATGTAATAAACACCCTGTCCGTTTTCTCTGGAGCTCCAAACATTGCCCTGTCCGTTTGAGTCAAAAACGTTGCTAGCAACGTTTTGCATCAGTTAAAAACGCATGCGTTTTTATGCGTTTTTTTAACATGGGGCCCTATGGAAACGCATGCGCGAACGCATGCATATGCGCACTTGCGTTTGCGCATGCGTTCGCAGCATGCGTTTTTAATGAAAAGTCCAAAAACGTTCAGAGTGCAGGAGGCTCAAAGCACCCAGAAAAAAACGGATTGGTGATGAAATCACTTCCAAAACGGATTTCTATGTGTGACCACAGCCTGACATGTAGAAGATTCTCCATTGTCCAGATCTACAACACTGTTACAGGATTTATCATTACATCGCCGGCACTGTGCCAATAAATATCCGCAATTCAGATTAATGAGACAGTTCTAGGATGCAGCATCAAACAGGCGACGAATATTATAGTATTATTATATATGGAGTAAATATCTACCAGACTTTCGCAGGATGCAGCATCCCATTGCAATTACCGTAATGACGAATCTCCAGAGTCCACACATTATCGCCTTACGGTATGTGTTTATTTTCGTTACTCCACCATGAATAGTTGTATTTTTATCTATACCAGCAATCATGATATGTAATGATATGTAACATACACATGCCTACTTTGTTGTTTGCCTCCTCAACTACCCCAACACAGTGTGATCCCCAACTGTGACCCCCACAGAGCCCTTCATGCAGTATAATGGTCCTACATACACTTTAATGACCCCCCCCCACCTCTCCACACGGCATCGTGGCACCAATGGCCCTCCATAAAAGTATAATGGCCCCTGCACAGCTCTCCACACAATATGCTAGACCCCATACAAACCTCACACTATAGAATAGCTTACATATGGCATAATGGCCCTCAAATAGCCCTCCTTAAAGTATAACGGCTCCCCTAAGCCATTGAAATAGTATACAAAATAGTATATACTGTGTTCTGTGCAGGGATGGATGACTCTGCTCTATCTGCATCTGATGGGGGAGACAGGGCTTGGTGAGAATTGTAGTTCCAGCTTTGTGAGAACAATTTGGGGAAGACCCTTTCCGTTCCCAGTGCACAAGGTCCATAAAAACATGGTTGAGGAGTTTGGTGTGGAAGAACTTGACCTGCCTTAATTCAACACCTTTGCGATAAACTTTGACAAGATTGTGAGCCTGGCCTTTGCCTAACATCAGGGTCTGACATCACACATGATTTACTATGTTAATAGAGAGAAACTCCCATAGACACCTCAAACGTCTTGTAGAAAGTCTTACCAGATGTGTGGGAGCTGTTATAGCTGCAAAGGATCTAACTCCATGTTAATGCCTATGGATGTAGGATGGAAGGTCATAAAAATGTGTGGAGGTGTATTACGGAAGTGGTCCTACAATTGACTTATGCTGCAGTATGAGGCCTACATGTACAAAACAGATTGCCCGTATCCACATGTACTAAGCAGAGACGGCAGCAGTCTTGTGATTAAATGCCTGAAATTAATTCTTTGTGACCAGTCCTTTTACAAAGTATGTCAGAAATGTGCAGATACATGGAATTATACATCTACTTGCATATTCCTCGTCCCTCCCACACATGCACAGAGTCTTGAGATAATTTGTGGCTAACCACTGCCAACCTTACTTCCTTCTATAGTTGCACTTGCTGAGCTCTGAGAAACTCAATAGGGCCGGAAGGAGCGAGCGACAGAGGAGATAATGTGAGCAGAGACGACCTGAAGAGTCGCCTGATATAAAGGACTTGAAGTTCAGAAATTAATGAATGTGAGGAGCAGGTCACTGCGGATACAAATGTACTAAACTAACTCACACTATTAAAGCCGATTATATATTATTTCATGCAGAAGCCGGTGTGCACAATGAGAAACATATAGGGATTGGATGGGACTGGATATTCTTATACATGTTTTCTCCTAGAGGTCAGGTCATAATGTTCTTATACCAGCCATGGCGGCTTATGCAGCATTAAAACAATTATAGTACTGAATGATGATAAGGATATAATTGATGATGGCATAATAATCAAAAGACTATAAATATACTAAACTTGGTCAATACCTACAATACCCTTTATAAATATAGATCTTTAAGTTCTAACCACTTTTGTAATTCGCTTTAATATTAAATTCCCTACTTTTCTCCCTGTCCTGCTTATCCCTATATGTGTTGTTTACTTGCTGTGATGTTTCGTTTGAGGGGAGTCTCAAACAGGAGGATGCCCCTGCAAGTCATCTCCCCGCAGCTTCTATTACCCCCCGGGCACAGGACATCATCATGGGGTGACACTGCGGTCACTTACCATGGCTGTGTCACCTCCATCCCCTGATGGGGTCTTGATTCAGGAGCGTGATGGAGAACGGACAGTAGCTTCAGTGTGCGGCACCATACTTTATCTGTGCCTGCTGCCCAAATCATCACTGGCTGTGTCCACACTTCTGTCTGCACCATGACCTGCATCTTCAATGGCTTCTGCTTCTATCACAGCCATTTCTGTCCCGGAAAAGAGACATCATCTTCAGGGGATGGCGATGTGGCACCCTGTCACCCTGTTTGGCACCACAGAACCCTTGGGGCACGAATGGAGTAAGTAACAGCAAAGCAAACCCACAAACACAAACAACACCTTAGGACACCTGGTTTCACCCCGAGCCTCTAGGGGGACCTCCACTGGTCACTTTGAGCCAGTTCCCCCTATAAATAGGGTCTTGGAGGGAGAAACACCAGAGTGTGCAGGCGCTACAAGAGCTGCAGGTTGTGGATGATCTCAAGCTCATGAGACACACACCAGGCTTAGTCAGCCTAGCTACCAGTGAGGAAATCCCTGCAATTGGGATAATAGGAAAGGAGAAGCACCTCTCAAGGAATACCAGAGTTACCCTAACTCTTCCCTCATCCTCCGGTTACTGGAACCGAAGCTGTGAGAGCTACCCAGCCACCACAGAGAACCAGCACGTCTAACAGGAGGTTTAGCCACCTGTTCCACCTGATGCACCCATCCACGAGAGCCCAGGGAAGAGTACTGATCCTGCTCAGACCCTTTTACAGTGTCCTCAGTGCTGTTAACCAGGTGAAGCAAGTTCCATTGAACACACTGTCCGGTCCGGCTGGATTCTACATCCACCCGACCATAATCAGAGAACTAGAGAAAGGAAGCCTAACACTGCTTGCTGTGAACCTCCAGAAGTGCCGACTTCACTATCCCGGTCCGAGTGTACCCGATTACCACCCAGTAAAGGTACCTAAAAGAGACTTTGTGTAGTTGTGCGTTACTCCTGGATTTGGCGCGCAGCATCCCGCAGCTGCCTCACAACATCTTGCGCAGCTCCTGGCTCCGGGGACTCCCGCTCGTCCTGTGGGGAGCGTCACATCTTGCTGTATACCATCCCCGGAGACCCAAACAGCGCCGGTACAGTTACCGGACCTCTCACAGGTGGCGTCACGAAGACAAATCATCCCTACTGTTCCGCTATTTCCCTTTTGAGCTGGACCACCGGTCCTACACCACCGCAGGCGCGGTTCCGTGACTGAAGGAGAATCAACGCCCGCTCCGTGTATCCCCGGCTACGGCGAGTCAGCGATAGAAGCAGGGTGAGTAACAGCAGCACCCCACCCTGATGATGATTCATTTGAGGGCGGTGAGAGAAGCTGTGGGCATTGCTGCAATTATCACTCTGCTTCCATCACATCCATCTCTTTCCATGAATTGAAGCATGTCAGGAAAAAGTGATAAAAGCAAGGTGAATGATAGAAGCAGGGTGAGTGACAGCAGTGCTGCTATCACCACCCGCTCATGACATCTCATAACAGGTAAATATATGGCAGTGTCAGACGCAGAGACTAAGGCAGTGATGACTGAAGACGCGGGCGGTAGGTACAGAAGTATTGGGGTGGCCACTGTTACTGTGGTAACTTCACCATCACCTTCACTAAACACTATCTGCACTTAGGCACTAGTGCCATGGCTTGGTAACTTGGATAAGTATGTGCCCCAAGGTTAGGAAGGACCTCCTGGAAATTTGGGATAATATACTTGCCAACCACTTCCAGGAGGCTCCAAAGCTGGGAATTTATTATACAGTGGAGGTTGGTGCTGAGCCCAACGTACATGAAGCCCGGGAAGATGTAACAGAGTGCCAAATGGGTGTAAGAAGTTTTCATGTCTTCGTATGATAGAAACACTGATACATTAGTGTCCTTCATGTTTCATTGTAAACTAATCAACCTATATTATGTGCAGTCTTCAAATTAAAATAATCTCTAACGTGGCCAAGTAACCGCACTCCCGAGCTAAGTTAGGGTCAGATGGTCATTTTAAGCTTTTAGCCTCCGGTTCAGTTTCACGACAACCCTGTGATCTCCCACATCACATCACAAATGCTTCAATTTCATAAAAAAAAAAATTTTTTTCTTAAAGATATTTTTATTTTTAAATTTCCCAGAAATTACGGTAAATTTAATAGAATTTGAAGAAAAACAATCATTACAACACTAAACACCAACCTTGAGGTTTCTCTAGATTTGTCTTCCTGATTGGATGAGCTTTTGCCCGCGGCTTCTTTCCAGTTTGCTGAATACATGGTACAGGGCTTGTGTGCGGAGCTTTTCCAAATGGACTTGACTCAATATGACACTTCACTTGGAAAGTGGTATAGCCGCAACCTGAAAAAGAGAAATAGATATAACACTTGATATAACACTTGATTATTTGGGGTAAAAATATGTCAAAAACATCAAAGATAGTTCTTAATTGGTAAAAACTAAATTATGTTAAATAGCGCCATGCCCCTAATATTAAATAATGAAGTAATCAGGCTAATCAGCCACCTTGGGGGCAACTAGATCCAAACCTGAAAAATTTATGGTCGATGAAGTAGGATGGCGCGAGCCAAAGATACAGAGACTCGAGTTATGTAATATTTATCACAGTATCCTCTTAGGCCCCTTTCACACCAGCGTTTCTGTCCGGATCCGGCAGATCCGGACAAGAAAACCGCATTTGCCACCTAACGGCATTCTCTATGGGGCTTGCGGCAAGTGCGGTATTGTATATACTGTATGTATTATAGTGTGGATCTGTATATAGAGTATAGTGCTTTGTATACAAGATAAAGAGCCAGCAGTCTCTAAAGTGTATACTGACACAGTCTCTAATGTGTATACAGCCGTCAGTTCCTAAAGTGCATAAGGCCGGCAGTCTCTAATGTGCTCAAGGCCAGCAGTCAATCTCCATTGTGTACATGGCCCGCATCCATCTCCATTGTGTACAGCCAGCAGCAGTCTCTATTGTGTGTGTGTGTATATATATATATATATATATATATATATATATATATATATATATATATATTACATACATATATACACACACACACAATAGAGATATATGCTGGCTTTGCTCAGGGGTAATGCCCATATATGGTCGTAATGCTCATATATGGTAATATGGCCCATATATGGCCCATATATGGTAATGTGTGTGTGTGTATCATAGCCCTGCCCCCTCCAGGTAGCCCTGCCCCTTCATATCTCTGCCCCTATATAGCCCCATCCCTCCCAGTAGACCCACCCCTTTCATAGCACTGTAACACTCCTTCATAGCTCCACCTCCTAAACATAGTCCCAGGGTGGGGCTATGTGAAGGAGGTGAGGATATCTGGAGATGCAAGATGCAAAGTGGGCATGGTTATGTGGAGTGGGCAGGGTTTGCCACATACACACGTACACTCAGCTTTATATATTAAATAGAATATATATTTATTATGTGTGTGTGTTGGAGTGGAGGTGGAGACTGGGTGGAGTGTCAGGGGGGGCCCAAACTTTTTCCAGTGAGGGACCCTCAAATTCCTAGTGGTAGCCCTGGTCCCATTTAGCTCATAAATAGTCTATCCACAAGATGTGCAATAGATAGATCTAGACACAGATTGCTTACTTTTCACAATCTTGAGAAAAGACACAGTCTTGAGCCGCTGAAAAAGTAGAGTTGCGGGTGTATGTGCTACTCCTTCCGTTCTCTTTAATGGGAGGTCCGAGAACGATCAACCTTTCTTATATTGAGGACTCCCATAGACATTAATATTTATGGTTTAGATCTATATTCAAGATAGGAATATGGATCAGATCCTTGTACATGCCACATTATGTGCCCCCATCCATTAGGGCATTTTCCAATATTTTCCTCTTTCATCTTGCTTTCGCCTGTGAATGCTCAGAGCGATAGATGCGATATATCTGCGCCAGTTACATTTATCAACTACTGTGTTTCCTGCGAGACAATCGTGTGACCTTTACTATATATTGAGAATAGCGAAACTGTGCCGTGTGTGTGGAAGGGTTAATGAAATGCAGGATTTTCTTTTCAAAGATAGAAGAAAAGATCTCTGCACATTGAACACAGCGCTCTATGAGCATTCAACATAGACAAACAAAGGCTGACAAATAGCACAAAACTAAACAATACCGTCAATAATAAGATACTTTCATATAAACATTATCGGGTAGAATATGAGACTGCCAAGAGGCACAAACCCAAAAAAGCTTCATCACTGCACGCACTTCAAGGGATTTCAGTAATTCGGAAACAGGTGGGTGTTATTACCAAAAAACAGCATCACTCCGGTGCTTGGAACGACAGATCAGACTAATCCTATCAGCCATAGAGAAAAGAAATAATCAAGGTGGCACTCACCAATGCTTAAAATCCTCTTTTATTCTTCAAGACGTAAAATCTTGCGGGGGTACACAGGGGTGCAGATAACGTCAGGCAAAAATCAGATATCGCCGCATCCCCCTGCATGATGTAGGTCTTGAAGAACAAAGCATTTTAAGTATTGGTGAGTGCCACCTTCATTATTTCACGCACTGTACTGAAGGTGGATAATTGCTGGTATATGGACACAATACCCCTCGGTGATCCGCCAATAACACGGGCTGCATGGTCTTTAGTGCAGAACAACTTCGGTGTTTTTGAATAAGCCTAATTCTATATCAGGTCGGACCTGCAGTAAGTAAATATTTAATATGTTGAGCATAAGCTATAGATCATATAAAGTCACAAAATGCCCTTGTAAATGATTAATCACTGTATAAAAATTATTATTTATATCAATCCCAATATTAGTCGTCACAGAGACCTTTTATTTTAATGGCGACTTGTCTTGTTATACGTTCAATGACATGGTGGGTGCAGGGGTAGCGATCGCACCTGGGCCCTGGAGCCTAGGGGTCCCCAAAAGATCACTGCTATTAAAGAAAGATCCAAAGGAATAGCCAGCAAGAAGACTTGAAGTTAAAATCCTACATTTTATGTATAATACTTCATACAGGAGTAAAATCACATTAGCAGTATGTATTAAAATCCTATAGGGAAATGACATACAGGTAATGGGGTTCTGGCCCAAAGCCCTTTAGTCTTTTCTTTCACGGCCCGTTATAGCCAATATGAAGAAGGATGCAAAGGATGGTAGACAAGTGAGATGAAGCTATATTTTTTACTAATATTATTAAAGGCTTGCAATAATTGGGGACTCACTGAAGCTGCTGCAGTGGGGCCCATGAGCTTCACATTACGACACTGCATTGAATCCTATCTTTGGGCAGCGTGTTATAGAGCAAGATTGATATAGAAGTTTGTTATGATACTACTACTGCATCTTTCCATACTTAGGAGTCCAGTGGGCGGTCCTATCCAGCGATTGACAGCCTCTGCTGTAGGAGTGTACAAACAGAGATACAGTAAATGTCAATCACTAAGTAGGACCACCCACTGGACTCCTAAGCATGGAAAGGGAAGGGGAATGTAGGACTGGTGTCATGGAATAATACATATAAACAGTTAGAAAAAGGAATGTGTTACTAAAACAACATTGTAAATATAACCAATTCAAAGATGGAAAAAATTAATTACCGTATATGGCAATAAATGGATATTGCTAAAAAGAAAATACTGTAAAAAAGTATAAATATTGCTATAAGTTAATATTGTTGGAAAAGAAGCCGCCTACCAAATGTCAAAAATCCAATTTATGTAATTATACATTGTCAGAATGATACAAAATGTGTTTATCATAGTAAGAATAATTGAGATTAAACATAGCTATTCATAGATACAATTTACATGATATTGAGGATTGTTGTATCACATCCTTGATCCAGCCCAGGATCTGACCACTAACACTTCGGCTATGTTCTCACAATATGTTTCTATTTACCTTGGTTTTATGCTAGTCTAAACCTGCGTTTTTGATTCCCTGCCAAACCTCTGTAGTTCTGGATAAGGCTGCTTTCTCATCTACGGTAAGGTGTAATTCCCGGCAGATGTCGCCGGATCTGCTGCGTAATGGCCACCTTGCGGCACCGACCTGGCAAGCCCCATTCATTCTCTATGGGGCTTGCGGTCAGGTGTGACAAGTGCAGTATTGCTGAATGTAGCAGATCCGGCACTAGCAGCGTTTTTTGTGCGGTGCCACAAGTGCCAGATTCAGCAATACTGCACTTGCCGCACCTGACCGCAAGCCCCATAGAGAATGAATGGGGCTTGCCAGATCGGTGCCCCGAGGTGGCCATTACGCAGCAGATCCGGCGACATCTGCCGGGAATTACACCTTACCGCAGATGTGAAAACAGCCCAAGTCAGGCACACACTGTTTTTTTACCCTGACTTGGTTTTCTCTCCGTTTCTAAAAGAAGGAGTCCGTCAATTCTATTCTGCGTTTTTGCAACGTTCTATTGACATAAATGCAGAAAAAAACCAGGTTATCTCCTGGCAAGAAATCTTTATGTACTAACAAAACTTTTAGGTTTTTGCTGCAGAAAATAAAAAGAAAAAATGCACTTTGTGAACACAGCCTTAAGGTACCGTTACACGCTTCAATGTCTAAAGACATCACCAATGATCTCACGGGAGCGCGGTCGTTAGGTCATCGTTTTGATACCGTTGGTGAGATGTGACACGTCTAGATATCGTGGATGACGATATAGCGAGCAGCTATCATTCACACAACCCAGCGAACGATACTTGTTCACTCATGTCAATGGGCAAAATCGTGAACAACATAGTTCTCGCGGTGTCACACAGAACGATGCAGCAGGTTGGCTGATCGAGGATCCAACCATATCTCAGAGTCACACACAACAAGGTAGTAACGATGTCACTTGAACGACTCCAAACCCGTGACGTTTAAGCGTTATCGTTAACGATATCGTACTATGTAACGGTACCTTTAGACTGACCTTATATTAGTCAGATGTGTGGAGGCATGCGCCATGGGTCTATCTGCATGTCATATATCTTATCAGAGAAATGTGTTTCTTTCTCCTTAAGAATTAATTTGTATTTTTAATATTTCTCTATTCACAGATAAAATGTCTCTTCAGTGAATACAGATTTTTCCCATTACTGAGATAGGAGATGACAGTTGGAGCTTCTCCCCTACGTGCTCTCTCCTTTGACCTGTCTCCCCCCATGTGCTGTCTCTCTCCCCTGTGCTCGTTCTGTTCACTCTCTTCCCGCTGTCCGCTGTTTCTGCCCCCCGTGCGCTCTTCCTTTGTACTGTCTCTTCCCCCTGTGCACCATGTCTCTCTCTCCCTTGCCCTCTTCCCTCTGTGATGTCCTACCCCTTGTGCTGTCTCTCCCCACCTGTGCTCGGTCTCTTCTTCGTGTGCTCTCTCTCCCCTATGCTGTCTTTCTTCCCCATGCGGTGAACATGCCAACTGTACATACGTGCCAGGTATACGCATGTCCAGTTACTGAGGCAGCGTTTGTTGCAACAGGTAAGGTTTGGCAATGGCGGCAGGCGGTGTAGAGCGTCGGGTCTCTGCCATGAAAAAGTATCTTGTCGGTTTCGGCTGGCGTTGGTTGTGGGCCGCTGCGGCATCGCTGGCAGTACTGCGCAATGGGCCATTACCAACAGTGGGTGCCATATTTGCACTCCCCTCACTTGGTTGTGCAAATATGGCTGCAGCAGCACGTGACATCTGGACAACATGATGGTGAAAGTGGTTGACAGACGGGACAGGACAATTATGTAAGTAGATGGAGAACTGAAACTGTTGTCTAAGGAGAACCTGCAGCAGGATGTGGGTGTCTGCATCCAGCTCCTACCTCCTCTCCCTACAATCTTGTGAGCACCAACTGACATCTCCAATCTCTGTAATGGAAAAACCACTGAATACAGATTTTATCCATGAATTCAGAGTCAGAGAAGAAGAACAAAGTACATTTCTCTGATAAGAAGTTACTTTTTTTCATATGTACCATTTTTTTATTGAAAAAGAATAAAAACAAAGGAGACACATTATTCATTGTAGGAGCTGCACAGTGTTGGGTGCTAGTCAAATAAATAAAAATGCATAAAACTAGAAAAAAAATAACAGAACAAATTGTACAGTGATTCTCCAAACATAATGATCATGAGCAGATGATGAGATCTCTGTGTGCTACAAGACATTTGGTACGAGGCAGTTGGCGCTCTGTACAGCAAGGTTTCAGAATTTCCTCAAGTGACACCATGTAACCATTTTATACACAAGTTCTGTAATAACGTTTCCGGGTTCTCAGAGATCTATTTTAAAAGATATTTTTGTTTGTTTTTT
Source organism: Allobates femoralis (assembly GCA_033576535.1). Taxonomy (NCBI): domain Eukaryota; kingdom Metazoa; phylum Chordata; class Amphibia; order Anura; family Aromobatidae; genus Allobates; species Allobates femoralis. The sequence continues at coordinate 62,277,715 of JARQOC010000007.1, forward strand.
GTTTTAAAAAACCCATAGCCTGAAAATTATATTTTCAGTAAAAGTGGTGCCAACAAAACATGTAGGGTCTCCTAGGACTTATCATTGATGTCCAATCCTTGTGATAGGAAAAAAAACTGAGCACTCCTTAAGCATGTAATGTGTAAAGGTGCAAAGCTGAAGACGACACAATGTAACAAAAAAAGACAGCTGCACTCTTAATACTAATAATTTAATAATGACTATACAGAAAAATAGACTAGCATTATAGCTAAGGAAATATATATATAAAATTAAGACAGCATATAAATATGGCCATATCCATAACCACCCAGTAGCCACGATGAGGTCTCTTTACTGGGAACCTACACTGAATCACTGCCTCTCTTTGGATTTAAAAACCTCCTCTTGAATGGGTGAGTAGGAACCTGCTAACAGAGAACAATAGTGCCTAAGGGTAGAGGGGGAGGGGTGCACAAGTAGAGGGCATGACCCCATAATCTAAAAAAGTTTTTCCGTTGTTTAAGCCAGAGGTTCCCAACTCCAGGCCTCAAGGCACACCAACAGTGCAGGTTTTGAGGATTTCCTTAGTATTGCACAGGGGTTTGAATCATCACCTGTGCAGATGTTGAATTGCCACCTGTGTAATATTAAGGAAGTCCTGAAAACCTGCACTGTTGGTGTGCCTTGAGGCCTGGAGTTGGGAACCTCTGGTTTAAGGTATGGGGTCATGCCCTCTGCTTGGAAATGTTTTCAGGTTCCTACTCGCCCATTCTAGAGGAGGTTTTTAAATCTAAAGAGAGGCAGTGACACCGAGTGTAGGTTCCCAGTAAGGAGACACGTCTCATTGTGGCTACTGGGTGGTTATGGATATGGCCATATTTTTATGCTAAGTGTTTCAATTTTTATATACATTCCCTTAGCTATAATGCTAGTCTATTTTCCTGTACATTCATTATGGCAGAGTGCAACTGTCCTTTTTCTTACAGTCCTTGTGACAAACAAACAGTGATGAATCGGATGAAATCCATCTTTAGATCAGATTAGGCACATTGGCTTCTCCATAAGAGGAGACGGTGCCTGATGTTGCGCTTATCACATAAACTTAAACAGTAATTATCATTTTATTTTTTGTTTTTTTAAGACAATAGTACATGTGAAAATAAACAACTTTGTAATATATCTTATTAGAGAAATCAGCTTCTTTTTCCTCCTGAAATGATGTTTCAGTCTCAAGATTCTCAACTCATGGATAAAATCAGTCTTCAGTGAATACAGAATTTCTCATTATGGAGATAGAAGTCAGTTGGTGCCTGTAAAGTTCTATGGAACCTGTAATAGAATTCTTGTGTCGGCCTCAGGCTCATCATATCTCTTCTCCATAGAATAAAAGCACCAACTTCCATCTATCTCAGCAATAAATAAATCAGACTTCACCAAAAACAGATGTTACCCCTGAATCGAGAGTGAAGGATCAATCCAGGAGGAAAAGGCAGATTTCTCTGATAACATACACTGTGTGCAGAATTATTAGGCAGGTTGTATATTAGAGGATTATTTTTTATTATTGATCAACAACTATGTTCTCAATCAACCCAAAAGACTCATAAATATCAAAGCTTAATATTTTTGGAAGTTGGAGTGTTTTTTTTATAGATTTGGCTCTTAGGAGGATATCTGTTTGTGCAGGTAACTATTACTGTGCAGAATTATTAGGCAACTTAATAAAAAACCAAATATATTCCCATCTCACTTGTTTATTTTCACCAGGTAAAACAATATAACTGCACAAAATTTTGAAATCTTCGGTAAAAGACTTGGAAAACTACAAAACCGTGAGTCTGTGTAATCCTTGTGAACCCTGTTACCCCTCAGAAACTGTTTCACCACTACTGCCCTGGGGACCAGATCCGCCCCTGGAGAGCCGTCACATCACAGGCTGCAATCCATCATCCCCAGAGGTTCTGCAGCAGCGGTGGTCACCCTGACCACATACCACGGGTGGAGTCACGACTTTATCCCCTGTAAATAACCCCTTTTACTTGTGGGCTCAGGACACGGTCCGGACCAAGACCGCAGTGATACCTTGGTCCGGTACCGAGTACCCCGTCCCAGTAGGCTCCACACACACACAATCAAAGTATTTAGTTTCAGGAACACAGTAGAGCTGGGAGAGCTTCCCCTACCTCACCAGGCTCTTGCTACAGATTGCCAGATCATGGTCAATGGACAATCACAGCAGGGGGTGTGCTGGACTGCTGCGCGTATGACAAAGTAATGATAATCACAGGGTAATGAAGCCTTTAGTTTAAGTAAACTATAGCACACAGCCTGATGAGAGGCACAGTTGATTCTTGTTTTTAACCCTTCCAGCATGCTGTTCTCAGATTACATAGCAAAAATATGCGGCAGATTCTCTTTAAGTCATGAAGAACATAAGAAAGATTAGGACTACAAGCAGACCGACCATTTAGAAGAGCAGAGGCCATGAATCATATTGAATGGTACATATACCCATTTATCCAGCTGCACAGTATAAGAATGTATAGGGAAAGATGGCTCAATGAATGTCTGCCTTAACACCAAATGCCGTCATCATATAACAAACCCTGCACCCTGGGATAAAAACATACAATTTATGGCCCGAGATGTTCTGACCCGAAATAAGGAACCGGTTGAGAATGCAGAAGCTGATGAGACCATGAAAGCGGTATTTAGGTCAGAGGGAATAAGCTGCCTTAAGGACAGTACAATGAACTTTTCATATACAGCCCCTTGGCTTGGTCTGGACATTGCCGCTGTATCAGGAGACGTTTTTCTTAATCTTCCGTCTACAAAATGACAGGAATGTGCATAATAACATGACTGCTGGGGAAAAAACATGAAACCTTCGATCTTACACCCTGTTACTAGAGGAAAAAATGGTATTTAATATGGAGATCCTTGACGGTTTTCTTTTGGGACCCAGCGGCACAAGTGTTTAGTGATTCTAAGGCACAGAAATACCCAATGCGATATAATAAGCAGTGACATTCAAATAAACATACAATAACCCTGTGAAAACACAATTGCTTTTTTTTACATGCATTTTATCAGACTCTCCATAGAAGTCTATAATAGAAACTGCACATACGGGCAGGCACGTCTTTGAAATGTCCTTCAACACCTTTATATCTTCTATCTGTTGCTGCATTCTCTTTTTTTCCTGTCATGTGCAAATGAAACAATAAGTGCACTGGGCGTGACAGCGCTCTTCCCAAGTTTCAGCCTCCTGGAGTTATCTCTCTGCCTAGTCCCAGCCTCTTTAGCTTGATTGATAGCTCAGTGTCTATGTGATGTCAGGCACCTTGCAAGGAAATAAGACAGAAAGCTATCAAACAGGCTGGTGCTAAATTACTGTAGTCAGCAGCACATAGCACTGTGTAAACCAGGGATATGCTTCCGACAACAAATGTAAGAAGGTGGCTGATGCCAGAGAGAGATTCCTGGCCCCTGAAGCCTGTTACTGGTATTATATGCTATGAAGTTGATATTTATTCATCTATATGGTTAATATAATGTATTACTTTTCTGAAAATGGGTGCGGTATTGCCAGTTATCCCTAGGTGTCAATTGTTAGTGGGGGAACCTAGGGCTTAAAGGGAGCCTGTCAGCAACTTTAGAACCCTTAGGCTTAGGGCCTAAGCTATCACTACCTGTCCCTGCAGCTTCCTAGTATATCCCTAAGCCTCCTTTGTCTGAGATAAAAGTGCTGTTTAATACAGTAGTTGCAAAAATGCATTTATAACTTGCATTATTTAGGCTCCGTCTAGTCGGATGGGGCGCTCTCTCATGGTGCCGTCACACAGCACGATCTGGCCAGCGATGTCGGAAGCGATGCGCGGGTGCCCCCTCCTTCCGACATCGCTGGCCAGCTGTCACACAGCATCGCTGCGGCCGGCGATGCCGCAGCGATGCGGGGGTGACATCGCTCGCTGGGCTGGGCTCAGCCCAGAAAGCGATCCGCAGCAACGCTGCGGTATAGGCTGGATCGCCGCCGACATCGCTCTGGCGATGTCACACGGCGCGATCCAGCCTTATCGCAGGTCGCCGGTTGACAGGTTTACGGTTCTTCCCGTAAACCTGACAACCTGCGACCAGCGATAAAACGCGGTCGCGCCGCTCGTTTACACAGCGCGACGTCGCTAGCGACATCGCTGATACGTCACTTTTTCGGCGATGTCGCTAGCGACGTCGCCAGGTGTGACAGCACCATCAGGGTCCATTCTCCCCTGGTGATTAGGCTCTGTCTAGCCGGATGGGGCGTTCTCTCAGGGTCCATTCTCCCCTGGTGATTAGGCTCTGTCTAGTCGGATGGGGCGCCCTCTCAGGGTCCATTCTCCCCTGGTGATTAGGCACTGTCTAGTCGGATGGGGCGCTCTCTCAGGTTCCATTCTCCCCTGGTGATTAGGCTCTGTCTAGTCGGATGGGGCGTTCTCTCAGGGTCCATTCTCCCCTGGTGATTAGGCACTGTCTAGTCAGAAGGGGCGCTCTCTCAGGGTCTATTCTCCCCTAGTGATTAGGCACTGTCTAGTCAGAAGGGGCGCTCTCTCAGGGTCCATTCTCCCCTGGTGATTAGGCACTGTCTAGTCAGAAGGGGCGCTCTCTCAGGGTCCATTCTCCCCTGGTGATTAGGCTCTGTCTAGTCGGATGGGGCGCTCTCTCAGGGTCCATTCTCCCCTGGTGATTAGACACTGTCTAGTCGGATGGGGCGTTCTCTCAGGGTCCATTCTCCCCTGGTGATTAGGCTCTGTCTAGTCGGATGGGGCGTTCTCTCAGGGTCCATTCTCCCCTGGTGATTAGGCTCTGTCTAGTCGGATGGGGCGTTCTCTCAGGGTCCATTCTCCCCTGGTGATTAGGCTCTGTCTAGTCGGATGGGGCGTTCTCTCAGGGTCCATTTTCCCCTGGTGATTAGGCTCTGTCTAGTCGGATGGGGCGTTCTCTCAGGGTCCATTCTCCCCTGGTGATTAGGCTCTGTCTAGTCGGATGGGGCGTTCTCTCAGGGTCCATTTTCCCCTGGTGATTAGGCTCTGTCTAGTCGGATGGGGCGTTCTCTCAGGGTCCATGTCCACCCTCGTTCCATGGTTATCACGTCCATGTACCAGCACTGCCCCTCCTTTGTAAATACTGAAATCTATGGGCTGTTTTGTGGTATGACGGGATGGCCGCATCTATTTCCGGTCCTGTGCATTGTGAGTGAGTATTGGGTGTAATTGCTGGCTCCAGAGTATGCACAGTGCGGATTCTGAAGCCGGACAAGTACACCCAATACTCACAATGCACAGGACCGGAAATAGACGCGTCTGTCTGGTGGGAATTGTGTGAACATTCTGTTTGGCGCCCAACGCAACACAGTAGGCTGCAGCCGGTTTTACAGATCTGTACTGGACTGAAAGAGGTTAAATATATGGTACATATGGACAAAAAATGGAAAGCAGCACTCCTTTATGAAGATACAAATTCAGCCTTTATTGGGCCATTTGATGCGCAGAGGTGACGTTTCGGTCTGGATAGACACTTTTCTATCAGTGTATACGAAAGTGTGTGCTTTTTATAGCCTTTCACTAACATTTAAGTGATTTACATAATGAAAAAGTACAAAGTAATATAATAGAGTGTAAAATTCATACAATCGATTGCAAACATTTATTCTATAAGCATCTCAAAAGGACCATAGGATGATCAATAAAGTAGAAAGTCCATATAAAAAGAGCAAAAAACAATTATTAGGATGATTCATGCACATACGTGCTACAAATTAACTTATTCCTAGAACTCACCCATCTATGTCAGTATAGTAAAACTTTCCAGTGTTCCGGAAGTGCATTTGGGCATATCTAATTACGGTAACAATTACCGTAGATTGATACTGAAGTGCCAACCATTCTCTGTCATAGTGCATGCATTATATTGCACTGCAGCCTACGGCACCATGTTGGTTCACCAAAACCAATTCCTGACATGCACACAAGGCAGAGTGGAAAAACAGTTGACAGGTGCCAGTGTATGTGTAAAGCTCTCTGTAGTTTTAATGGGAGTTAAATTCCTTTGGCACATTTGGAGTTAATGTGTTGCTGTGAGGTGGCTCTGCAGGTGGGAAGTTTTGGGTTTGTCAGGTGACCACGCCCCTGGTCTTTAAATAGTCCCCTCTTCCACCAGCAGATGTCGCTGATAGAGTTTTAGTCTCTTCAAGACCGCAAGCTGAGAAGACGTGTGCACTTTGTGCTGAAACTTCTTGTTGTTTTTCCTTGTTTGTGGGAGTTGTTGTGTATCCTGATCCATGGGTGGAGGTAAAAGGGTGTTAGCACAGGGCTGGTTGAGAAACAGGGAAAGGGTGGTGGCCCAGACCTTCTCACCATCAGCGGTACCTCTGGGTACAGGATCAGCTATGCACCCCAGTCTATACGGTAAGTCTAGCTATCCAGTTTACCTTGCCTGTTAATGACATCCTGCTTTCCATTCCCTCTTCCACTCAGGGCCGCACCGTCCATTGGACAGTGTGAGCCCTGTCATTCAGGTGGCAGCAGGCAGGGGGAGCGGCAGTGCAGAAGGGGGCGGCGCCTCATGCACACAGCCTCCCCCTGTCATGGCGCCGGCCGCTCACCCGCGCACCGCAGGTAAGCGGCGACCCGCCGGGGGACAAGAGTAGAAGGGGCGGCAGCGCTGGGCTTCACCAGCACCCCCCCCCCCCCTCCGGTACTCACGGCCGTGGCCGGCAATCACTGCCGCGGCTTAGGCGGCAGTAGCGATGTAGAAGGGGCGGCAGTGCTGGGCTCCAATAGCACCTCCCCCCTTCCCCCGTAATCGGTGCCGCGGCTCAGGCGGCAGTGGGGCTTGGTGCACCCCTGCTTCCACTATGCCACTTTCGTGATAGCCAGAAGTCGGTTGACACTGTGCAACACAGATGTGAAGCAGTTCTAAAAAACTGTGGTTATACAACTAAATATTAAGTTAGTGATTCACAGGAATGCTAAATCCTAAACATAAGAGAGTACATGTTTGAGATTATAAAAACAAATGCAGACACTGCTATTTTTTTTTTTAACAGCCCAGTGTTCATTTGTTGCTCTTTTCTGTAAAGTAGTTATACATTATATACAGTTCTCTTCATAGAATGCAGATAAAAACTGAGTCAGAATGTACTAGTGTGAACAGGACTGTATAGTTAGCTCACTTAAACCTGCAAATTTGTATAAACTGACTAAAAACAAACAAAAAAAAGTGTGTGTATAGTGTCCATATACCTTGCAATAAATAGGTAGAAACAAGAATAGTTAAAAACACAGGGTATTTGGTACATACCTTTTTTTGCAAAAAAAAAGTACTTAAGCCATCCCACCAATGACAAGGTGACCCATCTCGGGACTGGCCTTACCCTAACTATATTGTAACCTGCTGTTGTGCTAGTGACCTTAAACAGCAGGATGCACCAATCACACACGGCATCCTGCTGTTTGCAGTCACTAGATACAACAGCAGATTACAATATAGTTAGTGAAAGGCCCGTCCCGATATGGGTCACCTTGTCATTGGTGGGATGGCTTAAATACTTTTTTTTTTTGCAAAAAAGGTATGAACCAAGTACCCTGTGTTTTTAACTATTCTTGTTTTTATCTATTTATTGTAAGCTATTTGGACACTATACACGCATACTTTTTGATTTTTGTCTTTTAGTAGATTTATACATTTATCTTCATATTTTGATTTAGAAAACTGTGCAATGTTCCCAATTCATGATAATAAAAACCATTATAAAGATTTTGAGCTGAACTCCTATTTTTGAGCACAACTATATGTGCTTAATCCCTGTAGGTGGGATGGAATAGACTGGTATAAATAGAAGATGAGCCGCCTGAAAATCTCTGTGCAGACTTAACCGCTAGGAAAGCAGTCGGCTGGTAAATTAAATGTTGCATTAGGGATCTATCTATCAATAGAAAGCTTTAAGAAATGAACAAGAGGCTGTGTGCAATCTGCAGTAAAGAATAGTTTATTAAGAAATAAGACTGTCCTGTGTTCTCCATATCTCCTTTGCACTGACCAGGGCGCGGACTGACCATCCAGGGCTGTGCAATAGCCGATGTTGTCCTCACCTGTGACTACAGCAGCCCCGCACCGCCCCTCCAATAGAACCATAGAAAACTCTCATTTTCTGGATCATCTCTAGTATTGATAGGATGTGTGAAATGCAATGTGCAATCTATTTCATATCTTGCATCATAACATCCAAGATGAACTTGGCAGACAAAATCATTACTAACCATGAACACACCTACAGAGCTACCGCTAATTGCAGCTGAATATCACCGCCCTATGTAATCAGTATCACAGTGAGGGGTCTGTACAGGACTATTTACCCCTCTGTTAGCACCGGCACAGCCTCATTTCCTACAGTAAATTCTCGGCTCATCATTTGCTACATAAGAAAGTAAGGAATTATCTGGTTGACTACTTCTTATTACTATATGGAACCAAATGGATTTTACAACAGCGTTCAATTAGCCGTCCAAGCCATACTGGCAGCACCCCACTGGGGCAGGTCAGATACTAGGGAGCTATACTGGGCATATTCCAATTGTGTTAACTGGAGTAATATATTTTTTGTAAAAGTAACAATTGTTCTTGTACTATGTGAATTTTTAAAACCAATATAGAATTATTATTTTTTATTTTTTTATATTTGACTTTTTTTGTCTTATTTTAAAAATGCTTTTTTGTGCATGTATTAAATTAGACAGACTTTTTACTCCACTAAGGAACCGGAATACAATTTTGTAAAAGTTTTGTGTCACCCACTCCCAAAGCTCCTCCTTGCCCTACCCCCTTATCTGTCGGTGTCCCCCAGGGCTCAATTATGGGACCACTGCTCTTCTCCATCTACACTCTCGGCCTAGGACAACTCATTGAGTGCCATGGCCTCCAGTACCATCTCTACGCTGACGACACCCAGATCCATCTGTCTGGGCCAGACATCACCTCCCTAATATCCAAAATCCCACATTGCCTGTCCGCCATCTCATCCTTCTTCTCTGCCTGCTTCCTTAAACTGAACATGGACAAAATGGAGTTCATAGCCTTCTCCCCAAGTTGCTCTCCCCCACTACCAAACCTATCCATTACTGTTAACGACTGCTCACTCTCCCCAGTCCCCCACGCCAAATGTCTCGGTGTAATCCTTGACTCTTCCCTCTCCTTCAAGCCTCACATCCAGGCCCTCGCTACCTCCTGCCGACTCCATTTCCTTGATTTGCACTTTCCCTGACCACGACACTGCTAAAACCCTTATTCATGCTCTCATCTCCCTCCTTGACTACTGCAACCTCCTGCTTAACAGCCTCCCCGCTACTTCCCTTGCACCTTTCCAGTCCAACCTAAACTCCGCTGCCCGACTAATTCTCCTGTCTCCCTGCAACTCCCCTGTCTTCTCCCTCTGCCAAGCCCTTCACTGGCTCCCCACATCTCAGAGAACCCGGTTTAAAACACTAACCATGACATACAAAGCCATCCACAACCTGTCCCTTCCATACATCTTCGACATGGTCTCCCGTGACCTACCCTCACCCACCCTGCGATCCTCCCAAGAGCTCGTTCTCTACTCCCCTCTTATCTCCTCCTCTCACAGCCGTATACAAGATTTCTCTCGCGCATCTGCTATACTATGGAACTCTCTCCCCCAACACATCAGACACTCACCTGTTTAGATTGTGAGCTCCAAGAGAGACAGCATTACTGATGTATGTAAAGTGCTATGGAATTAATAGCGCTATATAAATGAATAAATATATATATACCCTGGGAACCTTCAAAAGAAACCTGAAGACCCACCTCTTCCGTCAAGCCTACAACCAACAATGAGACTCGGTTCATTGCACCGTCTTACTATAGGCACTACCCCTTCCTACTGTATCCCCACCCATCCCTCTTGGACTGTGATCCCTTGCAGTCAGGGTCCTCTCCCCTCCCGTATCTGTACGACCTGATTGTCCATATATATTGTACTTGTCCTCATCTATCCTTTCCATATGTAAAGCGCCATGGAATCTAATGGCGCTATATAAATAAATAATAATAAAAATAATAATTTTTAAAAATCGAACACGAATTAAGCCAACACCTCTGGATAAGCAAAAACATACAGACTAAACCAAGTAAAGAGTGACTGCTGGTTTAATTTGTACTTAATAGAGTATTAGTACACATGAAACTAAGAAACCTTGTAATACATTTTATCAATTAGAGAAACATGTTTCCTTCTCCTCCTGAACTGATCTCTCACTCTGAAATTCAGAGGTTAAATCTGTCCTCAGTGAACAGTGACTTTCACATTATAGAGACTGGAGAGGACAGTTGGTGCTCATAATGTTCTATGGAGAGGGGGATAAAGCGCTAGATGTGAATATATACATTCTGCTGCAAGTTCTCCTGAAGGAACAGTTATATCATGTCAATTCATGAGAACTTGCAGCAGAAGGTCTGTGCTGCCCTGAAGCTCCTTACTCTCCTCCCCATAGGAGATGACAATTGGTGCTCATAAGGCACTACCACCTCTATAATGCAAAAGTCTGTATTTATGGAACGCAGATTTTATCACTGAATACAGTGTAGAAACTAAAAGATGAGTCTAGGAGACGAAAGAAGAATATTTCTCTGATGAAATATTATAAAGTTTCTTATTTTCGTGAGCAGTATTGATTTGTGAAAAAAATAAATAAAATGCAATTTACTTTTCAAAAAAGGAGCTAATTAGATACGGTAATAAAAAGAGTCAATACAAAATATCTATTACATTTCTATGATGAATGAATTTTGAGTAGAGCACCCACCACCGCTCGATTCATTGTAGCCAGCCACCTCCAATCAGCCCTATAGTTAATCAATGAAGCATTTATACGTATGCTTGACAATCATAACATTCCAAACGGTGGACCCAGGAGCACCATTCTGTAGGACCTTTAGGACATAACTTATTACCGGTATGTTGTGCTCAAACTCACTATCCAAGCGCAAAGCGTTGACAGGATTTAATACCAGCTTTCACAACACAAATTGCATACACTTACTAAATCGACCTAATGAGACTAGTGTGATTACATTTAAAATCCATATCAGAATGGCTGTACAATCCTTATGAAAGAAGCATTTTATGAGTCCGTCAATTAGAGAACTCATGAGTCCAAGTGTATTCCTTCTTGGTGCTGCCAGCCTGACAGCTGCAGCTTGTACTGAGCGGTGCAAGATCTCAGCAGAAGCAGCAGGGGGAGGGGACATCAGTGAGCCGCCAATTATGCTAGCCAGGCATAGATAGAAGTCTACACTTTCAAAATGTTATTATATAGCCTTAGAATTTTCAAAGTACATACACCAGTCTCATCAGGAATGCATTCAAATGGCTCGGATATTCAACTCTGGAATAATGTGGCTGTGAACTGTCCAAGACATAAGCTGGGGAATATCCATTATGAGATTTTCCTATTAATATAACCATAATCAAGTCATTTGTAGACCAGAACTAGACCAAACTAGGTATTAGATCTGAAGTCAAATTTCCCTAAATCAATACTAAGCAGATTATTGGTATGTGAGAATTAAAAAAAGAACATGCTACGGCCAGGAGAAAGCATACGTAGAGCACCCAATAGGGAAACTAGAGAGAATAAGGAAACTCTGATGTGAAAATACACCAGAATGATCAAAACAAAGGTTTATGAATAGAAAAATGACAAGTATGCAGATTAAGAGACAATGTGTCCTTTGGTAACGATTACAGATTAGTAGGTTGATGAAGGGTGGAAGGAGGGGAGAGGTGGCTCGGAGGGTCTCTAGACAAAGTGAGCCTGGAAAAGTGAACGGGGCAGAACAATCCTTATATTGAACATGTATAGAACGTTCTATATATATGAAGTTGATTCATTGTATCGTTTGTCCACAATGTTTTATAAATCCCCTCTTGGATCCCAAGAACAGACTGCAGCGCTTCATGCCGAAAGTCTGAGAAATCCAGTGTAATGCTTTACACCCAGGTAATCCCCCTACCGGACATTCCTAGATATCTGATAATTCCTTAAAGTAGTAGAAAAGCCAGAGAGATTTTTCTTTGAGAACATTGAAGCTTTCTGAAGTCAGATCCTGGTTGTCCATCCACAGGTGTAATGGCCTGGCCAGAGGAACAAGAACCTGAGTAATAGGGAAAATACAATAATACACGCGATGATTGGTTATGTGTTAAAAATAAATACAAAACCGGATATCAGATGATCAGGATACCGGATTCTAATAAATCATAGACTCTTTTACAACTAACTATAATTTGATGCAGTTTTACTCAATGTTAGAGGAATTCTTTAGGGCTATGCGCCCTGGGAAAAAGTATGTAAACTATAGATGGCACCACTGGCGGACACAGAAGAGGCCCCTGTGCAAGGACAATATAGAGGTCTTCTGCTGACCAACTGCTCATCATCATGCACAATACCACGTTCTTTGAAGGTAGACATGGGCTTCTTTAACTCTTGGGCCCCTGTACCACTGCAGGTTGTACCAGTGTTATGTCCATCTCTGGGTGGCTTCCTAGTAAATCAATACCAAGCTCTAAAGAACTTTGAAGCATACATTGGGTTACCAACCAAACTACACCTAATCTGTAGATACACTATGGATTAAGACAGGTCATTGAATTAAGGTTTGTCAATCAGTCCTGTCGCAAAAAATTTAGAGAGAGGGGGAGCGCACTAAGGCGGTAAATGAGGGACACCAGCGTGTTATTAACAAAGGTAATCCACTCACCTGGTATGGTTGTGAGAGTCACAACCACCTGTAGAAGTTTTGGCCGCTGCAGATCCCGGGATGCAGATACATACAGTAAAGGAGAAAAAAGCTGGGTTTTATCCGCGCTAGACCACAGGGAAAAACCAAGGATGCAAGCAAACCTTTATTCACACTCTATCCAACGCGTTTTGTGGCCACCTGGCCACTTCATCAGGGCAGCAATCATCTTCGGTTTTTCCCTGTGGTCTAGCGCGGACAAACCCCGGCTTTTTTCTCCTTTACTGTATGAATCAGTCCTGTTGGCTCACCATCTGCTTTTACTCAAAGGGTGGTGGTGCTGGTCCTTCATTGCGGTCAAAATGCGGCAACAATGCAGTAGTTTTGTTTAGCAGTCTGGGACTTCTGGTACCATCTAGGCAGGGAGCTTGTGGGTTACATGGATTTCTTATTACCTCCCTGTTCTGTACCTTAGGTGGGGTCTCCAGAGTCAGTCGTAGGGTACACCTGATCCTGGTTCAGTGTTTGTACCTCTTTTGACCTGATCCTGTGTGTTGTTCAGATTCTACTCTTGGATTGTTTTGATTTCTGCTTTGCCTGATGTTTCTGACTTGGTAGTTTTCTGATCTCTCTGGTTTTGACCCAACTTATTATTATTATTAATAATTATATAATAATTATTAATAATTTATAGAGCACCATTGAATCCATGATGTTGTACATGAGAAGGGGTTACATTCAAACAAGTTGAAAATACAATGAACAAATAACAGTGACAGACTGGTACAGAGGGGAGGAGAGAGAGAACCCAACCTTTGTGGGTTCACATTCTACAGGGCAATGGGGAGGGAGACAGTAGGTTGGGTCTGCTCAGGTGGTGGTGGAGCACCAGGTCCAGTGGTGGTAAGGTGGCACTGTGGTCATTGCAGGTTGAAGGCTGTTCTGAAGAGATGGGTTTTCAGGTTCTGCTTGAAGGTTCCGAGTGTAGGGGACACTCGGATGCGATGAGGTGCAGAATTTCAGAGGATGCAGGATGCTCTCGGGCGAAATCTTCCAGGCGGATAGATGAGGAACGTACAAGAGTGGAGGAAAGGAGGAGGCCTTGGGAGGATTGAAGTTTACGAGTTGGATGATATCGGGAGATTAGTTCAGAGATATATGGGGGTGTCTAGATTGTGTATGGCTTTGTAAGTCAATGTTAGTAGTTTGAATTGGATACGCTGGGAAATTGGGAGCCAGTGGAGGGATTTGCAGAGGGGAGAAGTAGAGGAGCAGCAAGGAGAGAGGTGGATTAGTCGGGCAGTAGAGTTAAGGAAAGATTGGAAGTGCAAGAGTGATAACAGGGAGGCCACAGAGGAGGAGGTTGCAGTAGTTGAGACTGGAGATGATGAGGGCATGCACTAGTAGTTTAGTAGATTGAGGGTTGAGGAAGGGACGGATTCTGAAAAGATTTGTGAGGCAGGAGGTGGCGAGAGCTTGAATGTGTGGTCTGAAGGATAAGGCAGTGTCAAGGATCACTCCGAAGCAGCAAACTTCAGGTACAGGGCAACGTGTGATATAGTTTATTGCAGGGGCGGAACTACCGTGGTGCAGCTGGTGCAGCTGCACCAGGGCCCCGGCCACCTAGGGGGCCCCTGAGGCTCAAGCGGTAGGTCAGTACCCCTGACATACAGAAGGAGGTGGGAGTCGGCAGTAGTGTGGTGACACTGTCTACAGCTTTTAATGTGTGGCCCCGGGGGAGGGGGGGCTTGCTGTCGGGTGCTAGCAGCGCTGCGCACCCGCGGGGTGGGTGTGCTGTCGGGTGTCAGCAGCGCTGCGCACCCGCGGCACTGCTGTGCTGGCATTGCGGCGATTGCGCCCATGGTGCTGTCGGGTGTCAGCAGCGCTGCACACCCGCGGCTCTTTTCTTACATTGAGTCCCGGGGGAAGTGCTGGCTGCGGGCGGCGCTGCTATCAGTACGGAGGGCGGGGGAATTGGTGGTGGAGCAGCAGCATTGAGGCAGAGGGGACTGGGAGGGTCGGTGCTGCTTCACTTCCGGCTCTTCCGTGGAGGCAGGCATCACACCCTCTCCACAAGTCAGACAATGAGATGGACCCGGCCGGTGAGCAAGCTGAGGGCTCCAGCCAGGTAAGAGCCCGGGAGCAGGGCTTTGGTCTGATGTGGAGGGAAACTGTCTGTGAACAGTGCGCACACCAACATGATTGGGGGGGGGGGGGGGGGGCAGGATTTGGATGCCTCAAGGAAGGGACATTCCTGGGGCCCCAAGGACCCCCCTTCAGAAGGGGATGGGGGTCATGGGGGCCCCAGGACCCCCCTTCCTTGATGCAGCCGATCTCCCCAAGCTTGGGGATAAGCTTGGGTGCATCAAGGAAGGGGGTGTCCTGAGGCCCCAGCCCTCGCCCCCCCTTCAGAAGGGGGTCCTGGGGGAGAAGCTCGGCTGCATCAAGGAAGGGGGGACCCTAGGACTCGTAGGGGCCCCCTCCTTCCTTAATGCAGCCGAGCTTCTCCCCCAGGACCTCCCCTAGGGCCCCCCCTTCCGTGATGCAGCCGAGCTTCTCCCCCAGGCATATAGGGTGAGAAGAAGCACAATAAAGAAAATGAGCCGCATACAGGGGAAAGGATTACAAAAGAAAGGACCGCTCCCAGCTGCACAACCCGTCGCCAGCAGCCGCCATGGCCAGCACCAGCCACCGGACCGCTCCCAGCTGCACATCCCGTCGCCAGCAACCGCCATGGCCAGCACCAGCAACCGGACCGCTCCCAGCTGCACATCCCGTCGCCAGCAGCCGCCATGGCCAGCACCAGCAACCGGACCGCTCCCAGCTGCACATCCCGTCGCCAGCAGCCGCCATGGCCAGCACCAGCCACCGGACCGCTCCCAGCTGCACATCCCGTCGCCAGCAGCCGCCATGGCCAGCACCAGCCACCGGACCGCTCCCAGCTGCACATCCCGTCGCCAGCAGCCGTCATGGCCAGCACCAGCCACCGGACCGCTCCCAGCTGCACATCCCGTCGCCAGCAGCCGCCATGGCCAGCACCAGCCACCGGACCGCTCCCAGCTGCACATCCCGTCGCCAGCAGCCGTCATGGCCAGCACCAGCCACCGGACCGCTCCCAGCTGCACAACCCGTCGCCAGCAGCCGCCATGGCCAGCACCAGCAACCGGACCGCTCCCAGCTGCACATCCCGTCGCCAGCAGCCGCCATGGCCAGCACCAGCCACCGGACCGCTCCCAGCTGCACATCCCCTCGCCAGCAGCCGCCATGGCCAGCACCAGCCACCGGACCGCTCCCAGCTGCACATCCCGCAGTCAGCAGCCGCCATGGCCAACACCAGCCACCGGACCGCTCCCCGCTGCACATCCCATCGCCAGCAGCTGCCATGGCCAGCACCAGCCACCGGACCACTCACAGCTGCACGTCTCGCCGACCGCAGCCGCCATGGCCAGCACCAGCCACCGGACCGCTCCCAGCTGCACACCTCGCCGCCAGCAGCCGCCATGGCCAGCACCAGCCACCCAGCTGCACATCTTGCCGCCAGCAGCCGCCATGCCCAGCACCAGCCACCGCCACCGGACCGCTCCCCGAAGCCCAGCCAGGCACAGGGGAGCTCCAACACCCACCATGGAACCCCCATCTGACCCTATGCTCCTCCACCATTAACCCCTTCCATCATGCGTTGACCACCGAGCCTCCATCCTGCGCTGACCACCTCATTCCCGGTTCAAGCTTCCATCAACGATGGGTGGGACCGGGAGGGGGTATGTAGGTGTGTGTAGGTGTGTGTGTGTGTCCACTTAGCCGCCCCCCCCCCCCCCCCCCCCCCGCCGTACCGATCCTCGCCCTCCGATGCGATAGCATCAGGCAGGCACACATCTACTATATATATATATCCTCTTTGAGGCTGTCTTGGGCTATATATGTTATACCAGGCTATGCTGGACTGTATATATTACCTGGCGGCTGTGCTGGGCTGTATATATTACCTGGAGGCTGTGCTGGACTGTATATATTACCTGGCAGCTGTGCTGGGCTGCATATATTACCTGGAGGCTGTGCTAGTCTGTATATATTACCTGGAGGCTGGACACCGGGAAAGGCGTCGGAGAGGTAAGTATTTCATTCTTTTTTATTTTTCATACACTTGCCTTTGTTTAATTTAGATTTCGCAGTGTATATTAATACACTGTGAAATCTAACGGGCGGTCACAGCTGTCACAGAGGGGAGGAGGAAGCAGGATTCTTCCTCCCCTCTGTGACATCACAGGGAGAAAACGCAGGAGCAGCTGCGTAAAGAATTGACATATCAATTCTTTATGCAGCTGCGTTTTCTCCCATAAACGCACTGCATATTTTTGCGCAATGTCTGCACTGCAAAGTGAATTTCACATTCACTTTGCTGGCAGACAAAAGGCACGTTGCGCATTTTGAAGAAGCGCGCGTAAAAAAGCGCGGCAAAATACGCAATGTGTGAACGCAGCCTTAGACTCGGATGGTTTGTGTGCTGTCCGTGTGCGGTCTTTGATTTTGTCGGACCCGTAGACTTCGATTGGTGAGTCTCGCATGGGAATTACATACTGTCGCAGCATGTTGCAACTTTTTTCTCATCCTGAATCTGGATGAGGAAAAAGCGTCCGACACTCACCATTCTGCTCTCAGAGATTGATTGCAAAGCGAGAAAATCACACATTGCACCCATCAGAGTTTCATGCCAGTGTGTCCATACCCTAATACTAAAATCCATATAGTAATCCTACTGGTATGGGGAGGGTTTATGGCTCAGTTAGTACACACTCCATACTTCTTGTTATTAACCAGTTAATGCTCTCTTGTCCACCGCACTGCAGTGTCAAAAGAGGACGACAGCGATGCAGACAGCAACACGGCATCAGAGAGCCCCTGACCTCGAAATAGAAGATCCTCAGATCCCGGTATTGTGACATCATATTAAGAATTAAGTTTTTTTGCATTTATATTGCATTATGAACTCCACAGCACGGCGGCAAAAATTGCTCCGGCCCCGGGCCCTCCATGAGTCCTGCTTGTTACCATACACTGGGGTTGTGCAGAGGTGGCAATTGCACCCCTTCTCTTTGTGTTTTAGTATAGTAGTTATATTCTTGTATATAGGGGCAGACAGTGTATACTATGTATACTTCCAGATTATCAATAACTAAAGGGGCGGCAAATTTTTGGACCGCCCCGGGCGCCACAAACAGTTGCTACGCCGCTGGCTGTGCTGCACAACCGCGGCACTATTCTGGCACTGAGTTCCAGGGGGGGGGGCCCCGAAAAATTTCTTGCACCAGGGCCCACTACAGTCTGGGTCCGCCCCTGGTTTATTGTGATAGATAGATCAGGTAAAGGAGGTGCGCGAAATGGGTGAAAGATGATGAGTTCAGTTTTGTCTACATTTAGTTTAAGGGAGCTAGAGGAGAAAAAGGAGGATATGGCCGATAGACACTCTGGGGTTCTGGATAGCAGGGAGGTGACATCTGGGCTAGAGAGGTAGATCTGAGTGTCATCAGCGTACAGGTGGTACTTGAATCCATGGACTTTATGAGTTGTCTTAGGCCAAGGGTATAGATTGAAAAAAGACGGGGTCCCAGGACAGAGCCTTGAGGGACCCCAACATAGAGGAGATGGGGTGAGGAGGTAGTGTTGGAGTAGGAGACACTAAATGTGCAGTTGGAAAGGTAGGAAGAGATCCAGGAGAGGGCAAGGTCAGTGATACCAATGGAAGAGAGGATCTGTAACAGGAGGAAGTGGCCGACTGAGTCGAATACATAGGACAGGTCAAGAAGGAGAAGGATGGAGAAGTGTCTGTTAGCTTTGGCGGTTAGTAGATTGTTAGTAATTTGGGTTAAGGCGGTTTCAGTGGAGTGGTGGGGGCAGAAGCCAGATTGAAGATTGACATAGAGAGAGTTGGAAGAGAGGTGGGATGAGAGTACAGTGTGGACATGCTTTTCAAGAAGTTTGGAGGCGAACGGGAGCACTGATATGAGGAGGTAGCTGGATGTGGAGGTTGAACTTATGAAACCTTTTTCTGACAGCCTGCTCCACTGGCCCACAACCATTCCATCGACCTAACCCAAGGGGCCCTTTAGGAAATACAGATCCTTCTTTGGGGGTTAAATGGTGGCCACGCTCTTGGATAGGTCACATGGAGAGCCTGTTAGTGAAGCCCTATTAAGAGCTTCCAAGCCTTGCCAAGAACAATGCTACTTTACAAGTTTGAGGAAGACCCTTTTCTGTTCACCATGACTTTGCTCCAGTACAAAAAAACAAGGGCCATAGAGACATAGTTGGGCAAGTTTGCTGTGGAAGAATTCTACTTGCTGCACATAGCCTGGATCTCAACCCCATCCAACACCTTTGGGAAGAGCTAAAATGGCGATTGTGAACCTGGCCTTTCTGACCCCCCCCCCCCCCCATCACCCCAAACATCAGACAGGGCTCCTTCTGGATGAAGTGGCAAAAATTCCCAGAGACACCTTCAAAATCTTACATAAAGCCTTCTCCACAGGGAAAACCAAGTCAATATTAAAACTTATGGATTTAGAATCGTACAGTTGAAAAAAAAAATCCAATAGGTGTAAAGTGGAAATGTCCCAGTACTTTTGTCCTCAGAGTATGGCACAGATTGGAGTTTTTCCTCCACATTGGTTTTAACCAGATTGGTTGTGTATTTGATATAATGACAACATGTAGCAGGATCGAAGTGAAAATAATCTGCTGGAAACAGTGTAATGAGGCGTCAATTCTTTCATACTGTACCCTCACCTTTATCCATTGCAGACAGATGCATTCCAAGGCTTGACCTGCACCACAACTAGTCCAGAACTACCAACTGAACTATTATTCTGCAACTGAAACTATAGATGCAAGTTCTAGATGACTCATGTGACTTTCTCCAGCTAAAATAAAGGAAAATTTGCAGAACAAATCTTTCTCCATCTACTTCTATTAACAGCAACTATTGCACTGTTCCTTCAAAGTTGTCACACCTATCTTACCTTCACGCAACCTCCGATTGTCTCAAAATCTCCTTCCCTCCTCCCCTCTTATCTCCACTTCCCACAAGGTTATATAAGATTTCTCCCCCATACACTTTAATGCTCTACTCAAACATATCAAGACTCTCGCCTACCATAACAATCTTCAAAAGGAACCTGAAGATCCACCTCTTCTGACAAGCCTACCACCTGCCACTTGACCAGCTCTACCCTCTCCTACTATATCCTCACCCATCCCTTGTAGACTGTGAGCCCTCGTGGGCATGGTCCTCTCTCCTCACCCATCCCTTGTAGACTGTGAACTCTCATGGGCAGGGCTCACTCTCTTCAACTATTGTATCCTCACCCATCCCTTGTAGACTGTGAGCCCTCACAGGCAGGGTCCGCACCTACTGTATCCTCACCCATCCCTTGCAGACTATGAGCCCTCGTGGGCAAGGTCCTCTCTCCTCACCTACTGTATTCTCACCCATCCCTTGTAGACTGTGAGCCCACACAGGCAGGATCCTCTATCCTCATGGGCAGGGCTCGCTCTCTTCAACTATTGTATCCTCACCCATCCCTTGTAGACTGTGAGCTCTCACAGGCAGGGTCCGCACCTACTGTATCCTCACCCATCCCTTGTAGACTATGAGCCCTCGTGGGCAAGGTCCTCTCTCCGCACCTACTGTATCCTCACCCATCCCTTGTAGACTATGAGCCCTCGTGGGCAAGGTCCTGTCTCTTCACCTACTGTATTTTCACACATCCCTTGTAGAATGTGAGCCCTCGTGGGCAAGGTCCTCTCTCCTCACCTACTGTATTCTCACCCATCCTTTGTAGACTGTGAGCCCTTGTTTCTTTATTGCAGAAGTATTAGGTTCCTTAAATAGTGCAACTCGATTCATTTCAATAAAGATTTTAGTCTTTCAACTCCAAGTTCATGCAAGAGTTTCCCAACTAAAATCAAAGTACAGCCGATGGGGTAACACTCATGTAACCCTTTAGTGCACTATCTAACAAAAGACACATCTTTAGCTACACCACTTGTTATTTTGTGGCTTTCCTATTTTTTTTATCTACCTCAGGCGGCCGTCACACGTAAAGATATCGTGCAAGATATCGCTTGAACGCGGCAGATTAAACATCGCGTAAGCGATGTCTGCGCGTTTGACGGCGAGATACGACGAGCGATATCTGATCAAATCGCTAAATCGTGATCTGAGGTCCGGTTCTCAGATCTGACGATGTCGCCTCATAAGATGTACTGAATCGGCGTGTCTAAACAACCGAGATCGTATGCACGTGTCGGAACTGCGCGATGCCTAAATCCAGCACGTAGGCGTGGCAGGAGATTCCTATTGCCTCGCCTCCTCAGTTGTAATTCGTGCACCGAAATGGTTTCGGATTGGCTGCTTCACCACTAGCTCGCATTGGTGGAGGATGATGCGTTGCCATTGGCTGCCCTCACAGGGCGCCATTTTTGAAGAGCTGTCTTCAGCACCACACATAGGCGTCGGCTGCACAATTTCTCCGAACTGTACACCCACAAGTGCGTCGACTTGATAATAGAACCTGCGTGGTCCACGACCCTGCTATAGTGTCCACCTTGTCATACACCCAAACAATGTTGCCAGGCGCGGCACACACAACGCGGCGTTACGTCACGCCCATGGGATATTGTTTCGTAGGTGACACAAAAAATGGTGATTGGCCTGTTAACGCCGCGTAGGTCGCCTTTGAGTGTTGTTATGTCACGCAAGGGGCGGTCCAGACGGAATGAAGTTGGTTTCAGTTTCATTCCGCCTGCAAGGTGCTAGCTCCTCCCATGCACATTGCAGTTCAGTAATGGCGGCAACACAGCGCGCTGCCACGTGGGGGATGGCGTTCTGTATCTTTTCCCCTATCAAAATTAGTTATGTGGTACAGCACACATATACATTGAGACCAACATCACAGGACATTCTGGAGATGAGGCCGCCATGTTTCGAAGGACATCTGACCCAATGAGGACGCAGTACTGAGCACCAATGGTGTACTGAGGGGCGCAGCTTGGAGACCATGTACCACGCCTATGGGCTCCAATGACGCCCACATTTGCTCCCACATCGTTTAGGAGATTTCTGTGTGACTCTTTCATGAACGATGTCCACTGATGATAAGTGCATCGCTCAGACGATCGCTGGATGGGTGGATCGGGGAATCGTCTGAGCGATGTCTGTGGGTGTAGCGTTATGATGAGCGATTTTGCGCGTCGTTCGGACGATATGCAAATTTGACATCGTCTACGACATCGTTAGCTAAATCTATACGTGTGACGGCCGCTTCATGCTCATCTTTCTAATAGAGGATTTCGCTAATTAGATGTCCTTATTGGATTCTCAGCCCTAATTAGGTTATTTACCCCCTTTCTCTCAGCAACTCCTGTATTATTGGAGTGTGCAGAAGAGAAATGAAATAGGGAAGGAAATTAATTAAACTCTTATTTGTCAATCGTTTAGGCCAAGACAGTCTGTCGCAAGGAACATCAACCCACGTCTAGATTATCATACACAAGATGATCAGTGACAGATTCACACTTCTTGTCAGTCTTACTTGCTCACACACCAATTCCATCCCCCACTTTCTTCTATTCCTTAATATTAAGATCCCTGACAAATGGTTCTCACTTAGGTGGACCGCTCTTTTCATTTATTCCATGGATGAACATATATTTGGCCCCTCCGCAAGTAAATAAGTCAGAAGTTAACTGCTTATATGAGCAATTTCTTACACCTTCCATCAGATAATTGTTTGTCAATCTTCAATTTGCAAAGAGATTTTCCATTTAGCCTATGGTTATATTCCATGTGTTTTAATTTAAATCCTATAGAAAAAGTAGTTGAACCCAATGTAAAAACCTGTAGAATCTCTAACAAAAAGCATGGAGTGGATGAAATACTTGTGGCATTCTCATTTTTTCATGCAGAAGATTTCCATATACAGGGGTTGGACAAAATTATGGAGACACCTGGAAAAATCAACAAACGTTAGTTCAATATGGTGCAGGTCCACCTTTTGCAGCGATTACAGCCTCAATTCTCCGAGGTATGGATTCATACAAGGTGATATCAATGGCCCGGTGGAACTCCACGAAATAGCACCCCAGATCATCACAGAACCTCCGCCATGTTTTACGGTTGGGAGAAGGCAGTCTGGATGGAATGCTTCTTTCGGCTGTCTCCAAACATACGCTCGGCCGGAGGTCGGAAAATGGGGTAAATGATGATTGGTCTGAGAATATCTCATGTTTCCACTGCTCGAGGGGCCAATTCTGGAGGTTTCTACACCACTCTAAAAGCTTGGAAACATTTGTCATTGAGAGCAGCGGGTTTATAATTGCAGCTCTTCCGTGGAATTCAGATTTGTGCAGCTCCCGACGAACAGTTTTGGTGGAAACTGAGTTCTGTAGGTGTTCATTGAGCTCAGCAGTGATTTTGGTGGACACTGGGTTGTGTAGGTGTTCATTGGGGTCAGCGGTGATTTTGGTGGACACTGGGTTGTGTAGGTGTTCATTGGGGTCAGCGGTGATTTTGGTGGACACTGGGTTGTGTAGGTGTTCATTGGGGTCAGCGGTGATTTTGGTGGACACTGGGTTGTGTAGGTGATCATTGAGCTCAGCAGTGATTTTGGTGGACACTGGGTTGTGTAGGTGTCATTGAGCTCAGCAGTGATTTTCAGAGCCGTTGTCTTGCGATCCTCTCTCACAATTCACTTTAGAGTCTGACGGTCTCTCTCAGTCAACTTCGACTTTCGGCCGGACCTGTGCTTTGCTGTGGACGTTTTTTCCTTTTCTTTCAGTCATTACATTGGAGACAGGACCTCTTGACATGCCAAGCATTCGGGCACTTTCTGTTACACTAGCGCCTGCCATACGAGCACCAACAATTTGGCCTTTTTGAAAATCCGAATGGTCTGCCATTGGTATCAGGTCCTCATCAATGTTCTTACAATTCGGCAAAACAAAGAGTTAATTTACATACACATATCACTTATAACACAAATAATCAACTACAAAACATTAACATGTGTCACGGTTTGCATGTTTATAACATGTTTGAAGATTATGATGCCAAAAGGTGTATACATTATTTTGTCCAACCCCTGGATATGGATGGTATTTGTATTTCCTATAGATTTGGGGAATCCATATTGAAAATGAACAAGAAATCCACCACATCTTTGCTACTGGATATAGAGACTCCCAAGCACCATATAGCAGCAATATACAGGAGACATTGTGTTTATTGTGAAACATCATGCATTCTTCTGCTACATTGTGACACGATAAACTAGAGGATTGCAACAATAAAATATCGTATTTGGTGGGGGTCAGCTGTTCAGAACAAACAGAGCAATGCAAAAATAAGGATGATCCCTTAGGCCCTGTGCACACACAGCTGTGGTCCGCTTGTGAAGCAGAAAATTCTGCAGCAAAACTGCATCAGTTTTTGAAAAAACAAAAACGCACCAATAACTTATTGCATTTTTATGTGTTTTACATGCTGTGTGCACACTACAATAACTGTGAATGAAGGTCCTGGAATACTGTTGCATTTTTGGAGTGGAAAAAAGCAGCAAAAGTGGACTGTGTGAATACCAATTACGGTAGATTTTTAAAACTTTATTTAAAATGGGATCAATGGAGACAACTTTGGAGAAAACCGGATCACTAATTGACAGGCCAATTCTTTTTCTGGATGCGTTTTCTGCCGCAAAAATGGACCAGTAAATAAAGCAGACATTGGCACAGCATTTCTAAAATCTAATAGACTTTATCTCAATAAATTGATTAATTTTTTTGCAGATTTCCCCAAAAACGCAGCACAAAAAAAAAAAAACAGATCAAAGCGCAGTGTGGGCACAGGGCCTTACAATAGAAAACCCCAGATTTATGCTGGAAATATTCTTTATAATCGTCTCATTGTGGCTCTACATACATATATATTAACTAATAGAGATGAGGAATTGATTTGATGCAAAATGCAATCTTGACAAATTATTAGGAATGCGCTGAACCTGTCCAATTTACATATTGCAGAAGATTGCGTCAGTCAGAGACCTCTCACTTGACCTCAGGTGCAGTGGGGCATCCCCATCAGGCGGGGGATCCATCATGGCCACAGCTGAGGAAGCTATATGCAGCTGGTATGTCGTAGGTCAATACTAGTGAATGGGGCGTCATAACATCACCTATGGTCAGGGGCGTAACTACAACAGGTGCAGGGGTTGCAATCACACCCAGGCCCCGGAGCCTAGGGGGCCCCAAAAGTCCCTTTGGCCTATAGAAAAAGACTATTGATGTTAAAGATTTGTAATAATTGGGGGCTCTGTTGGAGGTTTCGCATTGGGGCCCATGAGCTTCAAGTTACTCCACTGCTTATGGTACCACAACAAGCAGGGGGTTTTAAAGTGTTCCCCCCCCGCCCCAAGATTACATGCTACACCCTTACTTTATGGATCTGGTATAACTTGCTGATTGCTGGAGCTCCATCCGCTTGGATCTCAAATGGGCTCTGTAGAGGAGTGTCTTGCATGGAGCAGTGGTGATGACGCTCCACAGCCGCTTCATTCATTGTGTATAGGAATGCTGGTGCTGGAACATTCCTATAGACAATGAATGGAGTGGAGGTCCAGTCTGCGCACCATAGATCCATACAAATTGGGCTTTGCTGAGAATTGTTCTCGAGGTTCCAGAATTCCATTTTTGGGATTGAAGGGGGATCGCAGTGATCAAACACCGAGTGATCAAAAAACTTATTCCTAGCGTATGGATTGGGGATAACTTGCAATTTTGCAAAAACCCCATCAAAGGCGACCTGTTACTTTAGAAAAGGTTTTTTTACCTGCAGATGTATGTTAATTTCTTCCCAGTAGCCACAACTTCAGTGGCCAGGCAACATTGTAGCTCTATTAGGATCCAAGCTAAGCCAATATCTGAAAGTATGGTAAATACTATTTTCCAAGGTGACAGGTTGAGGTGAATTCACCGGTCCTTATCTCACAGTCCATATAAAGAACACAATGCTTGGACTGGTCACTGGTCTTCTGGTCCAAACTATCAGCCTCATAGGAAGAAGAACGCCATACAAGCACACAAGGAATATACAGACTCCCCGCAGATGGCGCCTGCTCCGGCACTGAGGACTTTAATCCATCTATCATGCCTATGTCAGAGAACATGTAATATGCATGTGTGATGGGGGGAGGAGAGCGATATAACAGCAGCAACAGCAAGGGTGGAAGCAGAGCTAAATATAGGGTGACACTAGAAGGGTGTGAAGAAAGAAGGCTGTTTTATCATGAAATCTTCCATCTTAGTTGATGATGAGTATCGGTGGGTGGGAGGGATGGATGTCGGCTGACAGAGATCTAAGACTATGTTTACACAGCGCAGTTACGCTGGATTTTTTGCACATGACCTATGGGATTCTCTGAACTTCTTAACAACAACCACCACCAACATCTCATGTCTATGAGCAGTGTTAACAGCAGATACTAGTATTTCATATAAGTATTTGTGGAACTGAAACAAAGCAATAAAAGCTAAACAGTGAAATGCCCAAATACATAAGAGAAATGAGGAACTCAGAGGAAAACTTTCACCAAGAGATTCAAGAAAACCTGCTCAGCTAACACTACAAAGCACAGGATGATCTACTCTAGAGATTACTACCGGGGACAGCCCTCTGTAAGGAGGAGCTGTCAGCACATCAGAGGCAGCCGGGTCCAGCTATTATGTAACTCCTGTTGCTGCCGTGAGCATTCTGGTTTGTTTTTCTTTTCTCTTTTAGAACCATACGGTTCCTGAGATATATGGGCCTTTTTTACTTAGTGCTACTCTTTACTATCTGTACCAAGAGGGTAGTGCTCACATGGTAATTATGCAGAGCAGTGTAAGGATACGCCCCAGAGGATCCTGGAGGCCACATCTCCTTGTAAAGACCATAAAAAGCCACACTATATTAAATAAGCCCATATTTCTAGTACTGCACATTGCATTCATCATGTGTACTATATATATATATATATTGGGGTATATTATTATCTATTTAGCACAATTAATTCCATGGTGCCGTACATGAGAAGGGGTTACAAACAAGTACAGATAGAGGTTATAGTAAACAAATTAACAATGACAGAGAGGTACAGAGGTGGTGATCAAAAAAAAGAATCTCCAGACCGTGCTCCCGCCTGGACAAATAATCTCAACTCGCGGAGATATATTTAGTGTGATTTTTATTTTCTACGGAATTCAGGATTAACCCTTCATCAGGAAAAAAAAAAAATCACAAGGTTAACAGATGTACCTTTTATTAGAGAGGTACAGAGGGAAAAGGACCCTGCCTCACTGGCTTCCATTCTACAGGATGATGGGGAAGGAGACAGGAGGTCGGGGGTTGCAGCAGCTCCAGTGGTGGTGAGGAGGCAGCACTGGAGGTGATGAGGTGGCAGCAGGGTCATTGCAGGCTGTGAGCTTTCTGAAAGAGATGGGTTTTCAAGGATCCGGGCGTGGTAGATAATCGGATGTGTTGGAGTGCAGAATTACAGAGATGGGGTATTCAGGAGAGGTCTTGAAAGCAATTGGGTGAGAACTGAATAAGTGTGGAGGAGAGAAGGAGGTCTTGGGAAGACTGGAGATATCATCAGGGAATAGATCAGAAGATTAGTTTGGACATATAGGGTGGGGACAGGTTATGAACGGCTTTGCAGGTCAGTGTTAGTAGCTTGAACTGGATTTGTTGGGGAATTGGGAGCCAGTGAGGGGATTTGCAGACGGGAGAAACAGGGGAGTAGCGAAGAGAGAGGAGGATTAGTCAGGCAGAGTTAAGGACTGAAGAGATGCAAGAGTGTTAGCAGGTATACATATATATATATATATATATATATATATAATGAAAAAAAGCTGCACAGCACTCATAGACCAGTGTGAACTGGTGCATGCAGAGACACAGAAACATATATAATAGAAAAAATTCCTTGCAGCACACAGCTATTACCAATGTTGTATAATGCTATAAGCCATGTGTTTGAGAAAAAAGTTTAAAAACTTACGTTTTTCTGAAAAAACTCAAAATCTTATCTTTTAATTCTGAAGTTCTTAGTACAAACATTGGCCAAGGTCTGTTTGCTCGTCGACTGCGACAAAGTGACTTCAGGCACGACGAGTCCATATGGGTGTCAGCATAGGACTCGTCGCGCCTGAAGTCACTTTGTCGCAGTCGACGAGCAAACAGACCTTGGCCAATGTTTGTACTAAGAACTTCAGAATGAAAAGATAAGATTTTGAGTTTTTTCAGAAAAACGTAAGTTTTTAAATTTTTTTCTCAAACACATGGCTTTATAGCATTATACAACATTGGTAATAGCTGTGTGCTGCAAGGAATTTTTTCTATTATATATATATATACATACACACACACACACACACACACACACACACAGTATATACACACCCCCAATACCCCCATGTATCTCTGTTTACAGTGATCCTGTAATCTGTCCTCTCTGATCTCCGTGATCTATCATTTGTGTGGATATATTGATCTTGTACAGCTCACATGTTACAAATGTTTACCCGCACTCTATACAATGTATGGTCCATTCTTATTGACTGCCTATAGATCAGATTTGCAGTACAAAACTGAGATACCCGGCTCAACTGTTGTCTAAATGGTTTTAGTCTTTTACAAATAGTCCTGGCCCCTCACAAGTTGCCCATTTCTGTTTCCTGGCTGTCTTGGCTGCAGCGGTGACATCACGATCGACAGTGCACATCACTGCTGCAGGCAATCACCATCACTGAGTTCAGTGGTGCTGCAGATGTGGACGGCCTGGTGTGAGCTGTGAGCTCAGGGATTGCTGCAAGCGTTGATCCTATACCATGATTGACCATCAGATCACCACTGCAGAGGTGGACTGGCCTGAGGCAGCTGAGCTCATGATTGGCTGTCGCATTGGTCTACACATATGACGTCCGATCACCACTGCAGAGGTGGACTTCCTGAGGCGCTGAGCTCAGCGATTGGCTGCAGCGTTGATCTAACTGATGACATCAGATCACCACTGCAGATGTTGACTTCCTGAAGCGCTGAGCTCAGCAATTGATTGCAGCGTTGGTCTACACTGATGACGTCAGATCACCACTGCAGATGTGGACTTCCTGAGGCGCTGAGCTCAGCAATTGCTGCAGCGTTGATCTATACTGATGACATCAGATCACCACGGCAGATGTGGATGGCCTGAGGCGCTAAGCTCAGCGATTGGCTGCAGCGTTGATCTACACTAATGACGTCAGATCACCACTGCAGCCCCAAAAGAGGCAAGAAGCAAGGAGATAAAATACCATCTGTATTTGTTATTTTACATTACAGGAATCCTTTGGGTTCCTTTTCTAAAAGTGGAAAACCCTTTCAATCGATGACTTGCAGGGCATGGAACCAGGGACAGGGGCGCACATTCACAGATGGTACAAAGGTGCTATTTTTTTGCAGAATTTTGCCATTTTCATGTGGCTCAGTTAACACCAACAAAAAAATCCTTGTCTGATCCTTTCATAAATGGAGACTAATACCCAGTAAACATCCTGACACTTTTAGCTCAGCAGCAGTTGAATAACTACATAGCCACGAAAGAAGGACTTAAAAAACGATAATAGGACAATGATACATAGCAATGTTTCTTCAAATATTTAGAGCCGTGACCCGAGAAGAAGAAGCTTCTATCTGTGGAGAGAGGAAACATCTGAGGATCTCACCACAGCAACTTGACGGCATTCCAGAACTAACCCAGAATAAACAACTGTCATAGCGGAAGGGGTTAATAGTGCAACCAAAAAACGCTACTGCAGAAAGGCCAGATTTGTCAAGTATGAAGAGCAATGGGCCTGGTTGGACGTTGTTCACACATCAGTTTGTAAAAACCTGTAATGGAAAAGTGTTTAATTCTGTTTAAAAAGCAAACGTTTTTTGGGGTTTTGTATCCATTTTTGATCTGTTGTGAGCGAATCCATTTTTATAAAGAGCCGTCTCAACACCTGAAGTCTCCTGAGCATGCAGTGCTTAGGATTAGATGACATCCATTTATGTCTATTTAAGGCTAAGTGCCCACGGTCAAGAAATGCGCAGTCTGAATGTTTCTCTTTGGAAACGCTAGCGTCATATGCGGGAGAAAGCACTGTCCGGGCCCCATGATCAGGATTTTGTCAGTGTATTTTCACTGTATTCTCCCGCTGAGAACACTTGCGTCTCCTAAGCATAAATTGACATACTGTGGCTCGACATGGCAGTTTGTGCTGTGCAAAAAGAAGCACCGCAGGCATGAGAATACTATAAATTCCATCCATGCTTGACTGTACAACACAGAGTCTTGGACACAGTGAAAGTATGAGGTGTCCAAAACGCTGCTAATCCTGAATGGACACTAAGTGAACATAGCCCAACATGGAAATATAGTGATCTCACTGCAAAAGTAAAAATGTCATGAAAAAATAAATAAATCTTCCAATTATATCAAATATGACTCTTTATCTCCTATTTTGGTGAATTTAATATTGTATTTATCCATTTCTTTGTTATACCTACTTCGGAAAAACTTGTTGCCAACCAATTTGGCTGCTGGTACACATGTGAGAGGGGTCGTCCTTTGGACACAGTGGTTGCTGGTGAAAACAAGTTATCACTTATCAATGGGATAACATAACTTTTTAATTAAATTATCATTAAATATTATTTCTTATATCACACCATCATATTCTGCAGCTCTTTACAGAAATCATCATCAGTCTCCCCTTTGGGGCTCACAATCTAAATTGCCAATCAGTCTTTGGAGTGTGAGAAGAAACCAGAGAATGTGGAGGAAACCCAGGGAAACACAGGGAGAATAGGAAAAATTCCTTGTAGATGTTTCCTTGGTGGGATTCAAACCCAGGACCCCAGTGCTGCAAGGCAACATGCACCATTGGGACCAACCACTTGAGACCAAAGTACAGTGCTAACCACTGAGCCACCGTGCAGCCCTATATATAGTACAGTGCTAACCACTGAGCCACTGTGTTGATTGATGCAGGTCCCGGAGGTCAGACCTTCACCAATCAGCAGCACAGGGAAATTTTACCTGCTAGAATGGAGTGAAGCCAAAAGGCCTATCACATACAGTTGTGGCCAAAAGTATTGACACCCCTGCAATTCTGACAGATAATACTCAGTTTCTTCCTGAAAATGATTGCAATCACAAATTCTTTGGTATTATTATCTTCACTTAATTTGTCTTAAATGAAAAAGCACAAAAGAGAAAAGCAGTCCAAGAGACCATAAATGCACAATTCCAGCTGCTTTGGAGGTAGCAATTGGCTGCCTTACACCTTGGGAATCCTGTGCGGCCGCAAAGGTTGCAACAACAATATGTCCGCCCATGCCTTAACAAGCAAGTTTGCTTGCAAAAGTGGACTCCACCTTTTTGTGACTTGCTTGTCATGTATATAATACTTTGTGATTCACAGTGGAACCCTATTCACTCGCACTATGTTGCGATGTAGTAGCATATCATAAGTAGCATAAAGCGATCTTTGACCATGCAATCCTTATTGCAGCAAATGCTGCTCTATAGCCCAAGTAGGATCCATATGGTCTGATTGGACTTCTGGACACCGCTTGTCCTGATGAGAAACGCTCTTAACCTAAGAGAATCAGAAAGCTATAAAACAAATAATAGAGGGAATTTGTCACCAGGATTTTTCACTCAAAATACTTATAAGCACATGTATCCCTATCACAGACAAGTTGAGCAATTCCTGTACATTATCAATTCACTCTTCCATTACTGAGAAATTTGAATGATATGCAAATGAGGCTGAAGAGCTATGGTAGATGTGAAGCCTCTGTCACTCCAGCTCTATTCCCCATCCACTGCAGTCTCCACCTGCTTGACTGATGAATCGTTAGCCTAGTACAGCACAGAGGCTATCAGTCAAGCAGGAAGGGGCAGGGAATAGAGCTAGAGTGACGTGGGCTTCAGATCTACCATAGCTCCTCAGCTTCATTTGCTTATCAATTCAAACACTGACTTTTCAATAATTGACAATTATTGATATTGAATTGATTTCTTGGGAACGGTTCAACAGACTGGTCACAACAAGTATCACTGGACAAAAATTCTCCTTATAATAATTACATTTATTATTAATTAGGGGACAAAGACTAATATTCCTTTAACCTGGTGAAGGCTGATGTAATAAATGTAGTATATTATATTTATATTATTCATTGTGTATTCATTCTTGAAGAATGCAATTATTCTACTGCCAGTAATTACGGTAATCAATGAGGTCACCTCCAGGATTGAAATTAATGGAGTGGGTATGTCACCGCTAATTTAAATTATTTGGAAACTGATTAATTCTCTTACTCATTTGTTTTATTACCCAAGCTTCTGTATCAATCACTGCTTATTCCCTACGCATTCTGTTTATCGCTGATAAAACACAGAAGCCATTATAATCTATGGGATTGTCACATACCTGTGTTTGTTAGTGGATCATGTGATAAAAATCATAGCGTCATGTGTTTTTGATCCGGAGGACCCAGCAGATCTGTGAACACTGACTTCAGTGGGAGCGTTGTAATGATACTTTTCCCTGTGGTGGCGCTGTAGCAGAATTTAACATTTGCTTCTAGGTCCCCCAACAAACTACAGCTGATCGCTGGGATGTCAG
Organism: Allobates femoralis; assembly: GCA_033576535.1. Taxonomy (NCBI): domain Eukaryota; kingdom Metazoa; phylum Chordata; class Amphibia; order Anura; family Aromobatidae; genus Allobates; species Allobates femoralis. The sequence continues at coordinate 62,310,241 of JARQOC010000007.1, forward strand.
CTACTGCAAGGGACTATCTGAAGGGATAGACACCTTTAATGAGTTTACTTTTAAGAGATCAGTAAAAGTAAAGCCCCACTCCTGCTTCAGATCTGAGAATGAAATCCTCGGGTATTTCTATAGAGTTCAGATGTTGGAGAGGTAATGGGAAATGTATGTAATTACCAGGTTGGTTATCAGCCTTGGACATCTGGCTGAAACTGCACAATGATAAAGAGGTTCTCCGGCATATGATAACGATCAGCTATCATTAGATCATACAGGTCATCAATATCGGATTGATGGAGGTCCAACACCCGGCACAGATATTGGGTTTGGAGGTGACTGGGTGCAAACACTTAACGGCGCTGCGCAGCTCTGGTAGAAACAGCAATGTAATATTGGTTCGTTTAAAATAGAAAAACCTTTATTAATGAAGAGTTTAAAAGGAAGGGAGAGGACTACAGAGTACCACGACCCTCTGTTATACACCAATTTGCCGTACCAAATTGCAATAGAGACATATCCCAGAGGGGATTATTAAAAGATGTACATACTGCGACTTTGATGGGTAGTGGCAGCCACTGATAAGAAAAAAAAAAATCAACTCCATTCAATGTTTAATAGCCACTGCTATGTACTGCCCATCTGCCCCCTATCTTCCACCAGGTGCTGCCCATCTGTCCACTATCTGCCACCAAGTACTGCTAATCGGCCCTTGGGAACTGCCCATTCTCACCTTTATACTTCTGATCCGGCCTTTGACCATTGCCGGATACTGCACATCCTCCTCCTATCTGCTGCCAGGTACTGCCCCGTCCACTCCCTATCTGCTGTTCGGTACTGAACATCCGCCCCCTATTTGCGGTATGACATCACCCTATCGCTGCTGGGTACTGAAGATACCCTACGGCGCTAGTACTGAACATTCACCCCCTATCCGCTGCCGGGTACTGCACATCCACCCCCTATCTGCTGTGGTACTGCCATCACGATATCTGCGAGGTACTGCACTATCCGCCTATCTGCTGTTGGGACTGCAACATTCTTCCCCCTATCTGCTGTGGTACTGCACTCTCCCCTATCTGCTGTGGTACTGCACATCTGCCCCCTATCTGCTGTTGGTACTGCACACCCTCCCCCTATCTGCTGTTGGTACTGCACACCCTCCCCTATCTGCTGTTGGTACTGCACACCCTCCCCCTATCTGCTGTTGGTACTGCACATCCGCCCCTATCTGCTGTTGGTACTGCACACCCTCCCCCTATCTGCTGTTGGTACTTCACATCACCTATCTGCTGTATATGACACCGCTCCCTATCTGCTGTTGGTACTGCACATCTGCCCCATATCTGCTGTTGGTACTGACATCATCGCCTATCTGCTTGTACTCACATCCGCCCCTATCTGCTGTTGGTATGCACATCTGCCCTATCTCTTCTGTCTGCACATCTGCCCCATATCTGTTGTTGGTACTGCACATCATCCGCCTATCTGCATCTTTCTACTGCTCATCCGCTCCTGTTCTCTTGAATATTTGCTGATCAGCAGGACTTGGCAGTGACTGCTGCACATTAAATGGAGCTGCACTCAATGTTTACATCAAGACACCCTGGTAATGGCAGGTGTTGAACCTCTAATATTGATGACTCCTCCAAAAAGAGCTCATACTATACCCCGAGACCTCTTTAAACTTGTATGGGCATTGGATTGGGCACCACACATTGTCCTAGAGTGGTCTACAATCTGCAGTCTGGCCATATGCACGAGATCGCTGTCAGTGTTTGGGCGACTTTTCTCCCTCCTGAGCCCCCATCAGATAATGCTCGGCCCAGATACCATGGACTACAATCACATACAAAAGCGTAATTCAGAGACAGACAAACCTGTCGATGACATTTCTCTACACACCAGAATCCAGTGGTTGCACTTTCCTCTCTGATCTGCAGCCCTCAGTCACGTTACAACTCTAAATTAAGTTCCTATCTGAGATTATTTGCAAATTATTGACCGATACAAAATTACAGGTTACAAAGAGTATAACACCCCTCCATGGAACCCGCTATACTAGAGTGTTTAGTGACCTACCTTCAGGCACAGCAGCCGTGTCCTCTGCACATATACAGTATGGCACTTCCTGACTCGCTGATCTTAGTTCCTATTTTGAAACTCGAAGATCTGTTACCAAAATGACCGAGCATTGACGCTTCTGGTACATTACGTGCAAAGGACCGACCAGGAACTGTCTGTAACTGCTGGTTTACATACAGGAGAGATGTGTCACCTTTGCTACATTGTTGTCGGTAAATTCAGCAATAATCTGCCGTCATCCTGTAATCCCCACATACAGTGTACAAATACAAGAATGTCTCATGTAGACATGTCATGTATGCAAGGCAGAATAATGCATAGCCGTGATCGCAGCAAATTCTGAGAAATCTACTTATCTGGGAGTAATTGGACAGATTATTTGTCGAATTATCAGAACAAATTAGGAAAGTATAGAAAAGTCAAGTTAAAAAATAGAGATGGTCCAAAATCACAGTCCCGCTAGCGCCACCTATTGGAAGTATCTGTCCAGGAAGAGGTTGTTCCCCTTTAAGGGTAATTTTCATTTTATATTTTTCTTCACCCTGCTGTTCTGTTCAGGTCTACTATACACTTATAATGTTCCGGTCATTTTTTACCGGACCTATTAAAGTCTTGATTTTTACTAATTTAAGTGTTTTATTTGAATATCTGTTTCATTATTATACTGTATGTGAACATGGTTGTTAATAAACAAACGAAAAATAAATAAAAAACTTCAAGTTCGGTCATTTTTCACCAAACAGAACAGCAGGGTTAAATATGGTGGTTACAATTGGGTTTCATTATTTCCCCCGACATTGATAAACGTTTAAGCAATTTTGCACCATTCTGCTTTTACAGGTTTTCTTTCCTACACATCCAAATGTGATGTGGTCTGTAGTCATAAATCAGCTGAGAGGAGCTCAGAAAAGACAGATAAGAGAGCTACAAAGTGTCCTGTCATAACAAGCTCACTGACAGATTAGCAGTTGGCTCATATTGCAGCCAGCAACTAAAAAGAACCATTTTAATATTTGAAACTTTGCAAAACAACTAGGAATATTTACTAAGTAAGTGACTGATAATAAACAGCTGCTGCAAGTTTTGATGGTTGAATATAGCGCCCTTGATCCAGTTTTAAGAGGGGGGGATATCTCCAGTTACAGAGACCACTTGAAATATATATGTGGCGCCCCTGCGGTCTGGTCGCCACAGAGGTACTGTCCCTAAGCCATAGGTGTGGTATCCCACTGCCAGGTAAGGAGTGGACACGAATTCGAGACACGCAAACACCCGCATCCAACATCCATTTTAACCCCAGGCTAGGGGATCTTGGGTGGATCTAATTGAGGAAGGGAACCATCTTCTGGCTGGAGGGGAGTGGTGGGAGGAAAACAGTTAAGAGAGAGAGAACAGTCTGGAAAAGTTGGAGAGAGGGAGTCCTAGGGGAACTGGAGTGGAGGATCCGGACCCCAAATCCGGACCAAACATGAGTCAAGCGGAGGGACTGGTTGCAAGAGAGGACCAGCCCCGATCTGGTGGGAACGCTTCAAGGTTCCACCAGGAAACCAGAGGCTGCTGGACCTGTACGGGCAGTAGCTACTAACCATGTAGATTCGCCAAAATGGTGGCTAGACCTAGGGCGAGGACACAGGTGGCTCGTTGTCTGACAAAGCCAGCAGCCACCTGCTTGGGACACTGTGCAAGAAGGAGAGTCAAGTAGCCAGCATGGGAGAGTCAACCAGGAGAGGCTTATGACAGGGTGTCTCAGAGGAGTGGACCCAAGCTGCCTGTGAGTTGGCTGGATCGCAGACCCGAAGGACACGGTGCCCCTACTGGGCTGGACTGCTGACCTGAACTGTGAGTACACGCTTGAGAAATGCAACCCCGGTGTCCTCCAGTTATTCCCTGTGCCCTCTTGCACCATTGCACAGTCACCATCACTGTACCAGTAGACTGTTACACTAACCCTGGGGCCCCACTCCTCCTGTGGGGAGCAATATCATCCCGGCTGCCAAACCATCTGCCCCAGGGCTCCAAATCTGCAGTGTCAGCCATCCCTGGCCGAATACCACAGGTGGCGTCACAAATATCCCCTGTAAATAACCCCTTCACTGCACGGCCAAGGCCATGGAGCCAGGTCACAGCTACTGTGACTTTGCAAAGACAGTCGACTGGTCCAGCTACAGAGTACCCACCGGACCTTGCGGCCATTGCATATACCCACTGCCAGTGGCCAAATCCCTCCATTACAAGAACAATTGAGTTCCTGGAGGAGGAAGCACCAAGAAGAAGAGAACATCTCATTCTCACTGGTTACACCAATCTCATACTATGCAATATGATAAACATATAGCTGTTCTGGGGCATTTGCCCCTCATTTGCAGAAGGGACTGGTTCTGCAGAAGGAGAGCAGCTATTTTTTTAAGATTATTTTAAAGCAGGGGCGGGGAGCCATTTTTTCTTCCGGGGCCATTTGGAAATTTCTTCAATCCTTCGGGGGCCGCACAAAATTATCAACTTGAATATTACACAGTTATATTTGGGTAAACAATCAACTCACCCTACTGTGGTGGCTGGAGCTGCTTCTCTTTGGCGTGGGTGATACTGGTCAAGTTGCTTCTCAACAGCTTTTCCAGGTTTTCTAGAGCCCTAGACATCACAGGAGAGGCTGGGGTATATACCTCACTGGGGACACTGAGGCTGGGTCATAGAGATAACTGAGGAGATGTATTTAAAGGGCAGACAGTCGGTAAAACGCGTCTGCCAGTCTGAACACTGCGGTCCCAGGAATCTTCCCGGGGGCTGCAAAAAAGTCATCGAGGGCTGCATTCAGCCCTGGGGCCTGAGGTTCCCCACCCCTGTTTTAAACGGTTGAACAACAATATTCACTCTTCCAGAGGAAAGTAAACTTAGTATGTTATTTCAATGAGGTATTGTTAACAAGAATCTATACTTGGTTCAGCTCCTTAAAGGGGCGATCTAGGATTTTCATTTAAAAAATGTGCCACCTACCTGCCTGTTGTACTCGGCGCCGTTCACCTCCGGCACAGACTGCTCCTTGCTGGAGATTGCTTAGCAGGGTAACACAGAGCGGAGGCTTCTTTTCCACTCTGCTCTGTGGAAGGGACAGGACAGCCATCTCCTGCTGATTGACAGCCAGATCCCCGCTACTTGATTGTTGGAGCCGGCTATTAATCAGTGTGACGTCAGCTCTGCTGTGAACGTGATGTCAGCCGAAGCGGCAAAATCGCCAACAGGAGCAGTGTCAGACCGTTCCATGTCAGCAGTGAACAGCGCTGGGCACAACAAGCAGGTAAGTCCCAGCTACCTGCCTGTTGGCAAATTTTTTTGTTCAGAAATCCCAGATAACCCCTCTAAAGGGAACACAGCCTTCAGACAAAGGATTAATCTACAGATTAATGACATTAGGAACCAGCCCGGTTGCTGAACTGAGTGTGGGGCGACCTGGAAAAGAAGAACTTTATTCCAGTAGTCACCAACTCTATCATGCAGGTGTGCACAGAGCACTGATGGCGGCTGTAAGGACGCCCCGTCACTGACAGCTCGCATTGCAGTGCATCAGTGCGGAGCCGACTGTCAATCAAAGTGTGTGGACCTGCCCACAGCCGCCACTCACAATGCTGTGACTGGTGACTGAAGGCACACCAGTACACCTGCATGACTGAAAGCCAGCGCTCTCGGGAGGAACATGCTTATTTATCTCCCGGGTGCCGCACTTTCAGTACTGCAGCCCAGCACCTCACTAACGCTATTATTCTGGAGAGTAACCATATCTGCAGATTAATAATGTTTTTGTTTTAATTATTGTATTTTTATAACTGTTACTTATAACTATTTGTATTTAAATCTCAGAATGGTAAAGCGCTGCGGAATATGTTGGCGCTATATATTGTAAATAAAGATTATTATCTGGCCTGACAGGTTGACTTTAACGAGAGCAAATCCCAGAAAGCTGCGAATGCAAGGCGAAAAACTCCATTTACATCTACAGTATAACCACAGATAACATTTAGCAAGAAAATTGTTACTTGCTGCTATATTCAATAGAATGAGATTTCCCTTTTCTCCTAGGTGCTTTATCCTATAGGAACTGATGTCTGGTAATGGAGGAGTTTAGGGGTTGTTGATGGATATATAGGATAAATTATCCTCTTTACCAGTTGGGAATATTGTCCTGCAGGCTGATCTTATGAAACATACAGCCATTCTTACTAAGGCTGGTTTCACACTTCTGTAATTTGGAATCCTGCATGCCCTCTGATTCCCCACAATAACCAACGGGATGCACTCACACCTGTGCGGGTGCATGCGTTTGCATATTTTACCGGGATCTGGAGGCTGGTGAATGAAACGCCCCCTAGGAGCACGTCATTTAGAACTGCATTCTGCGCATGCGCAGTTCATAAAACACGGACCGGGATCTGTAGTCCATTTGTTTCAGTGTCACATAGGCCCCCATTCAGATTTCACACCTGGTGCCCAGGATCTGTGGCTTCACATTTTTTTTTTTCGCGGGGACCAAATCTCATCAAGATGCAGATTTTGTCTCCGTGAAAAATGTATGAACACCTACATCCACCCGGATCCAGGGCAAACTGGACACAAATGGATGCACCCACAAGTGATCTCCGGCCCCATTGAAAGTCAATTGGGCCGAAAACAGATGCGGGTGCATCCAGTATGTGACGGATTCACACTGATGGCAAAAAACGCCAGCGTGAGACGAGCCCAAGCAAAAACATGACTGCTATAAAACTAGAGGAGGGGTTGAGAAATTGGATAACTGACCACCTATCAGACCGGCCTCAGCTTGTAAAGATGAGGATGGCTGTGTCCGGCAAATTATTGAGTGGTGTAGGTGCTCCTTGGGGAATGGTGTGGATGCCCTTTCTATTCATGCTATATACAGCTGATTTTTGGCACCTCCAAGAATTCTCAGTTAACAGAGGAGCACATTCAATCACTGTCTAATCCTATTAAGCTGTAAGAAGGAAAGATACAGAAAATAGTTTAGGCCAACTGCTATCTGAATGTACAACTACCTATATGTTAAACTCTCCAAGTGACTGGTGTATTCTTGATGTTCTTATTGTACATGATACTGACCTGTCATGAAGAGGAATGTCTAAAGGCCCCGTCACACCATCCAACACCGCTGGAGATGTCGACGGCGACTGGCGGGAGCGAGCACGCTTTTGGTGCCCCGCCAGTGTCGCCGTCCCACATTTATTGGGGCGACACCTCCGGCGGCGCCTTGGCGAGCTGACAGGCGGCATCGTCGCCAGGGTGTCTCAAAACCCCAGCGGCAATGTAGGACAATGGGAGGCTATGGCTCTCATCGCCTGTCAGGTCGCCGGCGGCCGGTTACATGGGGCGATGTATACACATCACTGATGTGAAACCAGGCGACCTCCCGGCGGCGCCAACATCGCCCCTTTATTTTAGGCGACGTAGGGGAGGTGTCGTCACTGATAGGCCACGCCCCAACGTCGCCTATGTAATTGGCGGCGATGTCGCCTAGTGTGACGGGCCTTAAGACTTCACCGTCATTTGTCTACGGTTATGGTGTAATTCAGGTCTATGTTCTGCTGATGTGATACTGTAATTTACCTCGGGATCAATACATTGCGTCTTCTTTTAGATGTATAATGGGGCACATCATCCATGCATTTCCAAATAAAGGGTACCGGGATGGAGCTTTTCCTCCTTGTAAGGGTTCGTGTATAGATTTTCATCCAGAAAAGTTGGACAAGTGAAATCCATTTGGTATTTCATATGTCCAGCGAGTGCTACGTGAAGTTGCCATTTTTTTCCCGCGCCCACAGACTTCCATCAGCGGTAATATACTTCGCGTTGTGATATTTTTCTTCCTCAGGCCAAAGCAGCTGAGAATAAAACCTCACAGATCAGCATGGGCTCATTGAATAACATGGGTCTGAGTGCAAGGCATTGTCTTGTATTGTGCTCATCTGTTTATACGCGAGTGTAGGAGAACCCCCAGGAGGAATTTTTGGGATCGGTGATGTTTTCAACAAAGTTTACATGGAAGGTTACACAAGGATAATGTCAGAGCGCTGTAATGTGCTCTTCACACGTGAACATTTCAATTAGACGATGACATTTATTCTACGGTGCGGATGAGTGCTACAAGATAAATATAGCTACAGAAACAACGTCCCCAGGAAAATGACATATAAGATGTGTCAAACTAGTCCGATGCAATTATAAAGAATACTTGTGCATTACACCGTGCTTCTTCATTTGTGGAGTCCGCACGATCCTTAGAGGGGTGGTCTCACTCAGACCGGTCATTACCTTGTAGAGTATATGGATGTCATAGATTGGAGAGATGGACACCACTTGTTGGGTGCCTAGATGAAAATGAGACCATTCATATATTCGCTCGATGTATTACTACGCGTCCTGCGAGAGAAATATACCACCACCACCCTGTGACAGCAGCTGATCAAACAGCGGCAGAACCTCACTCAAATATGCAAAAAATCAATTGAAGGTATAGCTTTCCCATTAAATAAAAAAACACTTGATCATATAATATTTTGGATATACAAAAACGAATAGCAGAATGTGCCATTTGATCAAGATTCCCTCTATTACCGGAGTGAACAGCAGAGGCAAAGAACAGCTCGAATTTTGTCAACATTCCTGATGATCAGATGCTGAGATGCGGATTAGAGGTTGGCAGGAGCAAGAATTGGGTCTAAGCATTGGAGCCTACTTTCATCAGCTAGATAGGAAAATGGTGGAGAGTACCCCTTCAATGGAAGTCTTCACAGAGAGGATAGACAGACGACTGTCTGGGACGGGTTAGTGAATCCTGCTTTGAGCAGAGGGTTGGACCAGATGACCCAGGAGATCTCTTCCAACTCCACCATCCTATGAATAAAAAAGGGTTGTGGAAAGTAGATAAGGACAGTATAGCAGAGTTTGTCATTTTAGAGAAACCCAATAATTAGAAGCAGTCATTTCAGAGGGTGCAAGGTTTTTGTGTACACCTCTTATGGATTTTATATCCCTTTTTGGATTTGTAGAGGGGCAGTGGTAAAGATGTAAAAGGCCAAGGCCTAAAAATGAGATGAGACTGAGGCCTAGATCCTAGAAGGGACGTAAAGACGATGCACTGTTATGTCTCATTGTGTTTAGTGTGGAGAGAGGGGTGGAAGTGGAGGTTTACATGACTCTCTAAATTTATGCTGCCCAAGACCATAACTGCCCAATGACCATCTGGCCCTGCTGGATGGTGTTGCAGGTAGCATAGCATTCCCCATGGCTTCACTAGACTTTTCACATGTGCTCAATGTGAACCCTGCTCTCATTTGTGAAAAGAACAGGGTGCCAAAGGTGGACCTGACAATTCTGGTATTCTCAGGCGAATGCTGGAAGAACCAAAACATGTCAGGTATTGATCAGACATCATGAAGGAATGAGACTACCTGCACAATGGGGCTGCAGGTACCACCTCAAGGACACTGGCAAAACACAAGCCTAGAGAAGAATCTGGAGAAAGTAGAACAACGTAAATGACTATGTGTCTGTGGCCACCACCATTTACAAAATTGTTCACATTTAGATGGGTTTCTTTCTGTTGCCTTCACCTACTGTCAACAATCTCTTCCTCTACAGATTGATGTCCCTGTAGCTCAATGTGATGTGCAAGTCTTCCTTTAACGTTTCTGAGAAGTGCCAAATATGGGATATTTTGTCCATATAAAATAAAAGATGGTCGACAACTGTTTAAATTAAAATGACCATAAAATCAAACACGGTAAATATTGCACTAGAAGAGATGAGATATCCTGCATCTTCATAACAGCAGGTGCATTGATCATTATACACATTTTAGGAGCTATCAAGATATTCAGTTTGCTGACAATTTCCTGTCTACTAACATATATGTGCGCCCAAAGACAGACGATTCCTGGGGGCACAAAGCTATCAAAGTGAGATAATTCATGAGACTGGGTAACAATAAGGTCAAAAACCGGTCAAATCACAAAACAGAATGTGAAAAACACAATAAGGGCAAGTTCACACTTTTAGAAGTTGGTGCAGAAATATCTGCACCATTTCGGCATGTCTTGGACACAGGGGCTGGCTGGCAAATTTCGACCTGGGGGGCAAGCACACAGCAGTGGCCCATAAGCAGTGAGCTTCAGGGGCAGAGCGGCCTCCCAGACCAATATGACAGATGGTGGCCCCAAAACTGCTGCTTGACCACTGGCACCAGGGGCATCTGCCCCCTGCCCCCTGGGCCAGCCAGCCCCTGCTTGACCAAGAAAAACAGCGTTTTTGCTGTGGTTATTTTTTTGGGAGAAAAAAAAACATTTTACAGTCAGAAGATGAGGTTTTTTTCCATTTTTTGGGTGGTTTAATTTGAATAGGTTAAAGAAAAAACTAACATGAAACATCAGTAATAACACACTAAAAAAAAGCATACAAAAAAGGGGATTTTTGTGTACTCACCGTAAAATCCTTTTCTCTTAGCCTCTAATTGGGAAACACAGAACCATGGGTGCTTTGTCTCCCAATGAGGCGAAGGAGAAATATGCATTTTGTACACTACATTGTTCTGGCTAAGAGATGCAACTTTAGTACTGAAGGAAAAAAAAATGCTGCAAAAACGCAGAGTGTGAACATACCCTAATAATTGCAAGAATGACCATGTACAAGAAGAGAATAACTCCAATACTACCTAAATCCAAAATAATGGGTGCACAGAGGACAATATAGCACAGTGGACAGGCAGCACAAATGACCACAACTATATAAACAAAATGCCATCTTTGTTTAGTAATAGAAAGCACTAAATCAACCGTACCTCACACAAAGGGACAAGCACAAATGGAAACACCCGAATGTAACAATAATATACTACTGGTATATAAACTCCATATAAAAATACATACAAAAAACGAAGATTAATAATATGTTTTACAAAAGTAAAAGTGTTGACGTTGCACTTAAGAACCTTTAAGAATGTTTTTGCTTTTCACACTGCATCCGAAAAATGGGAGCGGATATTGAATTGATTGTCATTTGCACCCTTTTGCTAAATCTGCTATAATGATCATAAATCTTCCCACCTGCATATGCATTTTACAAGCAGGGGAGTAAATTGGTGTGCTAGGGCAAATTTGGTAACTAGGCTCTCTGAAATAGAAATCAATACAATATAAAAATCCATTTCAAGGCTTAAAAGAAATCTGCAAACTGGAAAGGAAGTGGCTCATAAATGGAGAAAGAAGCAGAACTCTCTCATTAGAAACATTACAAAGTCTAGTATACACGTACAATTGATTTATGCAAAGTTCGTTGAAATGACGGAGACTATTTAGCTATCGACATTACTGCAAAGTATGCCATTTTGAAATAAATGGCACCGTTACCCAATCCAACATAGGGAGAGGAGCAAATGGGGTTTAGAGTTCAAAGACATCAGCAAACTGTATGTGATAAATGGACTTTACCGCTTGGAAGGTTCCCTAATATAGAGGATCAAACATGTAACTGAATAATAATTTATATTACACATATTACAATTTTAATAAATAGTGCTATTAGATTTTAGATGATGCAAAAGAAAGTGAACATCATCAGAGGATGAGTGCATGCAATATGAGAAATTGACAGATACTATGCAATGAGGACCGTAATTAGTCTATACTGGAGAAAATTGATTATTCATACATAAGACATTTGAGCCATGTCTGAAAATGTTATCAATCAGTTACTGGGCGTGAACAGAAGTTTCAGCAACTCAACTTAATAACATCGATACTTTGTTAGTTATGTCACTAGTGGAACGTTCTGTTGACTAAGAATTTTGTTATTCTAGCTCTTATACCTTCATTGTCTTCATCTAAAGATCTCTTGGATCTCACTTACTTGTGATAATAATCCTCTAACAATGCAATAGAATAGAGAGTGGGAAGAGTGTGATGTTAGAAGGGCACGACCGCTTCAAAAAACACGCAAACAGGTAGCAGACAGTACTGCCGCTATGGACAAAGAGGAAGAAGTCACAAGTTCAAGAGTATCCCCCTTTGTCAACCACAAGCCCATACCCGAGTTAGGCATAAGACTGTGTTCATATGCAGTGGGTTTTTTGCAGGGTTCTTCTATGAAAATAAGAAGCCGTTTTACATTATCAGTAAAAGCAATGAAATGTCGGAAATGTCATGGACATGTTTTTTGTTCCTTTGAATTTAATGGGTTGGAGTACAGATAAGAGATAGAAAACTGAAACCTTATAAATGGATTCTAAGGCTCCTACTTCTTTCTTAAAGGGGATTCTCGATTTCAAACTGAAGGGGTTATCATATGACCATTCTTCAGGTGTGCTATGGATGATTGGTTGCGCTGCTGGCCAGAAGTGTGTGCCCTCGAGTGCTCCAAGGGGAGGCAGTATTGCATCTGGAAGGTCAGAGGAGCGCAAGGACAAGTTGGCCGAATCCAGTGGTGTAGTCAACTTTTGTGAGCCCAAACTTTTGAGCGGTAGTGTACCTGTCCATTAGTTCTTAAACTTATAGTAAAGAATGACATAATCCGGCAAAACCCCTTTAAAGGCTGATATTATTACATACCTACTTCAGTCCTCATCTACCAGTCCTGGCTATGGTCTGGACTTTGGACTGAATCAATATAATACACAAATCTTTCTGGCAGTTTATCTGCTGCAGATACGGCGCCGGCTCTGGATACATTGTATCATTAGCAGAACTAGATGGATACAAGTTTGCGGCCTCTGAATGTAAACAAGAAACTTGTCACCTACTGACAGATGGATTGAATTTAATTACTAGGCAGTTGTAGACATTTTCTTACATAAAGTCTGATAAAGCTAAATTTAGGAAGCCCCTATAGTATATTAATTCTACTGAACTTTGGTTTAGGAACGATGAAATTGCAACGATTTTCTTCATCTTCAAAGACAGTGCTGTGGACCCACAGGTGGATCTTCACCTGTCTGGTTTATAACAGCCATTTTTAGGAACATGTAAAATAACAGACGGGAGTCTCCTATGTCATATCTTTGTGTATAAAGCAGACATTTATCAAGGGCCAATCAAATTGCTAAATTAACCAGTGCCATTAAAGTTGATGTCACCAGGCTTCACAGAACTAACTACACCTTAATGGGAACCAACCAGCAGGATTTAGTAAAGTAAAGTGAAGCCAGTGCCTTTCAGGCTCTGGGATACTGAGTGCAATCACACCTTTACTCCAATGATGACATGTATGATTGCAAAGAAAATGGTTAACAAACATTGGGAAATGTGTGCAGCACATTAGCATAAGAGGGGCTGGGTTTCTTTGTATTAATGTCCTGTTTGCTCTAAGCCAATCCCTTCCCTCCCCTCTCCCTCCCTTCCTGTCATTATATACCAAGGCACATTACGTCTGACATTGTGCATGGAGATGGCACACTATCAGGCTTTTGTGTGACACAGATCATCACTGCCTCCCTCCTGTGTCTCTAGCATCTCACTGAATCTTCTCTGGCTGTGTGTGATAAGGCAGTAACAGTGCAGGAGAAGGCCCTGCCCTCTCCAGTTACAGTGCAGGAGAAGGCCCCGCCCCCTCCAGTCACAGTGCAGGAGAAGACCCTGCCCCCTCCAGTCACAGTGCAGCAGAAGGCCCCGCCCCTCCTGTCACAGTGCAGTAGAAGGCTCCTCCCCCTCCAGTCACAGTGCAGCAAAAGGCCCCTCCCCCTCCAGTCACAGTGCAGCAAAAGGCCCCTCCCCCTCCAGTCACAGTACAGCAGAAGGCCCCTCCCCCTCCAGTCACAGTACTGCAGAAGGCCCCTCCCCCTCCAGTCACAGTGCAGCAGAAGGCCCCTCCCCCTCCAGTCACAGTGCAGCAGAAGGCCCCTCCCCCTCCAGTCACAGTGCAGCAGAAGGCCCCTCCCCCTCCAGTCACACTGCAGCAGAAGGCCCCTCCCCTCCAGTCACAGTGCAGCAGAAGGCCCTCCCCCTCCAGTCACAGTGCAGCAGAAGGCCCCTCCCCCTCCAGTCACAGTGCAGCAGAAGGCCCCTCCCCCTCCAGTCACAGTGCAGCAGAAGGCCCCTCCCCCTCCAGTCACAGTGCAGCAGAAGGCCCCTCCCCTCCAGTCACAGTGCAGCAGAAGGCCCTCCCGCTCCAGTCACAGAGCAGAAAAAGGCCCCTCCCCTCCAGTCACAGTGCAGCAGAAGGTCCCTCCCCCTCCAGTCACAGTGCAGGAGAAGGCCATGCCCCCTCTATCACAGTGCAGGAGAAGTTGTATTGGGACGACGTGTCTCAGGATCTGCGTTGCTGAATGAATGAAACCAGAAACTGGAACACTGGTTTCAATGGGTGTTCTTTATTCCTATGTGTTTCGGAGCGTTACCGTGCTCCTTCCTCAGGGACATGTCGCGTTCAGAGTGCAGATGAGAATGTGTGATTTGTATGCAATCATCCGCATGCGTACAAATCACACAGGGAAGTGAATGGGTGCGCACGGCAATCTGCAGCCGAGCGCATCACCGTGGTCCCCATGTTAAACATAGGGACACGCGGTGTCTGCGCTCGGCTTGTGGTCGCCGTCTGCAAGACACTGCGGAAGCGTCCGCAAGTGTGAAGGCAGCCTAATACAAAAAACCCAGCCACTCATAGCGACTTTCTGCTGCACTTATGCAAACGTTCTGCACAGATTTTCTGATGTTTAATAACCCTTTTCGCGGCAATCAAACATGTACTCATTGAAGTATAGGTGTGATTGCACTCAGCATCCCCAGATCCAGTAAGGCACTGGCTTCACTTTATAGCCCTAAATCCTGCTGGTTGATTCCCTTTAATGAATATTTCTGAGTAGACCCAATGAAGTTGGTATACTTTTAGGAATATACAGCCCTTTTCATATTGAATATTCCTAGTTATTAAAATGAGCATTTTAGGACTTTAACTATAGTATGAGAGAGATAATGAGTCTAAGTGTATTCAGTCTTCGCCCACCAGGACTGACTAACAGATGCAGCTTGTACTGACCAGCATGAGATCTCAAGAGCAGCCAGGAGGAGGACACTGAGAAGCTGCGAATCAAGCACTTTAGATGGAAAGCAAGATAATTTTCAATAAGAATTTCATAGTCTTGCAAACATTGATTTCCAAAGTAAGTACTGATCCTGTCAGGATTAAGGAGAGGGAGAGAGGAAGAGAGGGAGACAGGAAAGGAGGTACAAGGAGAGGGAGACAGGAAGTGAGGTAGAAGGAGAGGGAGACAGGAAGTGAAGTAGAAGGGGAGGGAGACAGGAAGTGATGTAGAAGGGGAGGGAGACAGGAAGTGATGTAGAAGGGGAGGGAGACAGGAAGTGAGGTAGAAGGAGAGGGAGACAGGAAGTGAGGTAGAAGGGGAGGGAGACAGGAAGTGATGTAGAAGGGGAGGGAGACAGGAAGTGAGGTAGAATTGGAGGGAGACAGGAAGTGAGGTAGAAGGGGAGGGAGATAGGATGAGAGATAGTAGAGGGAGAGAAGGAGAGAGGACGAGAGGTATAAGGAGATGAAGAGAGGTATTAGGAGAGGAAGAGAGGTATTAGGAGAGGGAGAGAGGTATTAGGAGAGGTAGAGAGGTATTAGGAGAGGAAGAGAGGTATTAGGAGAGGAAGAAAGGTATTAGGAGAGGAAGAAAGGTATAAGAAGAGGAAGAGAGGTTGATAGTAGGTAGAAGGAGAGGAAGAAAAGACGAGAGGTAGAAGGAGAGGAAGAGAGGATGAGAGGTAGAAGGAGAGGAAGACAGGTGGAAAAAGAGGACAAGAGGTCGAAAGAGGACAAGAGGTGGAAGGAGTGGACAATAGGTACAAGGAGAAGAAGAGAGGATGAGAAGTAGAAGACGACGAGCAAGAGAGTGGATGATAAAGAGTGGGACAGTGATAGAGGGCAAGGGAGAGAGAAGGGGGAAGGTGGGAGAACGATTTAGACAAGAGATCACCTCTACACTACTCTATACTTAATAAAAAATGCTGAGAGACCTAGAAAGGGGTTGTTGTTATGAAGTAGATTAGGATGAAAGTTGATACTTTCCGGCCTCTTTGAAGTAATTGAAAAGGACTAAAGCCCTCTGCATTTTGTTCTCTCAATGAAGTGTGTACATTGTGCCCTTAAATATCATTTGTCCTTTCATGGAAAGGCTTTTTCATTCATAAAATGTTTGAAGATCTGTCCAGACAAGGAGAAAGACAAACAAATTATCCGGTATATAGAGACTGCTGCCAGGTGTCAGGACAGACTCCAGCAGACTCACTGACGGAGATCTGAGCCAGATGCAATTGTTTTATCCCAGGTCTCATTTGATTTCCTGGACGCGTTCCTACATTTTCCTGCCATACACGATCTAGTTCTTTTGCTTCTACAGCAGCACATAGACGGTCAATTCTGAATATGCTGTGAGCCCACTGCAAGTGTCAGCGTCTAAAAACTATACACCTGTGACTCCGGTGACTGCACAAGTATGTGCTAAAGGCATTCAAAAGGGTGTGCTGCATCCATTGGGGTGTCAGTGCCCGGGATGAGGCACGTATTGTGCCTTATAGCCCAGTATTAATGCCACACAAGTTCCCCATACCAGGGCCCCCTGTAGCACATGCTGCTGTATATGCATGTATGTATATATATACAGTTAGGGCCAGAAATATTTGGACAGTGACACAAGTTTTGTTATTTTAGCTGTTTACAAAAACATGTTCAGAAAGACAATTATATATATAATATGGGCTTAAAGTGCACACTCCCAGCTGCAATATGAGAGTTTCCACATCCAAATCGGAGAAAGGGTTTAGGAATCATAGCTCTGTAATGCATAGCCTCCTCTTTTTCAAGGGACCAAAAGTAATTGGACAATGGACTCTAAGGGCTGCAATTAACTCTGAAGGCGTCTCCCTCATTAACCTGTAATCAATGAAGTAGTTAAAAGGTCAGGGGTGGATTCCAGGTGTGTGGGTTTGCATTTGGAAGCTGTTGCTGTGACCAGACAACATGCGGTCAAAGGAACTCTCAATTGAGGTGAAGCAGAACATCCTGAGGCTGAAAAAAAAGAAAAAATACATAAGAGAGATAGCAGACATGCTTGGAGTAGCAAAATCAACAGTTGGGTACATTCTGAGAAAAAAGGAATTGACTGGTGAGCTTGGGAACTCTAAAAGGCCTGGGCGTCCACGGATGACAACAGTGGTGGATGATCGGCGCATACTTTATTTGGTGAAGAAGAACCCATTCACAACATCAACTGAAGTCCAGAACACTCTCAGTGAAGTAGGTGTATCTGTCTCTAAGTCAACAGTAAAGAGAAGACTCCATGACAGTAAATACAAAGGGTTCACATCTAGATGCAAACCATTCATCAATTCCAAAAATAGACAGGCCAGAGTTAAATTTGCTGAAAAACATCTCAAGAAGCCAGCTCAGTTCTGGAAAAGTATTCTATGGACGGATGAGACAAAGATCAACCTGTACCAGAATGATGGGAAGAAAAAAGTTTGGAGAAGAAAGGGAACGGCACATGATCCAAGGCACACCACATCCTCTGTAAAACATGGTGGAGGCAACGTGATGGCATGGGCATGCATGGCTTTCAATGGCACTGGGTCACTTGTGTATATTGATGACATAACAGCAGACAAGAGTAGCCGGATGAATTCTGAAGTGTACCGGGATATACTTCCAGCCCAGATTCAGCCAAATGCTGCAAAGTTGATTGGACGGCGCTTCATAGTACAGATGGACAATGACCCCAAGCATACAGCCAAAGCTACCCAGGAGTTCATGAGTGCAAAAAAGTGGAACATTCTGCAATGGCCAAGTCAATCACCAGATCTTAACCCAATTGAGCATGCATTTCACTTGCTCATATCCAGACTTAAGACGGAAAGACCCACAAACAAGCAAGACCTGAAGGTTTGGCTGTAAAGG
Organism: Allobates femoralis; assembly: GCA_033576535.1. Lineage (NCBI taxonomy): Eukaryota > Metazoa > Chordata > Amphibia > Anura > Aromobatidae > Allobates > Allobates femoralis. The sequence continues at coordinate 62,328,256 of JARQOC010000007.1, forward strand.
CCTGGCAAAGCATTAAGAAGGAGGAAACCCAGCGTTTGGTGATGTCCATGGGTTCCAGACTTAAGGCAGTGATTGCCTCCAAAGGATTTGCAACAAAATATTGACAATAAAAATATTTTGTTTGGGTTATGTTTATTTGTCCAATTACTTTTGACCTCCTAAAATGTGGAGTGTTTGTAAAGAAATGTGTACAATTCCTACATTTTCTATCAGATATTTTTGTTCAACCCTTCAAATTAAACGTTACAATCTGCACTTGAATTCTGTTGTAGAGGTTTCATTTCAAATCCAATGTGGTGGCATGCAGAGCCCAACTCGCTAAAATTGTGTCACTGTCCAAATATTTCTGGCCCTAACTGTATATTATATAGCAGTATTTTTTTATAAAGGTTATATATATATATATATAAACTAAGTAAAAGTCCATGCAGCACACAGTTACACCAATGATGCACAGTGCTAACAAGCCATATGTGTTTGAGGAAAAAATTCAAAACTTACGTTTTTCAAAAAACTCAATAATCTTTCTTTTAATCTGGAGTTCTTAGTACATACATTGGCCAATGTCTGCTTGCTCATCAACTACGACAAAGTGACTCCAGGTCTGATGAGCCCTATCTGACATCCAAGCCCTCCTTGTCCACCCCCCACCTCGCGGTGGGCAGGCACCATCTATACCCTCCATCACCTGTAGGTTTTTAATGAGGGTGCAATTACATTGCAGCAATGGAGTCTGCTTGCACCAGTTCACACTGGTCTGCTGTGTGCTGTGCAGCTTTTCCAAATTATATATATTATATGGAGTTGCAGACTCCATTGCTGCAATGTAATTGCACCCTCATTAAAAACCTACAGGTGATGGAGGGTATAGATGGTGCCTGCCCACCGCGAGGTGGGGGGTGGACAAGGAGGGCTTGGATGTCAGATAGGGCTCATCAGACCTGGAGTCACTTTGTCGTAGTTGATGAGCAAGCAGACATTGGCCAATGTATGTACTAAGAACTCCAGATTAAAAGAAAGATTATTGAGTTTTTTGAAAAACGTAAGTTTTGAATTTTTTCCTCAAACACATATGGCTTGTTAGCACTGTGCATCATTGGTGTAACTGTGTGCTGCATGGACTTTTACTTAGTTTGTTTAATCTCTGCGTCCTATGCTTGCACCAGTTCACACTGGTCTGCTGTGTGCTGTGCAGCTTTTCCAAATTATTATATATATATATATATATATATATATATATACTTCCTAAGTTTAATCCCTACCATGCTGTCTCTCCCCCCATTGTCTGTCTCTCCCATCCTGTGCGCAGTCTCTCCCCTTGTGCCATCTCTCCTCTCTCTGTGCAGACTCTCTCCCCTGTGTGCTGTCTCTCCCTCTCCCTTGAGCCTGTCTCTTACCTGTGCTTCTTCCCCTCCCTGTGTGCTGTGTCTCCCCCCTGCACCTATCTCCCCCTGTGCCTATCTCCTACCTCTGCACTGTGTGCCCCCGCCTGCGCACCTCTCTCCCTGCGTGCCTGTCTCCCCCCTATGTACTGTGTCTCTCAACTGCACCCATCTTCCCCTGCACGATATCTTCCCCTGCACCTATCCCCCCCCCCCTGTAAGCTGTGTCTCCCCTTGCGCCTGTCTCTCCCCTGCACAGTCTCCCCCCTGCGCCTGTCTCTCCCCTGCACGGTCTCCCCCCTGCGCCTGTCTCTCCCCTGCACGGTCTCCCCCCTGTGCCTGTCTCTCCCCTGCATGCTGACTCTCCCTTGCACCTGTCTACCCCCAGCACGCCGTTTTCCCCCCCAAGGTTTAATTTGCCCCTGACAGGGCCCCCTGAGCACTGCCCCTCGCCCCACTCCTAGGGGCCCCCTTAGCGTTGCCTTCCCATGCCACCTCACCCCCAGGGGACCCCGAGCACTGCCCTTCACCTCACCCTCAGGGGCCCCCGAGCGCTGCCCCCACACACCTCAGCCTTGGGGGTCCTGAGTGCTGCCCCCACACCTCAGGGGCCCCTGAGAGCTGCCCCCACACTCATTGGGCCATGAGCGCCCCCACGTCATACTAGGGGACCCTGACCGCTGCCCCCACACGCTGTCCTCGGGGCCCCCTTACCGCTGCCTCCCCCCTCTCTCCATTACCGGCGGGCAGTCGCGCTGATCTCCGCCTCTGCCTGTCATGTAGTGTGATGCTGCAGCCGGCGATACAGGAAATAGAGCGGCGCCGGCTGCAGCGTCACACTACATGACAGGCAGAGGCGGAGATCAGCGCGACTGCTCGCCGGTAATGGAGAGAGGGGAGGCAGCGGTAAGGGGGCCCCAAGAATAGCGTGCCGGGGCCCCCCTTTTGCGTCTGGGCCCCGGCATTTGCCCGGGTGCTGACGCCGGCACTGCCCCATACAGTCAAATGATTCACATTGAGGGGCCCCTTTACAAATCAATGTCTACTGCCCCCTATATAGCCTACAAAAGTAATAATGCCACCTTTGTACCACCCCCACAACAAAAATATAGATGATCTGACCCTAATCTGGGTGTCCGAATCCTCTTGTCGTCTTTGGCCTTCAGTATGGAGTATAGTGCATCAATGAGCCATATGCTCCCGCCTCTACCACAAGATCCAACTGTGTTGGCGTCACACTGACATATGCACTTTCCGAGATGTCTGTAGTGCCAAGGCAAATGTCCATGGTATTTGCACAACCCTGGATCTTCGGTGGTACGATGCCACTGCTTTTTTTTTTCCCTTTTGAAATGTCGCTGCCCGGTGTAACCAGCCCTGAGCCAATCCCCCTTACCAACGATATGCTACTGCCTGAAAACACCTTGGGCTCTTAAACCACATATGATGTGACCATAAATACCAGACAATAGCACACCATTCTGCCTAATATGTCCAGTTAAATGCCAGACACAATGATAGACCCCAGTATTGTCGTGGGGCAATCTAGCCATGTGCCCCCGGGAGCCTCGGGCTCTGAATAACAGGTCAGATTGCTCTCATCATTAACTGCCTTGCATAGGCCCCCCTCAACCTCTTAGCCCCGATGCAGATATGTCCGCCCCTGGGCTGAAGCCACCACAGGCTAATTTGCAGGCAATGCAACTGGAGCAAATTGCATGCAAATTAGCTATGTGGACATGTAGCGTGCGGGCCCCCCAACATTCCAGGGCCCCGGCATTTGCCTGAGTGCACAGGGTGCTGATGCGGCAGTTAGGCTCATGCGGTCAGCGTCTGTGGCCCCCCCCCCACTGCTAACGTCAGTTACTGGGCCCTTTAAGGCAGTCAGCCAAGTCAGCCCTTGATGGCGGCCCTGGTCATGGATAACCATGAAGTTCATCACAAGATGGACACGTCAAAAAGAGATAAACCAGTTCTGCACCAATCTATTTTAGGAAAAAGCTACTCGGGGCATACAGTAATGGTATTTTAGAGTGTTGCGTGTGAAAAAACACGTACTGGTGGTACTCTTAGATATAATTAGCATATCTAAATCATTAAAGCACTAATCCCAACAGAAAGAAGAAAGTTAAACCTGCATTTAAAAAAAAACAAACAAACAAACAAAGCGATTCATTCCAAAAATAGCGCCACCCCTGCCCACAGGCTGTGTATGGTATTGCAGCTCAGCCTCATTCACTTTATATTGCAGCTCAGCCTCATTCACTTTATTGGTGCTGAGCTGCAATACTTGAACCTTCCACGTAGAGATGATGGTGCTCTTCTTGAAGGAAAGCAGCCATGTTTTTTTTTATCCTGGATAACCCTTTCAGACTTCAAATTTGTTTTTCCCTATAGATCCTGAGAATGGGAGAGTCTTGAGTATGCAGAGGTGTGAGGGCTCACATTTCTCCGGAAGTGCAATAGACAATGAAGGGGATAACCGGTGATTTGGGGAAAGCCCCTTCAATCTGAAAACTGCAGCAAGGATTATAACTGGCACATAGTAAGAATTCCAGATACTGAATAAAAAGTAAAGGGATAATCAATGTATCTAGTTTCAAATCTGTTTAACAGGCAATTACACCGATAGCTCAGATATTATTAACAAAGAATAAATGGAAGTTAATCACTCAGACAGAAGACAAAAGAGCGAGACGAAATCTGAAGCTACAATCTAAAATTCAAAGAGACGCGGAGAGGACGGCTAAGTGTGGACTGGCCTCAGCCCGGCCACCATCACACAACAGATCAATGTCAGTGAGCGGATACAGATCATGTTACATGTATCACGTCATATTTAGTAGTCATTTAAAAAGATATTCCATCCTTGAAAGTGAGCATATTTCTAAGACATGCCAACATTTTATGATTTCGAGGCGTTTGATTGTTGGACCCCTAATCCTGAAAATGAAGTGTTACCTGCTGGGCATTCCTGATACTGGCAGCACCTCTCACATCCCAATGCAGGAGGCAGAGCTCTGGACATCCTTTATTAAGACACTTTCACACACTCCCTCATGCTCATCTCTGGCACTGTAGCATTGAGGACATGGTAAGAGATGTAATTCTCTAACGGTGGAAGAGCTACAATTTGGGGACCATTGCTCTTGGACATTTCATTGAACTCTAATCCAGTGCTCGGCTATCTCCACAGTCCCAAAGACAATGAACAGAGCTCTGGGGGCCACCTAAGACTAAAGGCCCCGTCACACCTGGCGACGGGGCAGGAGATGTCGGTGGCGACTGGCGGGTGCGCGCACGTTTTTTGGCGCCCCCGCAGCGTCCCCGTCCCCCATTTACATGGGGCAACATCTCCAGTGACGAGCCGGCGAGCTGACAGGCAGCATCGCCGCCGGGGTGTCTGAAAACCCCAGCGGCGATGCAGGACAATGGGAGCCTATGGCTCACATCGCCTGACAGGTCACCGGCGGCCGGTTACATGGGGCAATCTGTGCACATCGCGCCAGATAGGTCGCCTGGTTTCAGAGCACTGCTCTGAATCCAGGCGTCCTCCCGGCAGCGCCTTAAAGGCCCCTGTACACATTAAGCCCATCAAGCATAATGAAATCGTTAGCAAAATCGTTGTAACGTCACAGGTTTTGTGACGTAACAGCGATCTCGCTAACGATCTTGTTATGTGTGACACTTAGCAGCGATCAGGCCCCTGCTGTGAAATCGCTGATTGTTACAAAGTGTTCTGGGTCATTTTTTGGTCATTGCGCTCCCGTTGGACAGCACGCATCGCTGCATGTGACAGCGAGAGACCAACGATCTCACAGGCTGGTAACCATGGTAAACACTTGGTATCTAGGCAGCGCGCTGCCTAGATACCCGGTGTTTATCATGGTTACCAGCGCTAAGCAGGGAGGACGCTGGTAACTATGATAAACAGCGGGTATATAGGCAGCGCGTGCTGCCTAGATACACAGTGTTTATCATGGTTACCAGCGCTAAGCAGGGAGGACACTGCTAGCTTTGATAAACAGCAGGTATCTAGGCAGCGCACGCTTCCTAGATACCCAGTGTTTATCATAGTTACCAGCATCCTCCCTGCTTGTCTTTCTCTTTCTTTCTTAAGCTCCCTTCACACACAACGACGCAACAGCAATACTGTCAGCGATAACAATACTGTAGGGATCATTGGTGCATCATTTCCTGGTCCCTGGGGAGCTGTCAAACAGGCAGATCTCCTCCGCGACCAGGGACCAGGGAGCCACCTCCCTGGAAGCAGGAGGACCTGGAAGCCACCTGTAAGCAAGGAGGACGCTGGAAACTATAATAAACAGCGGGTATCTAGGCAGCGCGCGCTGCCTAGATACCCGCTGTTTATCATAGTTACCAGTGATGTGGAGGTGGCTCCCTGGTCGCTGAGGAGATCTGCCTGTTTGACAGCTCCCCAGCAACCAGGTAACGATGCACCAACGATCCCTACAGGATCGTTGTCAGGATCACTGGTGCGTCGTTGTGTGTGATGGGAGCTTTAGACTAATGTTTACTAAACCCCTGATATCTAAGGGTTTGTTGCTGGTCTAACATGTATTGAGGCACAAGCCGACTGATTGTCAAGAGAGGTGTCAATAGCGCTGTGACGTAACTTAAAACTCATGGGCCCCAGTGGAAAAGCTCCAATGGGACCCCGATTATTGCAAATCTTTAAAAGCAAGTCTTTTTCTATAGGCCAAATGGACTTTTGGGGACCCTAGGCTCCAGGTCTAGGGTGTGATTGCAACCTCTGCACCTATTGTAGTTACACCATTTTAGTGGGGATGCCAGGTAATGGTCCCAATTAGTCTGTGGAGCCTCGTTTAAGAGTCTCAAACATGGGACTAGCCAGAGATCCCTCCAGGGAAGGACCTAGCCCTGGAGTGGCTCCTCGTGGAGACCACCATAACCACCATGTTAAGTGGCCCTTTAAATATCCAGCTCTTTACAAGTTTGAAGATATGACAAGGGAATTACCAAAGCCAGGTATCCATCCAAAAACAGCTGTTTCGGGGTTTTGCCCCTCATCAGTGTGGAGTAGGATTCTGGCTAGGTGGGAGCAATGCCTGTAGACCAACATCATGAAATCCCTGAGATCAGTGATTGTTTTGTGAATCTTCTATTGATGACCTATCCTACCATTATCAGACAGGGCAAAATGCCTTTAAGTAGAAGTATCTGCTGAACACTATCTAAAGGTTGAATGGATACACTTTGCAGGGTGGCGGCCCTTCATCTAACCGCTTCTAAGAGTTTTTCTTATGCCATAAAAATTGATAACTTATGTGGGTCGAATACAAGCAAATTAGATAATTTATTTAAAAAAAAAAAAGACAAGAAAACAACCTTATTTGAGGTTCTTCTCGGCTGATACATTGATAGTGTGATGAGTTACAGAAGGATTGATGAGCCCCACATTGGTTTACATGAGTTACCCCACGAGTTACTAACATCGGCCAGTAATGTGACCTCATAGCCAGATTAGTACTACATCCATCTTCAGTTTTCACACTTTATGGTGTTCTGCGTCATATACTTTTACACTTCTATAATGCGTTACCTGTTCTGTATGACTATTCGCCAGGTTACTCTTAAAATTATCACTCTCATCTGCCAAGTGTAACATTAACAAGCACAACGCATGCGAAACATCCTCCAAGAACTCACAAATTAAAGCTGTCCTGAGGTTTATCTATAACGATTCACAGATTTCACTGGAAAAATGAGGTTGCATAATAAAGACATAAAAGAAGATGAAGGTGAAATGAGAGGAGAGGTGTACACGCGTCATAAATAAAGTGATAAAGAAAAGAGATGACGGCTGTAACCTCGGGGCTGCCCTTTGTCCATTCCTACAGGTCTCTTATATTACCTCCATCCTTTCTATTCAGATAATCATGGAGTAATATGACCTGGTCTCTTCCTCTGTTGGGTATTGTGGTTATTCCACTATAGATCCATTGTTCAGACGCGGACTTTGATTTTCTTTCGTATATTTGTCTGATCTTCCTCTTTTAGATGTCTGAAGTAATTCACCCATCTGATTTCTAAATTATAGTAAGTTCTCGCAACCAAGAAGTTTCCTTATCAGCATCAACAATGATAGAAACTTCTAAAGCGATATCTACAGGCTGAATGGATGTGTGCATTGAGGTCACTGGTTAGTGGACCCCGGCTCACCTTCTAAGAGCAGTGCCTATGGCAAACATCACTTCATTTATCAGCAAAGTCAATGGATCAAAAGGAAAGCACTGATCTTAAATGCTAAACTATAACTGTTAGAATAAGTCATCGGTATGGACATAGCAGGTGGTGTCCCCATAGGCTTCAGCAGAGTAAATCTCACTAGTGATGAGCAAGTAGCAAAATCTTCGCACTTGCTATACCTATAACCAGTAGTTTTTAATACTTGCATATTCGCCCGAATAGCGAGTCCATTAGTGATAGGCTCCGCCCACACATCCGGCTATAAAACAAGTCTTTCCGGGACAGGGTGGGCATTTTTCACAATTTCAATGTTCAAAGAGACCCTAACATTCAATCTGCTCTCACTGAGGTGCCAGTTCACTTTTGTACAGAAGGGAGCCGGCAATTTCTATCAGATCAATAATGGACACATCACTCACAAGCACCCGCGATACTCACCGAGTAACTAGTACCGTGAATACCGTACTATCTGTGCAAGTAGCGAATAGTAACGATCACACTCACTCATCACTAAATCTGACCCTACAAGACCAGAATAATATGAGCGATCTGTACAAATGTAAAGTATAGGTAGTCAGCACCTGGCCTGCAGTATGGGCCATACAAAAAAGTATTATACAACATGTACATAGCAGAAAAATTAGTCCGCAGCGCACCCTACATCAAATACCTGACTTCATTTCTGACTCCATATTGTAGCTTGTTGCACATTCTGTGGCTAGCAACCCAACGCATGTGACTAGGAGTCAGTACAGTCAGAAGCGGGCCCTGTAAAAGAATATATGGACCCTTAGCAGTTCAGTAGCTCATCATGATGCACAATTCAATTTGCTTTTCAGGTAGAAGTCAGCTCCCTTAACTCTAGGGTTCCTGTGTCGCTGCACTGATTGCACCAATGGTATGTTCGCCCCTGTCTGTAACATCCTCTTGCCAAGTCAGCTCCATTTGCTAGATCAGGGGCGGACATAATATTGGTGCAACCACACAGGGGCCCAAGAGGTTAGGGGGCCTATTTCCACATCCAAAGTAGGTGGAATTATGTATTTTGATGAGCTAGAGGACTGCAAATGGGGCCCCATATACTATCAGTGTGCTAGATTATTGTTATTGCACTATTACAATTCTGCTACACCAGCATTCCACCAGTGCTCCGCTATGCCGGTTGCTGTTCTTCAAGCTCTACTACTCTGGTCACTGCTGTTCCACCTCTGCTACAGCAGTTGCTTCTGTTCCAGTTATATGGCCACTTTACACGCGGCAACAGGAAGATAGAAAACGGCAGGTGTCGGAGACAATTGTACCTTTTACCTTCAAAACACCTTGCAGATACCTGAATTACACGCAGCCACTTCAAGGTGTTTTGAAGGTAAAAGGTACAATTGTCTCCGACACCTGCCGTTTTCTATCTTCCTGTTGCCGCGTGTAAAGTGGCCATAAGAGCTTATGTACAAAGAGGCAGACTATACATAAAGGGCCACGTTTTTATGAAATCCAATGGCAAAAGTGATTTTTAGCCCCAAATAGTTACATTTAAGTAAAACATATATACATATTGTCCCCAAAGGTGGACAACCCCCTTAATTCTTTGTGCTCTTGGTGCAGCTATAAGAATGGATTTACTTGAAATTTGCTCCATTTAGCGCTAGTAATGTGTATATATTACAGCCCTATTGTGGTCAAGGAGCATTATCTAGATTGTCTGCACACTGCAGGGTCTCCTATTGTCAGGACCCTTCTGATTGTCATTAAAGCCATCCTGCCCATCTTAAATAACAATTCACCAAGAGGAAGTTCTAAAGGACATCATGGTCATTGACCCAGATCTGATAAACTATGACTTGCATAGTCAAACCTTTCACCAATTAAGCAAAATTAAAACCCCACCAAGCCTATGAAGACCAACCGCCCTTTCTTCTGCATCTGAATACACAATAGAAAGAGCCAAGATAATGGTATTGTTCTTCAGAGAGGGGGACGCATCCTAAAAGGGCCGCTTCCCCCACTCGTTACATACCACCCAGAAGACCGTGAGACACAAGCTATTCAGGTCAAAACCATCACAGGACAGCAAACAAGTGGTAGGAGTCAGATCCCTGCACAAGAGGATTTCCACTAACCAAGAACACACACAACCTTCAAACTCACTTTATGTAACGAGTTGTCTGGTTCAGCAAATACATATTTAACATCCTAGTAAGGAATTATTAAAGTTAATAAAAGGGAGTCCCCCACTGTCAGTGGTGTAACTGGTATCTCCAATACAAACGTTCCAAGTGGCCATAAATTATTGGACATCTTTAATAGCCTTGGTCTTTTCATATGGGGCAAGGGAAATTTGGAGCCCTTTAGGCTCCAGGGCCTAGGTGCAATTGCAACCTCTGCACCTATTGTAGTTACGTCCTGCCCACTGTACATCCTCGCCTCTATAGCTGGCCATACAGAAGAGACTTGTTGGATGAAGGTTTGGCTGACAGCCATCTCTCCAGACTCCCCCATACACTTGAACACTATTTTTGGCAAATCATTCATGCAGTGGCGTAACTTGAAGCTCATGGGCCCTAATGCAAAAGCTCCAATGACACCCCCAATTATTGCAATTCTTGAAAGCATTAGTTTTTTTCTATAGGCCAAAGGGACTTTAGGGGCCTCCTAGACTCCAGAGTCCTGAATGTCTAAAGCCCCAGTCACACATAACGATATCGTTAGAGAGATCGCTGTAACTGTGACATTACAACGATCTCTCCAGCGATGTTGTTATGTGTGACACTTAGCAGTGATCAGGCCCCTGCTGTGAGGTCGCTGATTGCAAAGTGCTGCGGGTCATTTTTTGATCGTTGGTTTCCCGCTGGTCAGCACGCAACGCTGCGTGTGACAGAGAGAAACCAGCGATCAGTGACCTCACAGGTCTGGTTACTATGGTAAATACCGGGTATCCAGGCAGCGTGCGCTACCTAGATACCCGGTGTTTACCATGGTTACCAGCAGTCCTCCCTGCTTAGCACTGCCTGTAAGCAGGAAGAATGCTAGTAACTATGATAAACAGCGGGTATCTAGGCGGCGCGCTGCCTGGATACCCGGTGTTTATCATAGTTACCAGCGTTCTCCCTGCTTACAGGCAGCTCTAAGCAGGGAGAATGCTGGTAACTATGATAAACACCGGGTATCTAGGCAGCACGCGCTGCCTGGATACCGCTGTTTATTATAGTTACCAGTGTTCTCCCTGCTTAGTACTGCCTTACAGGCAGCGCTAAGCAGGGAGGATGCTGACATTGCTTCCATCGATGTGGGAGGTGGCTCCCATGGCCTGATCGCTGGTGAGATCTGCCTGTTTGACAGCTCCCCAGCGATCAGGTAACGACGCTCCAGCGATTCCGGCAGGTCATTATCGCTGTCGGGATCGCTGGAGCGGTCGTTCAGTGTGACAGGACCTTAACTGCCCGATATTCTCCCCCACGGATATCTGTAGGAGTAGAGATGGGAAGCTCCATACATATCAGATGGTGAGGAAATTAGTGACTTTGGTTGACTTTCATTTAATGTTTATGAGGTTCTTTATTCAGGGGGGAGCAAAAACAAACTCCGGCTCTGGGGTCTTGAGATTTTAGTATATGATGTTTATTTAAATCAGAACTGTAATATTTCAGTTTCCCTGTTAGTGGCGCTACAGGGAAAGCAAACACTTCACCATACTCTCTTACAGAATACAGCTGATTGCTCATGCCAATCTATGGATGTCCTGTCATCAGTTTATTGGCAGCAGGGATGACAAAATGTCACAAAATGTACAAACATCACTTTACTATAAAAAGTTGCAGTGAACATATTGCCAATATCTAGAATAAACAGTGTGTAATGGGAATGGAAATCATGCTCCAGGTCATACTGGCAAAAGCCATAGTATAAAGAGCCCCAAAATATAAACCTGCCCATTTACCAGTACGGTACACCATTTTTAATGAATAAAATGTGTGCGGCGGTGATCACGAGAGTCCTGGGAAATGACAACCTCAGTGCCGAGACCTGAAGCACAACGAATTGTTTTCACCTTCCTTCCCCCACAAAGCACTTAAGTCCGGAAATACTAAAATGAAATATTATAAAGGATCCATTTCTGCAATACCAGAAGCATCACAGATATCCAGGGATGAATTTTTATATGAAACAATAAATAAAAGTGCATTTGGTCCCATCTTCTACCCTTCTCCCTCCTTTTAGTGTTCTGCAGTAAGTGATGATCAATCTGGCCTCAAGCAAAGTTAAGTAAAAACTTTCATCTATTTTTGATTTACGGTTAGGTTTGCAAAGACGACAAGTCATCTATTGTTCTCTCCCCGGCTCGGTGTCATCCGTGTCACAGCTATGGTTAGTTGGGAGGATACAACGTAGAGCGACCTGATAATAATGCCAGCACACAAAGAGCTTTCTGTAGTTTCTAGCTAAACTACCATATAAAATATTATTCAAACACTAAAAATGTGTGTACCGTGTAAAGCCAATAGATAAAAAATATATTAGAATCTGAGAGTCCTCAGTGGTTGATACCTTTTAATGGCGAACTGAAGAGATGATAAAAACAAGCAAAGCAAGATTCGAGACACTGTGGCCTCTTCATCAGGGTTAATAATGACAACTTTGAACACAATATACACATATATGCAGGGTTGGATGATGCAGTAAATAAACTAAGTTTGGTGAAGCGTAACACAGGACTTCGTCAGAGTAGGGAGTGGGGAGAGCATCTGGTGTAGTGAAAATCAGAGTCCTGAGATACGAAGCAGATAGTTTTATGTCCTTTGATTATTTTTTTCAAAATTTGGAATTCCTCAATTAATGTAAAAAGACATACTGTATTTTTCACTTTATAAGACGCACAGGATTAGAAGATGCACCCCCAAATTTTGGTGCCCTCTTTAATGTTAAATGGGGTCAGTCTTATAATGCCAATGCCCATCTTACAATCAGTGCATATGTCCCCCATCCTGGTATATATGCCCCTCCATCCTGGTATATAGCCCCCCCATCCTGGATTAGCCCCTTATCTTGGATAAGGCCCATGGTGATGGCACATGTCTACCCCCTTGTGCTGGCACTTACAGCCCCCTGTGCTGGCAACCGCAGCCCCCTGTGATGGCACACCTGGCCCCCTGTGATGGCACCCGTGGCCCCCCGCAATGGCAATGTCCCCCTCGGTTGGCACCCGCAGCCCCCTGTATGGCACCCACGGCCCCCTGTCAAGGCACCCACGGCCCCCTGTCAAGGCACCCACGGCTCCCTGTCAAGGACCCACAGTTCCCTGTAAGGCACCCATGGCCCCCTGTGCTGGTACACTCTCCCCATGCTGCTGTGCACAAAATAACAACCATTTTCAACTTACCTCTCCAGCGCTTGCCTCCATCTCTGCCTGCCTGCCGCAAGCTCCGGGATACCGAAGAAGCTGGTCATATGATCGGCACTGCAGAGTGATTACCATCAATGCCCCTGATCACATGACCGGATTCTTCGGGACCCCAGAAGTTGCGGCAGGCAGGGAGAGATGGAGGCAAGTTGAAAATGGTTGTTCTTTTGTGCCCAGCAGCATAGGGGCCATATCCAGAATGGGGTGACTGCAGGAACATATAATATGCCCTGCGCCCCTGTCCATACCTCGGCGCTAGCTTCAGCACCAAGCTGATGGACAGCGGGTGCAGTGCATATTATAGGAGGTTAATGAGTGTGAGCACGTGACCTCCCGCTGCCTCCTGCAGCCTGCCCCCGGACACTGCTTCAGAGCTGCCCCCACCCTCCTCTGCAGTATAGGACCGTAGATTCACATTATAAGACACACACCCCCACTTTCCCCCAAAATTTGGGGGAACAAAAGTGCGGTTATAATGCGAAAAATACAGTAAATCCACGTGACACATTAATTCCTGCTCTGAATGTGTTAAATATTAACATTAATTTATATTGCCAGACTCTTGTCTCTCTGCGATTTGAGATGACCTTTTAAAACTAGTATTTTCATGTCCATATAGGATAATCAGGCCACAGGTAGATCCATTCTTTTTTTGTTTTATTGTGTGGCGATGAGAGTTCATCCTAGTTCTGAGTTGTTGCCCTGTCTCTCATACATACAGATTCCCGCTCACACATTTTGTACATATAATTAAGTACACCACATTAGTTGTGGTGCAGCAGAAGTTACCTCCCAAGTCTGACCAAGTCCTGTGTTACGCTTCACCAAACTTAGTTTATTTACTGCATCATCAAACCCTGTACATGTGTGTATATATATATGTGTGTGTTCAAAGTTGTCTCATTATTAAGCCTGATGAATCTCGAAAGCTTGCTATGTTTACCATCTTTTCAGTTCGCCATTAAAAGGTATCAACCACTGAGGACTCTCAGATTCTAATATATATTTTTCACTATAAAAATAGATACATAAAATATCATTCAACATATTTTTAAGTAAAACACTCTTTAAGGTTATCTGTAAGGTAATTTGACACCACACACTATATGTAGCTTTATGAAAGACTCTGTGCAGATCCAGTGCCTCCTCTCCTGCTCTGCAAGGCTCAACATCATCTGAATGTGGTAATATATGTATGTGTGTGTGTATGCATCTGTGTGTGTGTGTCGTGTGAGTGTGTGTGTGTTTCTGTGTGTATCTATATCTATATGTGTGTGTTTGTATGTGTATTTGTGTATATCTGTTGATGTGGCATGTAATAGCTGTGTGTGTTTGTATGTGCATTAGCAGAGCTGTGTGTATCTGTATGTACATATATTGTACATGTACCAGATCTGGGTGTGTAGTGTGCATGTAGTGTCCATGTGGCAGAGCTCGGGTGTATCTGTATCTGCATGTATTACACATGCAGCAGAGTTGTGTGTATATGTATATACATGTATTGTATACGTGAGCAGAGCTGTGTGTGTTTGTATGTGCATGCATTGTACATGTAGCAGAGCTGGGTATGTAGAGTCCCATGTAGCAGGGCCATATGTGTATTTGTATGGGTAGTGTGCATGTAGCAGAGCTGTGTGTTTACATGTGTGTGTGTGTGCAGCAGAGCCATCTATGTCTATGGGCATGTATGTCTATGTGTAGTGTGGTGTTGTAGAGCTGGGTGCATATGTATGTGCATGAATTGGGCATGTACCAGTGCTGGGTGTGTGTTGTATCTATATGTTCATTTAGTAGAGCTGTGTGTGTATCTGTATGTTCATGTAGTAGAGCTGTGTGTGAGTACTATGTGTAGTGTGCATGTAGCAGACCTGTGTGTCTACATGTGCATGTAGCAGAGCCATCTATGTCTATGGGCATGTAGCAGAGCTGTGTGTGTACTATGTGTAGTGTGCATGTAGCAAAGCTGTGTGTCTACATGTGCATGTAGCAGAGCCGTCTATGTGGATGTAGCAGAGCTGTGTGTGCCATATGTAATTTGGAGGGGTTTGGGCGGAGTGTAAAAGGGGCCCATTAAGACTCTTTCGCCCGGGGCCCACAAAATCTGAAGCCGGCCCTGGAGAAGACTTCCAATGAAGGAGAACTCACCACCTCACGTGGCTGCTTGTTCCACTCATTGATCACCCTCACTTTCAAAAAGGATATTGTTGAATAGGAAGGAGAAGCTTTGCAAAAATGGACACAGACGAATATCTGATCCAGTACTCTGATGAAAAAACCAATCTGTTTCTCCTGTGAAGTCCTCATCCACTCGCCCCCACCCAAAAAAAAAGATTAAAAAAATAAAAACAAAGCACTGATACCAGAATAAGACATACCACAGAGGCTCATATATGCTCTTCTGGCTCCAATAATTTCTGGAAATAAGATATTAGAAGAATCTACACCGATTTAGCAAGTTTGACTAGACTCTGCCGACTTGGTCATTTTTGGCTGAAGATGGGCTGCAGTGAAAGAAACACTAAAAATTGTTGCAATGAGACTAGGGAAATGACTGAAGAAAGGCCATACACAGAAGGAGGGAGTTTAAACACTGGAAATACAAGTGTTATGCACATGAGATTTCCAACACAGGTAAATAAAGCCACTTTGTAAACTACTTGCACCTGGCCCAACTGGTTCCTGTACACACTAATACTCCTATCTGTACAGTCCCTGGCTCCTGCACAGGCTGGAATATCCCTAGCTGCAACAATAGGAAACCACAGCTGGGACCTGGCTGCCTGAAAGGCTGTCGAGATGTTTCTCATACCTCAGTTTGGAAACAGAGGGTGACAGCAGAGCACGATAACCAAAGATAGGGAAAGTGTGAAGAGATACGCCAGGACTGAAGGTGTGGAAACATCAAACACATGCGCTAAGTGGAAAGAGATTAAGTAGCCGCTGCCAGTAAGAATAGTTGCCACTAACCTAACTAAAAGAAGGAAGGAGTAGGTTAGACAAGTGAAACAGCAAAGACATAATGCCAAGCTGGTCTATAACAAACAGGGAAAAATCTTTGTTAATTCCCATCATGATCCATAAAGGAATATAGCCAGTAAAGATGGCCAGCATCAGGAGAGTATAAATAGCCGCACCCACAATGTGATAGGACAGAATAAACGAGCAAATGAAAACACATGCTGACCACAAACCAAAAGGAAAGAAGCAAAGGAAAAAGACAATCAGAACAGATGGACCATGCTGTGGATCAGTGGAGAAGGAAACCAACCACACAGCACAAGGACACCGGATCGGTTGCCGAGGCATGATAAAAAGAAATGATTAACAAAATGTTTTAAATATTACTTAGAAAAAATAGAAAAAAAAACACTATCCCTGAACCCAGAAGAAAATACATATTATACTTTAAAACTTAAATTTAGTTCCTGGATTATGTTGGAAACTACAAACACACGCGTAATTCAATTCAAGCCGCCTCGTAAAATCTTGCCTAAAATACCCTGAGAACCTGGGGAGCGGAGGAGTTTCAAGTTCCTTCCAGCGAAGACAGAATGAACAGAATCGTCTGTGATGACCTCCGTTTTATTGAAAGTCAAGCTAATTTGTTTGGTTAGTGGCAGCGACAATAACTGGAGGCCGTGCAGGGTCCGCACTCCCTCCACAATTCCTATTTCCACATATAAGAAAACATTGCAGAAGCCAAGCAGGGTATTATCACGAAGATCAGGAAAGGGGAATTACACTTCACAGCTCCGATGCTCGATGCTGATAATAAGCCGGCTCCAGATGCTGACTTAACATCGGCCAATCCTACAAGTTCAATACTCCCTCATAGTTATAAAATCAACTAAAGCAAAATAAAAACTAAAAAAAAAAGGCAAAAATATTTTCCATAAAATAACAAAGGACAACAAGGTCACAGGACAGAGTTGAGTCAACTTTAATCCATGTCAACTGGCTGCAAGTGTGATTTAGTTATTGCCAACACCTGTTAGGTGCCACAGGTAAGTTACAGGTGCTGTTAATTACACAAATTAGGGAAGCATCACATGATTTTTCTAACAGTGCCAATACTTTTGTCCGCCCCCTTTTTTATGTTTGGTGTGGAATTAGATCCAGTTTGGCTTTAGGACAATTCTTTGTGTTTTTTCATTGAAGACAAATTAAATGAAGATAATAATACCAAAGAATTTGTGATTGCAATCATTTTCAGGAAGAAACTGAGTATTATCTGACAGAATTGCAAGGGTGTCAATACTTTTGGTCACAACTGTAGGGCTAAAAAGTATTTTCGCTACTGGGTTTCACAAAACGTTTGCACCATTTGCCTTCTATAGCCTTTGTATTGCCTACTGATGGCTGCTGAATGAGTAAACTGAGAATCTGTCAGTGAGCTCATGCCTGAGAGGAGAGTTTATAACTCTTGTCTTATTCTTTTCATCTGATTCATGACCACATCAAACCTTAAATATAGCAGATTCCCAGTGACCCCTCCCCACCATCATCACCACCTGATGGGACAAGAGTACTGTTTGGATTGACCCCTCAAAATAAGGAAACGTGTGGTTCTACAATGTGCAATGCGAAGATATTTTAATGGTAACCCTCCTATTAGGGTTCATTTACTGCAGGCCCTTATTTTCTAGGCTCCTAATTACATATCTCCATTTATACTTCCCAACCACACAGGGTTCAGCATTATAAATTATGGTACTTGGATTTATTCTTTGAAAGGAAAAAGAAAATCCTTTGATACGAGCACCGCATATCCTTCATACAACCTCAATATATGAGCGCCGCAT
This sequence comes from Allobates femoralis, assembly GCA_033576535.1. NCBI lineage: Eukaryota > Metazoa > Chordata > Amphibia > Anura > Aromobatidae > Allobates > Allobates femoralis. Next base: position 62,346,066 of record JARQOC010000007.1, read on the forward strand.
ATCCTTCATACAACCTCAATAAACGGGAGATGCAGACGCTTGTCTCACACCGCTAAGATTTAACACGGCGATTCTCAGTCCAACTGCGTTATGGCTCCATACAAACGCTCTAAGCCACTTACAGGTTAGACAGATCAGGTCTGTCCTCTTATGTCTCACATCCTCCAGACACTGTACGGAAGGCGGGCAATCTATATCCCGATACTCTGCCTACGAGGAAGGCAAGCCTCCATGTCACTCAAACCCACCAGACAACAAAGACGAGTCACACGTCATTAGGGGACGCTGTGTAAGGAAATACATTCTGAAATTAATGTGCTGAGAACATGGAGCCGAAAAGGAGTCCTTTATATGTTATAAATATTTACACTCTTTGAGATTGAGTTTTGAGGAGTTTGATTTAACATTTAGAATACATTTTGCTATGAGTGGTCGCACAGTGGTTAGCACTGTAGGGTGGCTATGAGGTTAGCACCACATGGTGGATCAGTGATAAGCACCGTATGGTGGCTAAGCGGTTAGCATCGTATGGTGGCTCAGTGGTTAGCACTGTATGGTGGCTCAGTGGTTAGCACTGTATGGTGGCTCAGTGGTTAGCACTGTATGGTGGCTCAGTGGTTAGCACTGTATGGTGGCTCAGTGGTTAGCATCATATGGTGGCTCAATGATTAGCACAGTATGGAGTCTCAGTGGTTAGCACCGTATGGTGGCTCAGTGGTTAGCCCAATATGGTGGCTCAATGATTAGCACAGCATGGTGGCTCAGTGGTTAGAACCGTATGGTGGTTCAGCGGTTAGCATCGTATGGTGGCTCAGTGGTTAGCCCTATATGGTGGCTCAATAATTAGCACAGCATGGTGGCTCAGTGGTTAGCACTGTATGGTGGCTCAATGATTAGCACAGTATGGTGACTCAGTGGTTAGCACCATATGGTGGCTTAGTGGTAAGCCCTATATGGTGGCTCAATGATTAGCACCGTATGGTGGCTCAGTGGTTAGCCCTATATGGTGGCTCAATGATTAGCACAGCATGGTGGCTCAGTGGTTAGAACCGTATGGTGGTTCAGCGGTTAGCATCGTATGGTGGCTCAGTGGTTAGCCCTATATGGTGGCTCAATAATTAGCACAGCATGGTGGCTCAGTGGTTAGCACTGTATGGTGGCTCAATGATTAGCACAGTATGGTGACTCAGTGGTTAGCACCATATGGTGGCTTAGTGGTAAGCCCTATATGGTGGCTCAATGATTAGCACCGTATGGTGGCTCAGTGGTTAGCCCTATATGGTGGCTCAATGATTAGCACAGCATGGTGGCTCAGTGGTTAGAACCGTATGGTGGCTCAGTGGTTAGCCCTGTATGGTGGCTCAATGATTAGCACAGCATGGTGGCTCAGTGGTTAGCACTGTATGGTGGCTCAATGATTAGCACAGTATGGTGGCTCAGTGGTTAGCACTGTATGTTGGCTCAGTGGTTAGCACTGCACACTTAGCAGCACTGAAGTCCTCGGTTCAAATCCCACCAAGGAAAACATCTGCAAGGAGTTTGTATGTTCTCCCCATGTTACACGGGCTTCCTCCAGGTTCTCCAGTTTCCTCCAACACTATAAAGACAAACTAATATGTAATGTAGATTGTGAGCCACAATGGGGGCAGTGATGATGAGGTCTATAAAGCAATGTGGAAGAACGGTGCTACTAAAGCAAGTAAAATAACTAGCTAAACAGACATCATTAAAAATAGCTTCCATGTTAATGAATAACTGCAAGGAGCCTACAACTATAAAAAATAGTAGGATTTGAAATGACACAAATATTTTCCTAGGTGTTCAGATTTGTCAATAACCAAGAATGAGCATCAAAGGGAATCTGTCAACAGGATTTTTCTTTGTTATCTGAAGACAGCATGCTGTGAAGTATAACAGAAAATTCAGTGATTCCTCTCTTGTCAAGGTCCGAGCTGTTTACTTGCAATGTTTGTTTTAGCTTTAGAACATTATCATTGCTGGACCACATTGCCTCATGCCTGGTAGTCCAGCACACCCACTGCTGTGATTACCAGCTCACTATCTATAGACATTGTACAGAGAGAGCCTGGTGTGAGTGAAGGCAACTTTCCAGCTCTGCTGAATTGCTAAATCTAAGACTCTGTGTCAGAACGGCTGTACTCAGTAATGCAAGTGATATAACGTTGGATTCAGGGTCTCTTTGCCTAAAACACGCTGTTCTCAGATGAGAGAACAAAAACCTGCTGACCGATTCCATTGAAGTGGAATGTGTCACCAAAAATGACCTATTTCAATAAAATAAAATGATTCTCCATATAAAAGAAAAAATCTAATCTTGTCATTGTCACACAGGCCAGTAAAATTAAAGGGGTAGTCCGAGACCAGCAACTTATTTACTAACTTCCTATCCAATATATCCTTCTAATCTAAGCTATTTTCTAATATTCTTCCTTTATTAATTCCCCATAATTCCCTCTCTACACTGTCTAACAGCTGTTGTTGTTCTTTTCTATTTCCTTTTGATGATGTTCCGTGTGAGTGCCCCAGTGCATCCTGGGATCACATGGCCATCAGTCAGACCCTTCCTCATCCCCTCCCTGATACACAGTGTAATTGTGGCACTGGTTCCAGGGGTGGAGCTGTCCAAATGTCTACTAAGGTCCCCAACCCAATAGAAAAAAAAACAACAGCTGTTGCATAGTGTAGGAAGGGAATGGTAGGGAATTAATAAAGGAAGTATATTTGAAAATAGTTTAGATTATAGGGATAAATTAGGATTTAGGAAATAAGTCACTTGTCTCGGACTAACCTTTTAATATTAGGTTCATAATTCTTGTTTTCTTTTCAAGAGTCTCATTTAGGCAGTAATAGACTGAGTCAATTTCTTTTGTTGATTTTAAGCATTTTTTAGTAATTTATATTATATTTAAGTACTTTCTTGGCATGCTCTAATTTGGGCAAAGGTCCTTGTGAATGGAGGTGGAGGAGGGGAGCTGTTGCATTGCCAATTATTAACGTGTGACATGTACTAACAACCAGCGATCAGATCGTTGGTAAATGGCCAGGACCATTTTTCGTCGTTGGTCTCCCGCTGGGCGACCAGCATCTGCGTGTGTGACAGCGGGAGACCAACGATCAACAACCCCTCAGCCAATGCCCAGCGCCGCACAGTAAACGCTGGGTCATGATAACCAAGGTAAACATCGGGTAACTAAGCGCAGCTTAGTTAGCCGATGTGTACCCTGGTTACCAGCGTTCTCGCTGGTCGGTGATGAGTCTGCCTGTGTGACAGCTCCCCAGCGATCATATAGCAATGTCCCAGCTATCCCAATCGTTGGTCGGATCACTGGGACATCGCAGCGTGTAACCCGGCCTTTAGAGTTAGAAGCCAAACCGGAAACTCCATTTACAGACAGGGGTTTTGAGATGATTGCTTCTCATCAGTGCAAAGCAGGAGATTGGATTTGACTGGATGAGAGGCCTCTGACAGATTTTCTGTCTATAATAAAAATGCATCAAAAACACTGCATTTGAATATGTTTGCTAGGACCCATATGCTTTACTCAAAACCCAACTTTGGCTGTACTACAGTGGGTACGGAAAGTATTCCAGACCCCTTTACATTTTTCACTCTTTGGTTCATTGCAGCCATTTGGTAAATTCAACAAAGTTAATTTTTTTCTCATTAATTTACACTCCGCACCCCATCTTGACTGAGAAAAACAGAAATGTAGATATTTGTGCAAATGTATTAAAAAAGAAAAACTGAAATATCACATGGTCATAAGTATTCAGTCCCTTTGCTCTGTATTGAGTATTTGCACCTTTTCAGCTAGTGCAGCCAGGAGTCTTCTTGGGAATGATGCAACAAGGTTTTCACACCTGGATTTGGGGATCCTCCACCATTCATTCTTACAGATCCTTTCCAGGTCCGTCAGGTTGGATGATGAATGTTGGCGGACAGCCATTTTCAGGTCTCTTCAGAGATGCTCAATTAGATTTAGGTCTGGGCTCTGGCTGGGCCAGTCACAATGGTCACAGAGTTGTTCTGAAGCCGCTCCTTTGTTATTTCAGCTAAGTGCTTAGGGTCATTGTCTTGTTGGAATGTGAACCTTCAGCCAAGTCTGAGGTCCAGAGCACTCTGAAGAGGTTTTCATCCAGGATATCGCTGTACTTGGCCGCATTCATGTTTTCTTCAATTGCAATCAGTCGTCCTGTCGCTGCAGCTGAAAAACACCCCCATAGCATGATGCTACCACCACCATGTTTCACTGTTGGGATTATATTGGGCAGGTGATGAGCAGTGCCTGGTTTTCTCCACACATACCGCTTAGAATTGTCACCAAAAAGTTCTTTCTTTGTCTCATCAGACCAGAGAATCGTATTTCTCATAGTCTCGGAGTCCTTCATGTGTTTTTTTGTAAACTCTATGTGTGGCACCCCTGCAGTTTGGTTGCCACAGAGGTACTGCACCTAAGCCATAGGTGTGGTATCCCACTCCCAGGTAAGGAGGGGATACAAACCCGAGACACACACACTTGCACCCAACACCCATCCTGATTCCTATCCATGAGATAGAAGGAGCAGAAGTGATCTCATGCAAGGAGCCCCATCTTCTGGCAGGAGGAGGAAATAAGCAGAGGGGATGGGAACAGAAGGTAGGAAGAGTAGGAGGAGTTAGGTCAGTTGGAGGGAGAAGTGAGGTTGAGAGGAACACCTAGCACAATGGAGTTCTAGGGGAGGCTAGTGCCAAAGTAGGAGTGGGTCTAGTGGGTAGGTCGCCAGGGACCCGGTTCCAGCAATCACCCCGAGGTTGTTCCTGGAGAAACTAGGTTGCAAGAGGGGACCGGCCCCGATCTAGCAACAGCAATGAATGTCTGAGCTAGAAAACTTGAGGCTACTGAGCTGTAGGTCCAGTAGCCAACAACCATACACCACTCTGTAAAACGGTAACTAGACCTAGGGTTAGAGGACATATCGCCTGTCACTCGACAAGGCCTGCAGCCACCTGCTTGGGACACTGTGCACGAAGACGCAGGGCAGGAGAGGAGAGTAGCCAGTCAGGGAAGTCACTCTGGACAGGCTTATAGTGGGGTGTCTCGGTTTAGTGAACCATAGTTGCCTGGGGGTTGACTGGACTGTTGACCCAGAGGACACTGTGCCCCTGCTGGGATGAAGCCACTGAACTGTGAGTAAAAGTTCAAGAATTGCAACCCCGGTGTCCTCCTGTTATTCTGTGTGTCCTCTCTGCCACCTACTGCACCATGACCATCATCGTCCTAATAGACTATCACACCAACCCTGGGGCCCCACTCCACCTGTGGGGAGTAATAGCATCCCGGCTGCTGCACCATCTGCCCCAGAGGCCCAAAATCAGAAGCATCGGCCGAATACCACAGGTGGCATCACAAAAAGACTATTAATATCCCCTGCATATAACCCCCATCATTGCACGGCCAGGGTCACAGAGCTGGGCCATAGCCCCCGTGACCTCCCAAAGAATCAACCAGCCCAGCTACCGAGTAACCCCCGGTCCTTGCGGCCGACACATATGCATGCTTTCATATGTCTTGCACTGGGGAGAGCCTTCCATCAGGCCACTCTGCCGTAAAGGCCTGACTGGTGGAGGGCTGCAGTGATAGTTGACTTTGTGGAACTTTCTCATATCTTTCTACTGCATCTCTGGAGCTCAGTCACAGTAATCTTGGGGTTCCTCTTTACCTGTCTCATCAAGCCTCTTCTCCCACGATTGCTCAGTTTGGCTGGACGGCCAGGTCTAGGAAGACTTCTGGTGGTCCCATACTTCTTCAATTTAAGGATTATGGAGGCCACTGTGCTCTTTGGAACCTTGAGTACTGCAGAAATTCATTTGTAACCTTGGCCATATCTGTGCCTTGCCACAATTCTGTTTTTGACCTCCTTGGGCAGTTCCTTTGACCTCATGATTCTCAAGTGGTCTGGCATGCACTATGAGCTGTGAGGTCTTATATAGACAGGCGTGAGCCTTTCCAAAACAAGACCTATCAGTAAACACAGCTGGACTCCAATGAAGGAGTAGAATCATCTCAAGAAGGATCACTAGGAAATGGACAGCATGTGACTTAAATATGAGTGTCTGAGCAAAGTTTCTGAATAATTATGACCATGTGATATTTCATTTTTTTTTTTTTTTTTTATAAAACTTGCACTCATATCTACATTTCTGTTTTTTTAAGTCAAGATGGGGTGCATAGTGTATATTAATGAGAATAAAATTTAACTTTTTGAATTTACCAAATGGCTGCAATGAAACAAGGAATGAAAAATGTAAAGGGGTCTGAATACTATCTCTACTCACTGTACTTGCATAAAGAGGCGTAACTGCGATGAGTGCAGATGTTGCGATTGCACCTGGAGCCCAGGGGGTTCAAAAAGTCCATTTGGCCAATCAGGAAAAATACTTGCAATAATTGGGGGCCACACTGGATCTTTTACATTGGGGCCCTGGACCTTCATATTACACCACTGCTCTACATACATAATTCTGCATACAGAAATCATCTCTGCTCCCCGATGTCACCAATGTTTAATTTTAGTCCCAGCATGGCAGCTTGAACATTATACCATAGAATTCTAGAAGAAAAAAATATTTTCTAGGATAAATATCCTTATTTGATGATCTACAGTTTTTTACAATATTGCAAAAGAATTAATATTATTATCATTATGATTATTATAGCGCATGTGCAAAGGGGAGTACATAGACAAGTACAATAAACATGAGCAATACAAGTCACAGATAGGTCCAGGAGGAGAGAGGACCCTGCCCACGAGGACTCAATATGTAGCAAATCCTAAAGGAACTCAAGGTTGTGTCTTCATTAGCGATCAGCTCTTCCTGAGGTTACATTGTATCGCTCTATGGATGGAAACAGTTCTGCTCCTAAGATCCTAGAAAGACATTATCTTACGTCTTGCATTTCTCTTGTTTTCTGGAGGCAGCGCGAGGTTCATCGACCCTCGGCTTTCACACAGGATGACAATTTAAATAACTTTATCCCACTACTGTCATTTTTATATTCGCTTTGTTTATACACGATAGATATCTGGAGAATGTAATCTACATTGGCCCTAACCCAAGCCGATGCCGTAAATCTCACACAAATCTTTTACAAATTCTATCAGACTCATACTTAACCCCCGAATCCATTCCCAAATATTTTGTGCTTTATATACATTAGACTTCATGAAGTTCTTGCAAAACGGTAAAATAAAGTTATTAGTTAAAACAAAGCTCAAAGCCAGGATATATCATTCCGTCTACTGCTTAGATCATAGGACGAATCAGTATTTTGTAGCAGACGTCATATTGTCACTTAGGCCCCTTTCACATCAGCGTTTTACGCTGATTGCGATAGTTGCGGTGAAAAAACTGCAACTGCCGCGACCACCGCATAACAGCCGCACTTGCGGTTCACTTGCGGTAAGCCCCATTCAATGTCTATGGGGCTTGCAGTAAGTGTGCGGCAAGTGCGGTTTCGGCACTTGCGGTAGGTGCGGCTGCGAAAACAACGCCGTATATCGCGGGTTTTTTCGCGGCCGCACATGCCGCAAGTGCCGAAACCGCACTTGCCGCACACTTACCGCAAGCCCCATAGACATTGTATGGGGCTTGCCGCAAGTGTGCCACGATCCGTTATGCGGTAATCGTGGCAGTTGCGGTTATTTCACCGCAACTGCCGTGATCTGTGTAAAACGCTGATGTGAAAGCAGCCTTATCTGGTACTTCACCATAGAGGTTCGTTATGAAGGGATACACCAAAACCATTTCTAGCCCCTTCACCATTAATACAGAATTTCAACCATAAATACATATACCGAACATGCCTAAGAACCTGTACAATTCCTGTTGCAAACTTCAGCTTTCAGCAGGGTCAGTGATACCTGTGAAGTGTTTTACTTGCTACACACTGCAACCATTCTCTTCATCATCACCAACATGGAGGATTCCAAGGAACATCAGACCTTAACAAACCTGAGAGCTCACACAGTACAGTATTAAACTAAGAAATGACACAGCGCCATCTGCTCATCACGTTTACCTTGAGCATAAGCCTGCTGCTGTTGGCTCAGTGGTTAGCACTGCAGACTTGCAGCACTGGGGTCCTGGGTTCAAATCCCACCAAGGACAACAACTGCTAGGAGGTTGTATGTTCTTCCCGTGATTGCGCGGGTTTCCTCCCTCAATCCAAAGACATACTGATAGGGTATTTAGATTGTGAGCCCCGATGGGGACAGTATTGCTTATGTATGTATAGCGCTTAATAAGTGAATAAATATTATTATACTATGGTCCATTGGTAAACCAAAATGCCACCAACTGGAGTTATTAGCAGAAAGGCTGAGTTGCTGAGCCCACAAAGGGCTTGGGTGCACTCATCCAGACACCAATATAAATCCTAGAAACTCAATCATCAATAACATTTAGCCTAACCTGCACACTACCTGCTCCCCTGCCAGGCTTTCTGAACCCACTTCCAGCAATAATGGAGTATAGATAGGTGACTGCTATATAGAGGACGTCCTGAAACCACTGAGGTCGTCAGTGCTACCAGAAATAACAAATCGAGATGGGCAGACATCACTAGACCCAAGGACATAGAGACCAGTGGGACTTGGGAGCAGTAAGGGACTGCAAGGGTGACTAAGGGTATGTGCACACATTTGGGATTTGGTGCAGAATTTCTGTATCTTGGCAGCTAATCGCAACGTTTTCGGTGCACGTTCTTTCTCATTCATCAGAATGAGTGAAATCTGCAGCATAAACTGACATACTGCAGATTGATTTCTGCACCAAACCTGCAAGAAGAGAACCCTCAATGTGGATTCTCATTGATTTTGCTGACATCAGGATTCCCTACAGGTTTTATAAAAAATCTTCACTCAAAACACGTAAAAACGCTGAAGAATGCAACATGTGCAGACAGCCTATGACTATACAGCAGTGCAATTCACGTGTGACACTTGATGTTGCACCACCATGTGGCACGAGTCTTAAAATCCCTGTACGCCATTTCTATTCCTATATTTTCTGCACTTATAGGACATAAATAATAAATATACACACACATATACAGTCTTATTGCCAAATCGGTACATTGTTTTCACATCCAGAAATGAAAAAAAGATAAAAAGATGGAGAAGTCATCTGTGCATTTCATAGGCAAAAAAAAGAGGTGTCCCAAGTAGCCACACCGGGAATAATGGACGCGTATTCACACAGTCATTTGTCGCATTCGGTCTTGGACCTATAGTGTGTAATGTAACCATTACATTTATTAGATTTCCCTTAATAGACTATCAGTACTTTTGCGAACACGTCCAGCAGGCAGACACCACCTTTATGATGAGCGAGATATGATGGGAATTTTAAGATAAAGATGAAAAACAAACACTCGCATGCAAATGATGGTCGGTAATGAGGTAGAACAGGCTGCACTGGTTTCACCCTCTGTAGAGGAGGACGATAAAACAGGAGCCGTGTTATTACTAGACACCGCATACACATAAACTTTACTGCTAGAAATACTCTAGAAATCATGGAAGTCATTTCTTCTCAACTTTTTTCATTACAATCATGGCTCAGTGAGTAAAAGCACCCGGCAATGCAGGAATAAGGCAGCGCTGTCACAACCCATGGAAAAGGGACTACAAACCATTGGCCGCTCTCCTAATACCCCAGTGGTCTGTCTGCTCCAGCTATTTGCTTTTCTAGTCTGACATCCATGGGGCTCCTACCTTTCTTTCCACATTTCACCCTCAAATCTGCACATTTTAAATAGCTTCACTGCTGCACCCTACGGGGAACAACTCTTGGGCATACCTTGGGGTTACTTTCGACTCTTCCCTCTCCTTCAAGCCACATATCCAAGCCCTCGCGCCACCTCCTGCCGACTTCAGCTCAAGAACATTTCCTGGATCTGCCTTTCCTTGACCACATGCGTTGATATAGGAATCCGGCCTGCAGATCGCGCTGTTCGAAGATTTGGACAAGAAAATCACTCCAAGGACCTCAGGTCTTAAGAAAAAGATCTTTATTCCTCCACAGACTCGACGCATTTCGTGTAACCACTGTACACTTCCTCAGGAGTTTAAGACCCTATTGTGCGCTTCTTCTCCATTTATTATACTTTCCTTGATCACAGCATGGCTAAGATCCTTGTTCATGCTCTCATTATCTCTCGCCTAGACTATTGCAACCTCCTGCTCACCGTCCTCCCTGCTACTACCCTTGTGCCCCTCCAATCCATCCTAAACTCCGCTGCACGTCTAATTCATCTGTCTCCCCACTACTCCCCAGTCTCCCCCTCTGCCAAGCCCTTCACTGGCTCCCCTTCTCTCAGAGACCCCGATTTAAAACTAACCATGAATACAAAACCACCCACAACCTGTCCCCCCATACATGTCCGACAGTCTCAGCTACCAGCCCACACACACAACCTATGATCCTCCCAAGAGCTCCTGCTCTACTCCCCCTTATCTCACCCTCTCACAACCATATTCAAGACTTCTCCTGTGCATCCGCAGTACTCTGGAACTCTCTCCCCCATCATATCAGACACTCGCCTACCCTGGGAACCTCAAGAGAAACCTGAGGACCCATCTTTTCCGACAAGCTCACAGCCTACACTGAGACCCGGGCGCCCCACCATCACACGATCGGCGTTTCCCCCTCCTACTGTTTCTTCACCCACTCCCGCAGACTGTGAGCCTTTAATAATAAATATTAATCTGATATTAATACTATGGCCTTGATTCATCATCTATGTGGCATTTTTTGGCCCCTCTCCACCCACAGGAGGAATGTTTCTGGAAGGGTTTTCAATTTGGTGCATTTTTCCAACAAGATTTTGCTAATTTTTAAGACAAAAGTAAACAGCATTTTTTTTTCTTTCTTTACTCCAAATTCATGAACCAAACGAGTTATTTTTAAGACATTGGCACAAAAAACATCAGTGAATACCATGAGAACAAAAATGACTTTACCAAATCACAATAGATAAATCGGTCCCTGTGTATTTTGGGTTATGACATTACTGAAAAGGAATTTGCCAACTAATCTGAGAGCGGTATGATGTAGGGGCAAAGACACTGATTCTAGCAATGTAGTCTCTTACTGCGCTGCTTGCTGTAGTTTTGACCAAACCAGTGTTTTATTAGCAGGAGATTATCAGTAGATGATTATAACACCTAATGCCAGGTAGTTCATCATATTCATGAGCTCTGTAGAACCATGTCGCACCACTGATTGGCAGCTTGCTGCCTATGCACAGTGTACACAGAAAGTTGCCAATCAGTGGCATTGTTGGGATTATGCACAGAAGGCTGCTAATCAGTGGATGGGCGAGGTTATACAGGGCTCAGCATTCATAGACCTGCAGCAGAGAAAATTGTGATTTATCAAAGCTGCAGCAAAGTCAGTAAGTGTCAAATCAAGGGATTCAGGGTCTCTGTCCCTACATCATGAAGCACTCAGGTTTCTAAACAGGTAATAAATTTAATGTGAGCATGTCATTTTGCTAACTATATCTCACAAAGAGATTTGCTGACCCGCCTTTAGAGTACCCCGGGTTTCCTGAATACCTAGGAAACCTTGGAGAATGTTAATAATTCGCCAGTTTTGCCCCTACTTTCCCTTGTTAGTATTGTTGGTAAAGTTGATACCTGGTGATCCTCTTCTATTTGATTACATCTCTAATTCTTATCTACATTGACTTGAACTTTGTAGAGCTAAACTACTAAATATTCGCATTAAACATACTGAGAATCACTTAGTATGTTTATGTTAAATTGAAAAAATGTTAAATAAAGAATTATAATAATAATGTGAGCATGTCATGAGTCAGAATCAGTAAGAGAACTTCCTATGACAATCATGGCATGATTACTTAAAGGGAACCTGTCACCAGATTTTTCCAACCTAATCTGAGAATAGCACAATATAGGACCCGAGATCCTGATTCCAGCGATGTGTCATTACTGGGCTGCTCAGTGTAGTTTTGATAAAATCACTTCTTAATCAGCAGGAGATTATCATTAGCAGTCTACTTGGCCTGCTGCCAGGTAGTCTGGGCATATTCACAGACTGCTAAATCTGCAAAAGAGAAAACACTAATTTTATTAAAATGACAGCACGCAGCTCAGTAAATGACACATCGCTGGAATCAGGGTCTCTATTTCGACATTATGCCTCTCACAGATGGGATGGCAAAAACCTGGTGACAGGTTCCCTTTAAATGCATATATTTGGGGTAAAGAAAAAATAATAATTTTAGTAATTGTAAAATTTTAGACATTTTTTCACTGTTTCACTTTTACAGGTGCTTCATTTGGCTACACATACAACTCTGATAAATCAGCCAATCTGTGCATAAAGCACTTTCATTATAGAATTCTAATCTACATAGCAGCAATGCAGACTGAGCATCACATCTTCAAGGTCTGCATACAACTTATGCTACAGATCGATGCTGTGTTCTCTTGTCTGTGGCCATATATGCTCAGAAAAACACAGATAGGCTTACAAACTCTCCCCATCTATAAGGAGCTCACTGACAGATTCTCAGTTAACTCGTTCTGCAGCCAGTAATAGACAGAAAAACACTGATGTTTTAAAAGCCAAATGTTGCCACATTTTTTATTGAAACCCTGCCACAATGTATGCCTTTCAATTAAAAAAAACACCTTGGACAGTTGTCAGATCTCACTGGATATTACCCACTAGTCCAGGGGTTTAGCAGCTGCTTCCTCCCTCCAACCACACACAAATATTAGACGATTGACTTGTCCCACCAAAATAGTCAGGAACAGCTAAAATACGTCTATAGACCTTTATTTCCTTATCAGCACCCCAGTTTGTGGATGAACAAGTCAAATTGTGCTGCTAGAAACTGCAATGCTTCCTTTTTGGGAAAACTATAAAGAACCCCATGAAAGGTAACAGGTACATAGTCGTTGAGCAATATGGAGGTCCCGAATTTAAACTGTTGAGGAGAGCCATAGAATCAAATACTTAATTAACCTTAATGGTACCTTTACACGCCGCTACAGAAGGTTAGAAACAACCGGGTGTCGGAGACAAATGTATCTTGCACCGTCAAAACAACCCGAGATAGCGGCGTGTAAATCCGGTTGTTGCCACCCGTCACTTTCTGTACCTGTTTTTGAGCAGTGCTCTGAAACAGGTTGGTTACAACCCGATGGTAGCGGCGTCTAAATGAGGAACAGGAAGGTTTTTTCGTCACCTAGTGAACTCCCTGGGGCGTGACACAGCCTCCGGGATACCGCGCCCCATGAGCGATCATTGGTGGAAGCTCCTGCGTTACGATTGGTTGTCGCTGCATAGGGCAGCATATTTAAAGGAGCTGACCAGTCACAGTACACAATTGCAATAGCATCATGTATTAGCCAGCCTTCCTGCGCTGGCTGGCCAATCATGATGCTATTGCATTGTCCAATCACCGTATGAGCGTCTTGTAATCCACAACTCTGGCACGCCTATGTGTTGTCCCTGCTGCCCCAGGTCCTCCCATATTACCTTCTGTAGCGGCGTGTAAATGAGGGATGGTGCTCTACACAAGGTAACTTGTGGCACCCGGCGGTGCCTCCAGGGATAGAGTAAACCTTCTGTAGAGCACCTTGTAGCGGCGTGTAAAGGCGGTATCGGGTACCGTTTGCAACAGTTGGTGTGTGCTCGTGCACGTGAGACACCCAGTTGTTTCTAACCTTCTGTAGTGGCGTGTAAAGGTACCATAAGAAATAATGGGTTAAGAGAAACGACCCACAAACTGTCTAATTTCACCTTATATGAGATTGTTTAGACCTAAACATGACTGCCATTTCCTCACACCATGCCCTGATATGTAAGATGGTGACTGGATCTATGACTAAATCCTGTTCTACAAGGAAGTTACAGGAAGAAGCTGAATTCCATAGAAGGACTGACCAATCACAGAACGATACATTACCTGGAGATACTTGATCAAGACCACACCTCCAATGACATCATGGATACACCCATGGCCTCGCCCATTATCCAACCCACTAACCAATGAATACATCTGAGTAGGGCTGGCCGAGCCCCTTACTGAGTTTATATAAGCCCATGCCTGTTTAAATAAAGCAGTTGGAGCTATGCCATAGGTGACTGAGGAAAGCATACATCTGACTGTGTGTGTCTGGTGTTGTCCTTTCTTTGCTAGCACTCGGTCCACATCCATTAGGCCAGGTGCAGGCAATTCATGAATATTTCATACCTTCAAACTTATCAAAATCACCTTATTGTTGCATTTATAACTACAAAAGAGAAGTAAAAAAAACTGTAAAACAAAGTAAGTGATACAAGTAGCTCGTATGAAGTAATGGCTGTTGAATAATTTTCTCCGGGTTATCAGGAACAAAGTTTATTAAATTATCTTATGGCTTTATCTTAAATATCTCCCCCCAAAAAAGCTGAAAATAACATTGTGAATTCTGGGTCCGGACGGTCATAAAATAGTCCTGTGTAACAGAAATACGTCATTAGGACAATTTCCAAACCACAACCGTTATCTACATTCCTTGTGTTCGGGAAGCAGTAGAGCGGGACATTGACTCTTGATGTAGCAAATTCTATTAGATTGGACATAAAAGTTGTGAGGCTGCACAGCGCAATATTGAGAATTTACCAAATACTGAAAAATGAACAAAAGAAGAATGTTGTTGACATTTGCTTTAATTCGTTATTTTAATTATTAGAGATGAGAAAAAAAAAACCTCCTCCGGCAGCGGCTCATCGTCCCTGAAAAGGATCAGATGTACGAATCCTTCCACCCTTCCTGCCTACTGTTGGGAGTGCTGGAAGCTCCCGGATACATAAGATGGTTGTTCGGTTCTGTCGAAAATGGCCGGTTCAGAAGGTTTCATCTAAAGCTTAGGAAGAGCCTAAAAGTGCAACCATCAACTCCTAAAGCACCACTCCAGCGGTTTAGCTTGTTTTATATTCCCTCAGGGTGGTGCTTTAAATCAAAGTCTCATGCCTCCCATCTTATACTCACCCTTCAGCATCTTCACGTTCCATCACTGCCACACAGGTCGGTCTCCGGCAATTCATGACCTACCCACAGCTCCAGTGTTTAATGTAGGTGCCAGAGGTCACAAATCAATGCATCTCTACGAGAGCCTTCTTCTGACCTCAGTCTGGCTTTGGTTGGACCTCAATGTGGCCTTGTCTTGCGCACACTCTGACTTTGTTTTGGCCTCATTCTAGCATCACTATGGTTTTGTATAAAGAAATTGACAACTAGGAGTGGTCAGTTTGGGGTGTGTCCCTGAGCACTCCGATACTGTCCAATCAGAGCCAGTCTGTGTTGTGACACACCCCCAAGGGGAATCAAAGTCTCCAATGACCAGTTTCCTATAAACTTCTAAGAGAAATAACAAATGAACGGCAGAGATGTATAAAGGGAAGATGGTTCAGAATTTTATAACTCATATTTACTAAAATAGACATATCAGTCTTAGGGCATAAACTATCACATTTTCATTAATGAAATATGACATTAACTACTTTAATATGTGATTATCTGAGGCCATCACCCCAAGGCCCAGTTGAAACAGAGCAGTGTAGCGCGGGGTTGCACACTAAAGTGACATTTCCCATCTTCCCTGCCGCGACCTTAGCGTCATCCAGCTGGTGCACGGTCCCGAGGGTTAGTGTTAAATGGATTTACACATACAGATTTTAGCTCAATTTTTGAGGCAAAGTTAGGAGAGGATACTTAAGATCATAAAGGACAGACGGGTCATCCAGCCGTACACCATGACTGTACCATGAATGCATGTGGCTGTGCTGGCCGCTCTGAAGGTACCTTTACACGCCGCCACTGTGCCTAGCAACAGGTATCCCCGCACGTGCACGCGCAGTTTTTAACGGTGGATACCGATCGCTGATGCCGCATATACATGCCGCCATTGCGTTGTCAACTGAAGGCATCTTTGTTCCCCGGAAGTTCGACAGATCCTGCGGCTTACTTCCTGTTGAATACCTTCGCTACTTCACACGCCGCTACCACAAAGGAATATGGGCGTACATATTTGCGCGTAAGTACATAGGCGTGACAGAGTTGTGTATTCCGTGATGCAAAAGCGTTGATTGGACAACGCAAAAGCATCATGTTTGGCCAGCCAGCGCAGGAAGGCTGGCTAATACATGACGCCATTGCATTTGTGGACTGTGAATGGATAGCTCTTTAAATATGGCGCCCTGTGAAGGGACAGCCAATCGTAACACAGTAGCCCCCACCAATGATCGCTGATGGGGCGTGGTATTCATGACGCTGTGGCACGCCCATGGGAGTTCACTAGGCGACGCAACATCCATGCCTGTGCCCCGTATAGACACCACTACCATGGCAATTGTGGCTTTGTGTTGCCTTCGGTTTTTGAGCACGGCTCAGCAACAGGTATCTGAGTCAACTGCAGGACACCGGGAGAATTACCCTATTTACACGCTGCCATTTCGTAGCAATTTCATGGCAACAGCACAATTATCCCCAGTGCCCGGCAGTTGCTACCTTTCAGTGGTGGCGTGTAAAGGGGCCCTAAAGACACAACAGTTATCATTCATGATGCACAAAACGCTGATCTGATGAACAACTGTTTACATACATGCATATTCCCTACCTCGGTGTTAAATTAATTTTAAAGGTATTCTGCCACATCAAAAGACGATAATTCTCTATTCTCCTTCCCAGAAAAAAACAGTATCTGCCATATTCCTGGAGCGTTAATGGGGTAGTACCTCCCTATCCAAGGGTTTGTGTCTGGCATTGTGACTCACTTATTTACCTGTCCAGGCTTCGGCACTGTGTGCTACCAGCCGTTCCTTGTTGGCAGTAATTCAACACGATCTGTTGGTGTCATCCATCCACATCATGTAAACTCAGCTCATTAATTTTGTTGCAGTTCCGCCAACACACTGCTGCAAACTTGACTCTACTACTCCGGTCATCAAGTTCTGCTATACAGCTACACCAATGGGTCAGGTGTGATGCATTGAGCTACCACAGCAAACTCAATTTTGCTAAACCATTTCCTCAAACTGAGTCAACTTTTGTTGCAAACTGCCAACCCCGCTTCACTACATCAGTATCATTAGGCAAAGTAAATATGCTACACCACAGAGACAACTGTGCTTCACCACAGAGCCAACCCGCTTCACCACAGAGCCAACCCCGCTTCGCCACAGAGCCAACCCCGCTTCGCCACAGCGCCAACCCCGCTTTGCCACAGCGCCAACCCCGCTTCCCACAGAGCCAACCCAGCTTCACCACAGCGCCAGCCCAGCTTCACCACAGCGCCAACCCCGCTTCACCACAGCGCCAACCCCCGCTTCACCACAGAGTCAACCCGCTTCACCACAGCGCCAACCCTGCTTCACCACAGAGCCAACCCCGCTTCACCACAGAGCCAACCCAGTTCACCACAGAGTCAACCCTGCTTCACCACAGAGTCAACCCGCTTCACCACAGAGCCAACCCAGCTTCACCATAGAGCCAACTCCAGGTGAAACATAACATCTACTTCTGTTGAAGGGAATGGGGTAAGCTGCAAAAGCTGCAGTACTGCACACAGCCTGTGCTGTGGAAAAATGCAGCCATTTTTTAAAACTCTCTTTCAACCCCTTTAATATCATCAGAATACCAAAGAAAAGCAAAAAATAGGGGTTTACATCGCATTATAATATTATGCCACAAACGCACGTTTGATTCCTTTGGTGCAACTTGCTGCATTATTTGCCTACAGTTATCATGGATGCCATCATGTGTTACTTTTGAGGGACCCATCTAACAGAAAACTAATGATTTTGGGACCTGTATTTATGGGCAAAAAAACCCAGTATACGATTTCCCAGCAGCGCCATCACATGGTAGATTAGATATTACACAGCATCTATTGAAATCAAAGGCCTGGGCCCTCCAGAGAGAAGAATGCCTAACTGGGGACCTAAACCGAGGACCTGGAAAAGGAATCTGTCAGTAGATTGCACAAGCTACATACATTATTGGATCTCTTTAGCCTGATGAAACTGATGTACTTACTTTGAAAATTTGTGTTAGAATGGCTATTACCTGACCACTGCAGACAATCACTAGTGCATGCAAATGTCACCACTAAGGATGATGATCTGCTGCAGCCATTAGCCATGATGTCACCGGCCCACAGTAATTAATACAAATTTCTTAATTTTCAATTCTACAAGTATTCAAAAAACCTGAACAGATCTATACCTTAGTATTGAGTTATCCAGGGGTGGGCTGGGCTGAGGGGCAGGAATGCATATGCCCCACGGAACGGTACCCTGGCGGCTGCTCAGGGCTGCCAGAGGACCGGCAGTGATTTTAATACAAAGCGCACCTGCAGTGCGCGGCCGTGTTTTCCCGCTGGCCCGACACGCAGCAGTGTGAGATGAGGTCATCCCGCTGCGACCCCATCACACACTGCTGCTGGTGATTCAGAGCCATGCAGAGGAGCCAAGGACGGCAGCAGGATTGGAGAGCAGCGCAGTGCTCCACGGAGGAGCTGGGGAGTCTTCTAAATCAGAGAAACCGTCTCTGCTGAATCTGAATAATGTAGTTACTAAATATCTAACTGATTAGTATATATATATATATATATAAAATATACCCATCTGTACAGGGCTTTTATTGTGGGACCAGGGCGTAACTACAACAGGTGCATGGCTTGCAATCGCCCCCGGGCCCTGGAGCCTAGGGGGCCCCAAAAGTCTCTTCGGCCTATAGAAAAATACTAATATTATTAAAGATTTGCAATGATTGGGGGCCCCATTGGAGCTTTCGCATCGGGGCTCATGAGCTTCAAATTACGCCACTGTATGGGACCACATGGATAAGAGAAGAGCCCGGTATTATGTACATGATCATGAATATTTAAGACCCAAAATGGTCTCTGACCGCCGGACAAGTAGACAGATTCCCTTCCACACAATTAACCCTCACTGAATGGCCTAGTTTACACGCGATTTGGAAATTCTGGCAAAAAAAGCAGAATTAGTGGAGCAAAGTGAATGTGGCGGACACAAACATGACCCTCGTGAAAGGCTGAGCGCAAAATGATGAGCCACATTGGGAGACCCCCCCCATAATCATCATCATTATCTCACTCAGCGTTACAGGGGCCGTCGGTTGTCATGGTAACCCTGCAGACAGCGGACCGGTCATAATGGATGTATACAGCAGTGGGAATCTTCCGCCAGTCATCAGAATGAATCGCCGCACATAAATCTCCGGGATTCGTCTAAGGTCAATGGAAAAGACGCCACATTTACAGCTCGTGCTCGACTCCAAGAGATGATTCATGCACTGGATGGAGGGAAGGAAATAATTACCCAGGTGAAGGGATACATATAATGGATACCATGTATCCGATCAGGCAGGGGATACACAATGGCTTGTAGAGGTGAACAGGGCAGGACAAATCTCTGCAGCCGTGCAGGAGACTCACATGATATTTTAATCTCTTTTTTTTCTGGATAGCAGGAAAATCCTCTCAATAAATGCATAACGTCTGTGCACCCCAGAGGTCCAAGTGTCTCCATTATCTAGCCCCTAACCACAAAGTTATTATTTATTATTATTAATTATTATAGCTCCATTTATTCCATGGTTCTTTACATGTGAAAAGGGGTATACATAATAACAAGTACAATATGTATGACCAATACAAGGCACAGAGAGGTACAGGAGGAGAGAGGACCCTGCCCGCAAGGGCTCACTATACCTTATAGCACCATCATATTCTGTAGCGCTGTACAGAGATTATCAATATCAATATGTGACGAGCGCCCTCCAATAGTTACGCAATTAAATATATTGTCGAAAACTTCATCGCGCCAATGGACATCGTCCATGGAAGTTTAATGCAGCATTGCAACCTCTGCACGGAGCCGTCTCCAGCCTCGCCAAACCTGAACCGCTGGAGTCATCCTCAAGGACATATGTAACCAAAGCTCGGAGGATGACGATCAATTTGCAGACAATTACGGATGCAGGAGACGCGCCATCAGACTTCTAGAGAGCCACAAAAAAAACCAAATGACACTTACCGGTTATATACGACCAACATCGGCCCTTTTTTTGGTCAATGCTCGGTTCCAGTCAATCTTCTCTTTCCCGAAGAGATAGATAATTTCCCCTAAATGGACCGGTACTGGACGGGGAGGTCATTTGAAGGTTGCCGGTGTCCTCCTGGTCCTTGAGTCTCTCCGGTAACTGGACATCTTCTGTCCCGTTAATTCATGCCGAGCTGTGCGGATGCACTGAGCCCTGACAATGCCAGCTTGCACCGAGAAAGTAGTTTGCAGCCTGCAGAATGCCTTGGAATTGTTGCCATGGAAATAAATGGGAAGCGGGGAGGGAAAAAGGAGGGGTGGAGGGATGACAAAAGCACCCAGTGCACAGAGGAGCTGGAGGAGGCTGCAGACAGGAGGACTTGTCCTCTTATTCTGGCTTTAGATTTTTTCTTTCTTTTAGGAGGAGGGGATGGTACAAGAGAAGAGGCTTATTCCCAGTGATCCCGGGGATGTGGATGATAGGACACATGTTCCATCATCATTAGGATTGGAAGCTTTGTTAAGGGATATACTTGTAAAAGAGGACGGGATCTCCTGGTCCAGATTTCAAAAGGATCAGCATCCCTCCTTCCTACTTGTCCCAAGTGAGATCTATAGCCCTAAAGAAAGTCAAATCAGAAGAGGCCGTCAGCCCCGCCGCATGAAATCACCGTCCCCCGGGGCGGAACAACAGGTGCAGAAAATTGCTCCCTTTTCAAGTGCTCCTTACAGCCCTTATAATCCACATCAATGACGTCCTAATCTAGATTATTGTACAAAGATGATAGATAGATAGATAGATAGATAGATAGATAGATAGATAGATAGATAGATAGATAGATAATAATAAATGCAATTAAAACTATATAACTACTGTTTGAACAAAGAAAAAAAAAACATTCTGTTGAAAAATTTGTTTACTTATCTTTTTGAAGAAATGAAGGTTCTTAGCGCATAAATTGGCCAATGTGTGTGGCGCCACTGCAGATCTAGTCGCCACAGAGGTCCTGCACCCCTGTTAGGGTGTAGTATCCCACTCACGGGTAAGAGGGTTACAGACCGGTGCCGGGACACCCAGGCCACGCACTAGGAACCATTGTAGTGGGGCTCAGTGGTGAAGAGAGTTAGTTAGAGGGAGCACCTGGGAGGAGTGAGGTCAGGAAGAACACACATAGGGGACGTGAGACATGTGACAAGGGGTATAAATAGCGTGGGAACCATATAGAACGCAGGAGAATGACAGGTGAACAACAGTGAGCAGAAGAAGAGAGTTACCCAGCTGAGGAGAGGCGGTAGAACAGCTGGAGTGAGGCCTTAGCACACCAAGGTCGAGTTGGAGGGAAGGTAGAGAACATACGCCTGAGAAGTGTCTAGAGGACTAGAGCAAGAGAGAGCTTGTCCTGAGGCCGAACCCAAGAGAGCAGAGAACACCCAAGTGGCTCCAGAGAACGAGGGGGTCCCAGAAGCATGGGAAGTGAGCAATCCACCCGTGGGGCTCATATCGATTGTCAAGCGCAGGGGGTGAAGGGACTAGGCGGCGGGGGGCAACGGGAACCCCAAAAGACTAGTGGAGACGATCCAACAGGCTCAGCTAGAGACCTGGAGGCTGTGACACTTCCATAGTATCCTAGCCAAACAACTGCACACATCTGCTGAAAAGGTGGCAACCACAGGGCTGAGGGGGAGACACTGCAGGGAACCTCTAAGGGTACCTTTACACGCGGCAACTTTGCTAGGAATTTCACTGGCATCTTACTGGTTGCAGTGAAATCATGGACACATTGTTCTATCTTGTTGCGGTGTACAAATGGAACAATGTGTCCATGATTTCACTGCAACCAGTAAGTTGCCAGTGAAATTCCTAGAAAAGTTGCCGCGTGTAAAGGTACCTTAAGAGAAGCCCACAGTCACTGGCTCAAAACTATGTGTGGCGAGGCGCAAAGCGGGAAGGGCGAGGCAAATCGCTGTGCGAGATGATCTGCAAAGGACAGAGAAGTGATGCCAGTTATGTATCATCCTACTGTGGCACCCTAGGGGTTAATGTACCACAGAAACAACACCAAGGGTTAACTCCCCCACACAACACCTGACACTGCACTAGCACCTCTAGGCCAGAAGGGGAAGCTAAAGCAGCTCCCCTCTACATATTCTGGTGGAATGAGGAAGTAGTTAGTTCAGTACGTAGCAGTACTGTGAAGAGAGCAGTTCAGTTCCTGGGAGAACTGAGGAAGAGAGACTGTAGTGTAAAGGGGCTGCGTTAGGCTTCTCTACAGTCTGCTCCTCAATTCCAGGCCTAGCCAGGGTCTGAGGAAAGGAGTGCAAGAAACAGAGGAACACATCTGGGAGACTGAGTGACTTCATAACTCGCCCGGAGGAGCACACAGACCGGATACCGGATCCGAATCTGTGACTGAAACACACAGCACAGAAAACACCGGGATAGTGGAGGTTGTAGATCTACACTGTAACTCAGTGAAGCAACATGGTGGGGTCAGAAGCACACGGAAAGACTCAAGTTGCCTAGGAAAGGGGGTACCTGTGAGGAGAGACAGGTCCAGCAGCTCAGCTAAAGCAGCAGCAGGGCCACACACACAGTGCAGCAGTGGGAAGCTGAGGACCCATTCAGGGTGGGAGCAACCCGGCCCTGGTACAGACTCCGTGGATAATACTCTACTACCAACATCTGTAGTAAAGTCTTGGAAAACTTCAAAACCGTGAGTGTGTGTGATCCTTGTATTCAAGCCCTACTTTCCCTCACAAGCAGCCACCGCCTCCACTATCATCCCTATCCTGCAACATCTATAGCATCCATCATAGACTTTAACTATCACTGCCCCGGGGAACCAGGCTCTACCTGCGGAGAGCCGTTCCATCTCCAGCTGCCAAACATCATCCCCGGAGGTTCTGCAGCAGCGGTGGTCACCCTGACCACGTCTTGTGGGTGGCGTCACGACAAACTCCCCTGTAAACATTCCCCCCATTACTTGCGGAACCTGGGACACGGTCCGGACCAAGACCGCCGTGTTATCCCCAGCAGTACCCCGGTCCGGTACCGAGAACCCAGTCCCAGTGGGCTCCACACTACTACCCGGGAGTAGCTGGATCCCTGCCTACGAGAACCCAGTCCTCAGCAGGCTGCTGCACAAAAGACTGTGGAGTAAAGAACCAAAGACTGCAGCCCACTGTGTCTGTGAACTTTAACGCGTCTAAAGCACCAGAAGCACTACTACCAACTCAGGTACCTTTGGACACCTTAGGGGTCACCCATACCTGTAGAGGGCTTAAGAACATTGCTACCTCCCAACCATCGTCCCCTAGGAGGACCGTCGAGCAGCGGAGGCCAGATATAGCCGCGACCTGCGGGGGACGTCATGTAAAAACACTAGCATCCCCAGGTCCAGTTATCCCTGCCCAGAATCAACCCTCCACGCCAGATCCCTACCCCTGGGAGAGAGAGCCACCCACACTGAACTTTTAATGACACCGCGAGGGTCACGGAGCCGGATCTCGGTCCCTGTGATCGCCGTGAAGATGAAGCCTCAAGAAAGTCCGATGCCAAGTATTCTAAGGGTGTGGAGGGGCGTGTCATGTGCCCATCAACCAAAGCAAGGTGACCTTCTCCGATGAGACCCTAAAACATGCCTGTCCCAGGCTTACTGGAGTACAAAATAAAAGGCAGGTATTCTCCAGCACCAATTAGTAAAACATTTTTTATCAGAATATTAAAAAAAAAAATTTTTTTCAAGTAGTAGCTATAGTTGTAATAGAATTTATTATACATATATGCATATCCTTGGCACTTACAGAGTGCTGTTGTAGATTGTCTATATTATACTGTTATAACAGTGTGCACCTGTACACACTTATGCACGAGGTGCTGTTTAGCTTTTTCATGATAGATAGATAGATAGATAGATAGATAGATAGATAGATAGATAGATAGATAGATAGATAGATAGATAGATAGATAGATAGATAGATGTGTGACCAGCTTCTCAGGATAAATTTCTTTTATTGAAGATAAATTAAATGTCCAGGAAGGAGAACAAATTTAAAATCAGTTAATGTGCCAGGCTGGAGGAAGGTCCATTGTGACCGAAACGTCGCCCTGTACACATCTGATGGCCCTATAAAAGCCTTAAAAATCGATATGATCCCAGGAGTGCCGCTTTATATTTATTTTTGTATGGATGGATGGACAGACATATCATTGGGACAACCTGTGCAGCCGCATAGGGATCCAAGAGGTCAGGGGGGCTCATTGTAACTGCCAAAGCAGGTAGAATTGTGCCTCATGAGGAGATATTGGACTGCATAGGGCCCATATATTGTTCTTGCTCAGAGGCCTCTTGATGGATGGATATACCGTATACAGTGGTATCTTGATTTGCGAGTAACTATTTGCGGGAGCAGCGGTCATGGGCCCAGGATACTCGATTCTCCAGGGGTTACCAGTTCTGGGGATGTCACGGTGGCCATCCCTGGAGGTCGTGGCCGCGACCGGTCATTGAAAAAGAGGGCTTTAAAGGGGAAAAGTTTATTGTGACGCCATCTGAGGTTTCTGGTCAGTGATGACCAGCATTGCATATGGTAGTTCCCAGGGGATAGGTGGTTAGGCATCTAGTTGGAACATTCCCCTCAGGCGTAGCAGGCCCCTGAGGTGTAGTGAAGGTGAAGTAGTGTTGATGGTGGTTGTAGTAGCTGAAGATGCAGGGGTGCAGAGAGGCGCAGGAAAGAGTAGACAGACACAGGGTTCTTGTAGTTTTTACCAGTCACCTTTACTTGAGATCAATGCAGACACAACCCAGCTGGGGTACGGTATTCAGCAGGATTGCAGCCTGGCCAGCTCTCAAGTAGTCTGGGTCCACTCTGCTCAGACACAGGGAATATGGCCTTCTTGCTGCCCTTTGCTCTCCGACACTGCTACTCCTTGCCCCCCTTGTGTCCTGTGGTTACAAGTCCCAAAAGGCAGGTGACTGCGCATTCTCTGAGCTACTGCCCTATATAGTTCCTTAGCCTTAGTCCATGATGGTGGTCACTGTACATGAAGCCCAGTGACCTCCAGCAGCTAGTTCCTTTGCCCGGCCTGGATGGCCGGCTGCAGATTTGGGTCCCTAGGCCTTGGATTCGCAGATGACCCACGTGTGTCCTGCTCTGTTCCCAGCTCCTGACTTCTCTACGACTCACTTCTCTTTCTTTTGCCTTCCACTCCTAACCTGACTCCTCCCTCCAGCCAGCAGATGGGGACTGCTCTGGATGCGAGTCTCTTCTGCCCAGCATCTCCCTGGCCTGGAGTTTGGATAGTGTTGGGTGTGTTACAGAGTTTTCCCTTCTTACCTGTGAGCATGATACCACACCTAGTAGATAGGTGCAGTACCATAGTGGTGACCGACCTGCAGGGGCACCACACTAGCATCTTGAAAGACGAGCTATCATTTCTGAAAAATTGGAACTTGCTTAAGTAGCAATGATTTGGATTATGAGCATCTGGCCGGCTGGCACTGTGGATACTGTGCATATGTATTTATGTGCAGTACGTATTTACAGTATTATTTTTTTTAATTACTGGTCGCCTGCCCCCTACAGCTGTCTTTACAGTATCCCGGCACCGCTCTGAGCTCTCTCTGCTGCCGGTGGTGCTCTGAGCGGTCTCAGCTGCAGTGTGTGGATGATGGGAATATTGGGGGCTGTAAGGGTATGATGGGGACTGCACTGGGATATTGGGGGCTGCAAGTGGATAATGGGAGGCTGAATGTGGATGATGGGAGGCTGCATGGAGATGATGGGGCTGCAAAGGCATTGTATTACTATAATAATTTTACAGTTCTGTATGTACATGCATATGAATACAGTAGATATTTTTGGGTTGTGGAACGAATCATCCGTGTGTCAATTATTTCTTATGGGTAAATCTGCTTTGATATACAAGCGATTTGAATTACAAGCAAACTCTTGGAATGGATTTTTCTCGTAAATCAAGGTTCCATCATACACCCATCAAAAGGCCCCTGAGCAAGAACAATATATGGGCCCTATGCAGTCCAATATCTCATCAGGAGGCAAAATTCTACCTGCTTTGGCAATAATATATATATCTGCACCTGTTCACATTTGCCTTGCAGGACGTGCTGGTCAGCTTTTCCTTTTTTCATAGATACATAGATTCGTAGGATAAAACATTAAATCACAAAGTGTAGAAAAGACAACAACTCGCTATTCTCCTGTATTATTTGCGCTGATACAGTTTGTGAGAAGTATTTATTTCACTGGCTTATATAGCGTCATTAATTACACAGCGCTTTACAGACGTAATCATCACTATCTCCCATTGGGACTCACAATCAATATTCCCTATCGGTAGTTCTTTGGAGCGTGGGAGGAAACTGGAGAACCCGGAGGAAACCCACGTAACATGGGGAGAACAGACAAACTCTTGGCTGATGTTGTATAATGCATTGCTGAATATTTAGTCTCCCCGCCAGCGCGCAGTAGGCAGTGTGCTGCTCTGCAGGCGAGAGCTTGTCACCGTTGCGCAAACGAGAGTGCCTCACACAGTTCTGAGTCTGTCCGGGTACTTTTACTCACATTGGTACAGTTCCAGTTACCACCAGTACACAACCGGCTTCAGACACTGGTTCTGCAGCCAGGACAGTTCACTAGGGACACCCCCTCTAGTCCTTTCGGGCCTCGCAGTCTCTTCCTGCGCATTTACTCCAGACCAGCTGTCACAGACTTTCTGTGACATTCCCGACTGGGAATCATAGTTCTATATGACGGACGGGGGTTGGGTTCCAGGTATAAAGTCCCTTCACTTTGCCAGTTAATTCGTGGCCAGGGCATGCAGCTGCCTACCACATCTACAGGGCCGGTACCCTGGTGTCGGCCCGGTCTCCCCGGTGTCCTGACTCATCTGGAGCCACCGTGGACCCATTGTTCTCTCCCTCGGTACTCGGCCAGGGACCCGGACCGGCCTTACGGTGGCACAGGCCGCCGGGTCCACGTTCTTCCTTTACAGTGTTACAATGGCTCTCAGGGCGTCTCGGCTTGGGGGTTCTGTTCCTCACCTACTCACTCACGCCAGGAACACGAACCGGTGCTCTCTGTGTCTTCCCAACTAAGATCCCTCAACTTAGTGTTTCTAGGGTTTTAATCTAGTTCCTCCACCCCTTTCCTGGGTTTTCCTCTCTTCTCTCCACCCTCCACCTAGCTCCCCCCTCTATCCCTTGCCTGACAGAGTACTATGTCTCGGTATGGGGGGATGTGTAGTGTGTTGGTGTGAGGTGACTAGCTTAGGGTGCCTTCACATTTCAGGACGTTTGCGCCGCGGACGGTGTGGCTCTGTGTCCCGCAATCCGCATGCGGATTGCGCACCTATCTTTAACATGGGATGCGCAGTCATCCGCACATAGCCAAGTTCGTTCGCGTTGAGCTGCATAACTTTACGCATGCGGACGGAGAAGAAGATTTTATGCGCCAGGGAACGCGGCTTGTAGCATTTTTCGGCGCGTCCAAAAAAATGCAAGTGTCCGCATGCGCACGCTGCGGATACAATTAACATTAGCCCCCTATGAGACTGTACGCATGCGGATGGTTTTGCGCACAGCTGCGGATGAAATGCATGCGGACACCTTAGTGCGCATGCTCAAAAAGAGTTTTTGGCGTCCAGCATACTCTCCGCCCATGAACCAGCCCACAAGTTTAGCGAACGCATGCAGATGGAAAATGCATGCGCAAGGCTCAAAACGCAAAC
Source organism: Allobates femoralis (assembly GCA_033576535.1). Lineage (NCBI taxonomy): Eukaryota > Metazoa > Chordata > Amphibia > Anura > Aromobatidae > Allobates > Allobates femoralis. The sequence goes on from JARQOC010000007.1 coordinate 62,373,965, forward strand.
AAACGCATGTGAACGTTGCGGCCCTGCGTGCGCAAACCTATGCGCATGCGTATGTAAACCGCAATGTTTACACGCGTTCGCATGCGTTTTCACCTGCGGCTGCACATGCGCATGGGACGCAACGTAACCGTCCTGAAATGTGAAGCTAGACTTACCTGTCCCAGCTGCATCACCTTCTGTGGCCGCAAGTTTCCAGGGGCGCCACACTAGGACTCTGAGCTCTGATATTAATTTGTTTGTGATGTCTCTGTGAATAGCTAGGTGATAGTTGGGGCTTGTTCACACACTGCAGACTTGCTGCAGATTGTCCTTATCGATATAAAACTTGCATTGGGTTACAGCAGCAGCAAAGTGAGTGAGATTTTCAAAATGGATCATTTTCCATACGCAAGTTGAGGAGTGCGGCCAATTCTTTCTGTAGATTTTCACCCCATGCACAGAATGAAATCTGCACTAAAATCCACCACAGCAAAATCCATGTGATAGATGTGGATATTGTTGCAGATCTGATCCCTCCAAAGACAATATATTGTATGTTCTCCCTGGGTTTCCTCCAGGTTCTCCAGTTTCCTCCCTCACTTCAAAGACTGATGGGTACAGTGATGATGTCTGTAAAGCGCTGTGGAATATAAGCAAGCATAATAAATACAAAATCCGCAAATTAATTTTTCGATGACATTTGAACATACCCTTTATAGGAAATGTCCAGCCTGGCAACATTTTTGTAAAGTATTGCAGCTTTCCAAATCCCGACAGCTGCACCACTGGAAGAAGATTTCGCCACCAAGGGACAACCCCTTTATTATGACCCCTGCAGTTAAAGCTCAAACGGTTTTCGTAGGCTGTGTTCACATGTTCAGTTTTTGGTCAGTTTTTCGCATCAGTTTTTGTAAACCAAAACCAGGAGTGGATGATAAATACAGAAGTGGTGATGTCTTTCTATTAAGAATACTTCACACACTGCAACATCGCTAGCGATATCGCTGAAAAATCACAGGTTTTGTGACGTAACAGCGACCTCTCCAGCGATGTTGCAGTGTGTGACACGTAGCAGCGATCAGGCCCCTGCTGTGAGGTCGCTGATCGCTACAAATTGTTCGTTTTTGGTCCTTGGTCTCCCGCTGGTCAGCATGCATCGCTGCGTGTGACAGCGAGAGACCAACGATCAGCGACCTCACAGCCAATGCCCAGCATTGCACATTAGATGTTGGGCACTGGTAACCGGGGTAAACACCGGGAAACTAAGCAGCATGCTCTGCTTAGTTACCCTTTGTTTACCCTGGTTACCATCATCCTCCCGCTTAGCCCAGCCTGTAAGCGGGAGGACGCTGGTAACCAGGGTAAACACCAAGTAACTATAGAGAGTGCGCTGCTTAGCAACCCCATATTTACCCTGGTTACCAGCGATATCGCTGCTGACTGGTCGCTGGTGAGTCTGCCTGTTTGACAGCTCACCAGCAACTGCATAGAGACTTTCCAGTGATCCTGGCCAGGTCGGATCGCTGCTGGGATTGCTGGAAAGTCTCAGTGTGTGAAGGGACCTTTAGACTACTTCACATGTTGAGTATTTGCTCAGTATTTTTCATCAGTATTTACAAACCAATCCCAGAAGGGGAACAATCAGAGGAAAAGTATAATAGAAAGATGCAGGAGCGTAACGACAATGGGTGCAGGGTTTGCAGTCGCACCCGGGCCCTGCAGCCTAGGGGGGCCCCAAAAGTCCCTTTGGCCTATAGAAAAAGATTAAGGTTATTGAATATTTGCAATAATTGGGGGCCCTGTTGGATCTTGTGCATCGGGGCCCTGGAGCTTCAAGTTACATCACTCGAAAGACGTCACCACTTTTGTATTTTTCATCCACTCCTGGTTTTGGCTACAAATGCAGATGTGAAAAACTGACCAAAAACTGAACGTGTGAATGTGGCCTAAGGGTGTGTGCACACAATACGGAGGCAGTGTGTGTTGGACGCAGTACTTCCGGGCCTGCGGGAGGTCACAAGTGAACGTAGGGAGAACGCAGACTCCCTGTACTCAGGATCTGCAGTGGGTGCAGGGCAGCTTCTCCCTGCAGCATTAAATTATCATGCTGTGGAGAGGCGGAAGTCCGTGAACCTGCACTGCAGGTGAAAACACACTGCGGAGGGGAGAAGCACAGTGAGCATGGGATTTCTACAAATCATCTACTGTGCTTGTACTGTACAACTCAGTGTTAGGCCGGCGTCACACCACGTTTTTTGCCCTGTCAGGCTGTGTCTGGTGCTTTGCATAAGGCACCGGACACAGCCTGACAGCTCCGGACAAATAGAACTGGAGCGTTAAAGGGATCCTGTCACCCCCAAAACACCTTTAAACCTATTAAAACCTGTCCCTAGAGCATATTAACACTTTCCCTACACTCCTTTTAGCTCCTATATGCACATAATCAAAGTGTATAAAAACGTTTTATAAGTACCTCATTACTGATGATAATGAGTGACTATGCTATTCATAGTCACTCATTCAGGCTGCCCCTCTTCATACTATGACGCCTCCATAGGCGTGATCTTCATGAGAGATTCAAATTGCCGCCTCCCTGCGCGCCTCCCCGCTGTGGCTTGTGTCGGCCGGGCTTCAGCGTGGGGCTGTATGACGCGATCCGCGTCATTTCCGGCGCCGGGTGACGTATACAGCCGCGCCGCTCCGTCAGCTTCAAAATGCGCACTGCGCATGCGCAGTGCGGGACTTGAAGCCAACAGCGGCGCGGGTGTAAATACGTCACCTGGCGCCGGGAATGACGCGGATCGCGTCATACAGCCCCACGCTGAAGCCCGGCCGACACAAGCCACAGCGGGGAGGCGCGCAGGGAGGCGGCAATTTGAATCTCTCATGAAGATCACGCCTATGGAGGCGTCATAGTATGAAGAGGGGCAGCCTGAATGAGTGACTATGAATAGCATAGTCACTCATTATCATCAGTAATGAGGTACTTATAAAACGTTTTTATACACTTTGATTATGTGCATATGGGAGCTAAAAGGAGTGTAGGGAAAGTGTTAATATGCTCTAGGGACAGGTTTTAATAGGTTTAAAGGTGTTTTGGGGGTGACAGGATCCCTTTAATATGCCCTGTGGTCCAGTTTGTAGCCGAATTCTGCAGAGCACAGCTGAGGGAGCTGTACCCTGGTGAAATGGTGCTGAACCTCTACACAGGGGACAGCTCCCTGGTGCTGAAGTTCAGCGTAGCTCACGGTGAACTTCAGCCGCCGGTGTCCGGTTCCCGGACACTCCCGGATCCTCCCGTATCTAGGCAATCCGGCGCCATAGACTCCCATGTTAGGGAGCGCTGGATTGCCCCAGATCAGAGATGATCCAATTTGGGCAGATTTTTCTCCCCGGACACAAAAACGTTGCAAGCAAATCTCCCGGATCCTCCCGGACAGATGGAAACCGGGTGGCACATAGCTACCATCCGGCTCCATCCGGTCCCATAGGGCTGCATTAGGACAAAATCGGGTCTGGGGCTGTCAGCCCCTGACAGCCCCGGACCTGATTGTACTGTGGTGTGAAGCCGGCCTTATGGATGCAGCGGCAAGACATTGTGTTCACAAACGCTGCAATTCCTGATCGTGTGCACACAGCTGAGCAGAAAATGGCCATTCAGTGAGAGATCACTTGCGCATTGAACTATGAGGCGACTCCCTATATGGCTGGGAAAGAAGCTTTCTAGGAATTTGGTCAGTAAAAAAACCCAAGTAGAATTTTTCTGTACATGGTAGAGGACAATTCAATGACGATCACAAAAGGATACACAGATGTTAAGCAATGAAAAAAAAATATAGTACATAAACCCAATCATGGGAATTAAACCAGAATGCAGCCCCTTAATCCTTTTCAGATTTGGAGTCTGGAGGTTTCTTCTCCCCATGTGACTCCACTTTCCAGTGTGTATATGTGAGATAGAGAGAATCATACTGGGGGGCGGCCGAACGGGAGAAAAGCTTTAGAGGTGCCTAAAGAGTAACTGTCACTTTAATTTCCATTTAATAAATCAATAGGGCACATTAAAAATGAGTAACTATGTGATATTCTTTCTTCACCTAGATTGAGAGTGAAAAATCAATCTATCTACTATATAACTGCCTAATGTCCTCTGTCACGGAAATCGCACGCCAGCGCGCTCATTGGTGGCAGCCAGAGTATGCAAAACACACACGCACATTCAAATTTCGCGTCAAGCTGAAACCAAGCGACAGTGGCGCATTGGCGCCGCTGTCGCAGGGATACACGTGTCCGGCCGCGGCCATCATCGAAAGATCAGCAGGTTCTCTTGACGGTGGCTGCAGCGCGCGCGAGCCAGCCGGAGATGACCAGCGTCAGCCAGTCATCTACCGGCTGGCGAGCCTCTGTGCAGCAGTAACTCAGCCGCGGCCATCTGCTGCACAGAGGTCCGTGGCGAGCCAGGTGGAGATGACCAGCGCCAGCGGTCATCTCCCAGCTGCTCACAGCGGTAGTGCCCCGCGCAGCATTCAAACCACGCCCCCAAGCCGCGGTATTTTTCTGATTGGTCGCCGCGGCGACCAATGAGAGAAGTAGCGCGGCTTGGCGCGCGGTTTGAATACCGCATCGCTCATTTGTTGCCGCGGCCGACCAATCAGAGGAGCGGCGCACGCCAAGGTGCCATATTTAAAATACTTTTAAAATAATTAATAATTATAATATAATATAATAATATAATAATAATAATTATGAATTAATTAATTAATCATGCGGCGACGAATCAGAGGAGCGGCATTCAAACCGTGCGCTGCTCCTCTGATTGGTTGGCACTGAACGCGGTGACCAGAGGAGCGGCACGCGTCAAGGTGCCTTATTTAAAATACTTTAAAAATAATTTTAAATATGGCGCCTTTGGTGCGCGCCGCTCCTCTGATTGGTCGGCGCTGAACACGGCGACCATTCAGAGGAGCGGCGCACACCAAGGTGCCATATTTAAAATACTTTAAAATAATTTTAAATAAGGCGCCAAGGCGAGCGCTGCTATTCTGATTGGCCACCACGTTCAGCAGTGACCAATCAGAATAGCGGTGTGCTCCTTGGCGCCATATTTGAAATACACTGAGCGCCGCACATTGTATTTCAAACATGGCGTGCGCTGCTATTCTGATTGGCCACCACGTTCAGCCGTGGCCAATCAGAATAGCGGCGCGTGCCATGGAGCCATATTTGAAATACACTGAGCGCCGCACTTTATATTTCAAATAAATTATTATTATTTTTTTTAATTCTAGAATACCTGATACGTTAGAATCAGGCCACCATCTAGTGGGTTATACCGGTATTCAGTGAAGATAGGCTCTCTCATTACCAAGGCTGGGGGATAACAGTGGGTACTTATAAGATTCTATGCAGAGAGGAGATGGAGGCCAACAGACAGTCTGCTGCAAGTTTTCCTGAAACAACACTCATTTTATTAGCACCAACTACCATCTCCTATTACAGTGACGGGAAAAAGTCCAAATTCACTAAAGACAGAGTTCACCCATGAGCTGAGAATTTTGGAGAATTAAAAGGGAATGTGCCAGCAGATTTTTGCTACCTCATCTGAGAGCAGTAGGCAAAGAGATTCTGAAACTAATGATGTGTATCAGATTACTGGCTGTAGCTGTTTTATCACAATCAAAGCATTTAGGTTCTGGAGCACAGCAGGCTGAGAGAGCTGCCCTGGCCCACACCAAGCTCTCAATACAGATTGTACATTGACAGTGAAGTGTCAATCACAGTGGGGGGGGGGAAGGGACTGTTGGACTGTCCTGTGTGTGTGACAAAATAGTCCTGAAATGACAATCACCATGTGATAAAAGCTTTAGTTATGTAAACAATAGCACACAGACTGATAAGAAGCACAGTTAACTTTTGTTTGTTTTTTTTTAACCAATGCAGCATGCTGTCCTCAGTTTACATGGCTAAAACCTGCGGACAGATTCCTTTTAAAAATCAGTCCAGAAGGCAAGCAAGAAGCTGATATTTCTAATTGGAAACTTTTGTTATACATCTTGTTTTCATATGTACTTGTGGGCCCCTGTGGATCCAGTCGCCACAGAGGTACTGCACCCTTTAGGGTGTAGTATCCCACTCATGGGTAAGAGGGGCACAGACCAATGCGGGGACACCCAGGCCACGCACTACAATAGGTCCAGGCCAGAGTTAGGGTGAGATTGCTCCTATGGGAGAGCACTGACACTGATCCTGTCTGGAAGAGGAACCATTGTAGTGGGGATGGGTGGAGAGGAAGTAGTTAGAGGGAGCACCTGGGAGGAGTGAAGTTAAAAAGCACACACACAGATGACGTGGGACACATGACAGAGGGTATAAATAGAGGAGAAAGGAGGAGAGACAGTTAGACAGCAGAGAGGAGAGACATTTCGACAGTGAGATAGAAACAGCTGAACAGCGAGAGTAGAGTTGGAGGGAAGCTAGAGAAAGAAAGCCTGTCACAGAAGAAAAAGAGCTTGAGAGAAGTGTTCAAAGGACAGAAGCTAGTGGGAGCTCGTCCTGAGGCCGGACTGAGGAGCAGAGGAAGAGAACCGGGTGGCTCCAGGATGAAGAAGGGGTCCCAAAGGCACAGACAGTCAGCAATCCACCCGTGGGGCCCGTATCCATTGTCAGGCACAGGCAAGTGGAGGGACCAGGCCGCAAAATAGGGGCACCGGGACCCCAAGACTTGTGGAGAAGACAGACCAGGCTCAACTAGCAACCCGGAGGCTGTGGTACGTCCATGGTGAAAGCAGTCAACAACTGCACACATCTGCTGAAAAGGTGGCAACAAGACTGTTAAGGGGAGATACTACAGATCAACCCCTAGGAAAAGCCCACAGCTAGTGGCACAGAGCTCTGTGTGGTGGGACGCAAGTCAGGAGGGTGAGGCAAGTGCAGTGTGAGACAAGCGAGGAAGGAAAGAGAAGGGGTATCGGTTACGTGCCATCCTACTACCTGGGAGTAGCTGGATCCCTGCCTCCGAGAACCCAGTGCTCAGCAGGCTGTTGTACGGTAACAGTTAGTAAAGATGTGAAGACTGCACCCCGCTGTGTCTGTGAATTTTCTTGACATGTTGAGAGCACCAGAAACACAACTACCAACTCACTCAGGTGCTTTCTGCTGCCCTGGGGTCAGCCCTACCCGTAGAGGGCTTTACAACACTACTGCCTCCGTACCATCGGCCCCAGAGGAACTGTCGTGCAGCAGCGGCCATCTATAGCCGCAAACTGCGGGTGGCATCACGTAAAACAAGTATCCCTGGTCCCCTAATGAACCCTCCTTACCTCATGACCTTCCCTAAGAGAGAGGCCACCCACACCTAATGTTTAATGACACTGCCAGGGGTCTCGACCCCCCGTGACTCCCGTGAAGCTCAAAGCCCGATTCCAAGTATCCAAGACCCTGGAGGGGCATGTCTTACTGTGAATCCAGTCTAAGCCTCTCATACAGCCTTTGAGATTCTGGTTTGGCTTTTTATTCTAAGTCATATGGGCTTATAAAAGGGTTGATAATAACTTTTAGGATGGCAACTTCCAATAGGTGGCACTAGAGTTAAAGTCCTCTTCCTCATTGATGTGATAATTTAATATTCATTTTTGACTTATGAAAAAAAATATTAAAATGATGTTTAAATTCTGGCCAGATAAATATGTCTGGGTTTGTTTTGTTTTTTGCAATATTTCACTGTGCAATGTAAATAGTAAATCCCATAGGGAAATTCTTGCAAACTATTTATAATATTTTCCATATCAGAAAGTTGCTCCAATACTTAGTGTTTGTGGACGTCACACATTGGAACTTACAGGAATCTTTGGATTTACTATTTACAGAAAAACAATCTGCACGGAGAAGCATGCGGAGTCAGTGCGCATCGTCACACCGGCTGGTCATTTCAGAAGAAATCTCTTCGTTATATTAATATAATGTAATGCAATAGTCACTCTTTGAACAACCCTTCTCCAATTCTATTTTAGAACATGTAAAATAAAGGACGCCCATGCAGACTGCACCATGCGGATCCTTTCTGGATGACCATTAAGGCTATGTGCGCACATTGAATGTTGGTGCAGACATTTTCTGCACCAAATCTGCATCTCCTGGTAGAAAAATGCACCAAAAACGCATTTTTGACTAGTTTTTGGTGTGTTTTTGCCCCTGCATGTTTCATAACGATGTCAATGGGTGGAAGTAGTGAAAAATGCAGGCAAGCACACACCAAGAATTAACATGCTGCAGATTATTTCTGCACCAAATCTACAAGGAAAAAATAAGCAACGGGTGCACAAAACTTCAAATTGTGATTGACTTTGCTGGCATAAGGATAGGCATGTAGATCTGTGACAAAACTGCACCAAAACTGCATTAAAAAATGCACTGTGTGCACTGGGGCTACTGTCCAGGCAAGAGGAATGAAGCATCACATGAGTAAATTGAGCAATAGGTGATTTTATGAGCGCCATGTAATGATAGCTAACACAGATAATTGTAGAAGGGACCTCTAATGGGGCCGTCACACACGTCAATATCGCTGCTGCACATGATGTTGCAGCGATATTGACGTGTGTGACAGGGCGCATCAACCAGCGATAAATCGCTGGTTGATGGTCGCCAGGTTTTCGAACTGGACCGAAAACCTCGCCATGGTCGGCCGGTGGACACGCAGCATCGCTGGGTGTGACACCAAGAGACGAGCGTGAAGCCAGCTCCCAGCACCTCTCTGCAAGCGCTGGGAGCTGGTATCCATGGTAAACAGTGGGTAACTAAGCGCTTAGTTACCCGCTTGTTTACATGGTTACCAGTGATCTCGCTGGTACTGATCACTGGTGAGTCTACCTGTGTGACAGGTCACCAGCCATCAGCCCTCAATGTCGCAGCGATCAGATCGCTGGCGACATTGATGTGTGTGACGTCCCCATAAGAGGCTGTCCAAAGTTAACATACAGCGAGTACACATGAAGGTAACGAAAATATTGAAATATCATTTCTCTTCCCTTTTCTCTCTTTGGCGAACGCTCGTGTTTTCATGTCCCAGTTGTACAGAATCTCAATCAGAACATAATGCCTTATCCCAGGCATTGTTTAATAGGATTTAAAGCATTGATTTTCCTCGGTCCCTGACGTTTTCTCTCCCAGTGACCTACGTCCTTCATCAATGGGACACTGGGAAGGTTCCACCTTGTCTCTTAGCAACAAAGGCTGTCTACCACCGCACCTCCACCTCAAAGGCTCGGAGGAGACCGCACTACAGACCCTTCCCCCACCGTAAAGACGTCTGACTCAGGGATTATTTTATCCTTGAGAAGCCGATAGAATCACCCCAGGGAGTTTTCTCATTTACACAATTTTCCTAGTTGCAGAGTTAGAAATCTGGTGTTCCTGGTGCCATACATCACCTGGAGGAAACATGGCCAGAGCTGCTAATTGGACCTAAACAGTGCAAAGTTCAAAGATCAAGTGGGATTAAATCACCGTCCCTATAACCGGAACCTCAAACCATTACCAGCTCGCCCTTCACTCATAGTCAGGTCCTAAACACAAAATTTAAAGAGTAACTCACTTTTATCTTTTTCCCCATAAGTCAATATAACACATTGAATTAAGAAACTATGATACATCTCATCAGAGAAATCTTCTTCCTCCTCCTGGATTGATCAGTCGTTCTCAAAATTCACAAATCACAGGTAAAAAAATGTGTATTCAGTGAATATAGATTTTCCCATTATAGAGATAGGAGATGACAGCTGGTGCTCATAGTGTTCTATGGAGAACTTGCAGCAGAATGTCTGTGTTGACTCCTAGTGCTGCACATCCATAGAATCTTACAAGCACCAACTGTCATCTCCATTCTCAGTAATGGGAAAATCTGTCTTCACCGAATACACACTTTGCCCATGATCAATCTTTTTTTTTTTTTTTTCATATACTTTATTTATAGAACAAATAAGGTTATCAAAAAAAATAAAATAATGGCAAACAAATCATATTGGTATTAATATACAAAAGCAAGTCATATATGGTAAATCTATTCAGAATATAACAAATGATGTGTTCAGGTCATTAACATGGTGTGTAAAGGTTGCCATTAATGAATGAAAAATACTTCAATTTTCACAGTATGGGCTATTATTGAAAAAAAGAGATTTAAAAGGTACTAAAAAACAAAAGAAGAGGATTGGGTAAGAAAAGCAAGTATAAGGGAGAAAAGAGTAGGATGGGATACAAGGGGGATAGGTAAGAAAGGGGGGTGAAGAGGGCTGGGAGAGAGGAGAGGTGGGAAAAGAGAGGGGGGGGGGAGGGCGGAGACCACCAAACAGACCCAAAGACACCCTTAATCACACTGCCACCCTAAAAGGGTCAGACACAATCCCCGCATTACTCCATGAATTGGCTATAACACTCCGTTTGCTGAAAATCTATCCAGCTCACCCATGTCAACCAAAACTTTGTCTGAGACTCTCGAAAGGAAGAAGTCAACTGCTCCATGAGCATAAGGTCATTGACCCTATTGATCCATTGTGCAACAGTGGGTGATGTGGGGTTGTTTCCAGAGAGCTGGGATATAAGATCTGGCAGCCATGATCAAAAATTTGAGCAACGAGTTCCGGTAGAGTCGAAAAGGAGCCTCACTAAATGCAATAGCAGCAGGGCAGGCGTCAAAGGCACCTTAATGTCAGAGACATGGTCTATCACCTCCTCCACCACCTCCCAGAATGGTCTAAGCTTGTCACCGTCCCAAAAAATGTGGACAAAAGTACCAGGTCTGTCTCCACATCTCCAGCAACCACCATCGGCCCCTGGGAAGATCATCCATATCGTCTCCGGAACTTTGTACCACCTGGATAAAATTGTATAATTGGATTCTTGGAATTTAGAGCTGATGGAGGTGCTATGAGCGAGTGTGAAGATGTTAGGAGCTTGCTCATCTGAAAAAAAAAGATTCCCAGGTCAGACTCCCACCGTGCCAAAAGAGGTGGAGGCGGCTGGTCTAGGGGGTGGTTTAGGATAGAGTAAACCAAAGACAGAGTGTGGCTTAACAGTCCCCGAACCCACACAGAGAACCCCAAATCGAGTTTTAGGGCGTTGAAAACGGGATATCGGGGGCAACGAACACACAAAGTGTCTTAATTGCAACTATCTCCACCAGCCAGTGGGTTCTCTCCAAATGTCAAAATACATAGAGAAGGCCACTTATCTCCCCCTCCAACCAGATCCTCAACTCTATCCCTTCCTGCCGCAATCCAGGCTGCAAAGGTTTTATCTAAGCTGGCGATGGGGGAAGTCAGGATGGTTTAGAACAGGCATAAGTGGGGAGCATGGTGAAATAATGGAAGGGCGTAGTTGTAATGTATTGCAACAATAAGTGTGGCATCAATTGTGGGATGTGATAGTATGTGCGAGGGGATGGGGGGCATTACCCAAGTCAATTTATCTAAGGAGACTGGGCAGAAGTACATTCACATGGAGATCTCTAGGGCATCTGTACCACCTGGTAATAAGCTTATAGTTTTGTTCCTGCACTTTACATGATATTGGTAGTTTGTGGGTGCAAAAAAATGCCTTCCTCCAGTCAAGATCTGAGAACACAAGGCCCAACTCCATTTCCCACGTCTTAATGAACCACATCGATGTGAGGTCCTCAGGTGCAGTTAACAAGGCATAGATTTGAGAAATGAGATGAGACGGCACAGAGTCCTGCACTAAAAGTGCCTCGAATCTAGAGTAATCCCCAGCCAGACCAGATGGAGGGCGAGTAGAGCCAAAAAAGGATTGCAATTGCAGATATTTGAACCAGCGGACTGAACCATCAGGGAAACTGGATTGAAGATCCAAGAGGTTCGGAAAGAAGGAAGTTCCCAACAGAGTCTCCAGGACCCTGGTATGCGGTTTCCTTGACCATACCATAAACGTCTCTGCATGGATCGCCGGTGGGAAATCGGGTTTATCAAATAGTGGAGTCACAGGCCCCCATCCATCAGATAGGTGATACTTGACACACGCACCATCCCACACCCACACTGCATCCCTCAGGAGAGTAATGCAATCTGGACGGCTATTCCTGTGAATCCACGGAAGAGAGGTCAAGCTCCAGCCCGCCAGACAGCACTCTAGATCCACCCACTGTTTTGGCTTGGCACCATGAAACCAGAATACCATCCTAGTAAGAACGGCTGCTATATGGTAAAGTTGAAAGTCCGGGATTCCCGCCCCTCCCTCCGTCTTGGGTCTCGTCAAAAGTCTGTATGCCAATCTTGGTCTGCTATTAGTCCAAATAAATTTGCTGGTGACAGATTTCAATTGGGCGAAGAATGTACGTGGCAAAGCTTGGAGATTGTCTGAAAATAAGTAGAGTAGCTTTGGCAAAATGTCCATTTTGAGGACATTAATCCTGCCAAACCAGGACAGTCGTTTCCCAAGATGTGATTTAAGATCGTCCCTAATGTGGCTCAATAGAGGCTTAAAATTCAGATCATATAGTTGCGAGTAATCAGCAGTCAACTGAATACCAAGGTATTTTAATGAAGTCGCACACCATTTGAAAGGAAAAGCCGACTTCAACCATCCCTGTCGCTCTGTTGATCGATTAATGTTCATAACCTCAGATTTGGTAAGATTGACCCGGAAATTTCGGACATGGCCATAGCTCTCAAATTCTTGTAAGATAGATGGAAAAGAGATTTCGGGTTTGGTGACATATCAATAAATCATCAGCATATAGTGCCAATTTATATATTTTCTCACCGATCGCCATTCCGTGAATATTCGAGTTGCGTCTCAGAGCCTGAGCCAGATGCTCCATAACCACAGTGTAAAGCATGGGGGAGAGAGGGCACCCCTGCCTCGTCGTGTTCCTTATATGAAAGGATTCTGAAAGGATACAGTTGCATCTAATCCTCGCGGTTGGAGTCATATAAAGAGCTAAGATTCTATCCCGAAACCTCAATCCCAGGCCGATCTGCACCCACTCTAGAAAGGGCCAACCGACCCTATCGAAGGCCTTCTCCGCATCGACCGACAACACACAGGCAGGGATGTTTTTTGCCTTCAAATGCGAGAGTAACAAAATTGATTTATTAGTATTGCCGCTCGCTTCCTTTTGGGGAATAAAACCTACCTGGTCAGTGTGTATCAGCCGAGGTAGAGAAGGTGGAATAACTTTTTAACCATTAGATGATGCTCTGCCCACAGAATTAATCTAAAATCCTTCTTTAGTTTGTTTAGTGTTTTAGCTCCCTCTAGTGGTTGAAAGTGTTATCAGCATTAGCCCTAGCATTTCATGCTTTTGTTCCCCTCCCCTTTTGGAATGCTTTGTAGGTAGTAAGCCTCCATTTTCTCATACTCACATACAGAGGACATTCTCCATTTCATCCCTTTAATGATAGCTTTGCTGGTAAGAAAATATATGTTTGCAGCCATCAGATGTGTGGCACCCTGGTACCTGTTGGGCACCACAGAAATCCTTAGGGCATGAATAGAGTTAACAGCAAAGCAATACTCACAAACACCACAACACCTTAGTACACCTGGTTTCACCCCGAGCCTCTAGGGGGAGCTCCACTGGTGACTTTGAGCCAGTTTCCCCTATAAATAGAGTCTTGGAGGGAGAAACTTCAGAGTGTGTGCAGTCGCTACAAGAGCTGCCAGCCTGTGTGAAACCTCCATCCTATGAGGGACACACCAGGCCCCACCAGCCAGCTAGCAAGTGAGGAGACCCTTGCAATTGGGATAATAGGAAGAAGGAGAACACCTCTCAAGGAAAACAGAGTTATTCTGACTCTTTCCATGCTAACCGGTTACTGGAACCGAAGCTGTGAGAGCTACCCAACCACCACAGAGAACCAGCACGTCTAACAGGAGGTTTAGCCACCTGTTCCACCTGATGCACCTACCCACGAGAGCCCAGGGAAGAGTACTGATCCTGCTCAGACCCTTTTACAGTGCCCTCAGTGCTGATAACCAGGTGAAGCAAGTTCCATTGAACACACTGTCCGGTCCGGTTGGATTCCACATCCACCCGACCTTAGAGAGAGAGAAATAGAGAAAGGAAGCCTACTACAACTGCTTGCTGTGAATCTCCAGGATTGCTAACTTCACTAACCCGGTCTGGCGTACCTGAAAACCACCTGTAAAAGGTACTTAAAAGACTTTGGCGTGTCTGTGTCTGACTCCTGGGCCGCAGCAGTACTACCGCAGCTGCCTCACAACATCTTGCGCAGCTCCCGGCTCCGGGGACTCCCGCTCATCCTGTGGGGAGCGTTCCATCTTGCTGCCTAACATCCCCCGGAGACCTAGCAGCGCTGGTAAAGTTACCAGAACACCCGCAGGTGGTGTCACGAAGACAAACTACCCCTACTGTTCAGCCATCCCCCCTATTGATCTGGACCAACGGGCCCCGCAGCCGCAGGCGCGGTTCCGTGACAGGAGGAGAGTCAACACCTGCGACGCGAACACCCCGGTCACGGTGAGTCAGAATTTGGCGTCACGAACAGGATTAACCCCTTAATCTGTTCCCACAAGACGTCTTCAACTCTTTGATCTGCACTCAACCGGGCCCCACTACCGACAGGCGCGGTCCACCTGTGACAAGGAGGAAGGAGCTACTGCCTGTCTAAACCGGAGTCCCCGGCCACGGTGAGTCAGAATTTGGCGTCACGAACAGGATACGAGCAGGCCCGTTCCCTAACGGGAATTATGTGCTTAAAAAGGACTTTAATGTCTACAATTTGGACTTTGTTCATCCCTAAAAGAACTTTCCCGCCTTTTCACCGTTGGGCCAAGATGGCGCCCAAGATGGCATCCCCGCCATGAGGATCTGCCACGTGCAAGCCCAGGGGTGAGCCACCGCCCCTCATCGTGGGAGGGCTAAAGGCAAAGGCGCCAAACTTTTTGTCCGCCCTGATTGCTTGAATCAACCATGGGGGCGGACCCCAAAGACTTTTCCCACGATAGGACTACAAAAGACCAAAGGAAATGGGAGTGTCAGACAGACCGTTCTTCACTAGCTCTTCACCAGTACAGCTACCGGGTAGAGACGGGTGTGGTTCCTCCAAGCAAACATGGCCAGCTTAAGACTGAGAGACCTGATGCAAGAAGTGGAAGCCGAGGCCAGAGCAGCAATAGGCCATCCAGGTCCGGGTCCTGTCCTCAATATCGACGGCAGCCCCGACTTCTGGCAAGAAGCTCTACAAGACCTCCGGGTACGGCTCCTAGAAACCGTAGAATGGACAATCCGCAGTTGGAGCGCGAGCTTGGGCAGCAGACTACATCGTGCGATGCAGCAGAGCCGCTCGGGTGCAACCACTCCAGGGCCGGACGACATCTCAAGTTTCAGCACCGCCTCGCCCACGCCGACCACTTGTCCAGCCACGTCTCCAGAACCAATAGACTGTGTCATCCCGGTAGAGGCCATTGCTTATCCCGCTCCAAAGCCTGGAACTGCGACCGTGTTTGAGCCGGAGCTTGCAACTCACTCCAAGGAAGAACCGAATACTTACCTGGTTCCACTTGCGGAACCCGCGACTAGTTTCACCACTACAGAGACTGTCGCCTGTTTCTCCCCTGATCCGGAGGTCTCCTCTGCAATTAACGAGGCCTACCTGGTGACCGGGATTGAAACACCACTTCCCACTGCTACAGAAGAAGAGGCAGGCAGCCTGGAAGCCCTGCAAGACGACCTTGGGGAGAACTTTGCAGCACAGCCACCCATCGACCCAGAGGATTCCATTCCAACAAAACTCCGTCAGCCGAGCAGCCCGATGTGGTCATCGAGGGAGAGATCGACAAGATGACGACGAGACCTACAGCCGAGCTGAGGACCTCTACACCGGGTTCGCCTGGGGAGACACCAAGGATCCTTCTGCCGGGCGATCTGCTCGGGTACGCTTGTCGGGTGCCGCAGCAACATCTTCTCCGGTTCCGTTCAACCGGGTTCCACTCCAGACTGCCCACCAGACTCCAGTCGTTCAACAACCATCACGCCGTAGTGACTTTATCCACACGCCGCACCGCTCCGATGAAGAGGTACGTCGCATCTGAAGGGAGGAGTGGCAGGCTCGGCTGCGCGCCAACATGCAGGCCCGCGCTGAAGCCCGCCGCCAATCTCCATTGCTTGATGAGTTCCGTAAAACCGGACAGGTGAGCACCTTTAACTTATCCACCGGGTGGGGATTCGTAAGGGAGGAGGGTGTGTGTACAGAAGTGTTTGTGGGGCGCCGTGATGTGGAATCGCACCTAACCGCGAGGGCATCCAAACCGCGATTTGTATAGAGGGGACATTGTAACCTATGAGCGATATGTATGCTGTGACGGGTGGTTCGCTATACGAGTCCGGAACACTGCCCTCCATAAGTGACTTTGTTGATTGAACTTTGCCAAGAGACTTCTTTCTGTTTTGCAAATAACACCGCGACTTGGCGGCTACAGCCTGAACTTTTAACCTAAGGACAGCCGACCGACCGCCGGGTCTGCGCAATGTGTTAACCTGTTCTTTTTGCTTGCAACAACAAAGCGAATATTTACCTGTTTCTTTAATAAAAGTGTGAGTTTCATGTCTGTTATAAAAATATAAAAATCTCTCTGTAATGTTGGATAGTATGACACTTGGGGACAAGCGTATTTCACCAAGGGGGAGTGTGGCGCCCCGCAACGAGTGCGTCACAGGAGGGTATTGCAGACAAATGCAGCAACAATATTCTCTGACCCAGCAGTCATCTGGTTAACTTAGAGATCCATACTCTGCATGCCTCACTTAGCATAGAGGGCCAATCAAGGTCCTGGTGGGCGGAGTGCAAGGGTAGTGTGTAGTGGAAGTTTAAGTTCAGACTTAGTCTAGTCTGGAGGAGTCAGTCTGCAAGGAACAGCAACCTAGAAGACCTCTGCAGAACTCCAGCTCTGCAACGTAGGAGAGGGGGCTCGCACAGTCCCGTGCGGCCCCCTGGCCACCTTCTACCGGCCATTTCCCTACCAATCACGGGCATCATTATGCGGGCTAAAAACCATCCCGTGCCCTTATACAGCCGGTTTGCCGGTACCTCAGCTCTGCTATGCGAACCAGAAGCGTGGAGGAGCAGCTTTACAGGAGCACCCCACCACCGCCAAATCCAGTCGTCTAACCAGCGGTGTACCCACCAAGGGACCCAAGGCTCCCCAAAACATTCGGAACGTATACCCCGGATAGAGCATTCAAGCAGCCTCCCTGTACCCGACCTGGTATTCCCGGGCGACAACGGCAACTTACTTAGTTAGAATGGAGGAACACCGCGGATCTCTGAGGGACACCTATCACTGCTGAGTCCACTCGGTCTGCTATCTACAAATTGTATGCCATGTACTGCTTGCTGGTTACAGTAAAGACCCGTTACAGAGACTTACAGTGTCCGTGCTTCCTTATGAACTGTCTGTCCGCACTACAAGGTAACCGCAGCTGCCGCACAACATCTTAAGCAGCTCCAGCCTCCGGGGATCATCGCTCAACCTGTGGGGAGCGTTCCATCTTGCTGCTATCCATCCCCCGGAGGCCTCGCAGCGTCGGTAAGACTTACCGAACTACTCATAGGTGGCGTCACGAATAAATTAACCCCTTAATCTGTTCCCACAAGACGTCTTCAACTCTTTGATCTGCACTCAACCGGGCCCCACTACCGGCAGGCGCGGTCCACCCATGACAAGGAGGAAGGAGCTACTGCCTGTCTAAACCGGAGTCCCCGGCCACGGTGAGTCAGATGCTCTAACTGTTACCCTAGTCTAATCAGTTGAATTCTAGGTTAGATACAAGCTAAGTAGAGAGCTACTTTGCGTCATGCACTGATTATATGTATCCCAATTGTTCCTAGTTTCATCCAATTATATTTACTATGTTCAATAAAGTACACATCCTTCCAGTAAGTCTTCTTTATTGGATTCAGTAGATAAAGGGTATGCTGCCTGTCAAACTTCACACGTTTACGGGCCATGTAGCGAGGGTAGAACAGATAAAGTTTGCTCGTTTCCACTCATTATGTAAACTTATAAAAGGAAAGCAGTCAATTGTGATTAGGTCCACTCTCTTGACTGTTAATACCACAATGACCAGTGATCTAAATGAACTAAAATTAAATTGTATTAAATACTTTTCCAAAAACCTATATATCAAGTACCGTACATGTTCCCTTCTAGGTAAGATAGTAGTAGTTTACCAACTTTTTAAGAGGATGTAGGGACATCGGCTAAATGTTATGAGAGCTCTGGAATAACCCTATGTGAGCAAGCACCTGGTGAAACTGGGCCTGAAATCGCTGAAATTGTTATCCCGGCCACATGCAAAATTTAGATTGACAAATAGCATAATATTATATATACACTAGATGTGGGCCCAATGCGATAGCATCAGGAGGGCAGCGCCATCATGATGGGGCCGGCTCTTTGGCGCTGGAGGCAGTGGCCGTCTATCCCCCTGTCCACTGTCTATACCCCCGTTCTCTTACCCAATGTATGTAAATAAATGTGTTTTTAGTTAAAAACCTGAATGTGTTTTTTTTTTTTTTTTTTTTTTTTTTTTTTTTAAATAAAGTGGTTCATTTCCTGGTAAAAAACATGTAGGGCTTCACTTTTTTTTTTCTCTAGCTAACGCAGGTAAACCAAGCAGCTAATCCTTAGTGTTTTATTGCACCTCTTTTTATCTGCAGTTTGAGGCTGGTCCTCTGGGGGGCGTCTGTCATTTTGTGAGGCATGTAATCAGTGCGGAGCAGCCCGCCTGATCTAATAGCAGGGAGTGACCAATAGGCTGCTCTGACACTATGTTTCACATGTACCTGAGTGGCAGAGCCTTATGGTAACCTTGTGTCTGTAAATGCCACCAGTCGCCGATTGACATATTGGGACATCCATCACTTGGGTGTCCCAATATGCCTTCTGACGTACTTCTGGTAAGTGCAGTGGATTGTGGGAGTCGGTCTCATTCCATATATATACATATATATACACATACACACACACAAGCACACTCTGCTGGTGTGAAAATATGTTTGCCCCTTCCCGATTTCTTATTTATATTTGTGAACTGGAACATTTAAATATAAAAACATGCAAAATAATACTACACAAAAG
The DNA here is from genome assembly GCA_033576535.1 of Allobates femoralis. Lineage (NCBI taxonomy): Eukaryota > Metazoa > Chordata > Amphibia > Anura > Aromobatidae > Allobates > Allobates femoralis. The sequence continues at coordinate 62,393,060 of JARQOC010000007.1, forward strand.
ATAACACAAGTAAACACTAAATGCAGTTTATGAACGAAGATCTTTATTATTAAAGGAAAAAGAAATACAAACATATAGAGCCCTGTGTGAAAAAGCGATTGCCACCCCCCAAGCCCCCTCTTAAAAATAAATTCTGTTCTTTATAACAACATCTTTGGGAAGCTGAGTTCAATTTCCTTTGCCCCACTCAAGCCTGATTACTACCACACCTGTTCTCAATCAAGAAATAATTTAAATATGACTTTCCTGACAAGGTGAAGTAGACCAAAGAATTCTCAAAAGCTAGACATCATGCCACGATTCAAAGAAATTCAGGTACAAATAAGAAACAAAGTAATCGAGATCTACAGTATCAGTCTGGAAAAGTCATTTCTAAAGCTTTGGGTCTCCAGAAAACCACAGTGAGGACCAGTGTCCACAAATGGTGAAAACATGGAACATGGAAGGTGGTAAACCTTCCCCAGGAGAGGCCGGACGTCCAAAATAACCCCAAGAGCACAGCGACGACTCATCCAAGAGGTCACAAAGACCCTACAACCACATACAAAGATCTGCAGGGCTCACTTGTCTCAATGTTCATGACTCCACCATAAGAAAGAAACTAGACAAAAATGGCCACATGACAGAATTCCCAGACGAAAACCACTGCTGAGCAAAAAGAAATAAAGGTTCATCTCTGTTTTGCAAAAAACATCTTTTTGATCCCCAAGACTTTTGGGAGAATACTCTAGGAACTGTTGAGACAAATATTGAACTTTTTGGAAGGTGTATATCCCATTACATCTGGTGTAGAAGTAACACAGCATCTCAGAAAATAAACATCATACCAACAGTAAAATATGGTGGTGGTAGTGTGATGGTCAGGGGCTGTTTTGCTGCATCAGGGCTTGGAAGACTTGCCACGGGAAATGGAACCATGAATTCTGCGATCTACCAAAACATCCTGAAGGAGAATGTCCGGTCATCTGTTCATGACCTCCAGCTCAAGCGCACTTGGGTTATACAGCAGGACAATGATCCAAAACACACCGGCAAGTCACCTCTGGATGGCTGAGGAAAAACAAAATTAAGGCTTTAGAGTTGCAGAGTCCAAGTCTTGACCTCAATTAGATTGAGATGCTGTGTCCGGACCTTAAAAAGGCGGTTCATGCTCAGAAACCCTCCAATGATGCTCAGAAACCCTCCAATGTGGCTGAATTTACAACAGTTTTGCAAAGTGAGTGGCCAAAATTCTTCCAGAGCGTTGTAAAGACTCATCACCAGTTATCACAAACGCTTGATTGCAGATGTTGCTACTAATGGCGGCCCAACCAGTTCTTAGGTTTAGGTGACAATCAATCACTTTTCACACAGGGCCCTGTAGGTTTGGATTCTTTTTTCCCCTTAAAAATAATGACCTTCAGTTATAAACTGAATTTTGTGTTTACTTGTGTTATCTTTGTTTAATAGTTACATTTGTTTGATGATCTGCAACATTTGTGTGTGACAAACATGCAAAAGAATAAGAAATTAGGAAGGGGGCAAACACTTTCACACCACTGCATATACACATTGTGCTATATTGCTAGATAACGTAACAGCTCTGACTCTGTTGCAAACTCAGCTCTGCTATAGAGTTAATTCTGCTTTACTGTGCTAGCAGTTTTGCTGGTGAACTCGCAACTAACCCAACTCCGTTTCACTGGTTTCTTGTCCCGAGTCTACTCCACTACTTTTCGGCCCTGTTCTACTACACTGTGTCTGTGGTCCCAGTTCAGCCAAATTATCCTGCATTATTCTCACTAAATCACCCTGCTTCACCGCCAACACCTGTCTGTGCTGCACGCAAGCTTTTTGGTACCAAATGCCTTGAGGATTTTCATAACAATATCATGAAGTTCAACTTAGAAGAAAGAGGAGAATATTGTCAGTATTGACTTCCCATTCATTCTTAATGACAGATAATTTGGTAACATCTGTAATGTCATTGGGACATTCACTATGCGGATCACATTTACAGCTCGTCTACCCACATTCCCACCGGTTCTGAAAGAGGAATCAAAACTTGTCACTCAGTAAGCGTATTTCATACAGTAAGCATCTAGAGCCATCTGCTGGCCATCAGCAGTACTGCCATCAACAACTTTTTTTTCTAACATTGATATTTGTAAGATCTTTAAACCTGATATATAGTTACCATCACATGCAAAGTTCTATGTGATTTCACAGATGCAATGGGAGCTTCTTATACCTATGCAAATTGTCACTTAAGTAGACAAACTCTGCCACCAATAAATGTAGCAATCCTAAAAGTCAGAATTGACTCTTTAACAAGCCTTTTAATATGACTTAGGATTTGTGCCAGATCAGAACCCCAAACTGCAGACGCTGCGTTTCGAGGTGATTGCCCCTCATCAGTGCAGTGTGTGGGATTCTGATCTGGCTGAATGAGAGGCTAAGAGAAGGTATGGGGGAGTATCTCCCCCAGACCTTGTTATATGTATAAAGGTACCTTTACACAGAGATATATTGCTTGCAATTCACTGGTTGCAGTGAAATCATGGACACATTATTCCACTTGTACATGGCAACAAAATGGAACAATGTGTCCATGATTTCACTGTAATCAGTGAATTGCAAGCAATATATCTCTGTGTGTAAAGGTACCTTTATACTGATGCAAATCTAACATCAACCAAAGGATTAGTGACCAGAACTAACAGCATTTTAAAAAGGAACCCATCAAGGCCTTCAACCTCACTAAAGGACAACTATTGGCTTAATGGCGTGGGATTTCTATATGTTGTTTTACCAATCTTGTGTCCCTACAAACCGTATGTAAAAAATAAAAAAAATTAACTGTAGCGGAGTTGTCTCTCTAATAAACAGTCTCTGGATGACCCCTTCTTGGCTTGACTAATATACTGGTGAAGGGGACACCTCATTACCAGTCAGGACTGGAAGCATCCAGTGTATGCACAGTGTACCTCATCTCACTGCACACCAGGGGCGGACCGTCACCCCCGGGGGCCCTGGTGTGCTGGGGTGCTGCTGGCCGTCGGCTCGGCCCGGAAAGGGCGGGGGTGGGTGCCGCTGGAGCCGCTGGGAGCCACTGGGAGCCGCAGGCGCGATGCTCTCCTACCTGGGAGCCGCGCCGGATGTCTGCTAGGGGCCGGAGGAGCAGAGGAGAGTAGGGGCTGGATCAGGCAAGGGAAGCAGGAAGCTCTCTGCTTCCCTTGCCTGACCCTCCTCTCCTCTGGCGGCGGCTTGCGGGGGTCGGCTGGGGGCCCCCCTCCAGGCTTGAAGGGGCCCCCTAACCGGTCGGGGCCCTGGTGCGGCTGCACCAGCTGCACCAGTGTAGTTCCGCCCCTGCTGCACACGATCCAGGTGCCACCAGAGCCAGCCAGAGAGATGTCAGTTAAAGAAGTTGTGTAACATGACTGCTCAGAAGAGCGGCTCCTCCTCCACGACACCCTATTGGTATAGTAACATGACTGTTCAAGAGAGTGCCTTCACCTCAATGGCTCCCTACTGGTATAGTAACATGATTGTTCAGGAGAACAGCTCCTCCTCCTCCATGACTCCCTATTGGTATAGTAACATGACTGCTTCGGAGAGCGGCTCCTCCTCCATGACTCCCTATTGGTATAGTAACATGACTGTTCAGGAGAGCGGCTCTTTCTCCATGACTTCCTATTGGTATAGTAATATGACTGTTCAGGAGAACAGCTCCTCCTCCATGACTCCCTAATGGTATAGTGACATTTCTGGAGATTCCTGCCTTTTAAAGTACAAGCGCTAATTAGGCTACATTCAGATATTGTGCAAAATATGCAGAGTTTTTCAGTACTAGCAAAGTGGATGAGTTTCAGCTTAACAGTTTAATGTGTACTGAAGCCGTGAATAATAAACTGTCAGGCGAGAAGGATCCCAAATGTCAGATTTCAGACTCTCAATCCTTTTGCTCTCTAAAAGGTACTGTCACACCTTTCAATATCGTTTCCGACGTCGTTCAAAAGTGACATCTGGAACGATGTTGAAACGACATTGTTGCATGTACACGCACGAGTCCACAATGATAGTTGTTCAAGTCGGAGTTGACAGGTTTTCCTGCATGCAGGAGAACCTGTCAACTTCAACAGCCTGCGGCATCGTTCGGTGTGACACCGCAATAGTGATGTCACGGCCGATCCCGCCTATTCGCTGCATTGCAGCGGATCGCTCACTGAGTTGACCCCAGTCCGGCGAGTGATCGCGGCGCCAACATCGCAGCGCCGTCATCATCTTGCCGTGTGACAGCAGGGCTGCGATGTCTGAAGTGAGCGCGCACCCGCGGCATCGCATCAGACATCGCAGCCGATGTTGGATGGTGTGACGGTACCTTAAGTTTGAGTTCACACGTCTAGTAATGATCCAGTAGGACGAAATTCAGCAACAATCCATCGGTAAAAAAGTCGTGAAGCTTTTACAAAAATTGATTTTTCACTGGATCTCCTTTTTGTTGGAGTCTATGAAAAACGGATACATCATTTACCCATCCATTTTTATTCTCATGAATCTGATCCAGTAAACAAAAAAATAATTAAATAAATAAAGGTACCTTTACACGCCGCTACCGAAGGTTAGAAACCACTGGGTGTCGCACTGCCGCGCGTTTCAACGGTTCCTAACGGTACCTGATACCGCAATTACACGCCGCTACAAGGTTCTCCACAGGATGGAAAAACACTATGCAGGATGCATGCAAGATACTTGCATGAGTCTTGCATGACTCGCCTAGAATGGCCGCCGCCTCTCTGGACAGGAGTTCATCAGCTGCTTGTGTTTCTATGGAGCTGATCCGCCGTTCCAGGTGAGTCATAAAGAGTCATGCAAGTACAGTATCTCGCATGCATCTTGCATATTGTTTCCACACTAGGAAAGAGAGAAAGATAAACAGACAGCTACCGATTACTCGTGTATAGCACCAGTGTATAAGCGACCCCCTACTTTGTCCCAAACCTGGGAAAACTATTGACTCGTGTAAAGCGAGGGTGACCCCAGCAAGTTATACAGCCCCAGCAGTGTTGGTATACAGCAGCCCAGAGGTATATACAGCAGTCCAGTGGTAGTATACAGCAGCCCAGATTATATACAGCCATGTAGTATACACAGCCCAGTGTATATACAGCCCCAGTGGTAGTATACAGCCCCCCCCATCATATACCGCAGCCCAGAGGTATAACAGCTCAGTGGTGTATACGCAGCCCAGTGGTATATACAGCCCCATGGTAGTATACAGGCCCCCCCGCTTGTGCACAAACCTGTAAGGAAGATTAGTATACTTATCACGTCCCGCTGCGCTGTCCTGCGCCGCCATCGCGCTCCTCCATTCTTCCGGTTTCCTCCTTGGTCGCGCCGACAATGACGTCATTGCCTGCGCGACGGAGAAGCGAAGCAGATGAAGAAGACGAAGGACCGCGATGACGGCGGCGGGACAGCGGCAGCGGACAGTGATAAGTTACTAATCTCTTCCTTTACAGGTTACAAGGCAGGGGCCTGTATACTGAGGGCGGCCTGCATACTTTGTATACACATATACAGTGACTCGCGTATAAGCCGAGGGGGGGGACTTTTCAGCCAATTTTTGGGCTGAAAAACTCGGCTTATACGCGAGTATACGGTAATTAAGGATCTATTTTCCAATGCTAAAAAAAAAACGCTTAAACAGTTTTTAAAAACAGATAATTGTGTCTGCACAATTTTTTCCATCAGATTGCTGCTGGATCCATTCTAACAGATGATACTGACATGTGACTTTAGCCTAAAGTAGCCGCGGCAAAGTAACTGCAGCACTCTAATCAAGAACACGGGAGCACTCGGCTGAGTGAACACTCCTTTGTATAAGGAGAGTTGGGGGCCAGATGCACCCGAATAGAACCATCATTCAGCGGACAGCCATCTCCTTGCTCAATCCTACAAGTTCACTCCGCTCACTCATTTTCATAAAGAAGCCTTGGTTTTCCTTGGACTTTGTCACATCAATGCCTAATGCAAGAACTCCGACTGACAAATAAAGCTAAATCTTCCCGCTGTGGCGCAGAGCGCTAATCTCTTCTAATAACCAGACTCATTTAATCGACTTTTATAACATCCACAGTGAATAATTGACTTCATTTCAAGGAGGCGCCATGAATATGTTACGTCTCCTTCACAGCCCCAGAAAAAGAAAACACTTCATCATTACACAGTAATATATATACGTCCATTACACATGTACAAGTAATCTACCACAGTCAACAGAACGAGAAACACCACAGTCTGCAAAATACAGAATTACAAAAACGCTGGCAATTTCTTGGAAAAACAGATGGTGTCACAGCTCGGCCCTATTCAGACCGGTGGACCTGAACTGTTATAGTCAGCACAAAGTATAGACATGGCTGGGCTGTACTGGTACAACTATGGTAGTTGTGTTTCTCCAATCCTGCACAACTCTTATTCTGTGCTAACTTTGCAGATTTCATTTTTTTTACCCAATGCTAATCACACAAGTACAACCACTATAGAGCAAGATCAGCTGTCATTCTGGAGAACGCTGGTCCTCCACAGCTTAATGTTTCATCATTTTTAAGGGCTAAGGTATTATTATTATTATTATTTATTTATTTATATAGCGCCATTAGGTTCCATGGCGCTTTACATGAAGATGAGGGAGACAAGAACAAGTACACTAAATCTAGGCGATCAGGACGTACAGGTACAGGAGGGGCAGGGACCCTGTCCACGAGGGCTCACAGTCTAAGAGGGGCAGGTTAGGATACAGTAGGATGGGGGAAAGTCAGGTGTGGGGCGGTCGCCTGGGTCTCATGGCAGGTTGTAGGCTTGACGGAATAGGTGAGTCTTCAGGTGACACTTGAAGCTTCTCAGGGTAGGAGAGTGTCTGACGTGTTCGGGCAGGGAGTTCCAGAGTAAGGCAGATGCCCGGGAGAAGTCCTGGACTCGGTTGTGCGAAGAGGTGATGGAGGGGGGAGCAGAGGAGGAGTTCTTGGGAGGAGCGGAGGTTGCGTGAGGGTAGGTATCGGGAGACCAGGTCGGAGATGTATGGTGGGGCCAGGTTGTGTATGGCTTTGTACGCCATGGTTAGTGTTTTGAATTGGGATCTCTTGGAGACGGGGAGCCAGTGAAGGGCTTGGCAGAGGGGGGAGACAGGGGAGTAGCGGGAGGACAGGTAGATGAGTCGGGCAGCGGAGTTGAGGATAGACTGGAGAGGTGTGAGGGAGTTAGCCGGGAGGCCATTGAGAAGGAAGTTGCAGTAGTCAAGGCGGGAGATGATAAGAGCATGGATGAGTGTTTTAGCGGTGTCGTGGGTGAGGAAGGAGCAAATCCGTGAGATGTTCTTGAGCTGGTGCCAGGGGGATGTGGTGAGGGCCTCGATGTGGGGCTTGAAGGATAGGGAGGAGTCAAGGATTACCCCAAGGCACTTGGCTTGGGGGACTGGGGAGAGGGCACAGTCGTTGATGCAGATGGATAGGTTGGGAGGTGGGGTGGAATTTCTTGGGGGGAAGACTATGAATTCAGTTTTGTCCATGTTGAGTTTAAGGAAGCGAGCAGAGAAGAAGGATGAGATGGCGGAAAGGCATTGTGGGATTTTCGAGAGTAGGGAGGTGATGTCAGGGCCGGACAGGTAGATTTGGGTGTCGTCGGCGTAGAGGTGGTACTGGAGGCCATGGGACTGGATGAGTTGACCTAGGCCGAGAGTGTAAATGGAGAAAAGTAGGGGTCCCAGGACCGAAACTTGGGGGACTCCGACAGAAAGGGGGTAGGGTGAGGAGGAGGTGTGGGAGTGCGAGACGCTGAAGGTCCGATCCGCTAGGTATGGGAGATCCAGGAGAGGGCAAGGTGGGTGATGCCAAGGGATTCCAGGATCCGGAGAAGAAGGGAGTGGTCAACCATGTCGAAGGCGGCAGACAGGTCAAGGATAGCAGGATGGAGTAGTGGTGTTTGTTCTTGGCGGTCAGTAGGTCGTTGGTGACTTTGGTCAGGGCTGTTTCGGTGGAATGGAGGGGTCGGAAGCCGGACTATAGGCGGTCGAAGTGGGAGCACGAGGAGAGGTGAGAGGACAGTTCGGAGTGGACGTGCTGTTCAAGTAGCTTAGAGGCGAATGGGAGAAGATATATGGGGCGATAGTTAGAGACAGAGGTAGGGTCAAGTGAGGTTTTTTTTAGGATGGGCGTGATTAGGGCGTGTTTGAAGGCTGAGGGGAAGGTACCAGTGCTAAGTGAAAGGTTAAAGAGGTGGGTGAGGGCTGGGATGAAAATGGAGGTGTGGTTCGGAATGAGGTGGGATGGGATTGGGTCGTGGGCGCTGGTGGTGAGGTGTGATTTTGACAGAGACTTAATGGTAGACTTAAGTCCATCAGGGTGAACCCATAGCCTAGCATGTTGATCCAGAGGAAAGTAAAAAAAAAAATCATGTGGCAACACTAAGCTCCACATTGGGGGAAAAAAATCCTTCCTGACTCCAGATACGGCAATCAGACTAGCTCCCATGGACCAACCCAATATCAAAGAATCCAGTATATAAACCTGTAATATTATACGTTTCAAGAAAGTCATCCAGGCCATTCTTAAATGTTAGTAGTGAATCACTCATTATAACATCATGTGCAAAAAATAGTAATGGCGGTCTGATTAGGAGCGCTCTAAGGATCAAGCAGACATGTAAGATGTTTTAATAAATGGCAAACCTTTTATTAAATTCTTAGCTCCTCTCACAGCTCCACTACGCGTTTCAACTGTATAAAACAGTCTTCATCAGGTGGTGCAACACCTGATGAAGACTGTTTTATACAGTTGAAACGCGTAATGGAGCTGTGAGGGGAGCTAAGAATTTAATAAAATGTTTGCCATTTATTAAAACATCTTACATGTCTGCTTGATCCTTAGAGCGCTCCTAATCAGACCGCCATTACTATTTTTTGCATGACAACTACTCCCTTTGAGAGGGACTGGCGGCTGGAGCAGCTCAGGAACAACACAAACGATCTGCCTTGAGGACCTGGCATTTCCCTGGTAACTCACAACAAAGAGCGGTGACGCAAATTCGGTTTCGCGGTCACGTGACCGGATAGGTCTTGTTCCGAGGACCAGGAGAGAGGAGAGTAGAGAGGCAGCGCACATAATGCCGGCGTCGGAGGCTGGTAAACCGGGTTGTGCAGGACTTGCACAACCCGATAAGGTGAGTGGCCATCTACCCACACCACTTGGACGTTTTTAATAAGGGGATCCTACACATTTGCACCCCTCTTCCTTTTTGTTTTGCACATTACAACATCATGTGGCAGAGAGTTCCATAGTCTTACTGCTCTTACAGTAAAGAATCTGCGTCTGCAATTATGATTAAACCTTCTTCCTCCAGACGTAGAGGATGCCCTCTTGTCCTCATCTCAGGCCTAAGAGTAAAAAGATCATTAAAAAGATCTCTGTACTGTCCCCTCATATATTTATACCGCCCATGTCCTCGCCGCCTCCACTCTTGCCTTTCATGAAATCCTCGCTCTGCGTGTCCTTGTGGTGTTGACACAAGTGAGGTTGAGGTGCATGCTCCGCCTCTCGCTAGGACGTCCTCTTATTTCCCCACCATGCTCCATGTTTGTGCTATGGAGCAAGGCAGGGAAATGAGAGAATGTCATAGCGGGAGACGGAGCATGCACCTCAACCTCGCTCTGCGCTTGCGTCAACACCACAAGTACGCGCAGAGCGAGGACATGAAGGGCACGAGGACATGGGCGACACAGAGACGCAGGGGGTGTGAATTGCCCCCGTGGACGAGCTGCCTCAAGCACAAGGGCCTGCCCTGGAAAATTATTGTAAGTTTTTTATAAGCCTATATCTCGGGGTACCAGCCCCACAGAGCCATGAGGGACCCCATTGCCTGAATGCAGCATACATGCTGCATTCAGTGCTGGACTTAGATTCTAATCCATGGGGGGTGACAGTTCCTCTTTAAGTACATGATTAAACATGTTATTGCCTCTACACATGTGCATGACCTTATATTCATCCACAATTTCAATTTCCATTTCTCATCCCAAATTCATCTTACATACAGTATACTCTTCTGTAATATTAATAGTCCTACTCTGTATTGATTACCCTGTAGACTTTAGTATAATCTGCAAATATTAAAATTCTACTCTGCATGCCCCCTACAAGGTCATTAATAAACATTTAAAAAAAAAGAGGGCCAATACTGACCCCTGTGGTACCCACTGTTCACTGTAAACCAGTCAGAGTCTGTTTCATTAATAACCACCCTTTGTCCCTATCACTAAGCCAGTACTTAACCCAGTTACACATATTTTCCCCTTCCCCATTATTCTCATTTTATGTATCAACTTTTCATGTGGCACTATAACAAAAGCTTTTGAAAAGTCCATATACACAACACCCACTGCATTTCCCTGGTTTAGTCTAGAACTTACCTCTTCATAGAAGCTGATCAGATTAGTTTAACAGGAATGATCCTCACAAACACATGTTGATATTGGATCACGAGGTTATTCTTTAGATACTCCAGTATAACAGGTCTTAGAAAACCCTCCAGGAATTTACGACAGTAGAGGTTAAGTTTATTGGCCTATAATTTCAAGGCTCAGTTTTTGTCCCTTTTTTGAATATTGGCATCACATTTGCTATGCGCAAGTCCCTTGGTACAGACCCTGTTATTATGGAAGCTTTGAAGATTAAAAATAAAATGTGTCTATGATGGTACTTAATGCCTGCAGTGCTCATGGGTGTATGCCATCCCAGCCCAGAGATTTGTCAACTTTAGCAATTTTGAGGCGGTGCTGTACTTCCTGCTAGGTTAAGCAGGTGACATTTAATGGAGAAGTTATTGTTTTTGATCGTTTTTTTGACTACGAGGTTAAGAAAGTCTTGTTCAAATGTAACTTTCGGAGAAACCTTTGTGCACAATACTGCCAGAAATTACCGGATTCATCAGAAGACCTTGTGTCAATTACTTTAGCATTACATCTGAGCTCAATAATCGGCCACAGCAACTTGTAGTTTCCGCACAGCTTTAGTATGAAATTAATGTACAGGTGCACAAATAAGTTATGCGGAACACTTCTTCTAAGTATATGTAGACATTAGTGTTAGGGACTTTCCATATTTAGGTCACCTGGACGTGGTTGGAGGTCTTGGCGCTCTTTGATCATAACAATGCCAAGTACATTACATTTTTAATGTTTGAAGCTATAGTGGAGTTCATGTATCATTAATCGTAGTGTGCTGACATGTTGTGTGCGCACAAACCAATAGAGCAAAATTTGCAGATAAATTTGGGCCATTCTGTCATCTATAGCATTTCATGCTTTGAACTCTCCATTCAAGGTGGTAATTTTGTTATGAGGCACCATTCTACATTATCCTGGATTATTTTATTACATTTACAAGCCCCTTATCCTCAGAATATCATACAAGTATTAATGATTGCACGTCTCTCCTATCAATATCATTGCTTGGAGCATCTCGAAGCATCACTGGTTAGATTGCAAGTCACATAATCCCCCTAAACCTGAATATCTTTAACTAAAGAAATAATTTGCATGACAAGTTAATAATCACCAATAAACTCCATTTCATGGTTAATAACTAGCAGCTTCTTCACGTATTTGCTCGATTAATGTGTTTAAGCCCCGTCTCCTGGAAGACTGCAGTCAACATCTCTCCCCGGGAAGCTGTGATTTCTGGTGACAGCTCATTAGTCGGATCAAAAATTCTTTCATATCACAGTAAACTCAGGCAGACACAAATTCCCCGATACGTCCCTGCAGTTTACAAGGCCATTCCTGACTTGAAGGGAACCTGTCACATTGTACATGAAGTGCTATCTGTGAGCAGCATGTTACAGGGCAGGGGGATCTGAGGAGAGATTTATAATTTTATAGGGAAAGAACTGGTGTAACGTACTGAAATTCCTGCTCTTTGGGGAACTAGGAGTCCGGTGGGCGGTCCCACTCGGTGATTGACAGTTATCTAGGTGTACATTTATAAGAAAGGCTGTAAATTGATGGATAAGCCAATCACTGATGCCTAAGCTGAATACAGCTTAGAAAACTCAATAAATCTATATTTAAAAAGGGATATAATCATCTCAGACATTTATGGCATAAGCACGATATGTCAAAAGTCTGTTTGAGATCCCACAAGTGCTACCCAAATAAAAAATTAGGGGTCCCCTGACCGCCTGTCAGTAGAGAGGGGGCTGTGCATACATGTACTTGACTCCACTGACTTGTATGGTATAGTAAAGAGTGAAGGCATTAAAATACCGCGCTACCGTGAAGACACCAGGATGAAAAGGAGATCCTGGATAGTGAGGTTTATTCTACATGTTTCGAAGAATCTCTCCTTCTTCAGGAAGAGAATCACAGAGATAAATCTGGAATCCTTTGTCCTGAAGGAGAGAGATTCTCCGAAATGTGTAGAATAAAGATCACTATCCATGATCTACTGTCCCGGTTTCTTCCCGACAGTGCGGTATTTTAACCCCTTCTCTCTCCACTGTGATATCCTTCTATGGGGACTGTGGCAGCCGCTTTCTACATGCTCTTTAAGTGGTTGTGACTTTCTCAAAACCCATCCAGGTGAGCAATTCTCAGATCATCTTCTTATCCATCTCTTAAGGAAAGTCTTTCCAGTGGTTTTATCATTCATTAACTTGTATGGGAGTCTTAAGAATGCCAAGAAGACCAGTAGACATCACTCTGACTGCCGTACCAAGCAAAATGGGACCAGGAGATAAGAAAGCTCATGTCCTTTAGATGGAGCTCATATCTATTACACATTTTTGGAAGCCTGCAAAAAAGCCTGCATGTATTCTAAAACATGAGACTACCCCCTTTAGTTGCTTACATATGCCACTGGATAGGGGTGCGATCACAGGTACACACCATTACAGTGGGGCTACATCAGCACGGTGTCCACTTTATTCTCAAGATTGGTAGGATCCCCACTAATTATACATTATGTTTTGCTATCATGCTACATAAAATAGGAAAAACACTTTAACATTATTATTATTATTATTATTTATATAGCGCCATTAGGTTCTATGGCACTTTACATGTGTAAGGTCAGACAAGGACAAGAACGTAAAGTGACGACAATTGAGTCATACAGGTACAGTAGGGCAGAGGATCCTGTTCACGAGGGCTCAAAGTCTATAGGGGATGGGTTGTGAGACAGTAGAAAGGGGAGAGGTGAGGGCGAGATATTAACTTTTGGCACAATTATCAAACCCAAAAACAGAAGTACAGAGAAGTGTAGATCCGTTCATCACTGCCGGGCTCTCTACGATGCCAGTGTCACATCAGCATTATAATGAGGGCAATGTCCCAAATTCTTAGGGAGTACTGAGAAACCACATTGTGATTCGAAGGAGGAAATTCTATGGAAAAAGGTAACACCAACTATGACCACTAGGGGGAGTTATATCCTGAATCCATCTCTATTGTACAGTTCCCGTTACATTCTAGATCTTCAGCGACCAGTAATATTACAGAGTGTCATTCTCCACAATATGAATATGGAATTAAAGCAGACACTTTATTTTCTGCCCCAAAGATCTCAGTTTATTGTTCCATAGAGTTCTACAGATTATGAGCAACATTAAAAGTTGAAAAAAATGACTCTTCTTGGTAGGATTTTGTTTCTTGGGACGTTATGCATTTATGGGGGTGTGTAAACTATTTCTACCCACTGTATATATCCATCATAGGTGTGAGAGGGGTAAGATGGGGGGGAACAAATCTTAGGCAAGGGCTGCTGCTAAGTCATCCTTTTGAATAAGCTGTCTGCCTACGTATAAATTTATATATATTTCATCCGCAAAATTAAGGATTTATCTTTATCCATATCCCACAACTAAAATTGTTACAGTATTAGTAATTATTAGTAATTATTGTTTAAAAGTTGCAATTTTCTGAACTCTAGTTAATTCAAAAGTGTAGATGGGACCCACTAGCGCCACCTGCTGTTCATTTTATGGGTAGAGCATTATAATCTGTCTTGACAAAGTCACTTCTGGCCGGACTGGCACTGCACTGCTCAACATGAACATAGACAATATTATGATGGAGAAGATAATGAGAGTTGACTGATTACTCAACTCCACATGATAACAATGCGAGTTGTTAACTGTTAAGGAAGCGTGCAACAAAGCCGCCAAGACGTTACATTATTTTCTAGGGAAAATTTAGCTCCTGGGCCGGTTGATCTTTGCATGTCACACAGGATTCGGCCTCAGTCCATCAAGTCATGTTCACCGAGATAGATTAGAATACAGAATAGGAAATGTGTGAAAGGAATTGCATGCAAGAAGAAAAATGAGCGAAGCGTCACTGTGCAGTCATCCGATACTGAGGAATAAGGACGTGTCCGAGGACGAGCGCTCCCAGGACAGAATGGGGAAACTTCAGGCCAGATCTACAAATTAGTCAGACGTTATGTAAGCTGGATTATATCTGTGTTGTCTCTTCTGTATCCGAAAATGAAAAGAACAATAAAGAATTGGGGATTAAGGATTTGTGACAGAAATAAATGTTATTTTCTATACTTGGGAAGTCCCTTTAGCAAAAATCGTAGTTAGATTCTGACCACCTTGGTGGTGTTTAACTTGAAGCTCCTGGGCCCTGATGCAAAGGCTCCAATGGGGCCTCCAATTATTGCAAGTCTTTAATAGCATTGGTCTTTTCATATGGGCGAAAAGGGACTTTTGGGGCTGCAGATCTCATGTACGATTCCAACCCATGCATCTGTTGTAGATACGCCCCTGTTGGAGACCATATTTGGGCTCCCTGTTGAACTGAAAATCAGGATTTCCAATCTTGGACTAGTTTTGCAGGGTTTTTTTCAGCGGTGTCACAAGAACATAAGCGTAAAGGATGAATCACACAGATTAGGCCGAGTTCACATGTCCAGTAATCATCCACTAGTACAGATCCTGCAGCAATTGTATAACCACAACTTTTTTGTCCATTGTTAAATAATTGTTAAATAATTAACCGTCATACATTCACAGACTCTCTTCTCTCATCATTGTCCCTAATCTCCTCCTTCTCCTGCCCCAATCTGGCTGTGAATGACTACAATGACTCTCTCAGAGGCTCCCTGGACCAAGTAGCGCCCTTCACCCTCAGAATCTCCAAACACAGAGTTAAACAGCCCTGGCTCACATCACAAACTCGATTCCTCCAGCGATGCTCTAGGAGTGCTGAACGTCTATGGAGGAAAACCCGCACACCAGAAAACTTTATCCATTATAAATTCAAGCTAAAAACCTACAACTCTGCCCTTCACCTCACCAAACAGACCTACTTCACCACCCTGATCTCCTCACTATCCAACAACTCAAAGAAACTCTTGACACCTTCCACTCTCTCCTCAGTCCGAAAGTGCAGGCCCCAATCACTGACCTCTGTGCTGATGATCTGGCTTCTTACGGTACTTCACAGAGAAAATAGGAAAGATCCGTCAGGAATTCAGCTCCCAACCTTCAAGTACTATCACTCCCATCTGTCCCCACATCCCCTCTGGCTCACTCTGCATTTCTGACCCAGTCACAGAAGAAGAAGTCTCCAGGCTCCTCTCTTCCTCCCGTCCCACTACATGCACCACTGACCCATTCCCTCACACGTACTCCAGACCCTCTCTCCAGTGGTCACCACTCATCTAACCAAAATCTTCAATCTCTCCCTCTCTACTGGCATCTGCCCCTCCTCCTTCAAACACTCTATTATTACTCTACTACTAAAGAAAACGTCCCTTGACCCATCCTGCACAAATAAATACAGACCTGTCTCCAATCGCCCCTTCATCTCAAAACTCCTGGAGCGTCTGGTCTACACCCGCCTCACCCATTACCTAGCCACTCACTCTCTTTTAGATCCATTACAGTCTGGCTTCCGCCCCTTACACTCTACAGAAACTGCCCTTATCAAAGTGACCAATCACCTTCTGACAGCAAAACATAATGGTGAGCACTCTCTGCTTATCCTTCTTGACCTGTCTGCAGCTTTTGACACAGTTGGCCACCATCTCCTACTCTCTATGCTGCACTCCATTGGCATCAAAGACACGGCTCTCTCCTGGTTTCTTCCTATCTCTCTGACCGCTCTTTCAGTGTATCATTTGCTGACTCCATTTTCTCTCATCTTCCTCTCACCATTGGGGTCCCTCAGGGTTCAGTCCTTGGCCCTCTCCTCTTCTCTCTCTACACAGCCCCGATCGGACAGACCATCAGCAGATTTGGCTTCCAGTAGCATCTTTACACTGATGACACACAACTATACACTTCTTCCCCTGACCTTACTCCTGCTCTAATAAAGAACACCAATGACTGTCTAACTGCAGTTTCCACTATCATGTCCGCTCTCTATCTGAAACTCAACCTTTCCAAAACTGAACTTCTTCTTCTCCCACCCTCTACCAACCTCCCTAAACCTGACATTTCCCTCTTGGTGTGCGGCACCACGATAACGCCTAGTCAGCAGGCTCGCTGTCTGGGTGTGATGTTTGACGCTGATCTCTCCTTCACCCCATATATACAATCTCTCACCCGCTCCTGTCGCTTGCACATGAAAAATATCTCCAGAATTCGCCCTTTGCTCACCATGGAAACAACTAAAACCCTCACCGTGGCCCTGATCCATTCCCGCCTTGACTACTGTAATTCTTTATTAATTGGCCTCCCCCTCAGTAAGCTTTCCCCTCTCTAGTCTATCCTCAATGCAGCAGCCAGGATCACCTATCTAGCAAACCGTTACTCAGATGTTTCTGCTCTGTGCCAGTCACTGCATTGGCTGCCCATACACTATAGAATCCTATTCAAATTGCTTGTTGTCAGCCATAAAGCTATTCATGGTGCGGCACCTCCCTACCTCTCTACCCTCATCTCTGTCTACCACCCCACCCGTCCCCTTCGCTCTGAACGCGACCTCAGACTAACATCGGCATTAATCTGAACCTCCCATTCCCGACTCCAAGACTTCTCTCGAGCTGCATCAATCCTTTGGAATGCTCTACCCCAAGAAATTAGGACCATCCACAACTTGCACAGCTTCAGACGCTCCCTAGAAACACACCTCTTCAGGGCGGCCTATCATTCTCCCTAATAGTAGTCATTTAGACATAAGATATTCATTGTTATAAGCCCCTGTACTTTGTGTTCCCATCCCATCTTAGATTGTAAGCTCCTTCGAGCAGGGTCACCTTTATTTTTTGCCTTTTTATTGTATTTCCTACATGGATTCTATGTTTATTGTATGTACCGTATATACTCGTGTATAAGCCGAGTTTTTCAGCACAAAAAATGTGCTGAAAAGTCCCCCCTCGGCTTATACACGGGTATATACGGTAATCATATAACATATATATGCCCCAGCTGTATACAGCAGCCCCAGCTGTATACAGCCCCCCCGTGATAACCAGGGCCCCCCTTGCTGCACCTGTAAAGGAAGAAGTCAGTATACTTATCGCTGCCCGCCGCCGCCGCTCCGCTTCTCGGTCACCGCGCTGCTCCGGGTCTTCATGCTTCCTGTTCCTTCTCCGGCGCTCAGGAAATGACGTCATTGTTCGAGCGCCGGAGAAGGAACAGGAAGCATGAAGACCCGGAGCAGCGCGGTGACCGAGAAGCGGAGCGGCGGCAGCGATAAGTATACTGACTTCTTCCTTTACAGGTGCAAACCCCTGGGGCTGCCTGTGATACCACGGGGCTGCTGTATACTACCATGGGGCTGCTGTATACTACCACTGGGGCTGCTGTATACTACCACTGGGGCTTCTGTATACTACTACTGGGCGCTGCTGTATATACCCCTGGGGCTGCTGTATACTACTACTGGGGCTGCTGTATACTACACTGGGGCTGCTGTATACTACTACTGGGGCTGCTGTATACTACTACTGGGGCTGCTGTATACTACACTGGGGCTGTCTGTATACTACTACTGGGGCTGCTGTATACTACTACTGGGGCTGCTGTATACTACTACTGGGGCTGCTGTATACTACCACTGGGGCTTCTGTATACTACTACTGGGGCTGCTGCTCTATACCACTGAGGCTGCTGTATACTACTACTGGGGCTGCTGTATACTACTACTGGGGCTGTTGTATACTACTACTGGGGCTGCTGTATACTACTACTGGGGCTGCTGTATACTACCACTGGGGCTTCTGTATACTACTACTGGGGCTGCTGTATATACCCCTGGGCTGCTGTATACTACTACTGGGCTGCTGTATACTACTACTGGGGCTGCTGTATACTACCACTGGGGCTTCTGTATACTACACTGGGGCTGCTGCTCTATATACCACTGAGGCTGCTGTATACTACATTGGGGCTGCTGTATACTACCTCTGGGGCTTCTGTATACTACCACTGGGGCTGCTGAATATACCTCTGGGCTGCTGTATATACCACTGGGGCTGCTGTATATACTCTGGGGCTGCTGTATACTACCACTGGGCTGGATATCCTGGGGCTGCTGCTGTATACCACTGGGGAGGCTGCTGTAACACTGCTGGGGCCTGTATGTACCACTGGGAGGCTGCTTATACACACTTCGGGGGCTGTATACTACCACTGGGGAGGCCTGTACACCACTGCGGGGGCCTGTATACCACACTGCTGGGGCTGTATACCTGTGCTGAGGTCCACCCTCGACTTATACACGAGTCAATAGGTTTTCCCAGATTTTGGGGCAAAAGTATGGGGTCGGCTTCTACACGGGTCGGCTTATACACGAGTATATACGGTAATTACTGTTCTGTATTACCTACCATTCTGTATTGTATATTTTTCTTATACGTACCATTGTACTGTAAAGCGCTGCGGAATATGTTGGCGTTATACAAATAAAAAAACAGATTTTGCAGAAATCAATTAATAATAGTAATCAGTGCTTTTTTTGTGGGGATACATACCGGTACGCCGTACCGGAAAATCTGAAGATCGGCAGAACATACCGGTATGGCGTACTGGAAAATCTAAAGAGCAGCACTGACCTGCTGTGTCACAGGCTGTGTGTAGTACTACCACAGTTTCCCTCAGCACCGGAGGACTTGCGATGATGTCACAACATGTGACTTGGGTGGGCGGAGTTTTGCCCAGAGGGAAAGAAGATGGAGGAGGACGACTAATGCAGGCTGCAGTGCAGGGTATGCGACAACAGCACTGACAGACTGTCAGTGACAGTGACTGTGATGAGTGCAGAGGGCGGCAGGCTGTGCAGGGGGGAGGATGCAGGGGGGATAGAGATCAGGACAGGCAGGGTATGGAGAAATTGAGACAAGAGGGATGGAGGATGGAGAGATCAGGGGGATCGAGGATGGAAGGAGCAGGGGGATGGAGGATGAATTGAAAGGACTGGGAGCAGGGGGATGGAGAAACCAGGGGGATGAAGAATGGAGGGAGCAGGAGGATGGAGGGAACAGGGGGATGAAGGATGAAAGGAGCAGGAAATAGAGGATGGAAGGAGCAGGGGGATGGAGGATGGAAGGAGCAGGGGGATGGAGGGAACAGTGGGATGAAGGATGAAAGGAGCAGGAGAATAGAGGATGGAAGGAGCAGGGGGATGGAGGATGGAAGGAGCAGGCGGATGGAGGATGGAGGGAGTGTTGGATGGAGGGAACAGGGGGATGGAGAATGGAGGGAGCGGAGGATGGAGGGCACAGAGGGATGAGAGATCAGGTGGATCATGGAGGATGTTTACTTCACCTTTGAAAATCTGAATTACATAGCGCTTTGGATTGAAATTGGCATATAGGCCACAGAAGTGAATGATGAGACGTAGGGCTGCACCCCTCCCCCACTCCTCAAGCTCGGCCGGCGCCTGACAGCAACCCGCCCCCCCTGCTCTCGCCTCAGGTATGCGTACCAGGAAATATTTTCTTTACAAAAAAGGCACTGATAATAGTAATAATACAATTTTAACACTGGAGTCTATGGAGAATGAATCCGTTAACTGATTGTTATTTAGACAACAGTTTTTTTAATTCCTAAAAAAAAAAAAAAAAAAAAAAAAAATCTGCTTTTGCTTACTTGATCAATTCCTAATGGAAGATAAATAGCAATCAGGAAACGGATTAGTTTTCCATGGACACCAATGTTAAAAAAACAGATCCTGCAGAAATCAGTTATTTGAGAATGGACAAAAAGTTGTGTTTGCACAATAGATTGTGCTGAATCGAGTCTAAAAGGGCCCGTTACACACAACGGTATCACTAACGATATCGTTGCAACATCACTGTTTTTGTGACGTTGCAGCAACCTCGTAGCGATGTCGCTGTGTGTGACAGGTACTAACGATCAACGATCAGCTCGCTGATCGTTGGTTTATGGTCAGGATCATAAATCTATAAAAGGGTGTGTAGGATCATAAATCTATCATTGGTCGTCCACTGGTCAGCACGTATCGGCGTGTGTGACAGGGGCCAAACGACCAGCAATAAGCGGAGCAGGCTGGTAACCATGGTAAACAACGGGTATCAAGGTAGCGCCTAGTTACCCGATGCGTACCCTGGTTACCAGCCTTCTCTGCCTACAGGCTGGTATCCAAGGTACACAGCGGGTAACTAGGCGCTGCGCGCTGCCTAGGTCCCTGCTGTTTACTATGGTTACCAGCCTGCTCCCGCTTACCGCAGCCTGGCAACGGGAGCTAGACATCGTGGAAAGAATATTTTATTCTTTTCCATGATGTCGCTGGTCCACTGGTCGCTGGTGAGTCTGCCTGTGTGATAGCTCACCAATGATCAGATACCGATCAGCTAGTGATGTCCCAGCGACCCGATGGTTGGTTGGGTCGCTGGGACATGAAAGCGTGTAACGGGGCCTTTACAGATGATATGTGAACTGCGCCTAACTTGTATAAACCGTGTGTTTTGAGTCTTCAGGAAGAATCCCCCAAATGGGTTCATGAACAGGCCGGTGCTCAGATGTGGTCTGTATCCAGCCTATCCAAAGAGAAATAACAGTTCTTCTATTGTAAATTAGTTTAATTTTATAGTACCATTGAAAATAAATAGTAACACGACATGATAGAATAGCAGAAAAAACATTAACAACCAAACACGTTTTGTTGAAGTCCTAGTTATGATTTAGGGTAAATTTTTCACAACCGACTGTAACCAGCCTATAGTGCCAAGGTTATGCAGCTTTGTGTGTCATGGTTTTCACTTTGCTATTGTGGTGCAGCACCAAAACTCACATAGGCTACTTTCACATTAGTGTACGGTGAACATGCCAAAACGCAGACAGAAGTCTGTGAACACAGCAAAAAATATCTGCATTCACACAATTTTGCCCATAGGCATTCATTATAAACGAGAGAGGGAGCAGAATGTGATACATGCTGGGAGGAGCTGGGAGTGATGTCACCATGCGCTGCGTTCGTTGCGCTCGCCTGCAGATGGCAATGCACACAGATTCACTTACATTCATTCTTTGTGCGTGTCTGGCTGCTTGCGTATACACCAAGCAGCCAGCGACGCACAAAAAAATACAACATGTTGCGTTTGCTGGCCGCCACGAAACCACGCGCACAGGGACGCATACGCACACATACTGAGGCAAACACATGTCCATGCATACACATGCGCACACCATGTTAAAGATAGGTGCGCAACATGCTTGCGGATTTTAGAAAATAAGTACGCAGCCCACGTTGTGTTCAAAATGCTGATGTGAAACCGGCCATAGTGACTGTAACCTCGCTGTGTTGCAAGTTGTATGCAGTGATCACCCAGTAAGGCGATGGTCTTACAGTTTTCAGGCATTCAAAAACAACAAGTATATCAAGCAGGGAACCACTTTCGGAAGCGTTCATTCTTTGATAAGTTTACGGAGAAGATTGGTGTCACCTGTGCAACCAGAATCCAAAAAGTAAGGGGGCCGAGATGTTCGTATGAGGCTATAGGTACAAAAGGCTCTCTCGAATAGACTAGTTGTGCAAAAATATGAATGACACAAAAGCGCTAGAATACAAGAGCCACAACAGAAGTTTAGTTACCTATGATACACCACAACGCGTTTCCACTGCGGTCCGCCGTCTTCATCAGGACCGCCGTGGAAACGCGTTGTGGAAAATCATAGGTAACTAAACTTGGGGGTCTTGTATTCTAGCGCTTCTGTGTCATTCATATTTCTACACAACTGTTATTTATCCCTATCCAAGGGTTGCTGCAGGAGCAGCTGTGAGTCAGTTTTGTTTGTTAACTTCACAATTCACAATAAAGTTTGTTTCATCACTCATCTGAAGGCAATTGTCTATGCTATGAAGATAGGAGATGTGCAGCATCTGAAACACCAGATACTGGAAGCCTGTGCTTGCATTTCTTCTGCGGTGTTGCTATCAATGTGTCAGGAGTGGGAGAAGAGGGTTGCATTGACAATCAAACACAATGGGCAGCACTTTGAACACAATTTATAAGTGGTCATAAACTTGTAAATAACTCATTAAAGAATAAAGTTACATTAAAACCAAGCACACCATTGTTCTTCTTATGAAATTCTCAATATGTTTGATGTGTCACATGACCCTCTTCTCATTGAAAAAAAAATAAAGTTGAATCCAAAATGGCCGACTTCAAAATGGCCGCCATGGTCACCACCCATCTGGAAAAGTTTTCCCCCTCCCACATACTAATGTGCCACAAACAGGAATTTGATATCACCAACCATTCCCATTTTATTTAGGTGTATCCATATAAACGGCCCACCCTGTATTTTAGCTTATTAAGAGCATATTATATAAAATGCTATAATAATCTATTGTAATGTGCTCCCTTGTTATTCATCAGTAGAGAACCCCATATATTTTTGCCTTTTTATGTATCTGGATAACGCTGGCTTTTCTGCAACAGGCTCATGACAAATTACATTCATGAGAATTTTATCCATCCAAATAAAAAACACTTAAGGCCCTGTCACACAACGATCGCTCCAGTGATCCCGACAGCGATAACGACCTGCCGGGATCGCTGAAGCATCGTTACCTGATCGCTGGGGTGCTGTCAAACAGGCAGATCTCCCCAGCGACCAGGGACCTGGGATCCACCTCCCACATCGCTGAAGGCGATGTCAGCATCCTCTCGGGTATCCAGGCAGCGCGCGCTGCCTAGATACCCGCTGTTGATCATAGTTACCAGCGTTCTCCCTGCTTACAGGCAGCGCTAAGCAGGGAGGACGCTGGTAACCATGGTAAACGCCGGGTATCTAGCAGCGCACGCTGCCTGGATACCCGGTGTTTACCATGGTTACCAGCCAGTGAGGTCACTGATCGCTGGTCTCTTGCTGTCACACGCAGCGATGCGTACTGACCAGCGGGAAACCAATGATCAAAAAATGACCCGCAGCACTTTGCAACGATCAGCGACCTCACAGCAGGGGCCTGATCACTGCTAAGTGTCACACAGAACGACATCGCTGGAGAGATTGTTTTAACGTCACAGTTACAACGATCTCTCCAGCGATATCGTTTTGTGTGACTGGGGCTTTATTCTAGTTGAAAGGAAGACATGTTTCCATTCAAAAGTACCGTATATACTCGTGTATAAGCCGACCCGTGTATAAGCCGACCCCCCTACTTTTGCCCCCAAAAACTGGGAAAACTTATTGACTCGCGTATAAGCCGAGGGTGGACTCCAGCACAGGTATACAACCCCCAGCAGTAAGGTATACAGGCCCCCCCAGTGGTATACAGCAGGCCCCCAGGCATATAAGCAGGCCCCCAGGGGTATTCAGCAGGCCCCAGGGGTATTCAGCAGGCCCCAGGGGTATCAACAGGCCCCCAGGGGTATACAGCAGGCCCCATGGGTATCAGCAGGCCCCCAGGGGTATCAGCAGGCCCCCAGGGGTATCAGCAGGCCCCCAGGGGTATACAGCAGGCCCCCGGGGGTATCAGCAGGCCCCCGGGGTATCAGCAGGCCCCCAGGCGTATAAGCAGGCCCCCAGGGGTATTCAGCAGGCCCCAGGGGTATACAGCAGACCCCCATGGGTATACAGCAGGCCCCATGGGTATCAGCAGGCCCCCAGGGGTATACAGCAGGCCCCCAGGGGTATACAGCAGGCCCCCAGGGGTATAAGCAGGCCCCCAGGGGTATAAGCAGGCCCCCAGGGGTATTCAGCAGGCCCCAGGGGTATCAGCAGGCCCCAGGGGTATCAACAGGCCCCCAGGGGTATACAGCAGGCCCCCATGGGTATACAGCAGGCCCCCAGGGGTATACAGCAGGCCCCCAGGGGTATTCAGCAGGCCCCCGGGGGTATCAGCAGGCCCCCGGGGGTTTATACAGCAGGCCCCCGGGGGTTTATACAGCAGGCCCCCGGGGGTTTATACAGCAGGCCCCCGGGGGTTTATACAGCAGGCCCCCGGGGTTTATACAGCGCCCCCGGCAGTGGTATACAGCCCCCCCGCCTAGTACCGGGCCCCCATGCTGCGGATACAGTAGTTCATACATTACCATCTCCTGCAGCGCGCGGCTCCTCCATCTCCCGCCCGGCTTGTTGCTGTAGTGTCATGTGACGCGCCAGTCACATGACACTACAGGAAGATGCCGGCTGGGACTGGAGGAGCCGCGCGCTGCAGGGAGAGATGGTAATGTATGAACTACTGTATCCGCAGCATGGGGGCCCGGTACTAGGCGGGGGGGGCTGTATACCACTGCCGGGGGCCGCCAGGGGCTGTGTGGGGCAATATGCACTGCATCCCCTTGCCGGGGATGGACAGGGGGATGCGTGCATATTAATGAGCCGGGCCCACGTGACCGCGCGGTGTCACTGTAGCCCCCTCCTGCCTCCTCCTGCCCCCAGTCAGAGCCCCCGTCCCCGTCACACATGTATATACTCGCGTATAAGCCGAGGGGGACTTTTCAGCCCAATTTTTGGGCTGAAAAAGTCGGCTTATACACGAGTATATACGGTAATTGTTATTTAGGAAAAAAGGTGCAGATAGTGAATTATTTCCAACAATGGAAAATAATTACTGAACGGAGCTATCCACGGCATTTCTATATCAAACACATTTACTGAAGTCTGGAATTATGTGGTGTTAAGGCCCAGTCTCACCAGCACTAGCGATCCAGAATTATACCGAGGTCGTTGTGAATTTTCTCTCCATAGCATAGCATTGAGATCGCTGCTCATTATCTCTGTCAAACACAACGATGTAGCGTTCCCAGCGGGAGCACAACGATGCAGGAATAACCCAGAGCAGTGTGTAACGATCAATGATCTCACAGCAGGGGCCAGCTCGTTGGTGCGTGTCACACAGAACGACATCGCTGTTGTGTCACGAATTTCGTGACGCAACAGCGCTCCCAATAGCGATCTCGTTAGCGATCTCTTTATGTGTGACAGGGCCTTTAGTGCTCAAATTCAATGAATTCTTATCTTTTAATCCCTAAGTGTTAGGGTGACTTGGTGAGATGAAATCACAAGGCTGCAGTTTGGGGTGGAAAGAAGACCCACGGCATTGGACCAGCGGACGGACTAGGGGGCTTGGACACCAGCCTCTGCAGAAAGACAGATAAACAAGCAAGCCAGGCTGGATACACCAGAAGCTACAGAACCAAAGAGGGCAGGAGAAGGGGTACACAGATGCCCTGAAACCATAGTATCCACAGCAGATAAAAGCTTAAAGGGAACCAACCACCCCCAATGACCCCCCCGGACTCTTAATATCAGTCCCTACACACAGCACATAGATGTGCTGCAATGATTTTTGCTAAAAAAAACTGTTTTTTTCAAACTAAAGATAATGATTTAGAAAGTTTAAACTGAATGGACGGCTGGGCGGTACTTATCTCTGGCAAAAGCCGATATCTGATGTCAATCATCCTCCCGTCTCCCCTTGTAGCAGTAACGTCCAGCCCTTTATTCAGCGTCACAGCCCTGTGCACGGGCTCGCATGCCCGTGCACACGTCATCATCTGCAGCCGGGAAGCGAGCGCGCGCTCTGTCTTCCATAGCCGAGCGCAGGAAGTCAGAGCGCGCGCTCGCTTCCCGGCTGCAGATGATGACGTGTGCACGGGCATGCGAGCCCGTGCACAGGGCTGTGACGCTGAATAAAGGGCTGGACGTTACTGCTACAAGGGGAGACGGGAGGATGATTGACATCAGATATCGGCTTTTGCCAGAGATAAGTACCGCCCAGCCGTCCATTCAGTTTAAACTTTCTAAATCATTATCTTTAGTTTGAAAAAACAGTTTTTTTAGCAAAAATCATTGCAGCACATCTATGTGCTGTGTGTAGGGACTGATATTAAGAGTCCGGGGGGTCATTGGGGGTGGTTGGTTCCCTTTAACGTTTACAGTCTCCGTTTCTGATGCGGAAGCAAACGATGGGTTAACCAGCAGTCCTTAGGGTTTGTAGAAATCAAAGGATTTTGCAAAGATGAATGCAAGAGAAGACACCGGATGGTAAACTCCAAACAAGCAGTAACTGAATGCGTTACAGTTTCAATAGTCAGACACAATACTGTCCAGGTGAGTCTTCAAAGCCTTGAGATATTAGGTCATTGAAGAACATTTGGCCACTTTTAGGACCGTGGAGCATAGCATAGAGCAGCAGTCGTAGGGGAAGGGAGCAGAGCTCAGTCCTGAAGACACGAGAGGTGTTCAATAGCAATGACCAAATACATGGTAAAAACTCCTGTATTTACTATGGACGTCACGCCAATATACTACCTGCCATTATCACAGTTGACAGCAGCCCTTTTGTTGCAGATACAGTCCCAGGATCCGATAGCACAAAGAAGACAGGCTTCTGCAAACCTTGTCCTGAAGTGAGCATTCCTGATCATCTTAGGAGAATTATTGGGTTGACCCAAACCAAGGCTTAAATGTCTTGGACTTTGTCCATAAGGATACAAGTATGGATTAACCCCTTTCCGACACGACATACTGGGTAAGTCATGTGTCGGCTCCCTCCTTTTGATGTGAACTCCTGCGCTGAGCTCACATCATCCCCTGCACATCTCAACTGATATCATCATCCAGATCGCTGATCCGGATCGGTGGATCGCAAAATCAAGGGACCTGCACTGTTGACTCGACAGCTAGGTCCTGGGATGACCCGGAAGTTGTTTGTAATTCCTTCCTGCCTTTGATGTCCCAGTGACATCACCAGCAGAAAGAGATGATTTTTTCCTCTATAAAGAAGGGCTGCAGCCCATCTGTACAGGGAATGAGGATCAGACTATGCAGCACTGAGGCCCTCTAGTGGTCAATGTAAAATAAAGAAAAAAAATTAAGTTTTTAAAAGTTGAAAAAAAAAACAAAGTTCAAATCACCCCCCTTTTGCGTCATTGATAATATAACTTTAAAAAAATTAAAATAATGCACATATTTGGCATTGCTGCGTTCATAAATGCCCGATCTATCAAAATATAAAATAAATCAGATAGATAAACTAAATAATGGAAAAAAAAAAAGTCCAGACACCAAATTATGTTTCTTTGATCACCGCATCATTGCAATAAATGCAATAACGGGCGATCAAAACAGTGCATCCACCCAAAATGGTATTAGTAACGTCAGCTCAAGCCACAAAAAATAAGCCATCATACATCCCCAGATCCTGAAAAAAAGAGGACGCTAACGGGGTGCAGAAAATGGGGCGAAAAGTGCAATTCTTTTTCTTTGTAAACTTTCAGAATTTTTTTCACCACTTAGATACCAGTAAAGGTACATGTTTGGTATCTACAAACTCGTACCGACCTGAAGCATCATACAAACACGTCAGTTTTACCATATAGTGAACAAAATGAAAGAAACCTCAAAAAACAAACGTGTAATTGTACTTTTTTTTGCAGTTTCACTGCACTTGGGAATTTTTTGCCCCATTTTTATGTACACTATATGGTAAAATAAATGATTTTATTAAAAAAGTACAATCGTCCGCAAAAAACAAGCCCTAATATGTCTATATTGACAGGAAAAATAAAAAAGTTATGCCTCTTGGCAGAAGGGAGGAACAAACAAAAACTGAAAAATGGAAAATTGCCTGGTGGTGAAGGGGTTAAGGGTTTTATTTTTACCCAATTTAATTTTGCCCTACAGATCGCAGACAGAAAAATTATACCTAGTGCACATGGCTGATGGTCTAAACCGAGGGGAAAAAATATATGTGTTTGGTATGTATTTTTAGAATGAATACACACATTTTAAAAGCTAGTGAACTGCACTGTGAATTGTAGATGCAGCCAGCCCACTTTCCAATACAGCCATCGGAACCCAACCAAATAGGAACCACAATTTTTTTACTAATCAATAGTAAATGTGCAGAAAATAAACTTTATAATATATAATGCATCTTTCTCCAATTATCTGTCTCTTAACCTCCTGACTGAATTTTTGATCTCGTAATCTGCTCAAAGCTTCCTACAAAGGCCACCACCAGAGGTACTGCACTCCTGTGATTAGGGAGCATTGTGCCTCTGCTCTCCATGTGCTGGGATGGTGCACTTGAGCTAAACACACATACAATCAAAAGTAGAAAAGGGAGAGAGAAGCCCAATAGGGTCTTATCATTGATAAAAAGGTGGACTAAATTTTATTAGTTCCATTTCCTACCATTCCCTGAGGAAGGAGTTGGGACTAACTCCGAAATGCGTCGAAATAAACACTATAATTATGAATACCGCCTGATCTTTCTAGTCTATGCAGCGCAGGTTCGTATACACCATCCACCCTCTGAATTTTAACTACGTAAACACACATACAAAACACATATAACCTGCAAGTCCCTGGGACGTGGCTGGACCCAGGCTACAAAAGAAGGACAGGGAAGTGTAGTCAGAAGTCAGGAGAGGAGAGACCATGGGAAAGGAGTGGAAGTCGGGAGTGTAGAGGCGTTGTGGTGCCGAACTCCCACGGGCTGGAGCACGACCACGCTTGCTCCAGAGGGAAAGACGAAGAGGTGTAAGGAAGGGAGACCTTGGGGTACGGAACAAGACGTAGATCCCCGTATGCCTGAATCTGGCAGACAGAGGGGCTGGTGGATGACATAGGGATCCGGCCCTGAATACAGTGCGGACGATTAATGCCCGAACCGTTGAACCGTAGGCCTCAGACTTATAATCGGAGCTCTGGCCGAGCATCCGAACACAACTTGGGGAAGGACAGCTGAACTAGGGAGCAGTGCCCGGGAGGGGTACAAGAGCACCCATGGCTGTCAGTACTTGAGCTCTGTGCTGCGGAAGGAACAACTGTAGTGCGAGGGGACCACCAGAGAAGGAAACACCTAGTGAGACGAAAAGGGGATACTAACCGAGGCTCGACTGCACTAACCCAGTTCTGGAGACAATGCTGAACCAGAGGTTGGACAAGCGACGTACCTGGCGCCATGTTGAAAGCACCAAGTAAAAGTAAGAGAACTGCAGCTGTGGTGTGAGAGACTTTTTAGCAGACCACCAGCAGCAGAGGCCGCATAAGACATCGGGGTACTGATGACCCAGTGAACATCTGCTGCCAAGTACAAACTGACTCCTCCATCCTACTGCCCTGGGCCGCGCTCCACCTGTGGGGATGCCAGTCACTATTCCCAGAGGTTCTGAAGCAGCGGAAGCCGCCCTGGTCTGTCTACTGCAGTGGTGTCACGAATACATGTTTCCCTAGTCATTCCCCGTCATTTATTTTAAAATGACACCGCCAGGGTCACAGCACCGGGTCTCGGCCCCAGTCTGTCCCCGTGAAAAGAACCAAGAAGTGAAGAACAACAACTGCTGCCCGTTCCGAGTCCTCCTCGGCCCTGGAGTGGGTGTGTCACACCAGCTATCTATAAAACCTCTACACAGAGGGACAGGGGGAAACAAAAACAAAAAGACACAAAGAGACACTGCTGAGGCTTCTAGTGCAGAAGGAAAAACGTAATGTCATAAATAGCCTGAAAAGGCAATATTACTCACAAACACACACAACACAACAGCTTATTCTGAACAGCCACACTATAAATCATAACTTTGGATTCGATTTTTGTGCTTGTTGCTTCTGCAAGTGCTCTGGAGGCTGTGCCTACTATAGAAGTGTCCTCCGGTCTATACAGAGGGTTTGAGTAATTTTCTGCAAAGATGGGAGAGCACTTCAACATTGGAAACAATTATCAGAGCACTTGCACAGAAATAAAATTTGATAGTAGTTAGGCAGAATGGTCACAGATTTTCATAACAGATTTCACCAAATCTGTAAGAGGAATATCCACAACAAAATCAAGATTCGTACATGTAGATTTATTGCTACATGCACATTGTAAATTTACTGCATATGCACAGCAAAATGAATGAGTAAAATTTATTGGCGCTTTACTATAAGTAATTGACTAGTTTTCCATTCAGGCACATGACAGTGGTGGTTTTCTGCAAAGTTAAATGGACCAAAATGAGTATTTTGCAATGTAATGAAAGAAGGACTTACAAGAAATGTGTCCTATACAGACACACACCCTGGTCTAATGAGCATTCTCCCCCAAAGTGATGAATGTGAGACGTGCTTAAGCCCAAGAAGAAATCTCTTGTAGTAGAATCATAGAATGATGGAGTTGGGTCATCTGGCCCTACCCCCTGCTCAAAGTAGGATTCACCAAATAATCCCAGACTGATGTGTGTCCAGCCTCTATATGAAGACTTCCATTGAAGGGGAACTCACCACCTCTCATGGCCGCCTGTTCCACTTGTTGATCACCCTCACTGTCAGAAAGTTTTTTCTAATATCTAACACTGGGGAACAATTTGAAACAACATTTCTGTTGAGTTAGGTTTTTGAGCTGACTTATACTAAAATTGGCATGCTGATTCCAAAAATGTAGTCAGTTTTTTTTTAGCACGTCAAGTTTTTCCTCCACAACTTACCTGCCAGAGAAGCACAATTGCACTGATATCTGTAATAAGACTTGTTATCTGATTACAATTTGACTCATATAGAGCTATATGATATAGGATAGTGTTAAAAAACATATTTGTCATGCCTATTTTTTATATATTTCATTTTTTGTTCATATTTGTACTATTTAAAAAAAACAAAACACTTTTTAGGTACAGTAGTTTACATATTTTTGAGAAGACAAAAATCCTATAGTTCAAAAACTTGACGTGATAGAGAAAAACTGAGATAATTTCTGGATTCAGCATCCAAAAATTAATTAAGAACAGTTGTCTGACCTAACTCCTAAAAAATTGTGTTCCCAGTGTAATCTATCTCCTCCCATTCAGTTTCATCCCATTGCTTCTAGTGTTTCCTTGTGCAAATTAGAATAAAGCTGATCCATCTAAAGTGGTTGATTGATTAAAAAAATATAATGACATCAAAAACGCAAGAGACTCAAACAGAAGCTATCACAAGTGTGAACAAGCGATACACATATACAGCACAGAACACCCAATATAAAAGAGCTACAATAAACGCTCACCTACCTGTGTACCAGCCTGGAAATCATATGTCGACCTCGTCCATTTCATGTGCACATACAATAGATATACTGGGTGTAAAAAAAACTTTCATGTCCCAGTTAACAGGATGCACAGCACCAGTATGTTTTTTGTTCTTTAAAAAGCAGCTCATTATAGTATTTTCCATATTGTGATGTGAAAGCTTATCAGATTGTCCATTAACATTTCCATTTGATTCTTACTAGCGTTTCACAGTCCGGTTGAATGTCAGCTAACAGTAAAATGAGTACTCGCTACTGATCTGTGTAGAAACGTTAACTACCTCTTATTTCCTGCAAAAAAACATATACATATATATCCTGAGTTCCTTTAGGATCCTGTCACCCCCAAATCACCTCTAAACCTATTAAAACCTGTCCCTAGAGCATATTAACACTGTCCCTACACTCCTTTTAGCTCCTAAATGGCATTAGTCAAAGTGAATATAAACGTTTTATAAGTACCTGATTAGTCATGATAATGAGTGACTATGCTATTCATAGTCACTCATCAAGGCAGCCCCTCTTCTTCATATCACGCCTATTCAGGCGTGCTCGTCAGTCTATGTTCAAAATCGCGCCTCCCTGCGCGCCTCCCCTCTCTCTCATAGCGTCCGGGCTTCACTGTAAGCTGTATGACGCGATTCGCGTCATTCCCGGCGCCGGATGATGTATTTGCAGCCGCGCCGCGCTGTCAGCTTCAAGTCCCGCACTGCGCATGCGCATGGGCATGCGCAGTGCGTATTTTGAAGCTGACAGCGCGGCGCGGCTGCAAATACGTCATCCGGCGCCGGGAATGACGCGAATCGCGTCATACAGCTTACAGTGAAGCCCGGACGCTATGAGAGAGAGGGGAGGCGCGCAGGGAGGCGCGATTTTGAACATAGACTGACGAGCACGCCTGAATAGGCGTGATATGAAGAAGAGGGGCTGCCTTGATGAGTGACTATGAATAGCATAGTCACTCATTATCATGACTAATCAGGTACTTATAAAACGTTTATATTCACTTTGACTAATGCCATTTAGGAGCTAAAAGGAGTGTAGGGACAGTGTTAATATGCTCTAGGGACAGGTTTTAATAGGTTTAGAGGTGATTTGGGGGTGACAGGATCCCTTTAAATTGTTCAGAATTGCTCCACAACTAGTAATGTCGTTTTCCCAAGTCTAATGGCCACTTTACACACACCAACTTATCTGTCCAACTTCTGAACAGATCTCTGGTTGCAGTGAAATCATGAACACATTGTTACATTTTGTACACAGCCACAAAATGTAACAATGTGTCCATGATTTCACTGCAACCAGAGATCTGTTCAGAAGTTGGACACAGAAGTTGGTGTGTGTAAAGTGGCCATTATGTTGTGCATTTGTGTGTGAAGGAAGGAAAAGTAAAGTTATTGTGATTTAAGTCTATGGTGGTGAAAGGTTCCCTTTAAACAAACCATTAGTTACATTATTGACCTGCAGGTATAGAGTTAATTTGCAGGTAAATAGCATGTAAAGCATGCCTGCAGCCCACGGCTATGTGCTCACTGTATTTGGTGCAGAAATTATCTGCACCAAATCTGCATCTTCTGGTAGAAAAATGCAGATTTTTTACCATGGGTTTTTCATAATGAAGTCATTGGGTGGAAGGGGTGAAAAACCACCGGCAAAACAGCACCAAGAACTAACATGCTTCAGATTTTTTTCTGCACCCAAATCTGCAAAGGAAAAAATAAGCAACATGTGCACAAGACTTCAGAATTCTCATTGAATTTGCTGGCATAAGGATAGGCATGCGAATTTGTGACAAAAGTGCACCAGATCTGCACCAAAAAACACACTGAGCACATAGCCTTACTGAGGCAGCAGATTCAGGGAGAAAATTAACTTACAGTTAGGGCCAGAAATATTTGGACAGTGACACAAGTTTTGTTATTTTAGCGGTTTACAAAAACATGTTCAGAAATACAATTATATATATATAATATGGGCTGAAAGTGCACACTCCCAGCTGCAATATGAGAGTTTCCACATCCAAATCGGAGAAAGGGTTTAGGAATCATAGCTCTGTAATGCATAGCCTCTTCTTTTTCAAGGGACCAAAAGTAATTGGACAATGGACTCTAAGGGCTGCAATTAACTCTGAAGGCGTCTCCCTCGTTAACCTGTAATCAATGAAGTACCGTATATACTCGCATATAAGCCGAGTTTTGCAGCCCAAAATTTGGGCTGAAAAGTCCCCCCTCGGCTTATACGCGAGTATACAGTATATATACATATATATACATCATATATGTATATATACAGCAGCAGCCCCGGAGGTATACAGGCCCCCCCATCAAGCTCCAGGGCCCCCCCCCCCCTTGCGCGGCAGCCTGTAAAGTAAAATCATACTTGCCAGTGTCCTGTCGCGCCGTCCACAGCTGCCGACACGCCATCCCCGGCTTCATTCCGCGTCTTCCGCATTTCCTGTAGTCGCGGGCAATGACGTCATTGCCCGCGACCACAGGAAGTCGGAAGCCGGAAGACGCGGATTGAAGCCCAGGATCGCGTGTCGGCAGCTGCGGACGGCGCAACAGGACACTGGCAAGTATGATTTTACTTTACAGGCTGCCGCGCAAGCGGGGGGCCCTGGAGCTTGATGGGGGGGCCTGTATACCTCCAGGGCTGCGGCTGTATACAGCCCTGGGGCTGCGTCTGTATACAGCCCTGGGGCTGCGGCTGTATACAGCCCTGGGGCTGCTGCTGTATACAGCACTGGGCTGCTGCTGTATACTACCTAAGGGCTGCTGTATACTACCACTGGGGCTGCTGTATATATCTCTGGGGCTGCATATACCTCTGGGGCTGCATATGGGGCTGCATATGGGGCTGCATATACCTCTGGGGCTGCATATACCCCTGGGGCTGCATATACCCCTGGGGCTGCATATACCCCTGGGGCTGCATATACCCCTGGGGCTGCATATACCCCTGGGGCTGCATATACCTCTGGGGCTGCATATGGGGCTGCATATACCTCTGGGGCTGCATATACCTCTGGGGCTGCATATACCTCTGGGGCTGCATATGGGGCTGCATATACCTCTGGGGTTGCATATACCTCTGGGGCTGCTGTATACTACCACTGGGGCTGCTGCTGTATACTACCACTGGGGAGGCTGCTGTATACCTCACTGCTGGGGGTTGTATACCTGTGCTGGAGTCCACCCTCGGCTTATACGCGAGTCAATAAGTTTTCCCAGTTTTTGGGGGCAAAAGTAGGGGGGTCGGCTTATACACGGGTCGGCTTATACACGAGTATATACGGTAGTTAAAAGGTCAGGGGTGGATTCCAGGTGTGTGGTTTTGCATATGGAAGCTGTTGCTGTGACCAGACAACATGCGGTCAAAGGAACTCTCAATTGAGGTGAAGCAGAACATCCTGAGGCTGAAAAAAAAGAAAAAAATCCATCAGAGAGATAGCAGACATGCTTGGAGTAGCAAAATCAACAGTTGGGTACATTCTGAGAAAAAAGGAATTGACTGGTGAGCTTGGGAACTCTAAAAGGCCTGGGCGTCCACGGATGACAACAGTGGTGGATGATCGCCGCATACTTTATTTGGTGAAGAAGAACCCGTTCACAACATCAACTGAAGTCCAGAACACTCTCAGTGAAGTAGGTGTATCTGTCTCTAAGTCAACAGTAAAGAGAAGACTCCATGACAGTAAATACAAAGGGTTCACATCTAGATGCAAACCATTCATCAATTCCAAAAATAGACAGGCCAGAGTTAAATTTGCTGAAAAACACCTCATGAAGCCAGCTCAGTTTCTGGAAAAGTATTCTATGGACAGATGAGACAAAGATCAACCTGTACCAGAATGATGGGAAGAAAAAAGTTTGGAGAAGAAAGGGAACGGCACATGATCCAAGGCACACCACATCCTCTGTAAAACATGGTGGAGGCAACGTGATGGCATGGGCATGCATGGCTTTCAATGGCACTGGGTCACTTGTGTTTATTGATGACATAACAGCAGACAAGAGTAGCCGGATGAATTCTGAAGTGTACCGGGATATACTTTCAGCCCAGATTCAGCCAAATGCTGCAAAGTTGATTGGACGGCGCTTCATAGTACAGATGGACAATGACCCCAAGCATACAGCCAAAGCTACCCAGGAGTTCATGAGTGCAAAAAAGTGGAACATTCTGCAATGGCCAAGTCAATCACCAGATCTTAACCCAATTGAGCATGCATTTCACTTGCTGAAATCCAGACTTAAGACGGAAAGACCCACAAACAAGCAAGACCTGAAGGCTGCAGCTGTAAAGGCCTGGCAAAGCATTAAGAAGGAGGAAACCCAGCGTTTGGTGATGTCCATGGGTTCCTGGGTTCCAGACTTAAGGCAGTGATTGCCTCCAAAGGTTTCGCAACAAAATATTGAAAATAAAAATATTTTGTTTGGGTTATGTTTATTTGTCCAATTACTTTTGACCTCCTAAAATGTGGAGTGTTTGTAAAGAAATGTGTACAATTCCTACCTTTTCTATCAGATATTTTTGTTCAACCCTTCAAATTAAACGTTACAATCTGCACTTGAATTCTGTTGTAGAGGTTTCATTTCAAATCCAATGTGGTGGTATGCAGAGCCCAACTCGCGAAAATTGTGTCACTGTCCAAATATTTCTGGCCCTAACTGTATATCTTCTCTGCAGCCGCTCATTTCTGTAATCCGGGCTGTGTAGGGAGCGATTACAGTCACCAATCACTTCTCACTGACTACACTTGACAGCCAGCAGGGCACACATACACCGCACACACTGATTGACAGCCCACTAGGTGAAAGGGAATGCTTACAGAGCACTCACTATACAGTGATTGGTAACTGTAACCTCTTCCTGCACCACCCCAATGACTGGAATCAAGCAGCTGCAGAAAAAAGTAATTTTCTCCCTGTAGCTGCTGCTCCAGTAAAGGCCCCGTTACACCTTTCAACATCGTTTCCGACATCGTTCAAAAGTGACGTCAGGAACAACGTTGAAATAACATCATTGATGCGTCGTTGCGTGTAAACGCACGATTCAACAACGATAGTTGTTCAAGTCGGAGTTGACAGCTTTTCCTGCATGCATGAAAACCTGTCAACTTCAACTTAAACAACCAGCGGCATCGTTCGGTGTGACACCGCAATAGCAATGTCACGGCCGATCCTGCCTATTCGCTGCATTGCAGCGGATCACTCGCTGAGTTGATCCCAGCCCAGCGAGCGATCGCTGTGGCATCATTGCAGCGCTGTCACCGGCAACATCTTGCCGTGTGACAGCTAGGCTGCATTGTCGGAAGCAAGTGCGCACCCGTGGCATCGCATCCGACATCGTAGCCGATGTTGTAAGGTGTAACGGGGCCTTAAGGCAGCATAATTTAAATACTATTTACCTGCAGATTCATTCTATATCTGTAGGTAAATAGCATTTTTGGAGGTGACAGGTCTTCTTTAAGGAAGTAGGACCATTCAGCTTTCTACTTAAAAGACATAAACCCTACTGACCAGGAGAATGGTAGCATTCAGTTGTAAAAATATATATTTCCAAGAGGAATAACAAAGGAAT
Organism: Allobates femoralis; assembly: GCA_033576535.1. Taxonomy (NCBI): domain Eukaryota; kingdom Metazoa; phylum Chordata; class Amphibia; order Anura; family Aromobatidae; genus Allobates; species Allobates femoralis. The sequence continues at coordinate 62,430,090 of JARQOC010000007.1, forward strand.
GATACAACAAAGCCACACATTATAAGATAGGATACTCAATAATTAGGGAATAAAAACTAAACTGGTCCGATTAAACTACTTGGTAGGCTAAAGTTACTGTTATGTGAATGCAGCTGTATGTAACAGAAGCAATCTTTGTGTCCAGAGTTTCCTGCTAAACAGATCAGTAATAAAGGAGTGTCCAAAGGTGGTCTTCCCCTCCGCAGGAATCCCAAATCAGAAACTGGCATCCGAAGTGGTGGCGGTTGAGGGCCGGCAGCCAGGCCAGGGCATTGATGCCGCCATACGACATCCAGTGGGTAGGGGCAGTAGTGGGCACAGAGGCCACTGCCATAGGGGTAGCAGTAGTCATCATGGTTGAGGGGAATGCTATATATTTGTATGATTTGTCACTTTGTTCTGCTATACCAGTACATCTTGGCCCCAGGCCTGTTTCCACTGCATGGTTCCTTGTGCACAGTCAAAATAAGTAGCCCACTATAGCTGAAAAAGTGTACTTTACTGGTATCAGAGTCCACAATACACAAGATAGGGCACACACTTAAACGTTAATCAGAATCCATCATCGTCCCACTGACCTGATCTCAAAGCTATGAAAAGAATGGAAGGGTTGGCGCAGCTCTATTCCCGACTATACCCCCACACGTCAGTTTTTTATTGCAGTTTGCATCGACTTACCCAGCCAAGTTTGACTTGGTTTTTGGTTCCAGCCCTACAATCTGATTCTGGCAAAAGTTTTCAGAGAGTAGCTGCACCACCATCCACGCATTCTCTTCTCTTTACTTGCTGGATGAAGGATAGCAGGCTATTCCTTCTCCCCTTCAGCCTGCATTGTGGCATGGGCATGGTCTCCTTCTGTTCTACATCTTGCCTTTTTCCCCTTTTACTTTCTCTGTGATCACCACTTTCACACTTTTCCCTATCCGCTTCCAAGGGCTCTCGACACACTCTGCTACTTACAAGTGAGTCTCTCGGACGAGACTCGGATGAGGCTGAAGCAGTGACCCTGAATGGCCTCTCCCTGTCTGGATGGGAATGACAGCTGCTTGTGTTTTTGCGCAGCTCCACACCCCCGCCCAGAGAGGGAGAGGCCGTTCAGGGTCACTGCTCCAGCCTCTTCCGAGTCTCGTCCAAGAGACTCGCATGTAAGTAGCAGAGTGTGTCTGAGCCCTAAAGGAGTGTCTCTGAACCAGGAAACACACTACTTTTTATATCCCCTTCTAGTGGGCCGGATTCACTACACTCCTTTATCTCTGCTCCCTAAGCCCTAGGTTCCCCCAGGACTGGCTTGTGACACCTAGAGTTAATTAACAACACTGCATCCACTTCAGGAAATATTATATTAACATCACTATATACATAAATACACAGGAGCACCTAAACACTAAAAAGCAGCAACAGTCTTCAGGGGCAGAAATCTCTCTGTGGCATCAGCCACCTCCTCACACATATATTACGGTAGTTTCAATAGTTTTAAAACTCATGAACACAGTGGCATAGAATGGCAAGTATTGCACTCCCTGATAATGACCTGAGTGCCCACCTCTGAAAGTAGTGGTGCCACCTTTCTGCCCTCCATCATGAACAATGTTTAAAAATTCACCTAATCCAATTCTTCTTCCACCTTGCACAGAGCAGGCTGGCACAAGTGGTGCACCGTCATCAATGCACCACCAACATAAAACCCCCGTCACTGCACTGCCATCTTTGCATTGCCATCACTGCAGCGCCTGAGCAGGGAAGAATGTGCCTTGTAAGTCATAGACCCACAGCTGTCTGCAGCGGATAGCACCGAGAGTGGTGGGGCAAAGAGTCTATGACATCTTGTTCTATGATGGCACAACAGTACTGGCACGATGTGGCGCTCAACCAGAGTTCGGAGCATCCGGACAGAATTCTGGGGCTCGCTAACTTCCCCATCTTTGGAGCTAGCAACATTTCTGAGAGGTGCAAAATTTCAAAAGAAAAAAAAAAAAAAAAAAAAAATTATGTATAAATATATATAAAACTTTATTTTTTCCTTTTGAAATTTTGTATTCCTATAAATTTGGTTTGCATTCAGGAAAACCACCCCTGTCCCCCCAACCATGAACGTCCTAAATATATTCCCATTTGATATTCTCCACCTTGTACAGTTGTATAGTCATTTCCACTATGACATTTCTCACTAAATCACTCAGTTAGTGGCTCAGGAACCCCAAAAAAGTGTTTAAAAGGTCAAAAAGGAATTAAATCAATAAGGATGAGGCAGCTATCTGGCATTGAGAGACTTACCGCTCACAAGTCACTGTCATAAGTCATCTCATTGAAGTCAGTTTTTAGAAATTCTCCGCACATACATTAAAGATGACATATTCTAATTAGCAGGTCTTCCTTGAGTGCGCAAGAATTATCTTCTTAAGTCCTAATCTCTTTAAATATGACCTTCCCTTGAAGTCGTCTTCAGCTGAAGGCTTTTCAGTCACAGCATTACTGACGGTGAATGATACTCTTAGACAGCACTCATGAGATTTCATGGCAGGCATTTATAATTCAGTCTGTACAAGAGGCAATTATTCTTTACATACTAATTCTGTACAATCAGCATTCTTACATAGGACTGCCATCTCAACCAGAAGTGCTTCAAATATCAAAAAAACTTTCCATGCTGACCTATTCCTACAAACAGAAGGAGTTAAAGGGAATGTGAGTAGGAGCTGACCCCTCAAAAAATATTTATATGTCTGACTCGCCCCTTGCGGGGGCCGTGGGGTACTCAGAACCGGGCCCTCTCGTTGTCGTCTGGGGCTGCGGGATGTCACGGTGGCATGACCCGGTCCGTGATCCCCTCGTCGGGGCAATCAGTAAAAAGGGGATATTAGAAAAATGGAGAAAAATGAAGGTTTGAACATAAAAGAGTGTCGTGACGCCACCTGTTGAATGCGGATAGTTTAGCCGCGTCTGCAGTCGGGACCTCTGGGGGATGATGGGAGTAGCAGCAAGGATGGTTTCAGCTCTCCACGGGAAGAGCAGGGCCGCAGGGCAACCAAATAGTCTGTTGTTGTGTAGGGCTCGTTGGGAGTGCAGGGTTCACGGGACAGTCAGGCAGTCTACTGCTGCCAGTTTACAAACTCAGTCTATGTCTCTCTAGGAGCAGTAATCACAGTCTTACACAGCATTGAGCTTTAACCTAGTTTACTCGCTTTCTCGGCAGATGGTTAGGTTACAGACAGCACAGTGGTGGCTCCGATGTAGACTAAGCAGCCGGGATGGCTCGCCATGATCACCCCCTTTTGTGTTCCTTTCACGGGCCTTTCGATCTATCCACAAGCTAGCTACGATCCAGCGGCCACGGCTTTCAGTGGGCGACTTTCCGGGTCCCCTAGTCCTAATATGGCAGCCTTCTTTTCACTGCGCCGGAGGTTGGGTCGCGGGACATAAAAACCCCACCCCCGCCGGGGTATGTAGTTGGAGCGTAAAGCTTCCTGGCCACTTCAGCAGAGCTGGCACTCTGGTTCCGGCCCAGTCCCTCAGTGTCCCCACTATTTCGAGCACACCTTGGACTCCTTCCTTCTCTCACCACGGTCTACAGCCCGGGACCCGGATAAGCCTCATGGTGGCACCGGCTGCCGAGTCCGTGTCCTCTCAGTCCTGTAGGATTGTGTTCTCACCTCTCCTTCTGACTGAACTTGACTCTTTGGTGTCACTTGGCTGACTGGCTTACTGAACTTGTTGTTGTCTCCTTTTGTTGCCTCACTTAACTGGGTGCTGTCTTAAACTTTCCCCAGAAATAGGATGGCGGGAGGAGACAAGTGGAAGGTGTGGAAGAGTCCCTAGTCTTGGGATCGGAGTGTGTGTTTTGTGGTGACCGACTTACTGTTTCCGGCTGCTGCGCCATCTAGTGGTGACCGGTCCGCAGGGGCGCCACATGTCCATGTATTTCTTGCAAAGACAAGTTTGTTCGTTACCATAAAATTTTAATTTAAATAAATATACAATTAATTCTAAAGTGCTTTTGGGTTATGAAAGCACTTCCCAAAGCTCTGCTCTCTCTAGCGCTACTCCTTGTCTCCTTCTGCGTGACTGACTTCTTTGCGGGTGTCGGACTGATGGGTCCTGCACTGATTGGCAGAACGTTTATATACAATAGAATGGAGTAGCAGTACATATGTATAGCAGCATGTTCTGCTTCATCTGGCAGCCCCATAGAGGATGAATAAAGGCAACACTACTACATGCAGTCTACCAGCAGCGTACCTTTGTAACAGATGAGAGGTTCCCCATTGTCGATAAAAATTGAGGGATCACCGACTGATCAGCCAGGTGACAAACCCTTTAAAAGGATATCAGAACCAAAATGCGCATAATCATTTGGTAAATCTCTATCCTCCGCATACAGGAAAATGTGATGGGAGCAAGACATACTCCTAATAAGTCATGAAAAATCTGGATAAACATGGAGTATCATACAATTATAACACAGAACACAGAGTGTACATTAAAAAAGACGGTAAAAAAATAAAAGGGGGGTGGCCACCAATTGGAATCCTGCGGTTTACATGAGTTAGGCCCCTTTCACATCAGCGGTTTTTGCCGATCGCGGCAGATGCGGTGAAAAAAACGCATCTGCCGCGATTACCACATAACCGCTGCACTTGTGGCACAGTTGCGGCAAGCCCCATGCAATGTCTATGGGGCTTGCGGTAAGTGTGCGGCAGGAGCGGCAAGTGCAGTTTCGGCACTTGCGGCAGGTGCTGCTGCGAAAAAAAAACGCGTTTTTTTTGTGGCCGCACTTGCCGCACCTGCCGCAAGCCCGCATAGACATTGTATGGGGCTTGCCGCAACTGTGCCGGAAGTGCAGCGGTCATGCGGTAATTGCGGCAGATGCGGTTTTTTTCACCGCATCTGCCGCGATCGGCAAAAACCGCTGATGTGAAAGCACCCTAAGATAGGTACTGAATATATGCAGCATCACCCCAGTGGGGTGAATATTCAACACACACTAATAGTGCATGAACACAGGAGAAAGCCTCTAGATTAGAATGTGCAATGAAAATTTCTCCCAAAAATAGGGAGATGTTAAATCACCATAAAAGTAAGGTGCTATAGGGTGATGTCCTGATCGTGCAACACTGACCAACATGCAAATAATTATTTAAAGAGCAAGTGGCTAGCACGTGCAAAATACTTTATAATATTCACATAGTGATCAATGGTTTACGGTGCAGAATAATGCATCAAACGTTTGCCGCAATATATCAACAAAAATGTCTACACAATTACATACCCACACACATAAAAGGTCCCTTTTAAATATTGTGCTTCCCAAAACACACTTTACCTTACAAAGTATCCCAAAAATACCAGCAAGGGGTTCTTATTGATACCTTAAGTGAATATGCACACCAATTTAAATTGACAAAACTGATTACTTTTATTGTTTAAAATTTGAATTCATAAAATATAGTACCATTACATGACATATTAAAGGGCTCACAGTCCCCTTACACATTTATACAGGGTAGGCATTAAATACATAGGGGTGTACTCCTATTGAGTTCATATATACTTATACATATATGAACTTAATAGGAGTGCACCCCTATGTATTTAATGCCTACCCTGTATAAATGTGTAAGTTATCAATAACTTTGCGGGAGTTTTTGGGATACTTTGTAAGGTAAACAATTACATACCCATTGTAAGTAATGGACTCTTAAGCAGCAAGGAGACAATTGTGGCCACGGAAAAGGAAAACAGAAGTCTTGACGTACATTTCAAAAGAAGATTCGTCCAACTATTAACCACATGAATTCTACCTAATTGTTTTCTCATAGTGTTCTGCTAGTGTGCTCATACATGCAGCTCTGGCAAATATTAAGAGACCACTGCAAAAGTTTGTTTCTCTGATTTTTCTCTTTATGGGTATATTTTTGAGTAAAATTACATTGATCATCACCGATTCTCCACCAAATTTCACAGTGGGTGTGAGACACTGTGGCATGTACGCGTCTCCAGGTCTCCGTCTAACCATTAAACAACCAGGTGTTGGGCAAAGCTGAAAATTAAACTCATCGGAGAAGATTACCTCACTCCAGTCCTCTATTGTCCAAACCTTGTGGTTTTTGGCAAACTTCAGCCTGGCTCTCCTTTGCTTCTCATTGATGAAAGGCTTTTGCCATGCTTCTAGGAGCCTGTTACGAACTGTTCTTGCCGTGCACTTCACCCCAGCTGCCATTTGCCATTCTTTTTATAGGTCACTTGATGTCATCCTGCGGTTGCCGAGTGACATTCGAATAAGAGGACAGTCATCACAGTCAGTGGAGAGTCGCTTTAGTCCTCTGCCGGTCTGTAGCTTTGTCGTGCCCAATGTCTGCTGCTTCACCTTGTTGTAATGGACTTCCGTCTTCGAAATTTTAAGGATGGAGGCAACATGATGCTTACTGTATCCATCTGCTAGTAAAGCCTGAATTGAGCCTTTCTTTTCCTCACCCAAGACTTTTCTTTTCAACTCCTTTGGCATGGTTAAGTTATTTTTTTATTCAAATAATTTTTGGGCTATTCCTAGCACTTGTTTTGCAATCTATTGGGATTTTAGCCCATTTATTTTTTTAACATGAATCTGTCAGCATTTGTTTTGCCACATAACCGGAGAGCAGTATGATGTAGTGGCAGAGATCCTGATTCCAGCAATATGTCACTTACTGGGCTGCTTGCTGTAATTTTAAAAAATCTCCTGCTGGTACAAGTGATTTTATCACTAGAGTACTTATAAACTTGCTGCCAGTTAATCCTCCATACTCATGAGCTCTGTATGACCATGCCCCCCATCACCGATTATCAGCTTTCTGCCTATGCACAGTGTACATGAAAGCTGAAGATACAACATTCTGCTGATAGATTCTCTTCAAAAGGGTTATACTATAAAAAGGGTTGTACTATAAATCCAAAGTACCACCTGTCCACATTATAGGTGAGAACTCATTAATTGTGGGGGCTTCCTCCCACTGATAGGAGCCCACTACTAGGATATGGATTGGATTATTTGAATGGAAAAATGGTCCTGGATGAATTGAACACCTTCACTGCATTAATTGTCTACGGACTGCCGGATAAAGCAGAATAGAGAACTGAACTCCTATAGACAACATTCTTTTATACAGTAAAAAAAAAAAGTTACAACTTGCTAAGTGCCAGATGAATCACAGATATAATCTGAAAAAAACAAACATAATTGCCCCTGTATTGGACATCATTACCATCAATAACAGAGAATTAAGTCGCGGTCTATTTACAGTGAGCGGTAGCATCCCTGTGACCCATAGCCATTAGCGGTGACATCATTATGTTTATTATTCCTGTGCTGTGACTAGAGATAAGCAAACCTTTGGAAGTTTGAATTTGTTGCGATTCGCCGAATGGGCAATATTCTACAGTTAGCCGAACATCTGAAACCCTTTCAAAATCAATGGGAGGCAAAATCAAGGGCCTAGTAAAGCCTAGAAAACACCTTAAAAGGGTCCCAAAAGCTGCCAAACACAGCTCAAACCATTTTACAGTGGAGCCTGCTGTTTTGGTACAGAAATTAACTTCCTACACCAGGGGTCTCAAACACGCAGCCCCCGAGCCGCATGTGGCCTACCAAGCTGATTGATGCGGCCCGAGGACACACTGTGCAGAACATGCTTGCCCTCCATTAGCGGCCGCGCTTTCACTTTGCCCCCGCCGCCTCCGGCCACAGTAACATTGCTTCTGCCGCCATCCGCACTTCCGCATTGGAGACGCCGCCAGGGAGAAGCAGTCAAAGGCGGCGTCCAATCAGCGGTCAGGGCGAACCAAACGACGGTTGCGTTCTACCCGAGTTCAGCAGCGGTGACGTCAGCTGCTTTGCCGGCGGATACAGCCAAGGGCACAATGCAGAGCATAGGCCAGGTCAGAACATGTGTGTGCATGTGACTGATGATGATCATGGCTGTGTATGTGTGCGTGTGACTGATGATGATCATAGCTGTGTATGTGTGCATGTGACTGATGATGATCATGGCTGTGTATGTGTGCGTGTGACTGATGATGATCATGGCTGTGTATGTGTGCGTGTGACTGATTATCATGGCTGTGTATATGTGCGTGTGACATGATGATGATGACACTCTGGTATGGCGAAACTGACCTCTCAAGCTATCGGACGGTGTGAACCCACGGAGTCATACTCAGCCAAGACTTGTTTGCAGTCGGCACACTATTATGATGAGACGGGTTCATTTTCAGATCCTTTGTTACTTTAGCTGTTTTGGCGCGAAACCCCCCTTTTCATCTTTTATGTATTGATGATGATCTGCGTTGCGGTGTGTGAATAGATGATGCTGTGTGGGGTGTGCTTAATGATTGTGTACTACATTATGAGGCCCAATGTCATTGTACTTGTGACTCCGTCATTAAAGATTTTAAGAAGAGAGCAAGATGTTTATCTGTGACCCTGATTAAATAGCCGAATGTCAGCACTCATACTTTGCATTACCAAGTTTTCTTTAACTCTTACATGGTAAGTACAAAACACATGGCACAGTCAATATGTAAAAAGGACATTGTTTGTAAGGGAGGTTGGAGATGGAGGCAGGAGATGAGTAGGGACAGAGATCCTTCACATGCACTGGTTAGCTAAGTTAAGCAATCCTGTGTCCTAAAGTATGGACAAACCAAACACGCATGGTGCTGTGAGTGACGTGATCACCATATATTTGTGCAGACGAAGCTAAAAGCAACATTCTCTAAAATTCTCCATGGGTTTGTATAAGGTGATACCAAAGTGCACATTTTGCTTCGTCTCGGGGGCCCCGACACGTGTTCGCGCCGCCTCTAAGGGCTATGGATTGCGATTACTCTAATGGATGGCCTATATATGAGCACTGTGACAGCTGCAGCTTATTCCGGCCTAGCAAACGCACTTATACGACACGGTATAAGTAAAAGGGAGGAGAACTTCACTGGTGCGCTGGGGTCGGAAGAACGTTCGTGACGTACATATCCCGTGGCATACATTTGGAGTCACCTACACAGAGATAGCTCGGCGGTTCCAGTTGCACCATGCGACGCGCATGCCGCGGACCATTTTGGTGATATGCAAAGTGCTAGTTTGCACCCTTTGATTGTTATTAGTCATTTTGATAAGCAATTATTTATCATAGGCGAGCATGTAAAGTTTAAACGAACATTGCGGAGCCAGAATGAAAGGTAGAAACACAGATATCAAACTTAACAATAGAGATCCAAACAAGTAGGCCAAACAGGAATAAAATTAAAGTGGAAGCATGGTCAATTTTTCAAAATAATGTCCACCTGGGACCAAACCCACATCCCCCCATGTGGTCCACTCATGTGTATCTTGTGTATCGGTCTCCAAGATATTATCGTGTCTTACGGACAATTGCATCCCCGTGATTAGCCTGACTTTATTTTCTCCCCGCTGTACCTCCGGTCCACATAATCTTGTCTTCTCGCCTGTCGCTACTTCCGCATAGACCCCCTAGGAGAAGCACACCGACGTAGTCGCCATAGAAGTTGGCACCACGGATGGTCTGTGCGTTAACGGAGTAGCAGGTGATCAGCGCTTGCAGGAGGGAGTTCACGGCAGTGTGTCATGTTGTTTATAAGTCAGTGATGACTCACCATGTATCACGGCTTTGATTTGTAATGGTTCAAGATAGTTATTTGCGTGTACTATTACAGCCATTTATTGTGCTGATTTATGTGAGGCTGTGTTGTTGAGTTTAAGAAAGATAAATTCATCGTGTCTGTGGTATGTGTTCCTTACCTGACTGACACATGCTGGTCATATAGCGGAGCCTGCACAGCGTGTATGGGGGTGCATGTGTGCATGCCACCCGCCTCCGTGAACACACCCCTCGAGTGACGCAGGATAGGTTAGCATCGACGAGGGCAGGCCTGTCCATCGCTGTGACCGATCCTTTTGCTTTCCGAAATGGACCGTGAGATCGGCGCGCATGGCATGACCGCGGTGGTCTACTGGATGACGTGGACCTCCGAAGTGCGCCGGATGTGACTAGGAACTTTCTTCCTGTTTCACTAGCGCACCTGGGAGTCTCTCGACGATGTTTACTGCGGCTGGTTAGGTGTTATGCAGACTGAATAGGCTGCAGCTGTGCACTCGCTTCACCTCACAACTGGGTAGTTTTAGGGTGTGACTTGATAGCATACGGTTGCACAATAGGTGAACTCACCACAGACCTGCGCTGTTGTGGTTTGTCTCGTTATGAGAGTGCATTGCTTCTTGTAGATGGGTGAGGGTACCTTGTCCTCTCATCTCTGCCTCCTCAACACCTCCCTACTCCACACTGACCTTTTATAATTTGACAGTGCTCGTTTGTACCACAGACTTATAAAAAACATTTGTACTGGAAATATGCGGGGTGGACATTTTGGTAATAATCTGGTAACAAAACACTTCTGTGCCTCTGGGTTCTTTTAAATGAGATGATTGTGTGTGTAACTGCAGTATGAGATTGCATGCAAGTGGTAGCTGTATGTGTACTGAATGATGTATCGTCGGTGAGTCTGGGTGATTGATGTAACGGTGTGTGACTGTGGACCGATGATGACGCGAGTTGTGGAGTAATGTGTATATGATGATGACTGGCTGATGTGTGTATGATGATGATGAAAATGATTTTGATGATGATGCTGACTGGAAGACAGACGCTTCCGCCCACACACCTCAGCATCTCCCGCCCACCCACCTCAGTCTTCCGGCTGCTGCGGGTGGCCTGGGTCTCAGAATCCCGCCCTGTCACTGCTGTGGAGGGCGAGTGAGGCCCTGAGAGCAGTGAGGAGGAGTTGCTGCCGGATGTCATCAGAGGAAGATCCCGCGGCAGAGGACCAGGCAGCTCATCGCTGGCGCCGGTATGGTACTGTAACTTAAGCGGCGATTACCGGGTCCGCGGGTCACAGCAGCACAGACAGTGAGGCAGGGTCCAGGCACTGAGGGTGTGCACTGGGCTCTGTGGCCTCTGTGGGCTATGTGTGGGCTCTGCGTGCGCTGTGGGCTCTGCCTGCGTTGGGCTCTGCCTGCGTTGTGGGCTCTGCCTGCGTTGTGGGCTCTGCCTGCGCTGTGGCTCGCCTGCGCAGTCAGTGGGCTCTGTGACCAGGATGGGGACACTACTACAAGCAGAGGACCAGGATGGGGCATTTCTTCAAGAAGAGGAGTAGAATGGGGGCATTACTTCAAGAAGAGGACCAGGATGGGGACATTACTACAAGAAGACCGGGATGGGACATTACTTCAAGCAGGGACCAGGATGGGACATTACTTAAAAAGGGGACCAGGATGGGAACATTATACAAATGAGGGTCAGAATGGTTGACATAATATACGATGGGGACCATGGATGGGGGACAGTCCTACAAGAAAGGGACCAGGATTTGGGCATTACTACATTGAGCAAAAAATTCTGGTATTGCTAAAATGTCACTTAGTCCTACAATGAATGCGGCCCCCCGATATCAATTTTTTTTCTATGTGCCGGCCCACCAACCCAGCCGAGTTTGAGACCCCTGTCCTTCACTATTAGTTAGCAAGCTTCAGCGCCGCTGTAACACTCACCATGCTTCCGGACCAATCGTGAACCTCAGACATCCTCATGACTTTCCAGAAAATGTTTCAGGTTACACAGTGGGTATCACGGAGCAGGGGTTCCTGTGTGACCTTACATAACCTCAATGGCGTCAGTGCTTGTAACACTGGCTGTCTTGTAAGAGCCGTGATATCATGCAAGACGTAACTGATACATCTCGCCGGTATCGTGAGACTGCGTGTGTGAGGAGCGGTGACGTCAGGGAGTTCAGCACAGTTCAAACTTGCAGGAAAGCCCATGTGACCCCTCGAGTCTGAAGTGCAAATTGGGGATGCTTTCTGTGAACGTGACCCCCACCATATTCTTGTAAGGCCCTGTGCCCACGGTACATTGTTTAATACTTCTTTTGAAGCAAGGTTTGAGAATCTGCATGTCTATACCTGAAGCCAGCAAAGTCTGAGAGTTCAGAAGTGCTGTGCCAACGGGGTTTTTTTCCGTTGGAGATTTGGTGCAAATTTTGGGGCAGAAAAAACAAATTGAACCACATGTGTAAAGAACAAAAAAACAAAAAAAAAAAAGCAAACAACGTGGGCACAGCACCTGTGATTGACTTTGCTGGCCTCAGGACTGACATGCAGATTTTGATGCAAATTCTCAAAATCTGCATCAAATAAGCATCAAACAATGCACTGTGGGCACAGGGCCTAAGATGGTCTAAGGAGAGCTGCAGTTATGGTGAAAGGCCTCGAGACTTCCTCTTGCCCCCTGGCTACTTCCACAAAGACTTCAAATGCAGGGGTGGGCCAATTACAGTCCTCAAGGACTGAAAACTGCAAGTTTTCAGGATTTCCTTAGCATTGCACAGGTGCTAATTTCATCACCTGCAGAGTTGATTATTCCAGCTCTTTGTGCAATGCTAAGTAAATACTGAAAACATGCAATGTTTGCAACTTTTGAGAACTGCAGTTGGCCAGCCCTGTTCTTCCACAATGTGTGTAGTGCGATTTAAACAATGTGATATTGTGTTAGCGCTACAGACACAGCCAGAAACACCGCTCTATGAATAATTACCTTGCGGATTTATTGTACCAATATCAAGTACCCGGTCTCCACAACGCGTTTCGGCGCTAATTGCGCCTTTCTCAAGTGATCAATTAGCGCCGAAACGCGTTGTGGAGACCGGGTACTTGATATTGGTACAATAAATCCGCAGGTAATTATCATAGAGCGATGTTCTGGCTGTCTGTAGCGCTAACACAATATCACATTGTTTAAACGCACGTTCAACCTCCGCTGGAAAGCGTGATATCCAGCAGCTTGCCTCCATGAACTGCGTACAAAATCAAAACTCCTCAGAGGATCCAATTGATCAGCAGTCTGTGCACAGAGGATCACACAAACTTGTCTCTCCAAGGTCCGGACGTTGGAGATCCCACGTTGGTCACAATCTCAGCCCACAACTAGATTGTGCAGTCGGCACAACTAAATAAGGTGAGCACGGGGTCAATCACGATCCCCTTTTATAAAATAGCAGTTGGCGCAAACCCTTGTTTCTTTACAATGTGTGTAGTGTCTTGCATTTCCATACCTTAATAGCACTATATAAATGAATAAATATTATATAATTATACCTCAGACCATCAGGCCAGAGGCCTACGGCTTGTTCAACAGTCGCTGCAGGGCAGTATCAAAGCACCTGTTTGCAGAAACAGTCCAGCAAAAAAGGAGTGAACTTTAAAAAAAACAAAAAAAAAACAAACACAACTTACTATAGCACAGACTGTAAGAGAAAGACACCTTTAGTGTCGAAACATGTTGTGGCGAGAGACCTATAAATCTACTGTTCACATAAATTTGAAAGGTAATATTCGATAAGAGCCAGTGCCTGTTTCTGTCCTAGCGCATCATTTTATCAGACCTTTACTCATATCGTGCTCAATTCCTCCTTGGGAGTGTGGTTTGAGAGCAGCTCTGGACAGAATTGTCATCACAGAGAAGCTGCCCTTCCTGGCTCGTGACTCTGGAGAGACGTTGAAGTTCCATAAGGAAAGCTTCTCTACACGTAGCACGGATTATGCTGCGGTTAAATCTCACCTCAAATCATCAACTAGTTGTGCAGGGGCGCAACTAGAAAGGTGAGTGACATATCAATATAACCCTTGCTTCGCTAATTTGAAGTGTGGCGCAACAATTTCTTGTTTCTTTTCCCTATATCTAAAAGACGATTATTAGCTGTATTGCAAACAAGGGTTATTCCACAAAATATTAAACCTAGGGGTTGAATAAAAATTGACCCACACTTTTATGTTTAAAATTAATTAAATTCAACTGAGCAACAACTTTTGTTTGTAAGATTTATGCTTCGTTAATAATCCTACTCTCGTTGCAGTTTGAAGGCTCTAACTTATTTGCATCTTATCAAACCACTAAATCTGCAGGGGTTGAATACTACTTTAGCACTGTATGCATATATATAAATATAATGAAAGTCCACAAAGTTCAGCAGCACACAGACTGTTAAGTGGCGGAAGTCTGAGTCACCAGTAAAGCCGTTCAGAGTGTGGAGTGTTTTCAGCCTGCGCCGGAGGAGCCATACTCTTGTTCCCACAGTCTCTCAGCTGCATCTCCACCTGAAGAGCGCCTCCCTGTGTGAGTTCGCATTCTTCCCTCACTGCCTCGAGGACCCGCACCACCTACGTTACCACAGTAAAACAGCTGCCTCATGATCACCCGGATGCTGCAAGCATTACCGATATGTAGGTGGCGTCACAGACACTTTTTTTATTTTTTCCCCTTTTCAGCAACCGCCGGCACGGATCGACACAGCGCCATGACATCCCTGTGAACTGCAACGCCCGGCCAAGTACCCGGCCTGGGCGGTCGCATGTGAAGGGTCACTCCAAACTATGAGCTCAGAGCCTCTGATGTCATAGTCCAGCAGTGTATCCACACCTCGCTGCACAGCAGGCCCAATGTGAGTAGCGCAGTGGTGCTCCAGGTCAGATATGTGTCCATGTAGTTGTCCTCCTGTGGATGCCACTCCGGTTCTGGTTCTGATGCACCCTCTGCCACTGGGGTAATGGGGTGGTGATGAAGCTTACCTCCTCCACATCAGGCATCTCTTGTAGGGGATCCATCGCCAAATGTGTAATGCCGGCACCCAGTAGCATGTGAATTTCTGTGTAACACACAGAGTAGCACACAGGTTTGGTGTGCAGGAATGTGGCGCTCAGACGCTGAACTCCACATGAGTGACATCTGTTAGGTTTTCCTAGGGGCAGGCCTCTTCCACTACCAGGCCTGAGTCAGACATAGTTAATCACTGGTAGATCTTACTGTTGGCACAATCTTGTTGCCTAGCTGCCCTCATTAACTCTTCAGTATGGGTGGCTGCAGAATTACCGTCACTCATTAACCAACTCCCCATGCCACAAGGTAAAAATTGCCTTATGCGGGTACTGGGTGAAGTGATTATTGAAGACTGACATATTTGTAGGAGATATAATGATAAAAACAAATATCTTTATTTAGGTCACCAATTGACCTAGAATGCTAATGAATAAAGCTAGTGGGCAGTGCACTGGAGCAATGCAACGACAAGTTCAATATGAATTATACATATAATAACAGTTGTGCACATGCCAAACATCTGTATAGTAAACATATGGAATGACATGAAATAGTGATTGCACATTTTCAAGAAGCAATATCCATAGTATGGGGTTTCTTGAGTGTGAACATGAGCAGACCAATAAACAACATGTGTGTGAAGCATATAATAGCCATATGCTATTTTTATATGAATTGCTATACCATAAGTAGAAGAGATGGCCTCGCATGTTGCTGGGTTTGCTCTCCCCCGCCCCACAAAAATTATTATTATTATTATTATTTTATTATTATTAGAATAATGATGATGATGATGATGATGATGATGATGATGATGATGATGATGATGATGATAATAATAATAATAAAAAAGTAAAAATTCCTGCAAACTCCAGGAAGCTTAAAAAAATTATTTTAAAGCTACAAAAAAAAAATTCTACAGCTTGCCACAAGCCAGTAGACCCGATGCCTGGGGACACTCCTAACAGTAAGGTTTGGTAATGTCCCCAGCCACAGGGTCTTCCAGCAAGAATTTTGGCCCCAAACAAACAGGGAAAGTTTTAGGGCCATTATAAATGTCGATCTTATTTTCCAAACAAATTTGCATTCACCGAATTTTGTGTAAATTGTTCAGATTTATGATCCCGAGCCGAATCTGCCATGTTCAGGACGAATTTTAAATTGGTGAAAAAGTTTGGTGAAGGATCGCTCATCTCTAGCTGTGACTTCACAGTGGGCATTATCCCCGCACATTTATGTAGGCAAAAACCCTTTCCTATAACTTCACCCTGTTAAGGTTTATATGCTTCAGCATTAATGAATTCTAATTTGTAACATCACTTTGTGCATTATGCATGTAATGTTACCAACAACGCCATGTATATAATGCTTGTACGGTGAAATCACTGTGATGCTACTTTATGTTTTATTTACCCCGTACTGTATCATCACTGTGTGCATTATCCCCACACTGTACCATCACTGTGTGCATTATCCCCACACTGTGATATTATTATGTTTATTATTCCTGTGCTGTGACATCCTTGTACTAGGACTTTTCGGTTTCAGATCTTCGGTTGAGCCTAGAAACCACGTTATGCCAGCAGTTAAGGCATCTATCAGATTCACCCACTAACCCCTCTATGTTCAGTTTGTACAGTTGTCATTTTGTTGTTACACTATAGTCATGTATAACCCTATTCAATCTGTGCAGTCACATAACCCATGTCATCAACACAGCTGCTTTCAGGTGCCAAATGTTCCTGCAGAGTTCACCCTAACCGTGTTGCTCTGCTGCCCTCTTTTCTTTACCCAGCCATAGTGCCCAGCCCTCCCTGGTCACAGCTGCTGGGCTGGATGTTTGACGAGTTTGTGTGCAGCATGCCAGCCCCAAGGCAGGAGGTGCTCTACATCTGTCAAGTGTTTGGCCTCTACTAACTGCTCTACAGCTGTTGAAAAAAAGCAAATGTTCATTGGCAATGACAACTGACCCAGCTCAATTTTATGAGCCAAACATGGAATTGAAAATTCAACTACAACTACACGACAAAGGGATAACATACAGTGAATGTAGAGAAGAGAAAAAAAAATATTAATGTATCTGTATGAAATAAAAAAATACATTAATATGGAGATACTGTTGGATCATATTGTTTGCTATGTGTCATTTTAGAGATCCATGGACAAGTGGAACACGGAGACCAGACGCAGGTTTTGTGTAACCATGTGACATATACCACTCAAACATTGCTGCACTTGCAGAGATGTCCTGATACACTATACATGCAAGCTGTACCTTTACTAGTAAAGGAGGTCTGAACGGGTGACTCAAGCAAGAGGAGTAGAGCACTTGAACAAGAATAGAAAGCTCACACAATGATGAGAGTTGGGAATTAAAGATCTCTAGCTCAGGATGAGCATCGCAGACTGAGCTGTATCAGTAAAATAAAAATGACCGCCAGGGGCGGACACAGACTGTAGTGGGCCCCTGTGCAAGAAATTTTTTGGGGCCCCCCACTACATAGCGCAAAAAAGTTATATGGCTGTAGATATTATTTGGAGGCCAGTTGCAGCATCCAAGTAATAAATACAGCCCCACATAGCCTCCAAATAACATATATAACCCAGCACAGCCTCCAAATAACACATACAGCCCAGCACAGCCTCTACCTAATATATGTGTTTCGACCAGAGCTGGGGTGCGTGGGGTACTCGGTCACCGGGGCTTCTGTGTGGGATGTCACGAGTGGTCGGTATCCCCGGTGCCGTGCCCTGGCGAACAATTGTACCAGGTGTTGTTGGTAAACGGTGGGGGTAAAAAGGGGTTATTTACAGGGGAACGTGACGCCACCTGTAGAGTCCGGTAAGGTGGTACCGGCGCTGCCAGCCGGCCACTGAGGTGATGGAGGGGGCAGCAGTGTGTGGTACAGCTCCCCACAGGTGGAGCTTTACCTCAGGGCAGCTATGATGGTATATGAGACGGTGAGGGAGGACAGTGATGTTAAATGGTGGTGCAGCTCTTACCCTTCTGCTGTTGATGTTGATGATGATGAGTCCTTTGAGCTGCGGCAGGAAGAATAACAGAGACCAATTCTTGTTTAACTTTGCTTTACTCGGTACCGGATGATGATATAACAATACACGGTACAGTTTGGTTTAGGGTGTTGTCACCAACTCAGGATTTTCCTCTTAAGGAGTCTATAGATGTTCCTTCTTTGTCTTTCAGGGTTTCTATTCTCTTTCTAGATCTTTCCTTCTTTCCCACCTTCGCAGAGCTCACCCGCCAGTCCTGCAGTCTGTTTCTAGTAGGCTTAACTCGACTTATACCGGTCCAAATGGGAACAGCAGGAACGCACAAGTTTCCCACCTGACACCGGGTTTCCAGTCTTTCCTCACTAGTGTGGAACCGTCTTTTGGGCATGAGGGGTGAGGTACCTTGTGGTGCTGTCAGCAACCCGGTCTGGTTGGGCCTGCAGCTCGTCGGCTTCGCAGTCAGGGCTGAACTCCTGGCTGCCTCGGTTGTCCGTGTCACCTGTGAACCCTCAACATGACCAGCTGGTTCCTACCAGTCAGGGTCAGTTGCCATCTGTCCTGGGCCCCCACATATAGATGGGGTACCCTCCACTCAGCTCAGGCTGCCAGGCGTGACCACACTGTCTGCCTTCCCAACGCCGTCTGAGGTAAAATCTTAACTGTCACTCTGCTCTATCCTAAGCTCCGCCCACCACCTGTGGAACCTACCATATAGTTAGTTTCCCCTACACTAAGTGGTGCGGTCCTAAGTGAGTGCTAAAAATAGACTCCATAAGATTTCAATCGTAACCTGGCAACTTACAAGGAAAAACACATTTTATATTCAAGTGTAATACCATTCTGTGGCGCATACCCGCAGGGGCGCCACACACCCCCTTGGTGAAACACACCCGTCCGCGGGTGTCAAACCAAACCTGGAATAAAATGCATTTTACATATAACATTGAACATTTAAAACAGATATCAACAATAAGATTGCTTCTTTTCTTCCCTATTAGGGAGGCGCATTGCTTATAACGTTGCATCAAACTTTGACTATAATCTAGTCCATACTGGCCCAACTGGGACCAGGTAACAAGTTCTTTGATTAATGTCCATCAATTGCTGAAAAAGGAAAAAGAAACAGTGTAATACCGGGTTAACTCTTTACTGCTCAACTTACTGACCCGGATTGCAAACCTTCCCCGGGGCCTGCGTGGCGTTCATAGGTGATCACATCACCACGATACAGGTCCCGTTTTGGATGGCCCTGGGGAACTGCAGATAGATGGACTCTCCTCTCTCCAACCGTTGCTGCTGATGCTGGTACCGCGACCCTCCATAGCTCGCGGGGCCCGGCCTCCTCCGTACCACCGGCTCCTTCAGGAACTGGATGAAGTCCTCCTCTCCGGGCTCCACAAGGGGTGCATAAATCGGTCCCAGGGAATCAGCAGCTGGGACTGCCATTGCCTCACAGCCGGTTACAGGTAACAGGTCCGGAGCCTGACCAGGTATATTGAGTCCGCTCCCGGCCGCATCCTGCTTAGTTCTTATAGTCCATAACCAGTGTGGGCTGGCGCTCGACCCGCCCCCTTGGTTGATTGAGAGCAATGGGGGCGGGGAGACTTTTTGGCGCCTCTTGAATGGCCTATGTTTGTTGAGGGGCCGAGGCACGCCCCTAGGCCGGCACATTGTTGTTTATGCACTTTTAAGCCCGCCCACCACGAAGTTCCTGTGGGCAAGTCCTTCGGGCTTTTCCGGAGCCCGCCACTGCCTTCGTCACTCCTCGGCAGAGCGGAGGGGGGCGGGGCTTATCTTCCCGCTCTTTCTCCTGCTGTGACGCAGTTGTAATTTCTGAGGCGATGTAATGGCGGCTCGGCACAGTTTTTATAATCCACACATTTAGACAATAATAAAGTTCTTAAGGCACACTTCACCCGGTAGATACCAGGCTGGCTCATCCTGTTCGTGACGCCAATTAGTTTCGACCAGAGCTGGGGTGCGTGGGGTACTCGGTCACCGGGGCTTCTGTGTGGGATGTCACGAGTGGTCGGTATCCCCGGTGCCGTGCCCTGGCGAACAATTGTACCAGGTGTTGTTGGTAAACGGTGGGGGTAAAAAGGGGTTATTTACAGGGGAACGTGACGCCACCTGTAGAGTCCGGTAAGGTGGTACCGGCGCTGCCAGCCGGCCACTGAGGTGATGGAGGGGGCAGCAGTGTGTGGTACAGCTCCCCACAGGTGGAGCTTTACCTCAGGGCAGCTATGATGGTATATGAGACGGTGAGGGAGGACAGTGATGTTAAATGGTGGTGCAGCTCTTACCCTTCTGCTGTTGATGTTGATGATGATGAGTCCTTTGAGCTGCGGCAGGAAGAATAACAGAGACCAATTCTTGTTTAACTTTGCTTTACTCGGTACCGGATGATGATATAACAATACACGGTACAGTTTGGTTTAGGGTGTTGTCACCAACTCAGGATTTTCCTCTTAAGGAGTCTATAGATGTTCCTTCTTTGTCTTTCAGGGTTTCTATTCTCTTTCTAGATCTTTCCTTCTTTCCCACCTTCGCAGAGCTCACCCGCCAGTCCTGCAGTCTGTTTCTAGTAGGCTTAACTCGACTTATACCGGTCCAAATGGGAACAGCAGGAACGCACAAGTTTCCCACCTGACACCGGGTTTCCAGTCTTTCCTCACTAGTGTGGAACCGTCTTTTGGGCATGAGGGGTGAGGTACCTTGTGGTGCTGTCAGCAACCCGGTCTGGTTGGGCCTGCAGCTCGTCGGCTTCGCAGTCAGGGCTGAACTCCTGGCTGCCTCGGTTGTCCGTGTCACCTGTGAACCCTCAACATGACCAGCTGGTTCCTACCAGTCAGGGTCAGTTGCCATCTGTCCTGGGCCCCCACATATAGATGGGGTACCCTCCACTCAGCTCAGGCTGCCAGGCGTGACCACACTGTCTGCCTTCCCAACGCCGTCTGAGGTAAAATCTTAACTGTCACTCTGCTCTATCCTAAGCTCCGCCCACCACCTGTGGAACCTACCATATAGTTAGTTTCCCCTACACTAAGTGGTGCGGTCCTAAGTGAGTGCTAAAAATAGACTCCATAAGATTTCAATCGTAACCTGGCAACTTACAAGGAAAAACACATTTTATATTCAAGTGTAATACCATTCTGTGGCGCATACCCGCAGGGGCGCCACACAACTCGGTACCGGCTGATGATATAACAATACACGGTACAGTTTGGTTTAGGGTGTTGTCACCAACTCAGGATTTTCCTCTTAAGGAGTCTATAGATGTTCCTTCTTTGTCTTTCAGGGTTTCTATTCTCTTTCTAGATCTTTCCTTCTTTCCCACCTTCGCAGAGCTCACCCGCCAGTCCTGCAGTCTGTTTCTAGTAGGCTTAACTCGACTTATACCGGTCCAAATGGGAACAGCAGGAACGCACAAGTTTCCCACCTGACACCGGGTTTCCAGTCTTTCCTCACTAGTGTGGAACCGTCTTTTGGGCATGAGGGGTGAGGTACCTTGTGGTGCTGTCAGCAACCCGGTCTGGTTGGGCCTGCAGCTCGTCGGCTTCGCAGTCAGGGCTGAACTCCTGGCTGCCTCGGTTGTCCGTGTCACCTGTGAACCCTCAACATGACCAGCTGGTTCCTACCAGTCAGGGTCAGTTGCCATCTGTCCTGGGCCCCCACATATAGATGGGGTACCCTCCACTCAGCTCAGGCTGCCAGGCGTGACCACACTGTCTGCCTTCCCAACGCCGTCTGAGGTAAAATCTTAACTGTCACTCTGCTCTATCCTAAGCTCCGCCCACCACCTGTGGAACCTACCATATAGTTAGTTTCCCCTACACTAAGTGGTGCGGTCCTAAGTGAGTGCTAAAAATAGACTCCATAAGATTTCAATCGTAACCTGGCAACTTACAAGGAAAAACACATTTTATATTCAAGTGTAATACCATTCTGTGGCGCATACCCGCAGGGGCGCCACATATGTGTGGCGCCCCTATGGCTAGGCGCCACAGGGAGGTACTGCACCCCGAATAGCAGGTGTGGAGCCTCCGTAGCTGTGGGTTTGGGGTTTAACTTATGGAGTCTGTACGAACACACAACACTAGGCCCCTTAGGATAGTGGGACTGTATATTCAGTAAGTCCAGGGGGTGGAGCCTAGGTTAGAGTGGGAAAACCATGAGTAAGGGTGCTTTCACATAACGATTTTTCTAAATCCGATGCTGTCCGATGAAAATCGGACAGCATCGGATCCGAATTTGGACCCCATGCATCCCTATGGGCATCGGACCGAATCAGATGTGCACTAAATGCCATCCGATTTGGTCCGATCCGATTCTGTCCGATTTTATTATCGGTGCAAAAATCGGAGCTTGCTCCGATTTTTGCACCGAAAATAAAATCTGACAGATTCGGATCGGACCAAATCGGATGGCATTTAGTGCACATCCGATTAGGTCCGATCCCTATAACATGGGGCCCTATGGAGAAGGGTCCGAGGAAACATCTGATGTCTCCTCGGACCCCGTTTTACTGTACTGAGCATGCTCAGTACAGTAAAACTGCTCCTAACTAGGAGCATAAGGGTTAAAAAAAAAAAAAAAAAAAAAAAGTTTATTCTCACCTCCCCCGAGCCCCCGCCGTCTTCCGCCATCTTCTTTGAGGCTCCCGGTGGCTTCCGCAGGCTGCCGGTGTCAGCAGAGGGCTTCCTCTGCTGTATAGGACCTGCGGTGATGTCACAGTCATGTGACCGCGGGTTACCATGGTGAACCCGCGGTCACGTGACTGTGACAACACCGCAGGTCCTATAAGGCAGAGGAAGCCCTCTGCTGACACCGGCAGCCTGCGGAAGCCACCGGGAGCCTCAAAGAAGATGGCGGAAGATGGCGGAAGACGGCGGGGGCTCGGGGTGAGGTGAGAATAAACTTTTTTTTTTTTTCTTTTTTTCACCCCACAGGGAGCGATTTTATGCCGGAATCGGGTGCCTATTTGGCACCCGATTCCAGGCATCAGAAGGGAGCCGATGCTGTCCGATTTATATCGGACAGCATCGGCTCCCTCAAAATCGTAATGTGAAAGTAGCCTAAGTGAGAATTTTAGTTAGGAGGGGAGACAGTGCTGGGAAGGCGGCCTGAGAGGACGTGCTTGACAGGGCTGCTGACAGGAGGGCACCTCTCTCCAAGAAGAAGACCCAGAACAGGGGGAGACCATCCAGAACTGGTTGGAGCCGGCTGGAACCGTCTGGGGTCAACACCAGCAACACGGAAGCCAAGCCGGTCAGTGGTCTATCCCTGACCGTAAACCGACGAGCCACGGGACCAATCCACGGAAGCCGTAGCACTACCAAAATGGTACCTCCTCCACGGTCCCATAATCAGCCCAAGACACCGATAGGTACCGGCCCGGATTCTGGTGGCGGAGGGTTCAAATCTCATCACTCCCGTCCGTACCAGTAAAGGGGCCAAACGCACCTATCCGTAACAGGCCAGGGGATCGGCAAGGAAGCTCTGCCTAAGGGAGGGAAAGAGGGTAAAAAAAGGACTGAGACCCCGAAAGCCATTAGGAAGGAAACATCCACAGACTCCATAAGGGCACCCTGAACCTGCAGCTACCTCCCTATTATACCGAACTGTACTGTGTACCATACCATCTGCCGGTACCAGTAAAAGACGGAGTTGAATCGGTGTCTGTCCTTCCTCTCCCGCAGACACCCCGAAGGCATCAGCATCATCAGAGTGGTAAGAACAATTACTCCCCGCATCCATCATCGTTGCCCTGAGGTATGGTCCACCTGTGGGGAGCTGTACTACACTTAGCTGCATCCCATCACCTCAGCGGTCGGCCTGCAGCGCTGATATCATCATTACCAGGATCCACAGGTGGCGTCACTACCTTTCCCTACATCCCCCTTCCCTCTCCAACATTGAGAGCCAGGGCACAGAACCGGGAAACCGACCACCCGTGGATTCCCAGTTACAGCCACGAACGTATCCCGGTATCAGAGTACCCCTCTTTCTGTGCTCATCATATACAGCCCAGCATAGCTTCCAGGCATTATATACAGCCCAGCATAGCTTCCATGCAATATATACAGCACAGCATAGCTTCCAGGCATTATATACAGCTTAGTATAGCAACCAGGTAATATAAACAGCCCAAAACAGCTTCCAGATAATATATATAGTCCAGCAGAGCCTCCAAATAACATATATAGCCCAGCACAGCCTCCAGGTAATATATATACAGCCTACTATAGCCTCCAGTTAATATATACTGTCCAGAACAGCCTCCAGGTAATATATACAGTCCAGCATAGCCTCCACGTAATATGTACAGTCCAGCATAGCCTCGTCCAGTCTTGTCAGCATGTGACCGCATCTATGAAAACCACACACTTGCAGTCACACACCCGCCGAATCAACACAGCACTGCAAGCAATGTGAGGAGTCACGAGTCTGCAGTCACATAGAATGACACAGAGTAACTGCACACTTGTGGCTTACAACTGGACAACCCCTATAACATGTTTACCTCCGGCTGCTACATAGGCTATATTCACACTACCGTAATGTCAATCTTAGTGCTGCCTTTAGAAAAAAAACTGACAGGACAACCTGATCTAAAGCAAACCTCAGACTCTGGCAATGACTCACACAGAGCAGTCACTGACCTGACAATATAGAATCATGTGAGGACTTATCAGGGGGTGATCAGTATTCTTCTACCCCGACCCTATGATAACCTCATACTTAGTACTAGGAGCAACATGTAATGTCACTTCAGCAGAAACAGACAAGGTCACACTGCACAATGTTGGCTGTATCAGTGTGATGTAGCGGGGCCAGCATCTCACTCAGAGGTGCACAACATTTTTCAAGCCAAGAAACAGATTCATGCTGAATCAATCCCAAGGGCCACTTACATGAATACATCACCACAACCACCGCAAATAGTACATCACCACAACCAAGTTTTGAGCATTTGAGGAGGAGTTGAGAGTTTCTGCTCTAAAAACTCAGTGTAAATGACTCACCGTAACCGGGTCTTCACGTCACAGGCGTTGCTTGTCCTGTCACAGTTCCGCGCCTGCGGCTGTGGGGCTCGGTGGTCCAGATCAATAGTGGTTGGCTGAACGGATAAGGGTTAATTCTTATTGTCGTGACGCCACCTGCGGGAATTCCGGTGATTTCACCGGCGCTGCTTGGGCCTCCGGGGGATGTACAGCAGCAAGATGGACGCTCCCCACAGAACGAGCGGGAGTCCCC
This sequence comes from Allobates femoralis, assembly GCA_033576535.1. Classification (NCBI taxonomy): domain Eukaryota; kingdom Metazoa; phylum Chordata; class Amphibia; order Anura; family Aromobatidae; genus Allobates; species Allobates femoralis. The sequence continues at coordinate 62,455,055 of JARQOC010000007.1, forward strand.
GGGGCCAGAGGCTGCACTTGGTGGTGTATGGCAGCTCGGTGATTCTTAGCATGCGGAGTTAACAGTTCTGAAGAAGTACAGACACCAGTGTTCTCTGTAACGGGTCTTTTACTGTAACCGGTAGGTGATACAGGGTATACAGTTAACGGGTGACGGACCGGGTGGTCCCAGCAATGACCGGTGTTGTTTCAGAGCTCCGCGGTGTTCCTCCGTTCTTAACTTTTCCTAGTTTGATTGCCGACGTCGCCTTAATGTGCCAGTTCGGGTACAAGGGGGCTACTTAGATTTCCCTGCCGGTGTATACTGCCCGGTGTGAGGGGAGCCGGTTTCCTTTTGGTGGGTACTCCGCTGGCAAGACGGCTCTGGTCACGGCTGCAGTGAGGTGCTCCTAGAGAGAAGTCCCTCCACTTCTGGTTTGCTGAGCAGCGATGGACGACTTGCTAGCTTCGGAATCAGTGATCCGGTGGTTGATGGGCGCGGGTGTATTTTGACCTGTTAGATGATCGCCCAGGTTCCGGTTTTCGGGCACCGGGTAATGGCGCCAACCGGTAGGTGGTCTGCCGGGCTGCACGGAACTGTGCAGAGCCCTCTTCTCCTACGTTCCTCCCGACCACTCCTCTCTCCTCCTTCCTCTTCTACATTCTCCTACACTCTACTCCTAAACTCCGCCCACCAGGACCTAATTGGCCCTCTATTCTAATGGTGCATGTAGGGTATGGAGCTCTGAGTGTTAACCATGTCATTACTGAGACGGAGAATATTGCATCTTCAGTCTGGGATGCAATACCCTCCTGTGACGCACTCGTTGCGGGGCACCACATAAACACTCCATAACTTACACTGAGTTTTTGGACCCGAAAAATCCATTGAGGATTTTTCAGTTTTAACATAGGCATGAAGTACATTATGGTTTTCTACATATGTACAAGATCGGAACCACCATCAGTAGATGAATCCAACAACAGAACCACCATCAGTGGAGGAATGCAGAACCAAAACCACCTCAGTAGATGAGCACAGGGTCAGAACCACCATCAGCAAATGAATGCAGGGTCAGAACCACCATCAGGAATGAATGCAAGGCCAGAACCACCATCAGGAGATGAATGCAGGGTCAGAACCACCATCAATAAAGGAATGTAGGGCCAGAACAACCGTCAGTAGATGAATGCAGAGCCAGAACCACCATCAGTAGATGACTGTAGTGACAGAATCACCTCAGTAGATGAATGCAGGGCCAGAACAACTTTAATACATGAATACAGCGACAAGCTTACTACAGTGATCAATTTCAATGTCAGATCAGCCCCATGATATACTTATATCATATGAACCTATACCTCCCAACATGTGTTTACAAATAGTAAGGAGATGCTGGGAGCTATTGTTACCAGTCGTTATCACAAACATTTAGATCTTTTTACCTTGTACTGTAGATGACATCTTCTCTGAATGGAGTTGTTCCCATTCCTTTTCTTCCGTTGTAGCACAGGTGCCATGATGAGATTTGACATCCACAGCTCCACAGCTAGTCTCTCCAGACGTCCCTCTTCTCCACCTTTAGCAGCACATTCCGACATGATGCCCTTTAAAATAAAAGTATCACTATACTGCCCCAGAAACATACATATCCCCCCACACACAGCACCTCTGCATAACACACGCACACAGCACCACTGTATAATATACACACACAGAGCCACTGCTGTGCCCCTCCCCCCCAGGCACTGTGCCCATTCCCCTCTGGGCACTGTCCCTCTCTCTACCTAGGTGCGGTGCCTCTTGCTCTGGGGCACTGTGCCCCCCACTCCCTGGGCACAGTGCCTCACCCCCCTTTGCCTGTCTCCCCCTCTTGTAACAGGGCGGCCCTGTGTTAACTCTCCCCACCCCCAACCTGTCTCCTCTCCCTCACAGCTGGGGGCCTGTGTCTCCTCTCCTAACCCCCCTGACCTGTCTCCTTTCCCCCTCTTCCTCATGAGGGGCTAAGTCTCATCTACCCCTCTCCATCACAGCTGGGGCTTCTGTGTCTCCTCTCCCCTCTCTCCCTCACAGGGGATGGGGCCCTGTGTCTCCTCTCCCCTCTCTCCCTCTACTGTCTTTTACCTCCCTCCAGTTCAGGGTTGTGTGCACAGTGCAGCCTCTATCCCTCCTGTCCGCCTGCTTCAACAGGTCAGGAGGAGATAGTGAAAGTGAAACTGTCAGATCAGGCTAATTACTAGAAGCAGTGGGACAGGAGGGAGAAAGGCTGCACTGTGCACACAACACTGAATACACACACACTCACTGCTCAGGACATGTAATCTTCATCTCCTGACATAGGAGATGAAGATTACATGTCCTGAGCAGTGAGTGTGTGTGTATTCATTATGTGGAGGACTCAAGTCCCGTGGTCGCAGCGTTCTAGCCTCCTCCAGCTCTGAGTCACCAGTACAGCAGTGTGTGAGGAAGTTGCAGCGGGATGATAACCTCATCACACACTGCTGCATGTCAGGCCGCTGCGACCGGGAAGAAGCGGTTGAGCACTGTAAGGTATGTGCCCACAGGACGTTTTTTAAGCAGTCCTGAACGCAGCAAAACCTGAGGATCCTAGAGTCCTTGACAGGAGATTAGCTATGATCTTATCTGCGTTTTCTGTGCGTTTTTTGCTGCTGCGTTTTTCTTGTGTTTTTGCCATTGACTGCAGCAAAAATGCAGGAATAATTAACATGTCACTTGACACTTGCAAAACCAATGTGTGGGCACCGCGTTTCTGTGAAACACGTTGGTTTTGCTGGGAATCAAAACTGCAGGAACAAATTAGCATAAATTACCATAAAACCAATGGTAAACTGCGTGCAGAAAACACAGCAAAAACGTCCTGTGGGCACTCACCTTTAGGGTATGTGCCCACAGGACGTTTTTATAGCAGTCATGAACGCAGCAAAACCAGTGCTGGTTTCAAGGATTCTAGAGTCCTTGCCAGGAGATTTGCTGCGTTCAGGTCCTGCGTTTTTATCGCGTTTTTCACGCGTTTGTTGTGTGTTTTTACTGTGTTTTTGATGCTGCGTTTTTCCAGCGGTTTTGCCATTGTCTGCAGCAAAACCGTAAGAAACATAGAACATGTCAATTCTCTCCGAACCGCAGCAAAACCGCAGGGATTTGACAGTTCTTGACACTTGCAAAACCAAAGTGTGTGTACAGCGTTTCTGTGAAACACATTGGCTCTCCTGGGAATCCAAACTGGAGGAACAAATTAGCATACATGCTGTAAAAAAACATCCTGTGGGCACATACCTTAAGTGTGCTTTGTACTAAAATCACTGCTGGCCCTCCGGCGGCCTTGAGCAGCCGCCTGTGCACCAGCCTGGGGGGGGGGGGGGGAATGCCTCCCTGCCCACCACATGCACCCTTGGGACCGCTGTGGTGCTGCCTTGCTTGTGCCTCCGCTCCACATGGCTAATTTGCATAGTTTACAAATTAGCCATGTGGACAGAGCTAACGGTGCTGGAGCCTCGGGGGCCCCCTCCCAGCTCGGGCCCCCGGTTCAATGAACCAGTTGCACGAGTGGTATGTCCGCCCGCGATGAATGCACAGTCAAGCACTGCAGAATACAGGAACGGACACAACAACTTGGTAGGACTGTATGGAGGATTATGACATATGTTAGTAATTACTTCTAGCTAATAAAATTGCACTGCAATCTCCATTAATTTCACTCTGATGAGATGCAACATTCAGATTTTATTCACGTGTGACTGTCCTACCTAGTAATATAGGCTGGATGTGTGGTCTGTGTTTCTCTCTCAGTAATACAGGCTGGACGTGAGTTCTGTATGTCTCTCCCAGTAATATAAGCTAAATGTGAGCTCTGTGTGTGTCCTTCCCAGTAATATAGGCTGGATGTGAGCTCTGTGTGTGTCCCTTCCAGTAATATAGGCTGGATGGGAGCTCTGTGTGTGTCCCTTCCAGTAATATAGACTGGATGTGAGCTGTGTGCGTCCCTCCCAATAATATAGGCTGGATGTGAACTCTGTGGGTCCTACCCAGTAATATAGGCTTGATGAGAGCTCTGTTTGTGACACGCCCCTCCAGGGCCTTAGGATACTTAGAAAACTTAGATACTTAGACCCGGCTCCGTGACCCTGGTGGTGTCATGAAAAGTTCGGGGAGGGTGGCTCTCTTCTTTAGGGAAGGTCATGAGGACAGGGAGTTTTGTTAGGGAGAGGATGACTGGACCTGGGATAACTGTTTTACGTGACGCCACCCGCATGTTGTGGCTATAAATGGCCGCCACTGCACAACAGTTCCTCTGGGGCTGATGGTAATGATGCAGCAGTGTGAAAAGCCCTCTACGGGTAGGGCTGACCCCCAGGGCAGCAGATGTTACTGAGTTGGTAGCCATGTTCCAGCGCAAGGCTTATGAAGCATCAAGAAGGTCACGACACAGCAGGTTGCAGTCTTTAGATGTTTTCTCATAGTCACTGTGCAACATCCCGCTGAGTGCTGGGTTCTCGGAGGCAGGGATCCAGCTGCTCCCGGGTAGTGGATGACTCTCAACCGGTACCCCTTCTCTCTGTCCTTTCTCGTCATCTCACACTGCACTTGCTTCACCCTCCTGCCTTACGCCTCGCTCACACAGAGCCCCGAGGCAATGACCACGGGTCCCTCCTGGGGTTACTTGAAGTCTGTCCCCGGACCCTATATGACCCCTTTTTCAACGGATGTGCACGGTATCGGCTGCGGCACCTTGGAATTACCGCAGCCTCCGGGTTGCTCGCTGAGCCTGGTCTTCTCCACTAGCCTTGGGGTCCCGGTGCCCCTGTTCTGTGGTCTGGTCCCTCCACTGCTTGCAACTGAACATGGATGCGAGCCCCACGGGTTGATTGCTCACTACCCCTGCTTCTGGGACCCCCTCTTCCTCCTGGAGCACCCGGTTCTTCCCTTCTGCTCCTCAGTCAGGCCTTAGGACGAGCTCCCACTGGCTCCAGTCCTCTAGACACTTCTCTTAAATTCTTAATCTCTCTGACAGGCTTCCTTCCACTAGCTTCCCTCCAACTCAACTGACTTCTAGTACTATCCTTGTGCTATTTATGCCCTCTGTCACTCTTCCACGTTATCTACGTGTGTTCTTCCTGACTTCACTCCTTCCAGGTGCTTCCCTTCCTACTTCCTCTCCACCCCTCCCCACTACCCAGGTTCCTCCTTCCAGACAGGATCAGGGATTGTGCTCCCAAAGGAGCAATCGCAGCCCCAACCCTGACCTGGACCTAGTGTAGTGCGTGGCCTGGATGTCCCGATACCGGTCTGTGCCTCCCTGTTTAAACCTGAGAGTGGGGTACTACACCTCAACATAGGTGCAGTACCACTGTGGCGACTGGACCCCAGGGGCGCCACATGTGCGTCCCTCCCAATTATATAGGCTGGTTGTGAGCTCTGTGTGTGTCCCTACCAGTAATATAGGCTGGATGTGAGCTATGTGTCTCCCTTTCAGTACTATAGGCTGGATGTGAGATCTGTGTGTCTCTCCAAGTAACAAGGCTGGCCGTGAGATCTGAGTGTAAGGCCAGCTTCACACCGCGGTGTGATCAGGTCCGGGGCTGTCCAGTGTAAACCAGACAGCCCCGAACCCGATTTTCACATAACGCAGCCCTATGGGGCCGGATGGAACCAGATGGCAGGTATGTGCCATCCGGTTTGCATCTGTCCGGGAGGATCCGGGTGAATTTGGATGCTTGCAACATTTGTGTGTCCGGGGCAAAAATCTGCCCAAATCGGATCCTCCCGGATCCGGGCAATCCAGCGCTCCTTAACATGGGGGTCTATGGCGCCGGATCGCCCCGGTCCAATAAAAATATTGTATCCAGGAACCGGACGCCGGGTGCTGGAGTTTAGTAGCGAGCGCTGCTAAACTTCAGCACCACCAGCTGTTCCCTGCAGAGATTTCAGGACCGCAGCTAGCTCCCCGCTAGTCGCGATATTGAAATTGCAGCAGCTGCGATCACAGGAATCCAGCTGCAAACTGGACTGGAGGGCATATTTTCCCTCCGGTTCTGTTTGCAAATCCGGTCCGAGGCTGTCCGATTAACATCGGACAGCCTCGGACCTGATCACACCGCAGTGTGAAGCCAGCCTTTCACACTGCAGTTTTTTCACTGATCAGTGTCCATCAGATTTGTGTGCCAAAACCCGGAGAGGAACTTACAGAGAAAAACTAGAATTGAAAGATTGACACCTGTTCTGAGTTTTGGAGACACTCCTGGTTTTGGCACACAAATCTGATGGACACTGATCAGTGAAAAAACTGCAGTGTGAAAGCAGCCTAAGAAGTGTGCTGCTGACTTCATAACTAAATATATGTAAACTGGTTTCACACTGCAGTTTTTTCCCTGATCAGGTTTGTGTGTCAAAACGAGGAGTGTCTCCAAAACACAGAACATGTGTCAATCTTTCAATATAGTTTTTCTCTGCAAGTTCTCCTGGTTTTGGCACACAAACCCGATCAGGGAAAAAAAACTGCAGTGTGAAACCAGCCTAATACAAGTTGCCCTAAGGGCCGCTTCACACTGCGGCATGATCCGGTCCGGTTCTGTCTGGGAGGACCCAGACAGCTGCGGACCAGATCAGCGCACAGGACTGGGGGGCTATTATGCCCTCTGGTCCTGTGTGCAGCGCGTGCAGCTGCAGCCGCTGACAGGTCAGGACCGCAATACAACTTGTATTAGGCTGGTTTCACACTGCAGTTTTTTTTCCCTGATCGGGTTTGTGTGCCAAAACCAGGAGAACTTGCAGAGAAAAAATATAATTGAAAGATTGACACCTGTTCTGTGTTTTGGAGACACTCCTGGTTTTGACACACAAACCTGATCTAACCTGATCAGGGAAAAAACTGCAGTGTGAAACCAGCCTAAAGGACCCGTTAAACGCTATGATATTATTAACAATATCGTTTGCACGTCACAGCTTTTTGGGTGGAGCAAAGTCGGCTGATTGTTGATCGGAGGTTTTTGAACCAGACCTAAAACCAGACGATGATCGTCCGTCCAACCTGCAGCATGGGTGTGTGTGACACCTCGATAACGATGTTATTAATGACTTCGCCTATTCAGAACTGAAGGACGTAGGCGATCAAACGAGTGCAAGTATCATTCGCTTGTCGCGGAATTGTTGCTGCGTCATTAAAGATATCTGTATGTGTGACATTTCACTAGCGATCATTGAACGATGTTCAAGCGATCTAGGTCAAGTCGCATAGTTGGTCGGCTCGTTCGACTATTGAAGCGTGTAACGGGGACTTTAGGCTGGCTTCACACCACGGTACAAATCAGGTACGGGGTTGTCCGGGGTGAACCCAACAGCCCCAGACCTGATTTTGACATTATACAGCCCTATGGGGCCGGATGGAACTGGATGACAGCTATCTGCCATCCGGATCCGGGTGCATTTGGATTGTGTCCGGGGCAAAAATTCTTCCAAAATCGAATCCTCCCGGATCCGGGGCAATCCAGTGCCATAGACTCCCATGTGAGGGAGCGCCGGATTGACCCGGATCCGGGAGGATCCGGGAACCGGCGGCAGAAGTTCAGCATGAGCCAAGTTGAACTTCAGCACTAGGGAGCTGTCTCCTGTGTAGTGGTTCAGCACCACTTCAGCAGGGGACAACTACCTCAGCTGCGCTCTGCAGCATCCGGCTACAAACAAGACCGGACAGCATATTAACCCTCCGATTCTGTTTGTCCGGAGCTGTCAGGCTGTGTTCGATGCCTCCTGCAAAGCCACCCTTATGCAATTATTTCCTCTGCTGTTGATTTCCTCCTTTTCTAGATGCTGTTCTCTGCTCTCCCTGAACCACTTTCTCTCCTTTCCATGCAGTGGATATCTGTGTAAACCCCCCTGCTCCATCTTGTTTCCTGGCAGATTTTAAATTGAGAAAAGGGACATTGAGAAAAGAGAGAGCTGTCAGAACTAGAAAAGAAAAAATAAAAATCTTGACAGATTAGTAGTATTGTTTGCAAAAGCACAGAGCTAGATAGAGGATTTACAATTGCTCTACGGCGACAACATGATAGAACATTATTAGTAACTAGATGGTGGCCCGATTCTAACGCATCAGGTATTCTAGAATATATATGTAGTTTATTTATAAAGATTTAAAAATAATGCAATGAATACATAGGATTTTCCCCAATCAGCGACGCTTCTTCGTTCAATATATCTGCACGTGTGACACCTCACCAGTGATCAGTAAGGTACTGTCACACTTGGCGACACTCCAGCGATCCCGACAAACGATGAGACCTGGTAGGGATCGCTGGAGCGTCAGTACGTGGTCGCTGATGAGATTGTCACACTGAGCAAGATCAGTAGCGCCAGTTGGGGTACTTCCGCTGCGAGCAGCCGGTGATCCGCTGCTAGCACCGGTCATCTCCCACCTGTGTCACCGCTCACCTCTGTGACAGGATCAGCGATCTCACAGCGGGGGCCTGGTCGCTGCTGTGTGTCACACTGAGCAAGACCGCTAGCGCTGGCCGGGGTACTTCCGCTGTGAGCAGCCTGGAGATGACTGGCTAACGCCGGTCATCTCCCGGCTGAGTCGCCGCTGAATTCCATGCAGCAGGAGATGACGCTGATCTCTCGACGGTAGTGGTGGCATGCATGGTTCAAATCGTGCGCCAATTCGCGACTGGACTGTGCCTGTCTCCTGATTGTAGCGGAAATCTTGCGTCGCTGATCGGCCGGCCGTGACCAGACAGACAGAATTAGAGAATTATATAGTAGGATAGTGAAGGCTAGATAGAAAATTGCATTACTTTAGGAAACAAATGAACAAAAAAAAAAAATAAAAATGGAAAGGTTTACAGAGCCTTAAAATAATCTTGCTGATTATGCACCCTGAACACGACAGACAAGAATGTATGATTTGTACGCAAGCATCCGCATGCGTAAAAATCACACAGTGAAGTCCATCAGTGCGCACGCCCATCCGCAGCAAGCGCATCACCGTGCGTCCCCATGTTAAACACAAGGATGGGAGGTGCTTGCGCTCAGCTTGTGTTCGTCGTCTGCAAGACGCTGCAGATGCGAACGCAAGTCTGAAGCCACCCTTAGGCTGCCTTCACATTGGCGTTCCCCTCCGCAGCCTTCTGCGGAGGGGAAGCGCCATGTGTGCGCAGCCAGCACAAGCCCCTATGTTTATAATGGGAGCGCACGGTGCTGTGCTTGACTGCGCATGACTGTGCGCTCCCATTCACTCCCATATGTGATTTGTATGCAGGCGGACACCTGCGCACAAATCACACACTCTCGTCCGCACCAGGGACGCGACATGTTGCATTCCTGGTGCGGAGGAGAGTGTGTGATTTGTGCGCAGGCATCCGCCTGTGTACAAATCACATATGGGAGTGAATGGGAGCGCACGGTCATGCGCAGTCAAGCGCAGCACTGTGCGCTCCCATTATAAAGATAGGGGCTTGTGCTGGCTGCGCACACATGGCGCTTCCCCTCTGCAGAACGCTGCGGAGGGGAACGCCAGTGTGAACCCAGCCTTAGAGAGTATGTGAAATCTGCATTAAAAATGCTGCAAGAATAGACCTGCTGCAGGTTTATTTCTGCACCAAATCTGCAAGGGAAAATGTGCAGGAGACTCCAGGTTTCTCATTGACTTTGTTGGCATCAGAATTCCCTTCATGTATTGTGACAAATCGGTTCCATGATAATTGTGTACAAGATAATTGTGTACGGACAATTGTGTACAGACAATTGTGTACAGGCCAATTGTGTCCAAGGACAATTGTGTACAAGGACAATTGTGTACAGGGCAATTGTGTACAAGGCAATTGTGTACAAGGCAATTGTGTACGGACAATTGTGTACAAGGCAATTGTGTACGGACAATTGTGTACAAGGCAATTGTGTACGGACAATTGTGTACAAGGCAATTGTGTACGGACAATTGTGTACGGACAATTGTGTACAGACAATTGTGTACAAGTGTGTACAAGGCAATTGTGTACGGACAATTGTGTACAAGGCAATTGTGTACGGACAATTGTGTACAAGGCAATTGTGTACGGACAATTGTGTACGGACAATTGTGTACAGACAATTGTGTACAAGTGTGTACAAGGCAATTGTGTACGGACAATTGTGTACAAGGCAATTGTGTACGGACAATTGTGTACAAGGCAATTGTGTACGGACAATTGTGTACAAGGCAATTGTGTACGGACAATTGTGTACAAGGCAATTGTGTACGGACAATTGTGTACAAGGCAATTGTGTACGGACAATTGTGTACGGACAATTGTGTACAGACAATTGTGTACAAGTGTGTACAAGGCAATTGTGTACGGACAATTGTGTACAAGGCAATTGTGTACGGACAATTGTGTACAAGGCAATTGTGTACGGACAATTGTGTACAAGGCAATTGTGTACGGACAATTGTGTACAAGGCAATTGTGTACGGACAATTGTGTACAACGCAATTGTGTACGGACAAGTGTGTACGGACGATTATTTACAGACAAGTATAGGGAAAACAAAAAATTAAACGTCCAAAAAAAGGAAATACTTTATTCATCATTGATTTTAACGTAAGATTGCTTATTGAATAACAGTTTCAAAGCTTCTTCTATTCTTATTCTACAAATATTGCTGGTCTTGTCTATCGTGCCTGCATGTTGCTGATCGCTCGTAGATACCGCAGCTTGTCTCCTTGATTGTGATAATCAGCCACTTTCACACGCAGTCGTTCAGCTAGCTGGACATACTTGCTTCGTGGATGCTCAACATTCTGTACCTCAGCATTCTGGGCTGTAAGTCTATGAATTGCCATGTCACTAATGAGTCCGTTGAACAGTTTCCACACGGTAGGATGAGCACAAAGAAAGAGTGCTTGTAAGGCGTTATGAAACCCCTCGCAGCAATTCGTGGTCTTGGGGGCAGAGGCCAAAGCGTCAGCATAATGATTCCAGACCTCTGGAGTAAACCTTGCGTTTCGAAAGCGTCCACCTACTCCTGGCCCCCTAACGTAGGTATGCTCAAAGTAGGAGAGGAGCTGATTGGTAGCATCATCATCAGGGAAGATTTGGGCTAGTTCGTCATACCTTGCACTTACTTCGGCTGGTGGGACAAACGCCAAGGAGGCCAAAGATTTTACCTTGAGATTGAACTCTCCATCCTCAGCCTCAAATTCAGCCTTTAGGCCCAGCTCATTGACCTTTCGAATAATGGACTGGCTCAGATGAAAGAAGCAGCCAGAAATCGCTGCAGCTGGAAACTCATCTTGGAAAGCTGACATTGCTGCCATCTCAAAGTCAAGAAGAATTTTCTGGGGATTTGCACCTGGCATCAACCCTTTGAGCGCCGTGATCATTCGACGATAGGTTGGACCAGTCTTGTTTGGCAGCAGGCAGTAGATCAGGGGAGGATAGGAGTTGCCGACTTTTGCATGGAGAGAATACAGCTGAAAGAACATGGTTGGCACCACCTTGAACGTTCCATCGCCAAACCATGTCTCTCCTCTTTCGAAATAAGGCAACAGTTCATTGCTACCAATGGCAAGAATCCTGTGGGGGTCATCTCTTGCAGAGTCATATAAAATGATGTCGCTGTATTCCTGGGGGATAGCAAAATTGATGCTTTGAGGAGGAGTCAGCATGGTGTTTGCTCGCTGCCTGACCCGACGTGTATTTCGCTCAACGTCACTTCGCTTGGGCATTCGAGACAACACGTCATCAGACCTGTCTCGAAGAACCTGTCCAACAATGCTTCTAGTAGATGCTTGAGAGCTGATTGCTTCTTGCCTCAGAGCAGCCATTGTAGCTCTGGCTTCAGCTTGAACTGGATCTGCAGAGTGACTGTGCTCAGTCGGCTGTTTAACAATCGCGGCTCCAGATGTGTGCATGCGTGCGGGACACTTGAATTTGTTGACTTGCCTGCACCGCCATTCTTTGATGCTGTCATCACGTGTCCTGTGCAGGATATACTCGTGTCCCCCAAGCCTAAGGACATCTTTGTCTTTTTCAGACTTGCTCATAGTAAAAGTCATGGTGAAAGTTGCAAGGGGTGAGTAATGAAACTGAAAGTAAGCGTCATTGTGAAAGTGGCCTGTACAAGTGGCCTGTACACAAATAATTGCCTTGTACACAATATTGTCCGTACACAATTGCCTTGTACACACTTGTACACAATTGTCCGTACACAATTGCCTTGTACACAATTGTCCGTACACAATTGCCTTGTACACAATTGTCCGTACACAATTGCCTTGTACACAATTGTCCGTACACAATTGCCTTGTACACAATTGTCCGTACACAATTGTCCGTACACAATTGCCTTGTACACACTTGTACACAATTGTCTGTACACAATTGTCCGTACACAATTGTCCGTACACAATTGCCTTGTACACAATTGTCCGTACACAATTGCCTTGTACACACTTGTACACAATTGTCTGTACACAATTGTCCGTACACAATTGTCCGTACACAATTGCCTTGTACACAATTGTCCGTACACAATTGCCTTGTACACAATTGCCTTGTACACAATTGTCATTGTACACAATTGTCCTTGGACACAATTGGCCTGTACACAATTGTCTGTACACAATTGTCCGTACACAATTGCCTTGTACACAATTGTCCGTACACAATTGCCTTGTACACAATTGTCCGTACACAATTGCCTTGTACACAATTGTCCGTACACAATTGTCCGTACACAATTGCCTTGTACACACTTGTACACAATTGTCTGTACACAATTGTCCGTACACAATTGTCCGTACACAATTGCCTTGTACACAATTGTCCGTACACAATTGCCTTGTACACAATTGTCCGTACACAATTGCCTTGTACACAATTGTCCGTACACAATTGCCTTGTACACAATTGTCCGTACACAATTGTCCGTACACAATTGCCTTGTACACAATTGTCCGTACACAATTGTCCGTACACAATTGCCTTGTACACAATTGTCCGTACACAATTGCCTTGTACACAATTGTCCGTACACAATTGCCTTGTACACAATTGTCCGTACACAATTGTCCGTACACAATTGCCTTGTACACACTTGTACACAATTGTCCGTACACAATTGCCTTGTACACAATTGTCCGTACACAATTGCCTTGTACACAATTGTCCGTACACAATTGCCTTGTACACAATTGTCCGTACACAATTGTCCGTACACAATTGCCTTGTACACACTTGTACACAATTGTCCGTACACAATTGCCTTGTACACAATTGTCCGTACACAATTGCCTTGTACACAATTGTCCGTACACAATTGCCTTGTACACAATTGTCCGTACACAATTGCCTTGTACACAATTGTCCGTACACAATTGTCCGTACACAATTGCCTTGTACACACTTGTACACAATTGTCTGTACACAATTGTCCGTCCACAATTGTCCGTACACAATTGCCTTGTACACAATTGTCCGTACACAATTGCCTTGTACACAATTGTCCGTACACAATTGCCTTGTACACACTTGTACACAATTGTCTGTACACAATTGTCCGTACACAATTGTCCGTACACAATTGCCTTGTACACAATTGTCCGTACACAATTGCCTTGTACACACTTGTACACAATTGTCTGTACACAATTGTCCGTACACAATTGTCCGTACACAATTGCCTTGTACACACTTGTACACAATTGTCTGTACACAATTGTCCGTACACAATTGTCCGTACACAATTGCCTTGTACACAATTGTCCGTACACAATTGCCTTGTACACAATTGTCCGTACACAATTGCCTTGTACACAATTGTCCGTACACAATTGCCTTGTACACAATTGTCCGTACACAATTGCCTTGTACACAATTGTCCGTACACAATTGCCTTGTACACACTTGTACACAATTGTCTGTACACAATTGTCCGTACACAATTGTCCGTACACAATTGCCTTGTACACACTTGTACACAATTGTCTGTACACAATTGTCCGTACACAATTGTCCGTACACAATTGCCTTGTACACAATTGTCCGTACACAATTGCCTTGTACACACTTGTACACAATTGTCTGTACACAATTGTCCGTACACAATTGTCCGTACACAATTGCCTTGTACACAATTGTCCGTACACAATTGCCTTGTACACAATTGTCCGTACACAATTGCCTTGTACACAATTGTCCGTACACAATTGCCTTGTACACAATTGCCTTGTACACAATTGCCCTGTACACAATTGTCCTTGGACACAATTGGCCTGTACACAATTGTCTGTACACAATTGTCCGTACACAATTATCTTGTACACAATTGTCCTGTCACCGACAAATCTGCACCCAAAAAAATTTGATAAAAACGCAACGTGTGCACACACCCTTACTTGAGTTTACTTCACATTTTTGACGCCACAGTTTTTATTAATGTTGAGCATGTCACGTTTTAAATAAAGCTGCTTTGTTATTCATACTTCATGGTATTTGACATTTAATAATACAGTTACGAGTAGCTCATATAAGTGTTTGATCCATTTCCACAGTCAAAGGGCACTAAAAGCACATGCGTTTTTTACCTGCAGATTCTCCGCATCTAATGCAAGTGTAAGGGCAGAATCCGCACAGAAAACTCAGCGGACCCGCAAAAGAAATAGAAATGTTGAAGATTTCAAAAACGCGCCACACGTCAGGTTATGTAGCATAAAAAAAAAATTGAATTAAAAATAAAAAAAAAAACAGTGGCCAGGAGATCTCAATACACTTTGCTTGAACTGTAAGGCCACGTGCACACGTTCAGTATTTGGTGAGTGTTTACCTCAGTATTTGTAAGGCCACGTGCACACGTTCAGTATTTGGTGAGTTTTTACCTCAGTATCTGTAAGGTCATGTGCACATGTTCAGTATTTGATGAGTTTTTCTCCTCAGTATTTGTAAGGCCACGTGCACACATTCAGTATTTGGTGAGTTTTTACCTCAGTATTTGTAAGGCCACGTGCACATGTTCAATATTTGGTGAGTTTCCCCTCAGTATTTGTAAGGCCACATGCACACATTCAGTATTTGGTGAGTTTTTATCTCAGTATCTGTAAGTCCACATGCACACGTTCAGTATTTGGTGAGTTTTTTACCTCAGTATTTGTAAGCCAAAACAGGAATGAGGTAAAAAAAAATAAATACTCAACATATGTACACTACGTTTTATGGGTAAAGAACTCATCATGGAAAGCTATCATCAGAAGAAAAATAACAACCAAAAAAAAACAAAAAAAAAAAACTTTCTTGATCGTCTGTTGCAACCAATTACATTGCAGCTTTTATTTTTCAAGTGTACGATGAAAAATGTAAGTTGTGCTGTGACTGGTTGGCACAGATACCTACCAACAGTCCTGATTCTGCCTGAGCAGTGCCCATCTCAGTACTTGGGCCGACTAAACACATGACTGAGGCAGTGAGCGAGTGGTCACAATCATGAAGTGTTGCTCACACGCCAGTATGGCTAGAAAAAGAGGTACGAAGGACGGACGGCACCCAGCACCAAGGAAACAGAGGCATCAGAGATCGGTAAGGAGACTATGGTTTATTTGATATATTTTTTGCCATTCTGAAGGTTTTTCAAAAATCTCTAACTCTTTGTGCATTGTGTTAATTTTCGACCCTGGATCCGCAGCGACGCTCAGTATTCCTAGAGAGGATTTTCAATTCTATGAAATATAATTAGTGTCTATGGCTTTGACTATTTATTCTGCAAGTTGCAATTAATATTTGTAAGCTGCACTTTCTACGTTTCCTCGCACACTTTTACAGATTTTAATTACTGCTGACATGTTTCTGCTGTAATTAGCCGTCTGGCAGCTACATGTACAGTCTGCTGCAAAAGAGAATAGCTGTTTGTGCATTAAATATAATGACACCCTCTGGTGCTATAATAAGTTAATGTTACAGAGCAGCCCTCACTGCAAGGGAACATCCCCGGCTGAGCCGGCACAGTCTGGAGTAAACCCCATATAGGCACAACGTGTCATGGATCTGCTAATATGGCAGATTTATTATGGCTCCTGTAACACTTTATCCATTTTTTCAGTCTCATCGTGGAATTAGCTGGTGAATAATGAACATTGTGCATTTCTATAAAGGCGTTTAGAATAGTTTTGCTCCATAATTCTGTATCCAATGCCTCATTGTTTTCTGCAGGGGCTTTGCTTGAGATTGCCGGGCATTGTTTCAAGTAGTGGTGGTCAGATCAGTGGAATACCCACTGATTGTAAAAATGAAGGGGCCACAAAACTGAATTAATTGTTCCCTAGACAGCACTACCCAGGATAGTCACCTACTGTGCAGAGAACAGTAGGCAAGATCCATTCAAGTAATTGGAGCCATGCTCCAATTTACTGTACATCCAGCTGGAAACACTTAGGGTACCGTTACACGTCGCAACATTGCATGCAATTTCACTTGCAATTTGCTGGTCGCAGTGAAATCATGGACACATTGTTCTATTTTGTTGCTGTGTACAAAATGGAACAATGTGTCCATGATTTCACTGCAACCAGCAAATTGCAAGTGAAATTGCATGCGATGTTGCAACGTGTAACGGTTCCCTTAGGCTGCATGCACACAATCAGTATTAGCATCATTATGGACGCGTCCATAACGCTGTGTTGTACAGTACAAGCACAGTGGATGGATTTACAGAAATCCCATGCCCACTGTGCTGCTTTCCTCCACATTGTTTACGGACATGCTGGTCAGCTTTCTGTGCTGCTGCTTGACGGCAAGCATGTGAATTTAGCCCTGCGGATCGGAGACGACCTGGGCGGGTGAATGCAGGGAAAAGTCGTCATGCCCTGAACACAGATCGAGGATGAACGCAACCGCCCTGTGCCCACAGAGATCTCTGGCATCCCTGCAGGAGAGGAGACACTGAATCCAGGAGTGTGTCTCCTGATTGAGTGCATATACTCTTATGGTGGGTTTACACGCTAGGATATCCTGAACGATATCCTTGAAACGTCACAGATACAGTGCCTACAAGTAGTATTCAACCCCCTGCAGATTTAGCTGGTTGACACATGCGGAATTAACTTGGCATTGTGACATTTGGACTCTAGATCAGCCTGGAAGTGGGAAATGCAGTGCCACAAAAAAATTTTTTTTTTTTTTAAAGCGTTAAAAGTTAATTCAGAGGGTCATTTATTATTCAACCCCTCAAACCACCAGCATTCTGTTTGGTCCCCCTAAAGTATTAAGAAGTAGTTCAGGCACAAAGAACAATGAGCTTCACATGTGTGGATTAATTATCTCTTTTGCCAGCCTTTTCTGACTATTTAAGACCCTCCCCAAACTTGTGAACAGCACTCATACATGGTCAACATGGGAAAGACAAAGGAGCATTCCAAGGCCATCAGAGACACAGATCGTGGAGGGTCACAAGGCTGGCAAGGGGTACAAAACCCTTTCCAAGGAGTTGGGCCTACCTGTCTCCACTGTTGGGAGCATCATCCGGAGGTGGAAGGCTTATGGAACTACTGTTAGCCTTCCACGGCCTGGATAGCCTTTGAACGTTTCCTCCCGTGCCGAGGCCAGGCTTGTCCGAAAAGTCAAGGCTAACCCAAGGACAACAAGGAAGGAGCTCTGGGAAGATCTCATGGCAGTGGGGACATTGGTTTCAGTCAGTACCATAAGTAACGTACTCCACCGTAATGGTCTCCGTTCCAGACGAGCCCGTAAGGTTCCTTTACTTTCAAAGCGTCATGTCAAGGCTCGTCTACAGTTTGCTCATGATCACTTGGAGGACTCGGAGACAGACTGGTTCAAGGTTCTATGGTCTGATGAGACCAAGATCGAGATCTTTGGTGCCAACCACACACGTGACGTTTGGAGACTGGATGGCACTGCATACGACCCCAAGAATACCATCCCTACAGTCAAGCATGGTGGTGGCAGCATCATGCTGTGGGGCTGTTTCTCAGCCAAGGGGCCTGGCCATCTGGTCCGCATCTATGGGAAGATGGATAGCACGGCCTACCTGGAGATTTTGGCCAAGAACCTCCGCTCCTCCATCAAGGATCTTAAGATGGGTCGTAATTTCATCTTCCAACAAGACAACGATCCAAAGCACACAGCCAAGAAAACCAAGGCCTGGTTCAAGAGGGAAAAAAATCAAGGTTTTGGAGTGGCCTAGTCAGTCTCCTGACCTTAACCCAATTGAAAACTTGTGGAAAGAGCTCAAGATTAAAGTCCACATGAGACACCCAAAGAACCTAGATAACTTGGAGAAGATCTGCATGGAGGAGTGGGCCAAGATAACTCCAGAGACCTGTGCCGGCCTGATCAGGTCTTATAAAAGACGATTATTAGCTGTAATTGCAAACAAGGGTTATTCCACAAAATATTAAACCTAGGGGTTGAATAATAATTGACCCACACTTTTATGTTTAAAATTTATAAAAATTCAACTGAGCAACATAACTTTTTGGTTTGTAAGATTTATGCTTCTGTTAATAAATCCTACTCTCGTTTGCAGTTTGAAGGCTCTAACTTATTGGCATCTTATCAAACCACCTAAATCTGCAGGGGGTTGAATACTACTTGTAGGCACTGTATGTGATTGTTGAAATGATATCGTTCGGGCGTCGTTGCGTCTAAACAAACGATATAGGATGAAAAGATCGTTGGATTGTTCATCCTAGATTTGAGATCCTGACCTCAAATCTATCGTTCATAATCCAATTAACGCTTCAGGAAGCAGCATCGTTCAGTGTGACAGCTTTTTGAACGTTATTGTTCAAAAAGCTCCTATTCCTGCCGCTTTATTACATCGCTCACTCCTTCCTCTCCTATTTAACAATTGCACTGCCGCATAGGATATCGTTAACTATATCACGGTCACGTCATCGTTCCAAGGATATCGCTAACGATATCCTAGCATGTAAACCCACCATTAGAAGGGGATGAAATGCTAAATCATAGATGAGGCCTCTTCATTCTCATAAGTCAGATTTCAACCAAAAGTGATAACACTTCTAAGGGTACCTTCTCAGGCCACAACCACGGGAGACATTTTTGGCGGCGATGTTTCTTGCTGGAAAGATCACCGCCAAATTGCTTCCTTATTGCGGCGTATAAATCGGAAATTTGACGGCGATAAAACCTGTCACCTGGTTTCGATTTTAGAGCAGTGCTCTAAAACCAGGCGACCGGAGCGAGGCGACATATCGCTGCCAAATTCCCGTTTTACACGCCGCAATAAGGAGGCAATTGGGTGGAAATGTGGCAGTGATATTTCCACATTGTAATATTGCTGCCACATTTCTCGCCGTGGTTGCGGCGTGTAAAGGTACCCTTATGGCCCCTTTACACGCAGCTACAGGTGACAGGTTTTCCACAGGTAACTTACTAGTTGCAGTGAAATCATGGAGACATAGTTCCATTTGTACACAGCAACAAGATAGAACCTTGTCTCCATGATTTCACTGCAGCCAGTAAGTTACCTGTGGAAAACCTGTCACCTGTAGCTGCGTGTAAAGGGGCCATTAGGCTACGTTCACACTGTGTTTTTGTTCATCAGTTTTTGTAGTTAAAACCAGGAGTGGGTGATAAATACAGAAGTGGTGTCCATATTTCGATTATACTTTTCCTCCAATTGCTCCACTCCTGGTTTGGCTACAAAAACTGATGAGCAAAAACAGACCAAGACACACAGTGTGAATGGAGTTTAAAGGTAAAGTTAAGGTGGGGTTACATGTTGCAATATCGTTCCGATATCACAATTCAATGGCGCGGGAGCGCGCATTTAGTGCACGTTTCTCCCGCATCGCAGGTTTACACGTTGCGATTTCTGTATCCAACGTCCGTATGATGTCTACGCCCCCAACCCAGGAACGACCATTTAACATGGGAGTGAATGGGTGACGTTGAACTTCACAGTTGGGCTGTCACACAGCACGATCCGGCTCCAATCTCCATTCAATATCGGAGCATTGAATAGCATGCTCATTCAATCCCCGATATCGCATTGACATCGTTCCTGCATCGTATTGGACGTTCACACCATACAACGCAGGAACGATATCGGCTCCAACGATCGAACCACGTGATTTTTCATTGAAATTGGACGCCGGATGTGCAGAACCGGTCCGCAGCTGTCTGGGTCCTCCCGGACAGAACCGGATCAGATCATGTCGCAGTGTGAAGCGGCCCTAAGGATATCGTTAACGATATCCTAGCGTGCGAAGTGGCCTTAAGATTGGCTGTACAACTTGCTGTTGTGCCAGCATTTCAGTGCTGGGTGTTTGCAGTAAAAGTATTTCAATTTATGACAAGCAAGTCATGTGTACTTTGTGACCAGCGGCAGAAAATCTGACATATATGGAAGCATTTGTAACTCCGCATCGAAGTAATTGTAGGTTGCAGCTCATTTTTGCCATGTAAAGTATGCAGTATTCTACAGTACCAGCATAATCAATGAGATTTCGGAAATCTCATGCACAGGTTGTGTTTTTTCCCCACATATTTTGAGCCCCGATTCATGAAAATTCTTGCAGTGCTCTCTTTTATAAAAATGCATGGGTAAGAAACGCAAGTAAAAATGCAAAAACATATATTTTACAAAGATAACAAATGGAACGTGTGAACATGCTCTTGAAATTTCTGGAGCCCTGGCCTACAGGAGTTTGTGTAAATTATCAGCCCAATCATATCCGGATTTGCAGAGTTGACTGAAGATTGTATGAAGATCTGACCATGTTGCAGATGGGCACACATGTGTGTCACTTGGCACAATGAAAGCTATCTGACTCTACAAAACAGTGCATGCTGCAATTATTGACACATATCCATGTGGAACATTATTAATGTAAATAGTTCCATAGACCTTTGGTCTGTATGCTGTCCATTCTACGCAAAGGCAGCAACTTCACCAAGACTAAAGTACGGTAATGTGAATAATCCTTTAGCACGAGACCCCTCAATAATATCTTACTATATATTCATGCTGCAAATTTGCAAAAATAAAATCAGGTATAAACATGCATGGTATTTTACATAAAATGTTTAAAGTACCATATTTATGGATGCAGCGCTCTAAACCTCACTATGCAATCACGTCCACCTTGCATTTGACAGGTTTGCACATTCTTTTTACTGCATTATTATAAATCACATAAATCAAAAGAAGCGACCCCATGCAAAGAAGAGAAATATCGTACTGCGATCCATCACCATCACATTAGTATGATAATTGTGGTGTAGAGTCCAGTCCTTAATCTGACAACCCTACATTACTCTGCACGAATCATATATGACCAGGCATCCATTTAGGAGGGAAATAATCCATTTAAAAGATTTGCATCGCCATGCTGCAATTAGGAAAGCAGGTGCCTATGCTAATAGGGGCTGCAATGATTAATTCAGGACCTGAAATGGTGCGTCTTCTATATCATTTTAGGGTAGATTCTATTCTATGGAATGACAATTATATATTTTAAAATAATATTTTATAGAAATTACATAGATTGGTGTTATTTGTGTTTAACCTAATAACGGATAAAAATAAAACAAAATAACTCCTATAACATGTATTACCCCGTCACCATCTTTCTGTTCTCGGAGTACCAATGGGTTAATGATAATTAATATATAACAGTAATTCATTTGTTTCCTAGGTTTCTTATATGATAAGTTAGATCTTAGCTTCTTCCTCCAGTCGTCCAGACGACTTCAGGCTCTTAAGGAAGGACAATATACTCTTTATATTACTACAGAGGAATCCCTATACAAAGTCAGATGTCCCGAAGATTGCAATCACCATGAAAAATACCCAGCGGGAAGCGACACATGAAAAATATCCCAAATCCTAAAAGGTTGAAGGATTTTCTATCAGACTTTTCCATTCGCAATAAATGGTTGTTGTGAAGCCAGCCAAGGATTTCCCTGGTGTAGACAGCAAATTAAGAAACAGCTGTGGCAAAGCAGTGGGAATAGCCCCCCATTGTGGATTTCCAGAATCCGTCAGTAACAGACATGGAGCGACACAGGTTAAATCACAGAACACAAATCCGGTTTCCTAAAAGCAGCTTAGAGGCATATTGGATTTAAAGGGGGGGTAAGAAAAAAAGGGGAAAAGTTTTGCAAACTTACCATCTGGTCCTGGCTGCAGGTTGGGTCTGTTCCCAGTCATCATGCTCAATATCCCCTAGCAGGGATTTAATGTTTGCACAATTAGATTGCTTCTCTGCTGTTTCTTTCTGGAAAGAAGTAACCAGTGCATTAAATACAGGACTCCTCAAGATGCAGCAACATAGTCCTTGCTACAATGGATGAAGCTGTGAAGAGCAGAGTCCTGTCCTGTATGACAGTCAGAGACAAACCCCAGCCCACAGTCCCAGGGACCAATCACCAGTGCAGGGGAGGACTGTGGGATCCTCCGAGCTGTCATCATACTGGGGAGAAACAGAAAAGAAAAGTTACTTACTTGTGGATATTTCTTAACATCAGACATGTGCAATAGTAAAACTGATACATTGTCACTCATAAAGGGAACTTACAACTGCAGAGTCTGTGCTGCCTACATACAGGAGCAGGCTGGCTTTGTTCTTACTAGGGATGGGGTGTCACACCAATTTGTTGAATATAATTCACCGCCTAAGGGTGGAGGCACACTGGCGTGAGACTCGCGGGAGTCTCACGCTTGTAAAAAACGCATGTCACTCGCACTGATGTTAACAAATTGGCCAGGGCACAGTGGTCCGTTTTACGCAGTCGTCTCTCGCATGTCGCCGGCAATGCGATTCCACTCACAGCATGCTGCGTATGTGTGCGATTCCTACGCGCGTACGGCCAATGCAAGTCTATGGCGGCTTTTTTTTCTCGCATGAAGTCAGCACACCATGCGAGTTGCATGCGCGAAATACGCTTGTACGTGACAGGAAGTACAAGCTGATTCCAATTCTGAAGTGCACCTGCATGCCTCCATGCCTCAAAAACACCTTACACTCGGATCGCTGTTTGTGACTGAAAAAATGCACTCGCATCGCACTCGCACTGCAAACGCACAACACTCGCACCACACTCGCACACAACTCGCACCGCGATCGCGGACAAATACGCGACGCAGTCACAGAAATGGCTGCGTACAAAACCTCCGTTTAACACGCTCCTAGTGTGCCTCCACCCTAAATGAGATTACACTTCAGAATGACTTAACATAAACATATTGCAATTTCATGCTGTATTACAAATTTATACTTTTTTTGTTAATAATACAGACCAGACAATCGTTGTTTTTTTATTTAATATATTATTTTGTATACAAGAAAAACCAGTGCATGTTTCGTCAGACTACTGGATTGAATCGTGACTTTAGCCTGTGTGATTGCTTTCACTATAAGGCCCCTTTCACACATCCATGCAAATAACGCACGTATGTTAAGGCCCGTTACATGATATCGTTGAAAATATCGTTGCAAGTCACGGGTTTTGTGAAGTTGCAGCACGTCGAAACAACATAGTTGTGTGTGACACGTATCAACGATAAATGATAAGTTCGCTGATAGTTGATCGTGGAATAATGACCTGGACCATTATTTTATCGTTGGTCTCCCGCTGGGCGGCCAGCATCAGCGTGTGTGACAGCAGGAGACCAACGATCACTGACCTCCCAGCGCCGCAAAGCACACGCTGGGAGCTGGTAACCAGGGTAAATATCGGGTAAGTAAGCGCAGCGCTCTGCTTAGTTACCCAATGTTTACCGTGGTTACCAGCGTTCTCGCAGGTCGCTGATTGCTGGTGAGTCTGCCTGTGTGACAGCTCACCAGTGATCAGATAGCGATGTCCCAGTGATCTCAATCATTGGTGGGATCACTGGGAAATCGCAGCGTGTAACAGGGCCTTAAGTTGCCGTTTTGTTCACCCCTGTGTCCAGCATCATGTGTCATTCTTGTCCTGTCTGAGTGACATCTGGATAGCACACGGACGATATGACTTTGTATACTTACAAGACTCCAGCACTGATGTCCCTCTTGCTTTCGGGTCTGCAGTATCACTCAGTGCAGTGAATATTCATGAGCTTAATGAGCGACCCCGGAAAGGAGTGGGACAGGCAGCATCGCCGGAGACTGGTAAGTGTAAAATTCCATTTATTTTAATGAAAAATGTTTGCTTCGGTCCGTGCACAGGGATGTCACACAGAAGACATCCATGTGCAGGACATTTTTGGCACGCCGTGCTGCTGCCTAAAAATGGCAACACGTGCTTCACACAGATGTGTGAAAATGACCATTGAGTGATATGTGTCTATGTGTGTCCATGTCTCCGGAATGTGGCTACACAGATGGCACACGCCCCAGAAACAAGGACATATCAAAGAGGCCTAAGGGCCCTTTACACACACATCATTGTATCCAATATCTGAAAGATCTCTGGTTGCAGTGAATTCTTGGACACATAGTTCATTTTGTGGCTGTGTACAACATGGAGCAATCTGTCCATGATTTCACTGCAACCAGAGATTGGTTCAGATATTGCATAGGCGGCCGTCACACGCACAGATATCTATAGCGATATTGTAAGCGATCACGTGCACGCGCGATCGCTTACAATATCGCTCACATCGCTGGTGAGATGTCACACAGGCAGACTCACCAGCGATGTGGAGCCGCGATCTCGCTGGTAACTATGGTACACATCGGGTAACTAGGCGCCGCGCATCGCTTAGTTACCCGACGTGTACCATAGTTACCATCTCCCAGCATAGGCTCTGCCGCTGGGAGATCGTTCATCGTGGTGTTATACACCACGATGAAGGAGATCGTGAAATCGATCATCGCTAGATCTGAGAACCGGACCTCAGATCAGCGATGTCACGATCAAGCGATTTCACATCGTGAATCGCTTGATTACATGCATCGATTTTAAGCCCGATATCGCTTAAGTGATCAAAAAGGAGATCGCTTAAACGATATCGGGCAAGATATCTGTGCGTGTGACGGCCGCCATACAATGATTGGTGTGTGTAAACCCACCATAAGGCTGTGTGCACACGTTTAGGATCTATGCAGAAATTACTGAATCATAATCTCTTGGCAGCAAAAATTAGTTTTTTTAATACATTTTTTGATGCATTTTTCCATGCGGATTAAAATAAAAATCCTGCAAGAATTGACATACTGCAGATTTATTTCTGCACCAAATCTGCAAGGAGTAACTATTCAATGTGTGCTTGAGACTTCAGGATTCTCGACTTTACTGCATCAGGATTCCTTTCATGTTTTGTGACAAATCTGCACGGAAAAAACATGATAAAAATGGAATTTGTGCACACAGCCTAAGGGCCACTTTACACACACACCCAAATTATCTGTCCAACTTCTGAACAACTTACTGGTTGCAGTGAAATCATGGACACATTGTTCTATCTTGTTGCTGTGTACAAATGGAACAATGTGTCCATGATTTAACTGCAAACAGTAAGTTGGTCAGAAGTTGGACAGATAAGTTGGTGTGTGTAAAGTGGCCCTAAGGGCGCTTTACACACACAGATATCTGTGACCAACTTCTGAACAGATCTCTGGTTGCAGTGAAATCATGGACACATTGTTTCATTTTGTGGTTGTGTACAAATGTAACAATGTGTCCGTGATTTCAATGCAACCAGAGATCTGCGAACAATCTCTGCATAATTATCTGTATGTAACTGGGCCTTAAGGCTATGTTCACACAGGGAGTTTTTGTGGCAGTTTTTAGTATTTTTTTTTTTTGCCTTGGTTTAATGCAAATATATGCAAAAAAAATCAAGTGCTTTTGATTCCCAGCAAAACCTGAGACTGAGGCTAGAAACACACTGGCGTGAAGGCCACTTTACACACACAGATATCTGTGACCAACTTCTGAACAGATCTCTGGTTGCAGTGAAATCATGGACACATTGTTCATTTTGTGGCTGTGTACAAATAGAACAATGTGTCCATGATTTCACTGCAACCAGAGATCTGTTAGAAGTTGGTCACAGACGTTGGTGTGTGTAAAGCTGGCCCTAAGGCCGGCTTCCTACCATGGTTGTGATGTATCAGGTTCTGTCCGGTGTTTTGCAGGAGACACCGGCCAGAACCTGACAGGCCCAGATAGAACAGAACCGGAGGGCAAATATGCCCTCCGATCCTCTTTTCTGCCGGAACCGGCAGATCGCAGGGTTCAGGAATTGTCCCTGCTGAAATGACAGAATCGCAGCTAGCTTTCCTGAAATCTCTGCAGGTGACAGCTCCAGTTGCTGAAGTTCAGCGCGCCGGCGCTGAGCTTCAGCACCCGCCGTCCGGGAACCTGACAGATTCTCTGCTGTATCCGCGATCCGGCCCCCATAGACTCCCATGTTATGTTTGGCGCTGGATCCGGGAGGATCTGATTTGTGCAGATTTTTGCCCCGGACACAAAAACGCTGCAATATAAAAATCAGAAAGGAACCAACGTTAGACATCATTATTATTAAGGCAGACTACTCAATAACCGTATAGAACCCAAAGAAAAGGAGTGTACAATTGCCCATAGTTTCTTATTAAAACCACCGCAATGTACACACAAGTGTTGCATGCAAGAATACGGTAAGTTTTTATTCATTACAAAGGAACAGTAAGGGGTAGTGTCAACAAGCAATTACAAATAAATTGTCGATAAGGTAAGGATTTGGAGGGAGGAGATTGACAGACAGAGGGATGGAGAGGAGGAATAGTATGAAATGCCCCTGGAAATCAGTTCCTGAAAGTTCAAGTGCTTAAGGTAAAAATTCCTAGATTAGAGCTGGTATATAATATTAAGGAAGCTGTAGCCGCCGCTGCAGTCGGGCCCTCTGGGGATAATGGGAGTTGCAGCCAGGATGATGAGCCCTCCACAGGTAGGGCTGGTCCCCAGTGCTCCCGTGTAGAGAAGATGATGGGAATAAAGGAAAGTTATCAATATTCTAGATCAGTCTCCTGCTGCCAGCTCAGCGTAGCAATCAGCCCCTTCCCGGGCACGCAATTAAGAGTCGCACACAGTTCTTAGCTTTTACCGGGTTTTTACTTTCTGCTCCGAAGTTCTTACAATACACGGTCAGTTCACTAGCGGCTCCGGTACCCAGATTAGCAGCTGAGCTGGCTTGTCAGCAGCCCCCCCTTCCTTGTTCTTCTCGGGCCTCTGTTCTCTGTCCCGTGCACTAACTACAGTCCAGCAGTCACAGGTTTTTCGTGGGCACCTTTCCGTGCTTCCTAGCTCTAGCTCGATAGCCTTCCCTTCATTATGCCGGGGGTTGGGTCCCGGACATAAAGACCCCGCACCCCGCCGGAGTTCGTGGTTGGGGCATGCAGCTTCCCTGGCACCTAAGCAGAGCTGGCACTCTGATCCCGGCCCGGTCCCTCGGTGTCCTCACTGATTTGGACACACCTTGGACCCTTTCTTGCTTCCCTCGGTATGCATTCCAGGCTAGCCATACGGTGGCACAGGCCGCCGGGTCCAGGCTCTTGCTGTCTGATGTCCCAGTTGACTAGACTGCCGGGTGTCAATCTTTAAGTGTTCTTTCCTCCACTCCACTCAGGACTTAACTAACTTGAATTTGGTGTTGTGCGTTCACTCCTGTACATGTGTACCCACCCCTTACCGGGCTCTTTCCTAACTCTCCACCCTCCACCTAGCTCCTTCCACTATCCCGTGCCAGACCTGAAGTAACTTAGGCTTGGGATCGGGGGATGTGTTGGGTGTTTGTGTGGGGTGACCGACTTACCAGTCCCAGCAGCTATGCCACTTAGTGGCGACCGGTCCGCAAGGGCGCCACACTTACATTCGCCCATTACAGTTTGATCAGATGAAGTCTGACATTTGGGATCTACCACCGATCTGCAGAAGGAAGGCATAGCACTGATCTTCTCCATCACTCATGGTGTGTCCTCCATATGAGGCCACTGGTTTGCTTTGGCAGAACATATACACATATTGCACATTTTTGGACTGTTCAAAATAAATGTAATCACATTTGCTCTATTTTTTGAGTGCCAGATTTATTTTTTGGGCTATTACCACTGGCACAGTACTGGTCAACCCTGTCCACCACTGCTGTATTCAATCAGGGGACTGTGGACTCCCTGTTTTTAGGATCCTAATAGAGGGTCCCAACAGTGGGGTCAACAATGATCATACATCCCTGTAGATTGGTAATGTATGTATTTAATAGGAAAACTCCTTTACAACCTTGAAAGTATATACAAAATCTATGTGTAGTACAGGTGTGTAGGGGTATGAGCTGGCACAAGAGATGGATACCAGGGGAGGAACCAGATATTTTATATTAACCTGTGTTTTAGTTACTACAGTAGATTCATCCTGTAGGTAGGGAGAATCACCTGAAGCATTTTTTGGCACACCTGCGGCCAGGCTATCACAAATGGTGCTGTATATAATCTATGTGTAATATCATGCCTGGAGGTAAGTGGAGGACACATTATTGAGATCTCTAAGTAAACCCAACACATCTGAACCTCAAGCCAGGAAGTGCTAGGTAGAAGAGACCTACCTATAGGGCAGTCCCCACTTCTGGTTGGAGGGAGGAGTTAGGTAAGGGGTGGGTGGCAACTAGGAGAGCTCTAGTCTGTACTGAGTCGCTTGAGAGTTAGCATGGAACATGGAGTTCAGTGCTAGGCTGAGGGCCTGGTGAGACGAATCTTCTACCAGCTGTTAAAGCTGGGCAGAAGAGCTAGCTGCAGGAAGGGAACCAGCCTCCAAACTTGATCAGGGATTCTTCAGGACCAGTCATGAAGGTGGAGGTCACTGGGCTTCAAGTGCAGTGACCATCTTTGTAGACTTTCCCTAGTCTCATGGGCCTACATAGGGCCAGAGGACCAAAGCTGTTGCTCGCAGGACCCGCAGCTACCTGCCTGGTGGGGAATGGCAACCACGGACACTTAGGAGAGGAAAATGGTAGCATAGTGTCAGAACTCAGAAGTGAGCTGGAAGGCCATATACCTTGTGTCTCTGCAAGGCGGACTCCAATTATCTCTGGCCAGGCTGCTGTTCTGTCAAACATTGTAACCCAGGGCCGCATTTACAGTTAGGCACTTGTAGGCCGGTGCCTAGGGCAGCAGATCGCAGGGGACGGCGCTAGGGAGAGTTTTTTTTTCCATTTTTATTTTCTTTTACTTCCCTCCCCCAAACTCCAAATGAAAACCGGAGTCTTTGTGGGGGAGTGGGGTGTCACCGGTGCAGAGGGCAGTGCCGGCATTGCATTGCCGCCTGCATGCGCCCCGACGGTGAGAGCGATCCTGTCGCTGGGTCAGACAGGAAGCTGCTGGGAGCTGTACGGAACCCGCACTTCCGGGTTCCGTACAGCTCTGTTCCTTCCTTCCTGCGGTAGCTCCCAAGTGCTGCTGCTGCGGTGGTGGTAGTGGTGAGACGGATCCAGAGGACGGGGAGCCGGCGGAGGTGCAGCGGGTGGAGGTGCAGCCAGCATCCTAGGGACCCGGCACTCTGCTGCAGCTACCGCCGGAGATCCTGGTGGAGATCTTCTTCTGCCTGCCCGGCACCAAGCTGCCGCTGGTCACCCTGGTGTGCCAGAAGTTTCCCCAGATCCTCAGCACCGACACAATCTGTGGAGACAGTGCAAACAGGGTGAGGCTCGGACACCGTGGAGGTGGCGGGAACACTGGGGAGAAGGCGGGAACACCAGGGATAAGGTGGGGCTACAAACAGCAGGGGATCTGTCCACACTGGGGGAATCTGTCAATCAGGGGATAGAGGAGAAGAGGAGCAGCAGGAGGGACAGAGGAGAGGAGGATGGGGGTGCAGGACGGACAGAGGAGAGGAGGATGGGGGTGCAGGAGGAAAGAGGAGCAGGAGGGACAGAGGAGAGGAGGATGGGGGTGCAGGAGGACAGAGGAGCAGCAGGAGGGACAGATGAGAGGAGGACCGGGGTGCAGGAGGACAGAGGAGCAGCAGGAGGGACAGAGGAGAGGAGGACATGGTTGCAGGAGGACAGAGTAGAGGAGGACGGAAGTGCAGGAAGACAGAAGAGCAGCAGGAGGGACAGAGGAGAGGAGGACAGGGGTGCAGAAGGACAGAGGAGCAGCAGGAGGGACAGAGGAGAGGAGGACGAGGGTGCAGGAGGACAGAGGAGCAGCCGGAGGGACAGAGGAGAGGACGACGGGAGTGCAGGAGGACAGAGGAGCAGCAGGAGGGACAGATGAGAGGCGGACGGGGGTGCAGGAGGACTGGGGCTGTGGCTGGGGCT